>OW121755.1:25487183-26101016 GCA_933228765.1 Miltochrista miniata
TATTTTTTTTAAATATTTCCAATGTACAGTTTTGACTTTTCTATCATTTTATTATATGCATAGATACTGTATTGTTTGAAAGAAATTGTTCCTTAATAAAGACTCTTTCGGTTGGTATCATAGAATACAGGATCTATTTTGTACACGTCTCCCAAAGTTCCCGAGTTTTCAAAAATCTTTAATGCAGTTTTACTTACTTTTGAAAATAAGGAATGTTTCCTTTCAGCAAAACTTGCCATTATCAATATTAAGGGTACTTTAACTCCAACTACCGTCTTTAAATTCCACTCTGTATAATCTTTTTTTAAATATTATTTTCTATTTTTTTTTCATTTAACAATCCATCCTCAATTTTACCATTAGAAATGTAAAATTATTAGTGAAATAATCATTAATGAGATTTTATATATTGTACAAATTTACAACAACGGAGCTGGGACGACGCTATATCAAAATTAACCTTTGACTCCTTGTTAAATGCTAGCTTAGGCCCGGATCGGGCCAGATTATTAGCGCTCAGTAGAAAGGAATCCGGTGATTGGTTGAAAGCTTTCCCTACAGTCAACACCGGAACTTTTTTGGAACCGGACATCCTAAGAATTTCAGTTGGTTTGAGACTTGGCGTCACGCTTTGCGCTCCACATCCATGCCACTGCGGTTTAACGCTGACACTTTGGGGAATCATGGTCTTTCATGTTCAAAGAGCGCAGGCCGCTTCTCACGCCACGCTGCGCTGAACGACATCATTCGCCGTGCTCTTGCCACCGCCAATGTGCCTGCGCTCTTAGAGCCAAACGGCGTTTTCAGGGACGATGGCAAGAGACCGGATGGGATAACTTTGATACCGTGGGAGATGGGTCGGGTGCTGGTCTGGGATGCAACTTGTGTTGACACTCTGGCCCCGTCCCATCTTCCTAAAACAAAATTAAAAGCCAGTGCAGCAGCGGAAGCGGCTAAAAATAATAAAATTAATAAATATAAGGGTCTCGACTCATCGTATCATTTTTGTTCAGTCGGTGTCGAGAGTCGAGACCCTAGGTCCATGGCGTCCCAATGCGCAAAAATTTTTCAAGAATTTGAAAAAGCACCTAGTGGAGTCGACTGGTGAAGTGGTGACTCAAGGGCTGGCAGTTTTCTCGCTCAACGAATAGGTATTGCTATTCAAAGGGGGAATGCTGCTAGTCTTTTGGGCACAATGCCACGGGGGCCTTATTTAGGTTTAGTTTAGACAGTAATAATGTAAATATAGATGTGTAATAATTATGTTTCTCTGTAATTTTTAACAATAAATGTATAGTTTTCCTTTACCAACAAGAGTAGAGGGGGAAAAAAATGGACAAAATATTTGACCGGCAACCTCCGGATTATTAATTTTTGACCTTTTATTAACTTAAATCCATTGGTGGAATTCGGTCCTCACATTTTGCATACTCAACTACCTATAGCGCCCGGTCTATAGTCTTATAATTGCAAATTTGTACTGACGGGCGACTTCAAAATGACATGAGACACGCAAGAAAGACATCTACCAGCGAAACCATAGACGTATGACTGATTTTTATCCATTGACATAATTCTATCGATAGACAGGGACGTCCATACATGAAATATGTTCCAGAGAGCGATGCTAATGGACTCGTACACCAATGGTATCGTCCTAATTGAAAGGTGCTATAAAACACATATTTAAGCATGAATAATACGGTCTAAAAGTCTAAACATTGTACAATTATATTACCGTAAAACATGGCAACTTGACCATATTTTTTCAGATATTATTGTTTTATTTTTTAACTATATGTTGTATCTATGAATAAAAACTGTAATTGCATATACTTATTACACTTTTGGGTACCATTTTCTGTATAAGTAGGTAGCTGTCTAAAACTTAATAATTAAAGATATACCGTAAAACATGGCAACTTGACCAAACCTGTAGTAACTTTACCATGTCATAGGTATTTATGTGTATACACAAATAACTTTAAGTTGTCTTTGGATAGATACTTCCTTGTAATGGTAGTAGTTTTTTGATATTTTCCGGCAACATTTTATTATTTTGTAACTGCCAACACAAGATAGTTTTTAGGGTTCCGTAGCCAAATGGCAAAAAACGGAACCCTTATAGATTCCTCATGTCTGTCTGTCTGTCCGTCCGTATTTCACAGCCACTTTTCTCCGAAACTATAAGGTATGCTGTTGAAACTTGGTAAGTATTATTTTATAGCCGTTGCAAGTCTGCTGCAGTGAAAACATATTTTACGAATAGGTGTGAAATTGTGGTCGCAGAGGCTAAACTATACGTTCCAGGTTAGTGAAATTTTGATATTGCATGTAATATATGGTTGGCATGACTGTTACAACATCAGCTATTCCTCGCTTTATTGAAATATCACCTTGGGTATTGTTAATCGGGTTCGGTAAAGTTACTACTGACTGGGTCCGGGCGTCTTTACCTACAGCTTGAGTTGTCTCAAAAAGAAAACATTTACTCATGAATTGTTTGTGTGTTAATATACCTTTTTGACTGCCACTGGGGCGCAGTCGGTACTGATACCAACTGCGGCGCTGGAGGTCGTGGGTTTGATTCCCACCGGAGACAAATATTTCGTCGCTTGCCTCTCTAACTGACGTAACTGACATTTAGCAAAATGTTCAGGGCAAGCTTTGTTCGGTTTATGGTTACCTAAAATCGGAAACAGCTCGACATTTATCAGCTTGAGCAAAATAAAAATCTGCCTGTATGTAGATCTCAGAGAGAATTTTGTGTGGGTATAAATTTAATTAAAATATTATTATTATTATTTTAATAATACATGTTCAAAGCAGATACGTCACTTTCAGAGAACTTTGTTTTCGATTCGGACTGTATTTGTCGTCACTTACGTCGGGTGATTTTGTACTATAAATCGTGTAATAAAACTCAGGGTACAAAAATAATCAGTTGTAATCAAATTACAAGTTACAAATTACGAACACGTAACCATTATAAACTCACAGTTATAAAAAATAGCAAATTGTAACAAAACGTTGTAATTCTTTTTAGTAATTTTGTAACAAAAAGTTTAATCAGTTCAGCGTTAGTGTATCATTTTTTATACAAGTTTTTACTTAAGTAAAAATTATATACACACATCAACACCGTCTAGGGATATTTTTTAAAAAGTTCTGCATCTCAAAAAATATTGGCTGATTTTAAAAACTTTTGATTGAATCTTATTTTGTTGGTATATTTGAATGATTCCAAATTTGAAATAAAAAAAAAGAAATTAAAACAAATGATTTGCGCGGCATTAATATAGCGAAGTTCGAAATTTTAATTTTACTAACGATAGTTAATTGGTACCTATTTGTTTTGTCCAGTTGAAGTTTTAAAGCTAGTTATTAATTAATTACGAATTTATTTCATTGTGTAAGTCATGCAGCGACGCCATTTAACTAGAGAAGAAATGCTAAGGGCAGTAGGCATGCTCCAAGCTGGGGCTACTCAGCGGAGTATTGCTGAGGAGATTGGAACCAGGCAAAACGTTTTTTCAAGAATGTGGTCACGTTATCGTGCAACCGGGGAAGTGGCTGAAAGACACCGTGGCGGGAGACGCATAATCACCCAACAACAAGACCGATTTTTACAAGTTGCCGCGAGAATGCAGCCAAACGTTACAGCCGTGCAGTTGGTTCAACGGCTCCAGTCAGAACACCAATTGCTTGTCAGTGACAAAACTGTGAGGAGGAGACTGCATGAAGCTAACCTTCATGCTCGCCGGCCACTTCGTACTTCAGCACTACAAAGAGGAAATCGTGGACGAAGATAAGAGTGGGCTCGTGAACATTTGCTTTGGGAAGATAACCAGTGATCTGTAGTACTGTTTACCGATGAGTCCCGATTCGGTTTTCATCCCTATTCACCAAGAGTACGCGTTTGG
Organism: Miltochrista miniata; assembly: GCA_933228765.1. Taxonomy (NCBI): domain Eukaryota; kingdom Metazoa; phylum Arthropoda; class Insecta; order Lepidoptera; family Erebidae; genus Miltochrista; species Miltochrista miniata. Next base: position 25,491,107 of record OW121755.1, read on the forward strand.
CGAGTTCCTGGTCGTGAGCAACACCCCCAGGTGGTCCATCCATACAAGGGCGGGACAATTATGGTTTAGGCGGGAATTCGTTTTGGTGGAAGAACGGACCTCGTTTGGATTAGAAACACCATGACCGCTGAAAAATACCGCGACTTCAAATGGGTCAAGAATTTACTCTCGTGCATGACAACGCCCGTCCGCACACAGCGCGAGCGGTGACCAGCTGGCTGCAGGACCATGACGTGTCGGTTTTACCCTGGCCGGCGCAATCGCCTGATTTAAACCCCATCGAGCATGCGTGGGATATGCTCCAAAGAAGGGCTTATAAGAATTTTCCTGCAGACATTGCGACTGAAGAGCAACTTTTTTTGCATCTTAGCAGAACTTGGGACAATATCCCGCAGCGAGACTTTGATAACTTAATTCAAAGCATGAAAAACCGTTGCAGGACCGTGGCTAACGTCATGGGTGACTACTGATTTTTCCTATCAGTGCAAAAAATTGAAAAGAAATTACTTATTTTTTTATTTTTTCGTAAATGACACATTCATCTTTAGTTGCACCATTTTTTAACTTTTTGTTTTCATTTTTAAAAAAAATTATATAAGTCGAAAATATTTTTTTTTATTTTAAAATATAGTCTGAAAAATGGGCTTCCTAAGAATATAACATTGTTGCATATTATTCCTAACAGATTTTCTGAATATTGAGAAAATGTGAAATATCCCTAGACGGTGTTGATGTGTGTATAACGTCATTTAACGTCATTTAGCTTTGGCCTCTCCCTCTGTAAAGGCGCGCGATGCTCTGTGCTTCCGCCCGAACCCCGGTTCTTGTTTGACGTAACTGAAACTATGTACTACCGCATAATATACGAAGTATCACACACACTAAATGACGTATTATGTCATTTACGTCCCCAATAGATCTTTTAACGACTGCAAAAAAATCTTACTAAACGTTGTAAGTGACATAAGTCTTTTAGTAAAGTCTAAGTTTCAACAAAATGTAGATACAACTGCCTCAATCTTTAGGATATCTAAGGACTGGTAAGACATACAGATACGTCAATTAGACAGATTGATTCGTCTTCGAAAATGGATTAAAATGGTGTAGATAATTCAGTTTGGAAAAATATGTCAGTTACGTCAGTTAGAAAGGCAAGCGACGATTTGTGTAACCCATAAATGTTTGTCTCAAGAGTCTGGGTGTTTCTATGTATAATATGTATGTATTTAAAAAGTATATAAGTATAAATATCCGTGGCCTGATACCCATAACACAAGCAGGTTATTCCTAGCTTACTTTGGGATCCGATAGCGTTGTGTGTAATGTCCGTGGATATTTATTTATTATTTATTTATTTATACCTAATAGCTTTTGATATAATTTGACAGGTATTGTAATATAATCTTAATGAGAACGCTATAAATTATAGGTATTAAATGTATGGGCATGCCAGCATACTATCATCCTATTTTTATTTTTTTTATTGCGTAGAATGTTCATTTTCGTGTCAATTAATGCATGTCTATTGTTTTAGTACACAAATGCCGCTAAAGAAAAGGCAGTGGGATAGCACGTATGACAGTAGAAAAAAATATTCAAAGTCTCCATTCAGACACGTCTAGACCTCCGTTTACATTGAGATCAGACGAATAATTGAATTTTATGATCTTGATTCAAACTTAACAATGTACCTATTTAGAAAACTAAGAAGACTGATTTATTTTGGAGACTATACCATTTACATGCTTTAATTTCAGATTAAAATACCTAGGTAGGTATATTTTGTGAAAAAAAATACTCAATAAAAAAATCAAAAACAGAGTGTTTATTTTTTAGACATCCATTCGCAATAGAACGTTTTGTATGTAAATTACAGAGATCCCAGTGACAACTATACCTACGGTAATTTTTGGGTCTTCTTGATTGAATTATTCCCCTAATGCTCTTTGATAGTAAAGATAATCTTCCTAAGAAGCATCTTGACCTAAATAAGTTGTAAATACATTATAAAAAAATATACAAAAAAAAAATAGGTAAAGTAGTCAATTTCGTGTCAATTTTACATGTGTTGTTTATTCTTCTCTTTTTCTTTAATTATTCAATTTTAAAGGTAATAATTTATGTATGTATTAATGGTAAAAATTTATGTTTAAGAAATTTATAGTTGCTACTGGAATCTCTGTAATTTACATACAAAACGTTTTATTGCGTATGGTTGTCAAAATATAAACACTCTGTTTTTGATTTTATTATTGAGTAATTTGTTTTTCTAATAACAAAATATACCTACCTAGGTATTTTAATCTTAAATTAAAGCATAAAAATGGCATAGTCTCCAAAATAAATCAGTCTTCTTAGTTTTCTAAATACGAGTACATAGTAAGTTTAAATCAAGATCATAAAATTCAATTATTCGTCTGATGTCAATTTAAACGGAGGTCCAGACGTATCTGAATGGAGACTTTGAATATTTTTACGTGCTGTCCCACTGCCTTTTCTTTAGCGACATTTTTGTACTAAAACAATAGACATGCATTAAGTGACACTAAAATGAACACTCTACGCGGTATAAAAATCAAAATAGGACGAAAGTATGCTGGCATGCCCATACATTTAGTACCTATAATTTATAGCGTTCTTTCTCATTAAGATTATATTACAATACCTGTCAAATTATATTAAAAACTATTTGTTCTGATCAATGATATAAAAACTATAGATACGTTATAGACACTGGAAAATGGCAACACGTAAAGAAGGTAATTACCTGAAAAGTCAGTGACGCGACATCAGGCTTAGCGGAAGTACTATTAGCACTGTTTTAAATTCTTTTAATAAAGAAAACTTAAAAAAACATGCATTCATGTATATTCAGAGGATGTACAAACTACACAGCAACTGTTCAATATAAAAACGTGTCGTTTCATTCGTAAGTACGACAGAAATAATAAAATTATTTTATTTTCTCGCGCCTAAAATAGCGCCTATCATAATTATTATAATTATAAATGCTCAAGGAAAATGTACTCTGTGGTCTGTGGTTTGGCGCGACGCATAAGGGGATGTTGGGGAGTATTTATTTGTACTAATTTTTATTTTGCCATTATATTTTTTTTATTTATGTAATTATATTTATTAAATAAATTGGTTATTGACTTAAATTACGATAATATTAACTAATTCGATAAACTACATTAATATCTTGTAAATTAAAATATTAGGTACTTACTTTACCCTTCTGATAGTGACTTCATGCATGATACCACAGACAATTTATGAAATTCTTTTTTCAAATTTGTAAAAGTTTAGCTGTTTTTGAAAGCCGTAATGTTCGAGTATAACGTGTCTATATATGATACGTCTTTGGTTCTGATCGCCGCATCTAGTACGTAGTACATATAGATCGATGTTTCTATCGACATCCGGTATTGACTGAGCGTTGAACGAATCGTTTCTATCCAATGTTGAAGTTTTCGCAGCGACGTCTGCGTTGATAGAGATAAAATCGACATGAATCGTTTGCCACTTGTCTAAAGGCCAAGGTGACCAAATAGGCGAGTTATATTCCAGGACAGAACGAGCCAAGGAAGAAAAGAGATGAAGCAGGCTGAAGGGATTCCTAAAATCTTTAGTAATTCTAAGTACGAACCCAAGCAGCCCGGCGCTTTTGTTTATGATATAATCATAATGTGCGCGAAACGTCAACTTTTCGTCAGAAACACATTTACTGCCATTAAAAATAGGTTACTATTCCACTTTTACGTGCTATGTTTATGGTAATTACGATGGGTTATAAGGGCGGGAACATAAAGTACGGCCAACATTTGCTGTATCCATAGAATTATAACGCATGTAATAAGTCTATGGCTGTACCTATTTTATTTTCCAAAAACATGTGTGTTCAAAGATTAATTAATTATGTTTTTTTATGATTATGGAATACTTACACTTATTAATTATTATCTAAGGGCGAGGCCGCATCTGCGGTTGCGGTTGTGGCTGACAACCGCAGAACCGCTGATGAGGCCGCACTACGGTTGACTCCGCTCGACAGCACAGACAACTAATAGTACTAACGTAATGACAGTGTGACCGAATTAAGTATTTTAATACTTTTCTGGTAATTTTATTGACTTTTACGAATATAGGTAAATATGACTACGGTGACCACAATTCATCAGGTAGGGCCGTAAGCTTGTCTGTTATCTTAAACCTGAAACACATCCACTGATTAAGTATAAGTGGACCATGGATTCAGTGTAGTGGTTCCGGATTTGGTATGAGTGGACCATGGATTCGGTGCAGTGGTTCCGGACCATATCAAACAGTCTGTAGAGCAATCCAGCGGAGATCATTAGTATTATGTAATAGAAGACCGTCGTGGTCTGCTTGTTTGCACATTGAATGTGATCTGCTCTGCACCAAATCCGAACACGTGGACGGCTGGGCCGGACCAACTGACCGATCAAGATACACCACTAGAAACCGACTTTCTCGTTGCCGTATTTTTTTCTGATTTGATTTGATACTAAAGATCGGACTACTTGGATTTTCGGATATTTTTGCCTTTCTTGCGCGTGGTACTACCAGTGGTACTAGTACCACTGGTAGTACCACGAGTAAAAAAATTACCCGTGGTACTACCAAGTGGTCCCAGTAGTACCACGGGTAAAATTGAATTACCAGTGGTGCTACTGGAACCACTTCGTCAACTTCACTGGATAAAAATAAATGCAGATCGATAAAAACAAATGAAGATCGATAAAACGAATGAAGCTTGGTGAAAACAAGTGAAGATCGATAAAAACAAATGAAGATTAGTGAGAACAAGTAAAGATCGATAAAAACAAATGCACATCTATAAAAACAAATGAAGATGGGTAAAACAAATGAAGATTGGTGAGAACAAGTCAAGATCGGTGAATTCAAATAAAGATCGAAAAACCCAGATGAAGATGAATGTAAACAAATGAAAGTCTTGAAAAACAAGTGAAGATCGATAAAAACAAATGAAGATCGGTAAAACTAAACGAAGATCGATAAAACAAATAAAGATAGGTGCAAACGAATGATGATATTTTGTAAAACGTGTGATTTGCGCAATTGCAATAAGTATGTCCTATACATATTAGCATACAACTGTAAATGTCAGGTAGTAAATGTCAGGTAGTGGCCTTAAAGGAGCCAATAGTAACTAATCAGCCTCATCTGTTTTCCTAGCGGATTTCACGAAAGCGTAGTCAAAGATTGTATTTTGAGTTGTTGTTGTTGTTGCTGTTGTTGTTGTTGTTGGTGTTGTTGTTGTTGTCTAAGATTGTCTTTGATGTATGTTTACAAATAAAGCGTTGTCAATGACAAATGAACTATACATAGATGCACGATTCAAACCTAAACGTGGTAGATCATGGCGCTCGATGTAAAGAAAAAATGATAATTTTAATATCAAAGACCTACACTTTTATGATGCAATCTAGATAATAAACAAGTTTGTATAAAGATTGAATTTGTGCACAAAAAGTTATGGAGGTAATAAACAGTTAAATAAAGGACCTCGTCCTTTTTTAAAGTTGGTTAGGAAGTAGAATAGTCATAAACAAAAACAACATCTAAACATAAATATAATGAAATGCTAAGGCTCTCTGCAGATTTTAAAATAAAGTACCAATAAGTAAAGATACATGAACTTAGTTCCTTTTTTGTATTTCCTGGGTGAAGATCCAGTAAGATATAAAAAAAAAGACAAGATATAAAAAAATCAGGCGACAATTTAAATAGAACCTACTGATTGATTGCAATTTTCTAGCATAAATGCCCTTGAAAAAGTAGATCTTTTTTAACAATTTTAATTTTTGCTTGTACCTATCTTCACTTGTTTTTTCCGACCTTCATTTGTTTTCACCCACCTTCATTTGTTTTCACCCATCTTCACTTGTTTTTACAGACATTCATTTGTTTTACCGATCTTCATTTCTTTTCACAGATCTTCATTTGTTTTAACCGATCTTCATTTATTTTTGATCCAGTAGTACCACGGGTAAAATTGAATTACCCGTGGTACTACTGGGACCACTTGGTAGTACCACGGGTAATTTTTTTACTCGTGGTACTTCCAGTTGTACCACTGGTAGTACCAACTAATGGGTATACAGAATATATAAACTAATAACAACCGAACTAGTCAACAGAACAGGTGGGAGTAGACAGACATCACAGAGAATCCATTATAAAAACGGCTGCACGCGCGGTGTCTGCCTCTCTCGCTGCCTGCTGCCCTTCAGGTGATGTACCATACACCATCTGCGCGACATCACTGGGTCTGGTGGTCTAGGACTTGAAGAACCCTCTCGTGCTCGTTATATGTTGTACTTGTAATATATCGATTCGCTATATGAGAATAAACGCAGATAACTGCAGTATTACTTCAACCCTATTGTTCATATTTATCTCCTTGGTAAATATAATCATAATCATAATCATATAAATATACCTATACTTGGACCGAAATAGGTGGCTGATCCACCCCTCTCGTGCCACCCGTATACGTCGCCCGTGCAAGAAGCTGGCCAACCAGCGGCTAACTTAGTTATGGGACTCCAAAATAATATACGTACTAAACTAAGCCATTACAAAAATTAAGTATAATCATTAATATAGTGTGTTTTCTATTCTATTCTAAATATTTGGTAGAAAATAAAAAACACGTTGTCGCAGACGTACTATATGCAGCAGACGCAGCTTAAGTTGGTTTAAGTACTCTGTGGTAAGCGGTTTAGAAATCAGTCGCGGTTAAAAACCGCAAGTGCGGCCGCTTGTACAGGGTTTCATAGGTTTTAATTTTTAGAGGTTAGAAACCGCCGAGAAAAAACGCAAATGCGGCCTCGCACTAACATTACAAAAGGTAAACAACAATATGCTAATGAAACTTCTTCGTCTTAACTTTAAAATTTTTTTTTCTTAAATAAATAATAGAAAAAAGTAAAATTGTGAATTCTTACTCATAAAAAGAGCTCAAAAATGTACATGAACGTAGGAAAATGATATTATTATGGTGCAATAAACACTGATCTTTAATTTTGTGCTACTCTGAAGTCTCCATACAAAAAACCAGTACAGTTTCCACAACTGCAGTATTATGACGGGGGTAGAACTTGGCATTTATCGAACACTATAAGCAAATTTAAACGTAATGACTAGGCAGTATGGTCTCTGATCTTACCCTGTTCCATGTGGAACAACCAATACAAATAATAAAACAGGGAACAGGGCTAAAAGGGCGAGGCCGCATCTGCGGTTGCGGTTGTGGCTGACAACCGCAGAACCGCTGAAGACGCCGCACTATGGTTGACTCCGCTCGACAGCACAGATAACTAATAGTACTAACGTAATGACAGTGTGACCGAATTAAGTATTTTAATACTTTTCTGGTAATTTTATTGACTTTTACAAATATAGGTAAATATGACTACGGTGACCACAATTCATCAGGTAGGGCCGTAAGCTTGTCTGTTATCTTAAACCTGAAACACATCCACTGATTTAGTATGAGTGGACCATGGATTCAGTGCAGTGGTTCCGGATTTAGTATGAGTGGACCATGGATTCGGTGCAGTGGTTCCGGACCATATCAAACAGTCTGTAGAGCAATCCAGCGGAGATCATTAGTATTATGTAACAGAAGACCGTCGTGATCTGCTTGTTTGCACATTGAATGTGGTCTGCTCTGCACCAAATCCGAACACGTGGACGGCTGGGCCGGACCAACTGACCGATCAAGATACACCACTAGAAACCGACTTTCTCGTTGCCGTATTTTTTTCTGATTTGATTTGATACTAACGATCGGACTACTTGGATTTTCTTTTTCGGATATTTTTGCCTTTCTTGCGCGTGGTAGGTACTACCAGTGGTACTACTGGTAGTACCACGAGTAAAAAAATTACCCGTGGTAGGTACTACCAAGTGGTCCCAGTAGTACCACGGGTAAAATTGAATTACCAGTGAAGTTGACGAAGTGGTTCCAGTAGTACTACTGGAACCACTTCGTCAACTTCACTGGATAAAAATAAATGAAGATCGATAAAAACAAATGAAGATCGATAAAACAAATGAAGCTTGGTGAAAACAAGTGAAGATCGATAAAAACAAATGAAGATCGGTGAAAACAAATTAAGATCGGTAAAACAAATGAACGTCAATAAAACAAGCGAAGATCGCGAATACAAATGAAGATCGGTGAGAACAAGTAAAGATCGATAAAAACAAATGCACATCTTTAAAACCAAATGAAGATCAGTAAAAACAAATGAAGATCGGTGAAAACAAATGGAAATCGGTAAAACAAATGAAGATTGGAGAAAACAAGTGAAGATTGATAAAAACAAATGAATCGGTAAAATCAAATTAAGATCGGTAAAACAAATGAACGTCAGTAAAACAAGCGAAGATCGATAAAAACAAATGAAGATTGGTGAGAACAAGTAAAGATCGATAAAAACAAATGCACATCTATAAAAACAAATGAAGATGGGTAAAACAAATGAAGATTGGTGAGAACAAGTCAAGATCGGTGAAATCAAATAAAGATCGAAAAAACCAGATGAAGATGAATGTAAACAAATAAAAGTCTTGAAAAACAAGTAAAGATCGTGAAAAACAAATGAAGATCGGTAAAACTAAACGAAGATCGATAAAACAAATAAAGATCGGTGCAAACGAATGATGATATTTTGTAAAACGTGTGATTTGCGCAATTGCAATTAGTATGTCCTATACATATTAGCATACAACTGTAAATGTCAGGTAGTGGCCTTGAAGGAGCCAATAGTAACTAATCAGCCTCATCTGTTTTCCTAGCGGATTTCACGAAAGCGTAGTCAAAGATTGTATTTTGAGTTGTTGTTGTTGTTGTTGCTGTTGTTGTTGTTGTTGTTGTTGTTGTTGTTGTTGTTGGTGTTGTTGTTGTTGTTGTCTAAGATTGTCTTTGATGTATGTTTACAAATAAAGCGTTGTCATTGACAAATGAACTATACATAGATGCACGATTCAAACCTAAACGTGGTAGATCATGGCGCTCGATGTAAAGAAAAAATGATAATTTTAATATCAAAGACCTACACTTTTATGATGCAATCTAGATAATAAACAAGTTTGTATAAAGATTGAATCAAACAAAAAGTTATGGAGGTAATAAACAGTTAAATAAAGGACCTCGTCCTTTTTTAAAGTTGGTTAGGAAGTAGAATAGTCATAAACAAAAACAACATCTAAACATAAATATAATGAAATGCTAAGGCTCTCTGCAGATTTTAAAATAAAGTAACAATAAGTAAAGATACATGAACTTAGTTCCTTTTTTGTATTTCCTTGGGTGAAGATCCAGTAAGATATAAAAAAAAGACAAGATATAAAAAAATCAGGCGACAATTTAAATAGAACCTACTGATTGATTGCAATTTTCTAGCATAAATGCCCTTAAAAAGTAGATCTTTTTAACACTTTTAATTTTTGCTTGTACCTATCTTCACTTGTTTTTTCCGACCTTCATTTGTTTTCACCCACCTTCATTTGTTTTCACCCATCTTCACTTGTTTTTACAGACATTCATTTGTTTTACCGATCTTCATTTCTTTTCACAGATCTTCATTTGTTTTAACCGATCTTCATTTATTTTTGATCTAGTAGTACCACGGGTAAAATTGAATTACCCGTGGTCCCAGTAGTACCACTGGTAGTACCAACTAATGGGTATACAGAATATATAAACTAATAACAACCGAACTAGTCAACAGAACAGGTGGGAGTAGACAGACATCACAGAGAATCCATTATAAAAACGGCTGCACGCGCGGTGTCTGCCTCTCTCGCTGCCAGCTGCCCTTCAGGTGATGTACCATACACCATCTGCGCGACATCACTGGGTCTGGTGGTCTAGAACTTGAAGAACCCTCTCGTGCTCGTTATATGTTGTACTTGTAATATATCGATTCGCTATATGAGAATAAACGCAGATAACTGCAGCATTACTTCAACCCTATTGTTCATATTTATCTCCTTGGTAAATATAATCATAATCATAATCATATAAATATACCTGTACTTGGACCGAGATAGGTCCACCCCTCTCGTGCTACCCGTATACGTCGCCCGTGCAGGAAGCTGGCCAACCAGCGGCTAACTTAGTTATGGGACTCCAAAATAATATACGTACTAAACTAAGCCATTACAAAAATTAAGTATAATCATTAATATAGTGTGTTAAATATTTGGTAGAAACTAAAAAACACGTTGTCGCAGACGTACTATATGCAGCAGACGCAGCTTAAGTTGGTTTAAGGACTCTGTGGTAAGCGATTTAGAAATCAGTCGCGGTTAAAAACCGCAAGTGCGGCCGCTTGTACAGGGTTTCATAGGTTTTAAATTTTTGAGGTTAGAAACCGCCGAGAAAAAACGCAAATGCGGCCTCGCACTAAACAGGCTAAGTGTCTGAATAAAAAAAATGCCATGAGTTGTTTCCCTCCTCCTCATAGGATTTTTTTTCTTGTGTTGCTAATAAAATTAATGAACAGTTAGAAGGTGAAGGTAAGGTATAATGATTGCTTGCTGGGTTACTTATACACAACCTCAGACTTATAAAGAGACCCGGCAGCGGAGTTTTATTTCTTTTCAGTTGAATTTTGGCAATCGCTCGCGCGTCGCTCGTCTATAGCAACTTATTAGTTTATTTGATTATAGTCAGAGTCACTCTGTTGTGGCATATATAAACAGCATTGACATCAAGCTAAGGTAGTAATAATTAAAAAAAGTAATTTGCGGGGTTGTACCTATCACTAAAGTGGATCAGTTTAGCAATAATATTGATATTTTTTATTTTTCCCTCACGAAAAGAAAGTAAAAAATATCATCAAAGTATGGGCATCGTGATGATTTTATATAACAGTAGATAATAATTATAATACTTACCTTGAACGGTGGCTGGAATAAAAGAATGACGAAAAATTAAGTGCTTAAATGTGGATAGGTATCGTCATAGGTACTTAATTTATTATGACTAGCAAACTGTCAATAGTTTCAGGGAGTCAGCACCGGTCACATAGGTCTAATGATAGATAATTATAGAACTATTGTTAAAAACTAAATAAATAACTTGGCTAAACTACGTAAACAATAACTTACTGCGTACTACGTAAACCGAGTGTTTCATCGATCAACTAATTCGCCGACGAGATAATCGTACTAAAGCCTTCCCAACTCGTATTTCGCATAAATAACTGTAAAATGACATTCAGTAGTTTGTCCCACCCAACTATATAGTGTCATTTATTAGAATTACGAGTACATAATGTAATCCTTGATGGATTGCATAAGATAATGACACGTACATACAGTTGCGCCATTTTCTCAGAGACGGTAGGCAGAGGTACTATGCACCTACATTGTACTAGTATTGAGTTCCACACTATATCTCCATCTTATCACATATTTCCATCAGGTGAGCCGTATGCTCTTACCGCCTTAGTAGTATAAACAAAAATACAGACGAATTGAGAACCTCCTCCTTTTTTGGAAGTCGGTTAACAAGTCAATGAGTTAGTTTATTGTTATGTAAAACAGACTGCAAACGATCAATAACCATTGGTAATTTACCATTGCTTTTTATTGTGTTCGTCGAATGACCGAGTAATCAAAGGAAGGCGTAAAGTTAAAGGTTGTAATTAATACGTAGAAAAGGTCAGACTTTTATTTAAAACTGGCCAAATGCGAGTCTGGCTCGCGCACGGAGGTCCCATACAAAAAAAAACGGCATAAAAATGAGGTCAGTGGTATGGGAACCCCCTTAAATATTAACTTATTTTCTGTTTTTAGTAGGTACCTATTTGTTGTTATAGCGGCAACAGAAATACATTATTTGTGAGAATTTGAACTGTTTAATTAGCACGGTGACAGACAGACGAGACGGACATCGGAGTTTCAGCGAATGCAATTGAAATGGAAATTTGAAAAACGGAGTGTTATTCAATAGTAGATTGTACTACAAGTGCATAAAAGAAGCCATTTTATACGAGACGTTTATCCGCCCGAGCCAAAGGCGAGGGTGGATATTAAGTCGAGGATAAAATGGGTTTTATGATCGAGTTATACACTCTGCTTTTCACTTCGATTGCAAGGAAATGAAACAGTGATATTGTAAATAAAAGTCTTTAATTAAAATTTTTTTTAACCCTTAACCACCTACCATACGTCTCACAGACGCAGCAGATATTTAAAACTTAAATATATCGGCGACCGAGTCGTTTGCGAACTCGTCCGTTCCTGTACCTTTTCCCCGTGTCCCTCAGTGCCGTGCAAACCACAATACATCAGTTTCGAATGCAAATCACCAATTTGCCGAGAATTTTCTAATAAGCTGTGCAATAATTGTCGTGAAAAACTATAAGTTTAGGGCTTGTATTTTTTTTCAATTTAATTTAATTTTCACCATTTTCTTTTTTTTTGCAATGGTTGATTATTGAATCAGTAAAAAATTATAAAAGAAGTTCATATCCATGTGATTATTTTTTATAGATCTTATTTAGCAAATGACTTAGTTTTTAAGCAGATATTGTTGATTAATAGTAATTAAGGCAAAATGCCTATAAAAATGATTCTCTTGTACCTTTACTAAAGAGTTTAATACTTTCCTAAGTTGATTTTTTACTAAAAAATATACTTCAATAAACAAGATATTACTTTAAAGAACCATTTTACTCAGGGGTCTCATAGACGTATAGTAGGTGGTTGTGTGACAAAAAGTTATGGTAGGTGGCTAAGGGTTAATCATTCTACATGAAGCATTAGGCATGGGTAACGAGACCTATACTGCCTAATCATAAGTTCATTTTATAATATTTTTTCACTCATAATACTATCTGATTTTTAATGTTTCTTAATTTATATAGAACACAGAAAGTACAAATTAAATGTAACAAAAAAAAACAAGTTATTTAACAGCGTTTTATTATGTTTGGTTCATAGAGTAACACGATCTTCATGGTACCGTATCTACGGTCTAGTATGGCCATATTGTTTTAGAAGAAGAAAATGAACTTCATGCACTAGAGCATAAAATGTTGTTTTAGTCCGCATACACCCAGCATAAACCAGAACTTTACGAGCATAAGAAGTGAAAATAGTTTTTGTTATTAATGCTGTCAGTACTTTTAGCCGCTCTCTATAAAATAGAGAGCAGAGGGTCTTATGTCGATACTTTGTCTGTAGTCTGTGACTCTGTTGCATTAAACTACGTCACTAGGTCACGTGGATCATCTGTTCAAAGTTTAAAATAAAACAAAAATGACAACGTCAATCGGATTGAACTTTCACAATAAACGTGTTAGAGATGGGCATTCCGGTGAGAACGATCTCACGGCTTTCTTGTCATCGAAGTAAGTACTTTCATTTGGTTCGGTTATTGAAATACGCAAAGTTTTTGTTACAGAGTCATATTTTCCTAAATTTCCGGTTACAAAGATATTTAAAATTATTAGATACTTTTGCTTTTATATGTTTTAGGAAGCACCCAAAACATACCTAAGTAAGGAATGCTCGAGGGTGGCAATAAATTTACTCCCTCGTGACAGTAATGGTTGTTATCTTTGACAGTTTCAAGGTTGGTACATCTTGGTGTTTGTTCTTAATTACGACCTGAACGTGGTCTCAAATATAAACCACGAGAACGTTCTAGTAACGAAAGAAAAAATCCTTAAAATACCTCTTTTTGACAATATTGGATAAACATTTATGGGGGCTATGTAATATGGAAGTGATGAAGTAAAATATCTTAAATTTACGTCACGAGGCTGTATTTCAGGATCGGTGGTAGATAGAGAGCTGAAATTTTCACAGATGATGTTTTTCTGTTACCGCGCTATACCAACAAATACCTACTTAAAACCGAAATATATTAATAAAAAAGGGAGGCTCCCATACAGCTAACGTAATTTGTATTGCCGTTTTTTTAGTACGGAATCCTTTGTGCGCGAAGTAGACTTGCATTTGGCCGGTTCTTATCCTTTGAGTACCCACGGAGTGCTTTCAGTACCTACAACTCTATTAGAAATTCAGGGAGGGGGCAGCCCATCAATCCCCACCTCCGTGGAGAGTCCCGATGTAACGGGGCGACCCTTTGCCGGGCTGCAGTGATTTATCCACTGGCCTATCCTGCGACCCGCTTAAGGCGAGGCGGAACACCGCGGGGTTTAGTGGGTAGGATGGTCCCATGTTGGCCGTGAGTCCCACACAAAGCCGCCTTGCTCCCCCGAAACAAGGCGGCGAAGAGCCAAAAAATAAAAAAAAAAACCTACGGAGCGCTTAAAAACCATGTCTGCAATTTTTTTGGGTCTAATGCAAAATCAGATCAGAAAGCACGGAGGGTTCTGTACAAAAAAAAAAGCCGGTCAAGTGCGAGTCGGACTCGCCCAGGAAGGCCGTAGCAGCAAGTTACATAGTATAAAAGTTTTTGTAGATTGACTTTGATTGATGTTTTAACACGTTGGCTGTGCCAGTGATTTTTCTAGGCAAAAATTGCGGTTTATGACGTACCTATTAAAAAAAACTACTTAAAAGATCTGGTTCAGACCAATTTTCGGTGGAAGTTTGCATGGCAATGTACATCATTTTGTTTAGTGCCTCTGGCGCATTTCAGTTTGGAGAAAAATGATGTTAGAAACCTCAATAACATTTTTAGAGACCTATCTATAGACACGAATGGGTTTGATGAAAAACAAAATTTTGGGTTTCAGTTCTAGTGGCACTGCGAAGTGTTAAAACATCAATCAAAGTTACAACGAACTATAAGAACTTTTATATTATGTTACTTGCTGCTACGGAACCCTTCATAGGCGAGTCCAACTCGCACTTGGCCGGTTTTTTACCCTTTGGGTACGGAACCCTAAAAAGTGGTTGAAAGTTCTAACGTCCAAGCGTTTTATGAACCACTTTTGTCTAAACATAATATTTTTTAAACAACGAACGAACCCTGTAGCTTGGTCTCTTTGAAATCGTGCGTAGGCCACTGCAAACATTTCGATTCTCTTCGTGTGAAATATATATTTGTGCTGCGCAATATTTTCCTTATTTACCTTTTCTAAACAATACATAGCCAAATTACGGCAATGATTTGTTTTGGTTGTAAACAAAACAATTAACTGCTTTGGTTCGTAAAAAGTAAATTTAAATAATGCCTGTTTAATTGCTAAGTCAATTGTTGTTTCCCCAAGAACGTCCGTAATTTGACCTTAGATTTTCGTGACCTTTTCTTATTTTAAGGTTACGAAGGTCACACGGTCAAAGAAGTCGTCAAGTTTGTGAAGATTTTAATAACATGTTTGGGAGCTGTTGCAGAATTTTATAATCATTGGAATTCTTGAACCTCAGAACTCCATTATCCGTGCGGTAAATGTCCTTATAAGGCTAAAAAATATACACTTACTGCTCGTTCGCTCTAACTTTGCCGCTCGGCTCCATACTAAAGTCAAATTTTTAATTAGACGAAGTAAATTGACAGCAACAAATGTCACTCCTTTATACAATGTTGCGTATTTTCTATGACGAAGTGACATTATATACTGTTAATTTACTTCGTCTAATTAACAATTCGGGTATACGCCTCTACGCCAGCGGCAAAGTTAGAGCGAACGGGTAGTACGTATTATGTACCTATTATAGGTTACAATCAACTGTAACAAAACCATCAATATCCTAACGAAAACTAATAACCGGTTTAACCCGTGACCTTCGGGTTACCACTGATAAACTGAAAGAGACCCCTGTCAGCTTATTTCTCGAACCCTTCCTAGTGAAAAATTACAATGATTAATAAATGCCTTGAACCATCAGCTTCGAAATAGAATAACACGATTCAAGGTTAAAGGCAAGAGCTGTGAATGAAAACTTGTGCATTAATATACATAAAAACAATGATATATAAAAAACTATAGATACGTTACCAACACTTAAAAATGGCAACAAAAAAGTCAGGCAATTGCCTTAATTTTCATACATGCTACCATAGATAATTTCATAGAAATTCTTTTTTTGAATGTAAAAAATATGTATTTGCCATTTTTGAAAGCCGTAATGTTCGTACATGACGTGTCTATATTATAATACGTCGTTGCATAAAAATAAGTAAACTTCGCGTTTTGTACCATGTAAAATAGGTGGGGATTCTATCGTGCGTGACGTGTTGAAATGGTCCTTTATTACTGGTTTGTAATAAATTGATTAACGACAAACTAAATTATACCATCTCGATACAAGAACCTATTGAAAATACGGATCTATCTTGAATTTAATGACTGAAGCGTGCAAATAGTACCTTTCTTTATGCGACACATTGAAAGATTTCTTATCTATGGTAATGAGGGCGGTTTGACAGTTAGGTACTAATTGTTTTTTTTTTTGGCGTGTTGGTATGCATTGACACCTCACCCACCGCCCAATTACGGAGGCAGGAGGGTGGTCTTATGTGAGTCCCCCAGTCCTGGAGAGCTACTAACTCTAGCTTCTACTACTAGGACTAGCAACTAAACTAGGTGTTCCGGTTAAGTGATTCCGACTAAACAGTTATTATAGTAATATCTGTGCGTTTAAGTCTTGTAAAATAAATATAAATTTGGAACAATTGCTGTTTCACAGCAGTCTTGTGAAATTTAAAAAAACATTACTACACAATAGTATCTAATTAAAAAATCTAAATGAACGTGTTTATCTTTGTTTCTAAGCAAATAAGTAGTGCAAAAATTATAGTCAAAGCGTCTGGTTAGTTTATTTCCGCCTAAAATCTACATAATTTTACAGGGCACGTAGCTGTGCCTTATGGCCGTCAGTCAAGTCTACGAAGTTGGCTGACTTTGATGGACGAGGCGTTAAATCGGTTGGATCTGTAAACAGAGGGAGTGAAAAGGTCGAAAATTTGAAAACATTGAAAAGTGTTGTGTGATGTTGGCGTTTAATGAACTAAGTATTCGGTGTTGTTATTGGGAATGTTTAATTAAAAGTTGAAAATTCTACAAAGTATTCTTATTAAATTAACAATCGTTTTTTTACGCAACATTCCGTTCTAAGAACCTGAAAGCAATGCAAAGAAGGGACTAGACCCCGGAAAGGGGCTCTTTAGTTTCCTTATTAGGGTTGTCACTTTAATTATAATCATCACTAAGGATCTCTCATACTTTTCTTTCACTCTTCACGTATCCTACCTAACAGCCTACGGTTGGGAGCCCCGGGTAAGCCCTCGGAAGGATACCCCAGGACTGCACCGATCCCTATTAAATCCATTGTCCATATTATAAGGTTACGATTTTTATAACTACATTACATACAGATTACATAATTTATCTCGGTTCTACTCATACAATTGCCACTAAATATAATTTTCGACCGATTTTTGGAACGTGTGAGTTGCACTATTTGCAATAGTACCTACCTACCTATGTTCTTCTAAAACAAATCGTAGTCCAATATCTGACACAGGCCATATCTGTAGTATTTTTAGTTCATCACTTTTCAAAGTGAGCTATTAATTACGACTTGGTACACGAGGAGGGCAGGCAGAAGTAACTTCTACTGTTTTACTACCTCAAAGTGAAGACACACTTTTGCACTCTATCTTAGACCTGTCTTTACGGAGTAATAAATATAGGTATAGTCAATGAGCACAATATTCACACTCATCATGGTGTACATTTATCAACGTAACGCAATGTCGTTAACGAAAAAAATGTTCAAATAAATTGCTTTGCAATGATGACAATGGAAGCCGGGGACTAATTTTTATTTTACTTACGAAATTACAAAACAATACCTACATTGTTCCTAACGACACAGAAAGCTTTGCTGCGATACAATGAAATATAATTAAAAATGCCCGTGACCTGTACTGCCTGTACGTACCCAGTATTAATCCATTATACACATGGATTAATACAAATCCATTAATTTCAGTGAAGGGCAGGGATGGTTTATCAATTTTCTTTATTCTTTATAGGTTAATTTTCTTTAACCTACTTAATCGTAATTTATCGTTTTAAAGAAATTGTGTTCGTTCTAATCGGCTCGTTCATGATTGATACAACATACCAAAAATATTTGAAAACTAGCTGATGCCCGCAGCTTCGCCCGCGTAAGATTTGTTCCCATTCTCGCTTCCCGTATTTTATCCCCTTGGGGGTAGAATATGCCTACGTCACAACATCTACCTGCATACCAAATTTCAGCCCGATCTGTCCAGTGCTTTGGGCTGTGCGTTGATAGATCGCTATGCCAGTCAGTCAGTCACCTTCGAGTTATATATATTTATATAAATAGATACGAGTGTATAAAGATTCTACGAAGGTCTATTTAAGCAAGCAAAAAAAAATAATATTTAGGCTACATGCTTTCAGGACACGCGTCTTACTTCGGAACTAAGAATCAGAAAAATGAAATGATAGATATGATTTAAGATATTAACTAAACCAGAAATACTGCCTTGATGAACAACAACAATCTTTAATCCATTACGATTCAAAGAGTAGTAATTTATATTTAGACCTGTTTATCATTTTTGGACATCCTTGTGAGGGCTTAGCCGGGACTCCCAGCCGTATACAGATTGTAAAATGGTATGGTAATGGCATGGTAAAAATAAGACCCTTTTATAATAATTAATATTAATTATAATATTGTAATTTAATTGCATGCTCTAATTACTATTATTGTTTATTGCGCATTAAAATGGTGATTCTGCGACTGGGAGATTGCTGGCACTTACAGCACAGGTAGGTACTTCTTTTTTAAGTATCGGTATTCTATTTAAGTATCGGTAGAGCAAAAATATGTTAAGTGGAAAAATAATAATAATAACCGGCCAAGTGCGAGTCGGACTCCCGCACGGAGGGTTCCGTACCAAAAAACAACAAAAATCGTATTTGTTGCATGGGAGCCGCCCTTTTTTCTTTTTATTTAACAATAGGGAAAATCCTTAATGGATGATATGCCACTTCTACCGACTAAAACAACCCAACGTAACGGCCAACAGCCTACGGTTGGGAGCCCCGGGTAAGCTCTCGAAAGGATGTCCCACTAAAGGTCCATTTTTTTTGATATGGAGCAGTGTATTTATAGAAAATACACTGCTCGATATTCTGTGAGTATTTCAAGCATCTACTGGTTGCCCTCATTACCTATTAACACAGAGCAACGCGCGCCTTAGACAGTTCGCGTTGCTCTATAGTGTTATACAACGAGCGTCTTTAGACAGTTCGCGTTGCTCTATAGTGTTATACAACGCGCGTCTTTAGACAGTTCGCGTTGCTCTATAGTGTTCCTATACAACGCGCGTCTCTAGACAGGTCGCGTTGCTCTGTAGTGTTATACAACACGAGTCTTTAGACAGTTCGCGTTGCTCAATAGTGTTATACAACGTGCGTCTTTAGACAGTTCGCGTTGCTCTATAGTGTTAACTATCCTTGTATAGATCCTCTACGGTACGGTAATATATATTTAAAAAAAGAGTTTGTGAACTCTATGTTTAATTTCTTTTTCAGAATATTGATGACATTTGAATCATGACATTACAAACACGATATCTACGTCTACAACATAAATTGTGTGTTTGTACGTAAATTAAACAATTTACGTACAAACACACAATTTTTACTGGAGAAAAATCTAAAATATGGACTATTTGTTTATTATTTCCTATGAAATAGTTATCTTTAAAATATTACACCTACCTAAAGTAATCTGCTGAAAGCGTTGTTCACTTTTTAAGAGAAATATTTACGATGAAAGTCGAAAAATAAGTTAGTATGTGACCCGTATAATGTTCAATCATGGCGACACGAAATTAATTTCATTGAGCAACATTTGATTGTGCTATACCTCCTAAAGTATTCATTTAATTTGCATGGTGTAAAGGGAATGAATGATCTTGATGAAATGTTCAAATTGACTAACGTGTTTAAATTGAGAAGGATACCTTATAACCGAATATATAAGACAAAATCGCGAAAAAACACGTTTGTTGTATGGAAGCCCCCCTTAAATATTATTATGTTTTTGTTTTTAGTATTTGTTGTAATAGCGGCAACAAAAACACATAATCTGTGAAAATTTCAACTCTAGCTATCACCGTTCATGAGATACAGCCTCCTGACGGACAGACAGACAGACAGACAGACAGACAGACAGACGGACAGCGAAGTCTCATGAATAGGGTCCCGTTCTATACCCTTTGGGTACGGAACCCTAAAAAAAGAACATGTTATTTGTGCAGACATACTTTCACAATTATCATAATAAACTAGAAATATTATAAAACTTTTTGTCTGACGGTACTAAACAGCAGCAAATGGTCACTTGGAAAATGTATAAAAAAATGAATTTGACTCTTCGGACAAAGTGTCCGTAACGTCATTTTGCCCACTGTCTTATATAAAAGTAATCTATTCAAAAAACCAGCCAAGTGCTTGTCGGATTCGCGCACAGAGGGTTCCGTACCAAAAACAAATTACGTTTGTAGTATGGGAGCCGCCGTTTATTATTTTGTTTATGTTTTTGATACTAGTTGTTATAGCGGCAACATAATACAATCTGTGAAAATTTCAGCTTTCTAGCTATCACGGTTCACGGATACAGCCTCCTGATGGACAGGCTGACAAACAGACAGATAGACGCATAGCGCAGTCTCAGGTAATTGCACAGCCTACAGATCATAGGTTTTCTCTTTAAAATGTGTTAACAGGGTCCCGTTTTTAGCCTTCGGGTACGGAACCCTAAAAAACAGAACACAAACGCTTAGTATTTTATAGTAGTAGGTACAAACTGTTGAATACAAGATTGTATTAGTGTCTGGTGACAATGATAAACGTATTCCTGTCACTAGACAGCGAGCGGTTCCCTCGACGACTGCCTTGAACGCGTCGACTAATGACAGCCAATTGCTAATATACGCTACTAGGGAAATTGTACACGTGTTTTATTTACCTCAATGGAGGTTGTTTGATTTTCACTAACCATGCTTCCTGGCTTCACCCGTGCGCCGTGCGTGACATACTTCGATAAACTATAAGTTCATGTTTGACCATCCTATAATTGGAATTTAGAAATATCCTTTCTGATAATTGGGACTGTGATGGACAGACTGACAGACAGACATACAGACAGATGGATAGCGAAGTCTCGGTAACAGCAGTACAGCACAGCCTACAGATCATAGTTTTTCTCTATATGGTGTGGCAATAAGGTCCTGTTTTTACCCTTTGGGTGCGGAACCCTAAAAACCAGAACTTCGGCGCGGACTGAATTATTTTACAATAGCCTTAATCAATAAGCTCTTTTATGATTAAGTTACAAAATACCAGTCCTGGTATGGCGCGTTCCTTATGTGGCGAAAACGAAGTTGCGCGGGTCAGCTAGTGGGCTTATAAAAATGCTCTTACATTTATCTACTTGTTTAAAATAGGCGTATCTTTATATCCGAAGTATCTGTATAAGCCACTGTAAAATGCACCGGCAGCTCAGCTCGTAAGCATGAAAGCTAGATTAGTCGTAATCGCAAGCTTGATTAGAAGTTAAACCCACTTTTAAACTGTCGCCTTTCATACTTTATTGTTATACCTACATACAATCACGTGTATATCCCTGAGGAGATAAGAAGAGGTGAATTACATGCCCACACTTTGCCAGTAGATTTTTTGGTCTCATGGTAACGCTAGTCCATGCCCTTAAAGCTGCGCAGCGAGCAATGGAACGAGCTATGCTTGGGGTGTTTTGGTGGTCCAAACCAAACCGGGTGGTCCAGACCAAAGTGGTCGACATAGCTCGCAGAGTATGCGCTTTGAAGTGGCAGTGGGCTGGCCACATCTGTAGGAGAACCGATGGTCAGTGGAGCAAACGAGTTCTGCAGTGGAGACCGCAACTTGATACACGTCTACACGTGGGGTAGGACGACTCCCTGCCAGACGAACCGACGACCTGAAGAAGGTCGCAGGGAGTGACTGGATGCGGAAGACGCAGGACCGTGTATTGTGGCGCAATTTGGGAGAGGCTTACCTCCAGGAGTGGACTGCTATAGGCTGATTTGATGTAATAGGCTATTGCCGTCACCGACGCGATAATATGGACAAAAATTTAGTAACCATTCTTTAATCTGAACCAGTATGTCAACAGCTATGACAGATGTTACATGTCCATACAATCTGCAGTTCGAGTCGAGACGTTGGAACTGGAGAACATTTAATGTGCTTCTGCTTACACCTTCCGGGAATAAGCGTTTCTATAGGTAAGAGAGATAAGAGATAAATTTATTTTCATGAGAAAAAAGATACAGTGTAACACAATACAAATCCTTAATGATAGGCATATATGTGACATAAACTGTGAATCTTAAAATAAGTACAATAATTATATGTTACAATTTATGAGAACCCTGCCTCTTAAACTAGGATGACCTGTATCATAAGAGGCAGTATCAGTGGCGACTATGTTTGCGAACCAAACGTTTAGGGTGGAGTGTTGCCTTTCTGCTATTTAGAGATAGGGAAAATAAGTGGTTATGTGTGTGTGTGTGTGTGTGTGTGTGTGTGTGTGTGTGTGTGTGTGTGTATGTGCGTGTGTGTGTGTGTGTGTATGTGTGTGTGTGAGAGAGAGTGCGTGTGTGTGCTGTGTCTGTTCCACGTTACATTATATTACGTTATACTTATCTGATGTTGAGTTGATTATTATGATATGAATGTTAACAAACATTCTGTTCCTATGTAGTCCTGATTAAGGAGCCAGGACGTTAATTTTAATTTAATTTCGTTCTTGTTAAGATCTATTATGTTTATTTTTTTATGAATTTGTTTATATAAATGGGTGCTCAGTATGTAGAATTGGTGTTTTGCGAATGTGGTTCTGTGTCGGGTCATGGCCGGGTAGTTTGTACGTTTGGTAGGGTTCGAGGGAGCGACACTAGAATGCCTCCTAAGGATCGAGCGAAGGATATAAAGCTGACGAACCGTTAGTATCTTGCAGTCCAGGTATAGCTGGGTTGTTGGGTATCGGAATGGTTTTCGCGTCATAACTTTGAGGACTGCTCTCTGCGCTCTCTCAATTTTCAGAAAGTTCGTTTTTGTTGCTCCCCCCCACACTGGAATACAGTATCCTATTATTGATTGGCACAGGGAGCAAAATACCATCTTTAACGTGTCAAGGTCAGCCGATGCACGGAGTGCCTTGAAGATGTGTATAAGTCTCATTGCCCTAGTAGTGAGTAGGTTAAGATGTTTATTCCAACTCAAACTTGAATCAATTTGTATACCAAGGTACTTCACATCTTCATTTCTAGTTAGGGTCGGACATGTACAAGGAAATGAATTCTGAGAGCATATGTGAGCTACTATTGAGAAAGATGAAGGTAAGGTGTTTTGACGAAGAGCGAAGGGAACATAACTAGATTTTTTAAGATTTAACGTGAGAAGGTTATTATTAAGCCACGAGGTTATATTATTTAAAGTAATCTGTGAACTGGCCCTGACGCGGTCCCATGAAGAACCATAAACTAGAATCGCAGTGTCGTCAGCATAGGCAAATATTTTTGAATTAGTGAGTGGCATATTGCACAAATCATTTATATAGATTTGGAACAAAATAGGGCCAAGAATGCTTCCCTGTGGGACACCGTAACTTAAACTTTCTTCGTCACTGAGATATTGTTCAATTTTAACCCTTTGTATCCGATTCTGAAGGTAACTTTTAAAAATTTCAAAGGCAATGCCTCTTACACCAACTCGTTCCAGTTTTGAAAGGAGTAAGGTTACGGAGACTGTATCAAATGCCTTAGAAAGGTCCAAAAAGATACCAAGGCATTTCGTTTGTTTATCAAGATACCCAGCCACTGATTGTGCGAAGTTCATTACCGCATCTTCGGTGGATATTCCTCTACGAAAACCATATTGGTTATTGGAGATAATTCCATGTTGGTCTAAGAAACTCTCAAGACGGTTACTAAGAACTCTCTCAAACAACTTCGAGAGTTGACTCAGAACCGAAATTGGTCTGTAGTTGTCAAGACAGTTTTTATCACCACCTTTGTGTATTGGGTGGACTATTGCCTTTTTCAAAGCATCCGGAAATATGCCCTTTCTCAAGCATACATTTATTATATGGGTTAGAGGTGGTATCAAAGAGTCCCGGCAGTGTTTTAAAACTAAGGGTGTTATACCGTCCCATCCCACGGCCGAATCATCTCGTAGCTGGAGAATGAGTGACTCCACTTCTGGTTTATCTGCGTCCAGTAATACTAAAGAGTTACAGGGTGGGTGGTGGAGATTGTTTACGCCTGCACTGTTTGGGACGTCCCTACGGCTTGACGTGATGTGCAAACGTGAAAAAATGTTGTTGGCCAGGTCTTTACCCACATTGCTCAGTTTATAGCACACTTCATTGATGGATGCTCTGGGGTTGTCACGGATATTCAGGAGTTCAGAAGCACTAGACTTAGGAGGATTAGTATGTGTAATATCTTTAATAGTTTTCCACAGGGCTTTTGGGTTATTTTTCACTTTCTCGAGTTCACATTTTTCATAGGCAGTTTTAAGTTTACGAAGTAGCGAGTTGCAGAAGTTTCGATAGCGTGTATATGTAATTTTTAGTACAATATTTTCGGGAGCATTTCTTGACTGTGTGTGTAATTTGTCTCTGTTTTTAATACATTTTAGGAGCCCACGTGTCATCCATGGTTTTATTAGTTTTTGTCGTCTAGTGATTGGAATCAATCTTGTATGCTTAGCTGTTACTGTTTGTATAGTATGGATAAATAAATCCATTAGTGTGTTAGGTTCATCTATGTTAAGTAGGTTTGTGAAGTCTATACTTTCTAATTCTAATTTTATTGCATCATAATTTACATGTTTAGAGAAGTGCTTTAGAGTTGTCTGTCCGATGTTAATGTTGGGAATAGTTAGTAAGATGGGTTTGTGGTCAGTAATATGTGATTCCAGAACTAGTGTGGATATGTTAGTATTTTTTGTTTTAACGAATATATGGTCAATGCATCTATCATCTCGAGTGGGAAAGGTGTGAGTTGGGAGGAGACCATGGGATATGTTTTGTGTTAAGTAATCGAATTTACGTTCGTCTTTGGTATTCTGCCGTATATCGATGTTTAAATCTCCAATCATGACATGATAGGTATGTTGGATGTATAAATATAATTTAATACCGTAGATAGACAACACGCAGCGATATATCACCATTATTCGTATAACGCAGAACCAAGTTACAAAACCCGTAGACACTTGTAAACATGAGCTAGAATTCAATTGACTCACTCAATCAACGCCACTTGTTCGGACGCCACTCGATGCGTAAACAAAATAAACCAATCTTTTGCAAGTGTTCGACATACTGTACAAGGTGAAAGTTGTTACATTAATTTGGAGAGCTTTTTCCATTTCTTTTATTAGGTACTAGCGGACGTGACGCGGTTTCACCCGCGTAGTTCCCGTTCCCGTGGGAATACGGGAATAAAATATAGCCTATGTTCACCGCAAAGAGTGTAGCTTTCCAACAGTGAAAGAATTTTGCAAATCGGTCCAGTAGTTCCGGAGCCTATTCGTTACAAACAAACGAACAAAAAAACAAGAAACACATCTTTCCTCTTTATAATATTAGTATAGATAAAAGGATTTCAATACCATAATAATACATCTCGTTTAACTTGACCTCGTTTTAAAGCTATATGCTTGAAATCTTGTGACGGAACTTTCGTCTTGTAGAGACTTACATTTTTTTTAAACGCCACTCACTCGCGTTTGTCTAAAAAATATAAACATACTTTTTAACTCTTTACTTTGCTGTCGGTGCAACACAAATTACAAGAACATGACATTTTTATGATCCGGCAGCAGCGCGAGTGTAGCAGCTTTGGTGTTGCAAACATTCATTAGGCTACGTTGAGCACTTTCCGTTAAGGGGGCCGTACCCTTGTTTGCCACCTTAGAATGGAATGGAATACACAAATGACACAAAAGATAATTTTATGGCAAGACAGTAAGCGCCTGATAGAAACAAATAGCAACAAGTCTGCATACGCATTGCTTTGAAAGAATGGTAAGAGTTTGTCAAAGACAAAGTCGCGCAATGATTGAAAGATGACGGCCTAAGGGACCGGCTACACGAATGAGAGAATCGCGGCGATATTATCGTCTTGTCACATATTCCCAATTTCTCGACGCGATAATATCACAGACGCGTTCTTTGTGAAAGTACCTACCTATAGAAATAAGTAGGTATCATGACAAATGACAATAATATCACTGTGATTTTCTCACTCGTGTAGACGACGACTTATCCAGTCAAATAAGATTAAAATCCTATTTCTGATGATACGTGCTGAAATTGTGTTGGACCAGATTAGTTTTATTTTGGTTATATCAATTATTCTCAATAATAATTTATCGCCAATATTGGGTTTGCGAAAATAATTGCCACAAGTCAATATCAATTCTGTATCTTAATTATCGAATATTGCCAATCATCTCTCAATATCATTGACTTAATATTATTTCTATTAAATCTCTGTTAGATCAGTACTAATTATGTTTTTATTCTTTGCCATTCATAGATCGAATCTATTCGTTTGGCTGTTGTTCGGTGTTTTTAGAAATATTTTGCGTGTCCAGAGGACTATCGAGGTCTATCTTCTATCTACAGCTAAGTTCCAACTTGTTAACTTTTCAGGTCCAATTTACGATCGAAAGATGAGGAAAATAGCCTGTGTGCTAGTACAAATATCAATACTTTGTATATAATATTGTCCTCCCAAACCCCGGTTCCAGTCGCGGCCATAACTGGCCAAGAAACGACTTGTGTCGTAAAATGGTTGCTATTAATCTTTATTAGTCGTATCACTAGAACCTTGAGATAAGAGAAGTCGTGATTTTACTGTTTATGTAGGTACACCGAAACTCTCATTATACGATAAGTATGTTGGAAGCATCATCTGAGGGCAGAAGTTCATCTATAAATTGGCGCGCTCTGGGTTCATCATTCTTTTCGATTTACTTCGACATGATAAATAAAATCCTACTAAAATTATAAGTTTGTGAAGATGTTTGGATGTGTGTTACTCAATCACGCTCTAACGGCTGAACGGATTGGGCTGAAATTTGCTACAGAGATAGCTTATAGTCTGGAATAACACATAGGCTTTTCATTATCATTAGGCACTTTTCATCCTGGGAAAATGTTCCCACGGGAAGCGGGAACGGGTACCGAATTTCACGCAGTCCAAGCCGCGAGCATCATCTATAAATAAATATTTGTGGACATCTCACAGAACATCATCTAGCCCGAATTAAGCTAATTATTAGTTTGTGCTATAGGATAAGTAACAGAGATATCGACGGCATCTCTGGTTTTGCAATCATGATGACTACACTTTTTTCCTTCCAAGAACGTTTTGGACTGTGACACCAAAGACTTCTATATATAAACTGAGGTAGACATGCTCTACGCACCGATTTTTGAAACCTATAAACTGAGCTAATTAGCAGCGTTGCGCGCACCGTAGTGAGTCAAAACTTCGAGAGTACTCGTCTTGCAATCGGAGTCCATACGCCTTCGCTTTTTACTCTTGTTCTTTTCGTATATTGCTATTGTGGTGACAATTACGTAAATATTGTATGGTACGGCGTGTCTACCTCAGTTTATATAGAGAAGTCTTTGTGTGACACTACTCGCTTGCACCACCTGGTAGTGTCATAAAAGGTACTACTTACTTTTTAATACCTATCCATTACACTATCAAAGTGATGCACCAAGCCTGAGTAATTACGACAACAACAACAACAGGAATCTATTTTAGTTTAATAGTTGCATTAATTAGGTTCGTTAATTCACCAACGCTTTTCATTAGAGATGGTATTGCAGGACTTGAGTTGAAAAACCATCGTCATTAATGTATGTTTTATTTTTCACATTCATGTATTTCCATAATTTAATTGCATCTTTGTTACCTGTTACCTACCATTCATTTCTGCTGTTTTTTGTTGACCTTTTTGGTGTCATCACTGAGTAGTCAGTTTTGTCCGAATATTGATCTATACTAATATTATAAAGCGGGAAGATTTGATTTTTTGTTTGCATCGAATAGGCTCCGAAACTACTGAACCTATTTGAAAAATTCTTTCACTGTTGGAAAGCTACACTCTTTGCAGTGAACATAGGCTATATTTTATTTCCGTATTCCCAGGGGAACGGGAAATACGCGGGTGAAACTAAATAAATACCGTTAATCTTTTGTTCATTACTTTTTACCACAGATATCAGAAAAGATTTCACTTTTTTCTGATTTCTGTTCTTTATACCCATTTACAAATTGTACCTATTCCCTTATTGCAGGGATAGGCCAGATCGTTGTTTTATATTTCTTCATCGTCCTCAACTGTCTCACGCATAACTGTTACTCATTACAAAATAAATTAAGTACACATTAAAGGACCTTATTAAGGTCTCTGGGCCCAAAGCCACTGCAGACGAGGTTTTGTCACAGACCATACGCAGTTTGGAGGCCAAGCGCTAATAGCTAGCAAAGATGACGAAAAAAAATTCTAATTACAATTAGCATACTTGTAAACCGCCCTGGGTGTTCAAAAGGATGATTTTGTAGAATAGAATATTCTATCAATCAATCATATCAGTCTACAGCATTCCACTCTTGGGTGTAGACCCTTTTTTTTTGGTTTAACGTGAGGGAAAATCCTCATGGATGTTATGCCGGACTCCTACCGACTAAAAAACCTCACGTCACGCCCAACAGCCTGTGGTTGGGAGCCCCGGGGAAGCCCTCGGAAGGATGTCCCAGAGCTGGGTGTAGACCCCTTATATTTTACGCCGCAGTACACAGCCCTGCACTCCCGCGCCTTCAGCATCCAGTCCACAGATATCAGATTTTTTTCTGATTTCTGTGATCCAGTCCTTCCCTGCGACTTTATCCAGGTCGTCGCGTCGGTCCATCTGGCGAGGGGTCCCACATCTTATTGTATATTGTACATAAACTGTTAATTACATAAATAGGTACTTGGAACTATACATTTATTAGTTGTATGTAGGTACCTCAGGGTGCTGACTGCTTCGAATTTCCGTTGCACCCTTTGCACAACTCAATTGTAGATTCACTTGAGTTGTTAGAGGGGAGGGGTAGGGACGACTTTCATAAGTTGGTCCGATTTGTTGACAATTATGACTACTACTTCGTCCCTGGTCAGTAGCGTGATGACGTAATAGCCTATGATACTCACAAATAATGTGGCTTTCTATTGGTTCAATAATTTTCAAAATTATTGTACAAATGGAAAGGAGGGGTTGCTGGTGGTTGTTTACCCACTGTTTAGATCTACTGAATCCAGGAGATCCAGTTTACCCACCTACCATCTCTCGGCTCTCATATTATTAGATATCTATAGGTGAGTAATTTATATTTAATACCAGCTGAACCCGCAACTTCGTGTCACATAAGGTATATAAAAGAAGAGGCATTTCTTCAGCAGACTCATCAAGCAGCTTGAAACTGCCCTGTTTGCTTAATCATAAAAGAGCTTAAAGAGTAAGTCTATTCTAAAACATCTCAGTCCACGCCTTCGGCGCGGACTAAATTGTTTTTAAATAGCCTTAATCATTAAGTTCTTTTATGATTAAGCCAACACGCCAGTTTAGATTTACCCATTTTTAGATTTATATGTCTATGTACGATTCTTTAAAGTGATATAACTTTTTTACATGAAATAAACACAAAATTTTAAGTGGAGCAAACCTCAACACTATAAACAAAACCTCATTGCAATCGGTTAAGCGGTTGCTGAGATTAGCGTGCACAAACGTACAGACAAACAGATATACAGACATACAAACAAACAGACAAACAGACAAAGATTCTAAAAATCATTATTTTGGGTTCTATTGCGTTCATAAAGCCCCCCTATGATACTTTTTCTTATTGATCTTCCATGTACAGACAGCGACTTGTTACTATTTTATTATATGTATAAATATTGATGATTGATTTACAAAAGGAATTGGAATAACCAATTCGATCAGAACAGAACATTCTCCAATTTAATTGGACTTTGCCTTCTCATAATTTCAAAAACACAGCGCTAAATTTAGCAAAAACAATTAAAATTACATACCGACCGTATTTATACAAGAGAACAGGTCCGCATCCTGTCTCATTCAAACAAAAGACGATAATTATATTTTATTCAAAGGTAATAGAAAATTGTGAAGATGTTTGTTAATCAATCCTAGTTGAAATTTGAAACCTATGTACCTACATATTTATGATCCGCTGGTAATCAAGTAGCGATTTCCTTCTTTTAGCTTCTTTTCCTGGCTTCCACAGTCAAACTGTTCTTACAGTTTTATGGGACTACATTTTCTATATTAGTTTTTAACATTCTTGTATGAGTACCGATAAATAAATAAATAATAATAATAAACAAATCTGTATACCTACCAAATTTCAGCCAAATTGCTTCAGAGAATAGATTGAGAGATAGTTACCATACGCTTTGGTTACTTTTTTACCCCGAAAACAAGTTCAAGCATAAGGATACGAGAAAACTACAACTCACGAACAAACCATGGGCATTAGCTACTGTGATATATTTATAACTTGAAAATACAGTAGACTTTGCATTGCAGATATTTGCGTATGTGAGTACCTAAAAACAACAATGAAATTCGCCAGCTGTTTGAAACCAAACATGAACGAAGGAGACACGGTTCGATAATTTGCCGTTGTTAATGAATAAGTAACGTAATTACATAATATGAGGCACTTTATATGAATACTAGGAAAGTATGTTAAAAATGTTAACTGGGAAGTAGGTAAATAAACGTAATATTTAAATGTCACTTCCACATATTAAAATTTGAAATCTTCTTTATTATTTTGAAGCCTTCGGTTCGGTGCGGTACCGGTGTGGCGCAGTATTGGATTCGAATCTCAGGGCAGAATAAATATTTAGGGAATCTGATTAATTTGCTTCGAAGTATGGTTGTTTTTAGTAATATCTATGGTAAATATATTAGTTTTGTTATGGACCTTTTTGTCGATGAACATTCTCTGTCAGGCACTACTAGACCAAGGTGCTAGGTGATGTCTGGAATAACTATTGTGTCATACTTGTCAAAACCACAAACTAGTAAATCTATTTTCCACCTTGACGTTGGCAGAATCGTTGGTAAACGACGGGGCCATTCATTCAAGAAAAGAAGAAGAAGATGTCTGGAATACTGCATTGGAATTAGCCTACACCCCCTGAAAAAAACTGCTATGAAATAAACGTATAGGAATCAGTACAAGACGTACCTAGGTACCTACTTAGGTGCTACCACAGGACGGAAACTCCAGCTTGAGTGTGTGCGTGTGATCATTAAAATGTAAGCCAATTGTCCGTAAACGCGCACGTCAACTCTACTGACAGCTGTGGCGCGACAGGGAGTTGCCGATCTGTATGTAATACTATTATATTATCTTTGGTGCTACACAAGCCAATCTCACCAGCGCGTGGTGCATCTGCAGGCCGAGGGAAGAGACACTGACGCAGAATGGAAAGGTCAGACATCAGTCACTCTCTGCCAATAAAACATACCCCATACGCAGGAAATGAAAGCAGTGAGACGCTAAGACGTTCTTGAAACATTCTGCCGAAGGCTTATCTTGGGCTCCCGGCCTTAGAATCTGGTAGGGTGGTTATAAATGGCAAGAGATTTTTACACTTAAAAAAGGCACTACAACATGAAGAACAGCAGAGCAAACCATCACCCGAATACGGGCGTGTGTCTCGATAGTATCCAGTCCAATTTCCTTCTAGTTATTTCCACGTTTCACGGTTTTCTACGTATGTATATGTTTCGACCTTTTTGTATTGTGAATGTTCTTACAAAATTTTAAGGAAATGTGTTATAAATCAACAAAGTCCACGTCCGTACTTCCTTAATAACTCTGTTATATTCTATTTGGCTACTTCCAACTATTTCTCTGTCGAGGTTCTTCCAACGCACGTGTTTCCCTCCGAGGCGAGTGTGGGTGTGAAGAGGCACATCATTGGCAATTTTGGGGTACAGTCAATAGTCATGTGGACAATGAAAGCGCCCCCAATTCGCTAGATGTCGCGTCATTTTGACGAACGTAAACATGAAAGCAGCTACATCCCTCTGGAATGACCTCCATTACGCTCTGCTGATATGATAATAAACATACTCAAAGAATTAGATACGGTTTCAGTTTTAAATACAATCACTAAACAACATATTTTTGGCATTTCTTTACATAACTTGTATCAGTGTAAGATGAATTTTAATGTGGTCTGAATTACCAAGGTTGTTTTTTTAAGTAGAATATTGGTATCTTGCGTTACAGCGTAGCTACGTATGTATAGGCTCGTAAATAAGTATGTTATCATCATTCGATACTTAAATGTGTTTTTTTCTCGAATGGCGTACCAGATATTCAATAATTTATTTACGGATTTTATTAACACATCCTAGTAATTTATCTTAGTAATTACCTAGTAGGTATGCTAATATTGGATTATTGACCGCACGAATGTAGTGAGCTGGTTTTCAATTCCCAGATAGCTGAATGTCCTTGTGTGTGTGTGCGTCTCTTCTCTACTGTTCGCCAATCATCCTGAAATAAATTTGACATAATTTACTTTGGCCCCGTCCCATCTTCCTAGAACAATTTTAAAAGCCATCGCAACAGCGGAAGCTGCTGACAATAAGAAAATCAGTAAGTTGGTATAGGGGTCTCGGCTCGTTACATCGTTTGCTTCTAGTAGGTGTCGAGGCTAGGTCCATGGGGTCACACTCACAATGCGCATAGCTTGATTGTAATTTCGGAAAAGCGTCTAATTAAGTCGTCTGGTGATGGTAAGTAACCCAAGGGCTGGTAGTTTTCTCTTTCAGCGAATAGGTATTGCTATTCAAAGGGGGAATGCTGACAGTTTTTTTATTTACCTACGTGAATAAATTATGGATCAAAAGACCAAAATGATGACGAACGGAAGGAAAACTTAGAGGATAAAATGTTTTGTCGGAATTCAACTATCAATTTGTCATTCCGGTGAATGGTTATTTGTGTAAACGAACTATAAGAATTGATAAGGAAATGTCAAAGGTTAAGTAATTTAGTACACAGAGAGTAGGTAGGTGATTACTAATGTCTGGGAAAATCACACGCTTGAGTCTGATTTAACGTTACATTTTGGAATAAAGAAATCTTCATATCTACTTCATCACAGATAAATATCAGAAGTAAAAATAATTCCAAAATGTGTTTAGTCATTTGAAGTAAGTAAATATAGCGGTGTATTCGAAAATTGCCGATCAAAACGGTTGGATCTGCAATCAACCCAGATTTCTTTACTTGGCGCCTAGAACAAAAGGTCAAAGTCACTTTCAACAATTTTTTGTTGATAACTGTGGAAATCCACACAGACTTTGGAACCCGTTAGGATTATTCACGTGGTGAGAATGTCGGACCTTCTAAAACCACACGGCACGCGGCGCTCCTCTGCCCGGGGAGCCAGGGTGTGCACTTATAAAGATGTCCCCAGAAGTCCTGACAGGCTATTTGGCAGCTCGTTCGCGGCAGGGGCCTGAGGATGGTGAGGGAGCTGCTCACCGTTCTTACAGAAGCAGGCCCTAAAAGAACCCCCCCCCCCCCTCCGTGTAGTCGTGGTAGCCGTAGGTCTGTTGGGAGCCCTGGGGTATTCTTACGATGGCTTACCCGGGGCTCCCAACCATAGGCTGTAAGGCAGGTTTACGTGTGGTTTTTGGTCGGTAGGAGTCCGGCGTAGCATCCATGTCGGATTTTCCTCACGTTAAGAAAAAAAGAATATTTGGCCGATTGCTCTTCGCCTGCCGATCACTTCCTGGAAGTACTTATACGTAGATAAACCCATTTTGACTAGGCGTTCGTGTACTACAACGCGTCGCACATGCAGTCGCTTTCAACAGTGCCATAAAAAGCAAAATGCTTTGAAGATCTTCATAGCTGTGATCGACCTGGGATTTTCAGCTGAGATGATTCCGTTTAGGGTTCTTTATCAGGAATCTTGGTAAGATTTTGCTCTGGTGTTGTAATCGTCCTTTCATAAGTTACGGTGACCATTACCGATCAGATGGGCCGTATGCCAGTCGAACACGATAGCTCTTCAGGTATTTTTTATAAATGAGGTACGAAAAAAAAATCGAAAGAATGCGAATAAAGTCATGGCATGAAATAATAATAATCTTACTTTATGTAGAAACATTCACGGCAAAGACTGAAGATGCAGCGCTTAGGCACCGCTTTTGAAACTGAATTGTTAACAAAATACTGGTTTTCAAGGTCTCGGTTAACATAAAAAGTACAAAGCATCTTACGTATTATTAACGACAGGCGGATAACCTCTATCTCACCTATCTTATGCTAAATTTAGTAATAAATTGGTCGCATGGAGAATTCGAATTCGAATTTTTGGAAAACACACATCCGCTGCGTAAGGAACTCTGGCCATTGACTTTTAGCGATAAATTTAAGATGATTTTTTATTTATCGTAGGATTCAAGACATTGCTTATTATAGGTTCATCATCACGCCTTTATCCCCGAAGGGGTAGGCAGAGGCATATTATATACCCACATTTCACCTTTTTATAATTTGTCCCACGTAATACGTTGTGAGCCGTATTGCCGTGTTTAAATGGACAGGCGCAGGTTGTGACTGCCTGCTGTTGAAAATAAAGCCTTCAACTTGGCTTAACGACTGCCATTTTACTGGCAACCGGGACCAACGGCTTAACGTGCCTTCCGAAGCACGGAAACGCTCAAATAAATGTCACAAAGTGATCACATGGATGGTCACCCATCCATGGACCGGCCATAGTGAAAGTTGCTTACTGCAGTGATCGTTTGCAGAACACTGAGTCCGCGGGGCCACGAGCGCTTCATATAGCTTATTATATTAAAACGATATTCTGATCTCATCTCAGTGAGAGTCTTGGTTGTAGCAAAACTTGACACACACCAATTTTAAACTGACTGTGTCTTACTTTGCATATTGTCCATTGAACGTTGTATATTTTATTTTGTTATGGTTATTATAGAATACAAAGTAAGGCAATAAGTTCTGAAACTCTCCAACATGTCCACTAGAATATTGTATATTTCTGCTATACTAGAATATTCCAAAGAAAACGGCTTTTCTATTTTGTTCGTGAATAACTCCAATTCTTTCAATGCTACTGTGCATTTCTGAAGTGGAATTTGTTTGTCCTTTTTGCTCATCGTAAGAAATTTGAAACAATTGTAGGTCTGACGTACTGTTCAGTTCAGACCTACAATAATAATTGTGCTTAAGGACTTTTAACCCTGAATAAAATTTTATTTCGCCAGGAAATGAATATCTGAGCTTGAACAGAATTTCACGCGGAGTCTAACTGAACCAAGGAGAGCAAATTTTTTAATTTTGTTATGATAATTTCCTCTAATTTGGTTAGAAATTTTACCGGAGAACTTCAAAGAAAATAAATAATACTTTGTTCAACAATATTTATTATAATTTCTTCTATCATTCATGTAGTTTAATAGTCTAAGATCACCATCACTTAGTACCTACCAGTATCAAACAACATTTAATACCTATTGTCTATTGTCAAGGATTAAGAACCATTGAACAGTATACGACTATTTCTAGTCTATCAAACATTTTATTTGCAACAATACAATGGACTTGGTCGTAATGATACGATACCGAGTTAATTGTTGACTCCGACCTTCACGTATCAGATGGCACTGCCTCGCTATTTTAATATATGTATACGATGCCACTACAACGACAAACACCAATAATACTCTACTTATCCTCATCGATTATTTTCGATAAAAATGGGACTAATTCTGGAATTAGCTCTTAATGAACATAATAATTCCAAAATCGGCCGCGTAGAAGCGAAGACACCGGTCATTTTACTCGTATATACAAAAAAACATACAACCTCACCTCGTTTTTTGTACTCGGTCGAAAAACACAATCACTTGTTCAATCAATTTTTGTGCAACACAAAAATTTCAATAATTATACTTAAATACACGAAAACTTTATCTATAGTATATAAAATATAGAAGACAAAGGCTTGCGGCTATAAGTCTTAGATTTTGTTTGTAGGAAAACACGACACTTCCATTCAATCGCACATTGACATAGTATAGAATCTGCTCACAGTCCATTTTATAATTCGTAATACTTTCTCTGCTATGCATAATTAATCTACAGTCAGCATTTCTTGTAACATACAATCGCCTTCGCATTATAGGATCCATAATCGTCGTCACTCGCCAATCCTTAATACCGTGATCACTTTCTGTCGGAGTTATTCTCTCCTCAAACTTGATCGGTTTTTCATTCCACAGACTAACATCAACCGCGTCCTCAGTCATCTTTTTAGAATTGTATTCGTGAATATAGTTAGCTAGAAACCCTTCAGCAATATAGCAGTATATTGCGACTGTTTCTATCAACTCGACGTCTTCAATCCTGAGCCAGCACTGTTCCGCTCGTTCATTCCTGATCGGCAAATCTAGCGGAAACGGGAACACGTAGGGTTTCGTTTCTTTCACGTTCTGCTCGATGCACAACACGGCCGTATACAAAAAACTGACGAAACTGAAGGTGATCACTTTGAGTAACATTTTAAATGTGCTGTTGTTGCGACGTCATGATTGTAACTAAAACGTCGGTGTCGGTCGTGACGGCTGCGGCTGTGCTACAGCAGTATTGCAGAATGGTAGCCTGCCTTCGTAACGTGGTTGCAGGTTTAAAAAGATTACTTTATTACTGTTCACAGCTCATTGTTGTGGGCTAGGAAAACACGTGACTGTGAACTGTTTATGAGAAATGGATATTGTCACATAAATTATTGATTTAAAGAAGTCGCTTCCGCGGATAACTGGCATTTCTGAAGGATTTTCTCACGTTTATGTAGATAAAATTGCTGGTAAAGTATGTCGATCAGAACTATAAACTTTATTATTACTGTATTTTTATGTTTATGAATTACCGATCAACTCGTAATAGTCTTAAAGAGTTCTCACATCATAGCTATTTTGCTTTGATAGGACTTTTTATAATCAAAGCGTAATAAAATAATTTTACATCCTGACGATTTCTATGGAAAACAAGTCTACGCCGCCCTCGCCACTGACTGCGGAAATCAGGAAAACGCGACTATTACAAAAAATTGTTGAGCACTGCGGCATTGCCCCCGCGGCGACTCAATTTTGGTACTCATTAACACCACGCCCCCTCAGGAGAGGATTTCAAATGTCCTCACTCAGTTGAAGCTTGCCTCACAATAATTAGGCATGTTTGAGTCAGTCAGTTATTTATTGCAGGTAATTATTTTATACTGCGCTGCTCGCAATCTTCAAAATTTTCCAGATTGACGAAATTAGGGTCCAAAAATACTAGCCAAGCGCTTGTTGCCTATGTTCACAAAAATGAGTATCTAAATATTATATTGGCAGAATCAAGACCAGAAAAATGACACTTCAGATGTAATACTTACCTCAAATTTCCCATCATATAAAATAAATTCTACGCGTGTGATAAGGAGCCACACTATAAACTTTGGACCTAGCCTAGCTCATCTGGTTTACTGGCAGATGAGTTTCTACCGGCAGTATTATGGGAAGTGGAATTCCTTAAAGTAGAAGAGAAACCTTCGTAATCCAAGGTTCGCTTTTCAACTTTAAATTACTTCAGACGTGATACTTTTTGCTCAATCATGCTTTCAATGTAGCAAAAGCCATGAAGAAATCGGCGAGAACCTCCTTCTTGGAGTAGGTTAAATATTAGGAACCATAATAAAATTATAGTAAAGTCAAAACTGTACATTAGAAATATTTAAAAAAAAAACTCGCTGTCACCAATGAATACAGACGTATATGTACTAGAAGAACAGTTCTTAAGGATTTTTTGTGCCAATTTTGTTGAGGGCATGTCCCCAGCTCGTGTAGTTCTCATTTGGCGGCGCTGTCGTCGCGTTTCACTGTTTCAGTTAGTCAAAAAGTAGTAGGCACAATTTTTACGTTTATAATCGACTAAATTCAGGGATTATTTATAAAAAAATATGTCACATCTTTTAAATCAAAACATAAGATATTTATATAAAATATTTATAGATATTTACAATGATTGATTTTACTCTTTTGCTACGAAAAATTAAAAATGGCTGCCGCGCTGCGACTGCAACGCCGCCAAGCGGCAGTTTGTGTCACAGAAAGTTTGTCTTCAGAGCAGCCTAAGAAACTATTCTTCTTTATACGTCTGTATTCATTGCTGTCACATAAGATACCGAAGCCGAAAATATAGTTAGATTTTTTTTTGTGTTTGCTTTGCTTTGTTCGGAAGGATCTTGAAATGTACTCAATGGATTTGATTCAAATTTTGCACAAATATTAACTAAGGGTAGGGTCTTCAAATTATCACGCTACATATCCTAGGGGCTAAGCACAGAGCAATCAAATTGGCATTATAATAATTTTCACGCGTCCGAAGTCGTGGGCAAGAGCTAGTTGCCAATAAAATTCTTCTCTCTTCTTGCATAAGTAAGAAGTTACTTTAAAAACTATCCATAGCACAAAATGTTATCACGACTTGTATTTTATTACTTCCTTATGGATTTTATTTCAAATTTAGTTTATTTATA
The DNA here is from genome assembly GCA_933228765.1 of Miltochrista miniata. Lineage (NCBI taxonomy): Eukaryota > Metazoa > Arthropoda > Insecta > Lepidoptera > Erebidae > Miltochrista > Miltochrista miniata. The sequence continues at coordinate 25,529,872 of OW121755.1, forward strand.
GATAGATAGATATTTAAATTAAAGATAAAGGGTACGTTTTTAATAAGTTTTAATACGTTAAGTACGTTTTTAATAAGTCCACACATTCAGTGTGACATTTGCCAGCCGGGCCCCAGACTGCGCGTGCCCCCATGGGCCTGGCTTGCGGGCCTTGTGGCAACTGTAGGACAGGAGGCCCGCGCAGGCTAGGTTCCCGCTCTTGCGACCTCAATGTAAGTTTATATTGAGGTAAACTTACATTGAGGTGTGATCTAGTTAGATCACATAGTGTGTTCATACGATTAGAAAGAAGTGAAATAGAAAGCTCGAAAAATGGTTAAACATGGTAACAACTCACTCTTCCATCTTGGACCTGCTTCTGTAAGGACGGCGGAGCAGCAACTCCGCCGTCTTGGGCGAAGACAAGTCTGACTGCGAAGCTCGGTTGGGAGAGTCATCTACCGCTCCCTCTCTGCCATCTCTTCCACGAGAATGGGCTGCTCGCAGAAAGACGCGGCCGCGTCTCACTAACTCCCGCTGATGATCATGGCTCGCACCATGGTCTCCAGTGAGAGAAAATGCACCTTCAGACTTGCCACGAGAACCTGGCTCCTTTCCAGACACTCGTCTATGACCTCTGACGATTGTGGTGTTTTCCTACCTTAGTTGCCCAGGTTAAATAACTTATGTCTCCACGAGTTCCTGGCTCGATTTCTTGGGGCGCAGACTTATGCACAGCTCTGCTCCAGCGCATCCTTGCGCAATTTCATCAATGGCGCGAGGGCTCTCGCTTCTAGGAGAAATGCCGCTTCAACGGAGATCGTGTGGTATGTGGTACCCTCTTATAATGCTGACGGCCATTGCCTTCTGCGGGCTAGTAATCTAGCCGCATTGCTAGTTAGGGCCTCCGCCTAAATGGGGGCACCGTATCGGGTCATACTCAGCAATCCCGAGGTACAGTCTCCTGAAGGGTGAGTATTGGGTCCCCTTATGTAGATCAATAACCGCGAGAGTGTAAGTATTTGCCAAGCCCCCTTTGTGTTTGAATTAAAACTTCGGAAATGGTTTCCGAAGTTCCATCGCCTGTCGAGTATGAGCCCTAGAAACTTTATCGAGGGAATCTCTCATGATAACGATGGTGTCGTCAGCGTAGCACGATACACTGACACCTCTGTACAACGGACCACGCAGCACACAATCGTAGCTAATGTGATGTTCCACAGAAGCAGTCCTAGGACTGATCCCTGTGGACCACACGACACCTCTCGCCGACCCGGCCCTAGCCAGCTGAAGTAAGATATGTTCGACAAACCAACGGAGGTAAGGAGGCACTTTATGATAAGTGAGCGTCGCTCGTAACTCCAAGGCAAAGTCGTTGCTGATGACAAGAGGCAACGCCATCACCACCTCGTCTAGCGATTTCACTTCCTTTGTCAGGATCCTACCACGCATGATCGCGTTTACGGTGGAACGCCCTCGCTCGGCCGAAACCAAACTGGTATAGAATAGGTCCAAGGGTCTCCCTGCGCTAAAAATTCAAAGAGGTTAATATTCTTACTGTAGCATCACAATATATTTTAGAAAACCATATGTATGTACAAAGAAATTTACTTAGTTTCGCTAAGTTGAGTGATAGACAAAATGTCAAAACTTGAAATAATGAAGTCGCTAGTCGGTTAAAAACAACGTTGCTGTTTTTCATAGCAGATTGCATAAAATTAGCAATTTCTTTCATGGGGATACGCTTTTAATTAAAAGTTTGTCCCAAAATAGGTTTAAAAAGTTTAGTAAGCGTAAATTATACAATTAATGATTATTTGCTGTATAAAGAAGCCTGGAAATGACCTGCTCTGCTGGATTCTCAAAAAAATTTTAATATGCCTACTTTTTAGAATCTTTAAAATTGTAAAGAGAGCACTAAAATGAATAACCCGCTGAGTTTCTTGCCAGTTCTTTTCAGGTGGGTCGCGTTGTGAACAGTTGGTAGATTTTTAGTTTATATTCTGAACGTTTTACAAGTGCATCTGTATACTGGGTGTAACAAAATTGACTCTCCATATTTCATGTGATGACTTGGCATCGGAAATCAAACACAAATATTTAATAAAAAAGGGGGGTTAATTTTGTTTTTTTTTTATTTAATTTTTTTTTTGTCGCACTATAAGAATTCGTTTTTTACCACGGCAATTCGAGGTAACATGGTCTCCGTCGCAAAACAAACACGGATCACCCGTCTGGCTGTCGTTGTCGCTTTCTACTGCCGCTCAGTAGCGATAGAAAGGGTGATAATTTAAATTTATGGGACCTTTAAAAAGGATTTACGGTTAAAGTATTCATGTGATTTTTTTTTCTTAATTTTTGTAATGTTTCTTGACTGATGCCACGTCACGTGAAGAAATTTGGAGAGTCAATTTTGTTACACCCAATATGCTGAAGTGAAATAAATATATTTTTGATTGTGGTTAACCGTCAGATCTGGCCCCACGCAAGTGAGTTGCCCGACGAGGCACTTTGCAACAATACGCTTATAGTACTTGCACACCTAGTCGAGCAAAATGATGGGCCGGTTTCCGAATGGTAAGTCCGGTATCCGGATTGTAAGTCCGCGGGCCGGCCTCGTCTTTTAGTACCAGTTTCTCCGTTTTTCAAGCCTTGGGAAACTGGCTTATTTCGAACAATGCCCTAAAGAGCCCCATCAGTCGAGGCTCATGTTCCTCAAAAAACAGGACCCACACACGGCATGGAACACCGTCGGGTCCAGAGGCGGTGTTCCTGCAGGATTTAAGCGGCAGTACAGGCGTCTTTAACCTACCCTCAGTGATTTTTGACATGTAAGAATTTGTTCCTCTGCTTTCGATGGGGACAGGGAACCCAAGATCCTCCCCATGCGCCTCTGGCGGCACCATATGTACCGACAGCGCGTGGCTACTAGGGCTTGAACTCCGGAATTCCGGAATTGACATAATTCCGGAATTCCGATAAAATCGAATATCGTTCTCAATTCCGGAATTGGCGAGATCAATACCGGTATTTCGATATTGAAAAAAAAAACATATTTATCTACTCTGATACTATAATACAAAGATTATAAAATTGAAATCAATACTATTATGACAAACATTACGCACAGGCCAAAAAAAAAGTTTTATTACGATACAGGTCTTGTATGGACACCTGTATCATAATAAAACTTTTTAATCATTACGATACACCATAAACAATCTCCAGCTGAAAAAGAAGTTTGAACCTCTACTTTAAAAAAAAATTGTGTCTCCAGAGTAGCGAAAAATCCTAAATCTATGGTCTCCGCACCCTAAAAAAAAAAGAAACACGCATGCGCAATCGATGTTTGCGCCTTGGCGCCAACATTTTACATTTAAATTAAACAAAGTTTGGTTTTGTTTGTAAAATAAATTAGTTTTTGTGTAAAAACATGTCTTAAAGCGAGGATGGTGGTAATTGTACACCACCAGACATTCTGGAAACTGCGTCAAACATGACCATGAACCTGTTACCGGCGAAATCAAGGAGCAACTATATATCACAACAAAATGAAATCAGGTATTATAGTATGAGAGTAGATAAAGTAGTGTATGACACTGTACATAACTTGGTCTTATAACACTCGTGTGATACTATAAAAAAAACTTGCCTACGGCTCGTTTTTTTAAAACACACTCGTGTTATAAGAACCCTTATTATGCAACAGTGTCATAAACTACTATTTCGCATCTTCTTTAATTTCATTACAAACAAAAATGTAGATTATAAGCTTCTTTTTTTTTTTTTTTTGTTTAACGTGAGGGAAAATCCTCATGGATGTTATGTCGGACTCCTACCGACTAAAAAACCTCACGTCAAGCCCAACAGTCTATGGTTGGGAGCCCCGGGTAAACCCTCGGAAGGATGTCTTCTCTCCCGTACCCGTCCCGCCGCCTCCTTCACAAGCATGACCTGCTCGCAGAAGGAGGCGGCGCAGTCCCACTTACTCCCGCTGGAGAGCATGGCTCGCACCATGGTCTCGAGCGAGAGAGTGTCCAAGTCCAGACCCACTACGAGGATCTGGCGCTGTTGCGCCCACGCCGTGCACTCCACCAGTGTGTGGAGCGCCGTGTCATCGCTGCGGTCCTCGCAGTGCTGACACTCGGCCGTGGTTTCCCGGTGTTTCCGCCACAGATACCTACCGAAGCTACCGTGCCCGGCAAGCATCTGTGTCAACCGGTAGGAGAGAGCACCGTGTCTCCTCTCCAGCCACTCGTCCATGACCGGTCTGACGGCCGCGATTGTGGCGAATCCCCCCTTTGGTTGCTCAAGTCGCACCCTCCATGTCTCCACGGTTTCCTGGTGGAGTAGGGACCGCTGGGCCTCGATTTCTCGATAAGCGGGCCTTTGGCCCCGCTCCAGCGCCTCCTTGCGCCATCTGAACAGTGACGCAAGGGCTCTCGCTTCCAGGTCCCATGGAGGGGTCCCGGCTAGGAGACATGCCGCCTCACCGGAGATCGTGCGGTATCCTCTTATCACCCTGACGGCCATCACTCTCTGCGGGCTCAGCAGTCTAGCCACATTGATGGCCGTCAGGGTCTCCGCCCATACGGGAGCCCCGTATAGGGCCATGCTTCGCACGATCCCCAGGTACAGTCTCCTGTAGGGAGCGTTGGGTCCCCTGATGTTGGGCATCAGCCGCGCGAGTGCGGCCGATGCTCCCCTCAGTTTTGGGACCAAACTTCGGAAGTGATGTCCGAAGTTCCACCGGCCATCGAGTACGAGCCCCAGATACTTCATCGAGGGCTCGATGCCGATGCTGACGCCCCCTACCTGTAGGCTGGATCCCGCAGGTGGCCCCATCCGAGGTCCGTGGAAGCACAGAGCTTCGGATTTGTGAAGGGCGACCTCGAGACCCAGCCGCCGAATCCGACCTACGACCTGAGCAACCCCTTAAGTGGCCTTAAGTGCTGCGTCACGGTGCGTTGCTCCACGCGCCGTAACGAGGGTGTCGTCGGCGTAACACGTTACGCCGACCCCTCTGAGCAACGGACCACGCAGCACCCAGTCGTAACCGATGTTCCACAGGAGCGGTCCTAACACCGATCCCTGTGGAACACCGCACGACACATCTCGCCGACCCGGGCCTCTAATGCGCTTATAAGCTTCTTAGGCAATTTAATTACCTTTAATTACTACAATGTTGATAATTTAGGATTTCTCTATTAACAAATTAATTCGATTATGTACTTAGGTATTAATCATTTTATTTGATGATATTTCTAAAACCTAAAGAAAGTAAATCCATAAAATTAATGGTATTTGATAGAAAACATCTATTTAAATAATAATAATATTATTGATGACGTTTTTGAATTTTTATTAGTGCGAACTTAAGTCTTACCTTAGACCGTGCCCCTGGACCCTACAGCATTTCAGGCCGAGCGTGGGTCCTGGCCCTTGAGGATTTCAGGCCTCGAGTGATGGGGCTCTTTACGCCAGATTCCCAAGGTCTGGAAGACAGGGAAACTGGTTCTGATCCGAAAGGCAAGGGGGTCGGCAGTCTGCCCATCCGGGAATCGGCCGATCGTGTTGCTCAGTTGAGCAACTCCTGCCGATCCCTGATCGGTCGATCCCCAACAATGATACGCTCAAGGAACTTGCATACCTCGTTAGGTATGCAAGCTCCTTGAGCGTATCTTTGCACAGCGCACATTCTGGCACCTCACACGCGTGGGGCCAGATCGGGCGGATAATCAGTTTGGTTTCCGTCAAGGGCGCTCCACCGTGGATGCAATCATACGCATTAGAAGACTGACGGAGGAAGTAACATAGCAAGGTGATGTGGTGTTGAAATGGCGATGTCAAGAGACACCGGCATCGCCTTCAACACCTTGCCGTGGAGCTGCGTTAGGGAGGGGCGTATTTATCATGGAGTGCCTCCCTACTTCCGTCGAATTGTCGGGGCCTATCTTTCCGAGAGGGTCTAACTTACCCAAGCTGGCTAAGGCCGTCGTGCGGTGTTCCGCAGAGATCAGTCTTAAAGACCGCTTCTGTGGAACATCGGTTACGATTGGGTGCTGCGTGGAACGTTGCTCAGAGGCGGCATGTCTCGAGGATCTGGCAGCGAGGCAACTTGCGTCCTTGTTTAAATTAATTAATTATATTTCTAATTTATTATTTTCTGGTGCAAGGAGGCGCTGGAGCGGGCTCATAGGCCTACGTCTCCAGAAATCTAGGTTCGGCAGTTCCAGCTCCACAAGGAAATTGTGGAGACCTAGACTTGAGCAACAAATCGAATCGCCACATCACATCACACAAGGGAGGAATCGCCGAATCGCCACAATTAAGGCGGTCAGACCGGTCATGGGCGAGTGACTAGAGAGGAGCCGCGGTGCGGGTGCTCTGTCCTACCGGTTGTCACAGATGCTTACTGGGCACGGGAGCTTCAGTAAGTATCTGTGACGAATACACCGGGAAACCACACCTGAGTGCCAGTACTGCGAGGAACGCAGTGAGGACACAGTACTTCACACATTAGTGGAGTACATAGCGTGGGCTTAACAGCGCCTAGTCCTCGTGGTAGGTCTGCACGTGGACATTCTCTCGCTGGAGACCATTGCGCGAGCTATGATCTCCAGTGGGAGTAAGTGGGACGCCACTGCGTCTTTCTGTGATCAGTTAATGCGGCGAAAAGTGATCAAGAGAGAAAGCTCCCACCCGAATTCCGCATGTCTTTGCCCAAGACTATCGGCCTCCATAATCGGGGGCCTGAGGACGGTGGGAGGGCTAATCGCCATCCTTACAAAAGCACGCCCAAGACGAAAGTGTATCGTGAAAGTTTCACGCACGCCACACGCCCTGAGATGCGGGATAACACCTGAACAAGCCCAAAATACGCGGGATAGCACCCGAACTTCTTAGGTGAGGCCGCAGTGATAGTTAAGGTCTGTGGGGAATCCTGGGGTCATCCTTCTGAGGGCTTACCCGGGCCAACCGTAGGCAATAGTTAGGAAACGTGTGGTTTTTAGTTGGTTACGTTAAAATAAGTTATTTTACTGGGAATCAAAGTAGTTTATCAATCTAATCACGTAGGACTGCCCGCTCCCGTATCTTTATTTACATATCACTATTTTGTACAAAACGAAACTTGATTGAGTTCCGGAATTCCGGAATTCCGGAATTGAAATACTGAATATCGAAACCCAATTCCGGAACTGAAAAAGCGTCCGATATTCAAGCCCTAGTCTACACACGCCTAGGCTACACACGCTGTGCGAAGCTCTACGATTTGCGGCGACCACCAATAAAATCGAATCCTTGCCGGTCAGGGCCTAATCTTGGGCATCGCCGCATCTTAGATTTGCGACATGGCTCTTCTGGATCACTCCAACTCTGCATTGGCTGGCTTGTCAGCTGCCAAAATCGTGGCCTGAGGAGAGATAGTTGAAATTTTACAAGCCGCCCATAAGGCCTTCAATTTGACTTAACTATTGACATTTTACTAACATCCGGGTTTCATTTCGAGTTTTCCTTCGGATCGTTTTGCGAAAGTGGTTCCTTAGTCGCCTCTTAGTACACACTCGGGATGAATTGGTATGGTGACTTTTGCATCCTTTCTCGTCACTACACGGGACACAAGTTGCATGAAACTAAAAGAAAACATTGTTTATCTCTCTATTTGTGTATCTTAGTATTGTTCCATAGTACCTATTCCGTTAAGATACCATCATCAATTCATCAGTCTCGGGCCCCAGACTTGTGTTCAGCCACCCGGGCCCTTCCGGCCCAGTCCGACCCTGGAGATACCTATACCCGGGAAAAAAAAGTACCTACCTAATAAGTTTTACTTTGTAAAATTTAAAATGTACTTACCTACTTACCTAAGTATACCTAATGATGTTCCTTTTGCCCATCCAGTCGATTCATTTGCAAATTAAAATAGTTATCATCAGTTACCGGTATGGCCGGTATCGCCAGTTAAAACTAATCAAACCGGTAATAAAATTAGAGATAATTTTGAAAAGCAATTAGTGTGCTAACTAAATCACAAATTTAATGTGAACAATTATCGACGTCGAGCAAGAATCGAATCTGGATAACTGAGTAGGTACTTACTAAATTCTTTAACTTTATTTTACTTCTAGAGGTGACGTAGGCACGTAAGTTACGGCGGGTTAGGTTCGTAACCGCAATTGAACCCAAGTTTATTATAATTTTTGGAATAGGAGGTGTTCAACCTGGACCCAACCGACTAGCGCCAGATACAGCGCGGCGGAGGTTAGGGCAGGGCACGACAACCCGGTTAGAGAACAGTTTAAAAAATTAAGTCTGTTTTCGTACAAAAATATCAAGTTAATTGCTGATAGCAGTGGTTTTGCAAGTTTGTACGCGATTTATCAAACTATGTATGGACCTTATCTAAGTTGTCCTTTTAACCTTAGATATTTGTATAAAAAAACTTTATGAGACTAAACTGAGTAAAAATGCCAAACAAGTTCGTATTTTGCGTATTTAATAACGTGTCCGAAGCACGGAAATGCTCATAACTGGAAATGTCATAAACGGTCATCTAACTGTACTATCTTTAAAAAAAACTACGACAGTAAGAACTAGCAATCTACGAGCGATTCAGATACCTTTTTTTTCATATAAGGAAAATCCTTCATGGATGATAAGCCGGATTTCTACCGACTCAAAACCACACGTATCCTACCTAACAGCCTACGGTTGGGAGCACCGGGTAAGCCCTCGGAAAGATGTCCCCAGGACTCAGAAAGGACAACAGACCTACGTCTACACTGCGGCCTCACCTAGGCTTCAGATACGTACCTAATCCATAAATTCCAATCGTACTTCTGATGCCAAGCGATGATGTAGTCGGATCTAGAGTGCATACCGCAGCGGGGCAATTTCACTTGTTTAGCTTTCACAGTTTATGAGATACGACCGGGTAACAGACAGACAGACAGACGGACAAAGAAGTCTAAGTAATAGGGCTCTGGTTACAAAATCGGAGATCGGGGACTGAACGAGATGGAGAAGTCTACTCACCTAATACCCTAGCTAGTAGTTTAGTTGATTACATCGGCGCTTAAGATATTATAAAATTTACATCTGGGGAATTTCTTCCGATGTGAAAAGTTATTTAGACACAGACACTTTACCTGCTCTAGTGACGTCATTGTGTGACGATATATCGTCGCACAATGACGTCACTAGTATTTTGCTGATATATCAGCAAAATACTTTTTCTTATTACATAAACACGTATAATACGTCACTCAATTTATTATTTGTTACGAATTTTTGAATTCGACTGGCGTCTTGATCTAGTCATTGGAGTACCCTGACTACGAATCTGGAGGTCGTGGGTTCTATTACTACTCGTGGGTGTAATGAACACAATTATTTCTCGCATCTTGTAAATTCTATGTACAGGCGATTACTCCCAGGTCTTCACTTTCCCAATTTTTCACATTTCCAGATCTTCACATTACCGAATATCCACAATTCCACATGCTTATAATCACCCTGGTTTTGGACATAGTTTCGTAGTCGCACCATCGAAATTGATATTGGCGTTAATGGTTATAAAAAAAAATAACCACGAAGACTAATGCCTTCTAACCTAACCTATCCAAGTCGGGAGCGTAGTATTCGAATTGAGAAAGTAGACATCTGGGAATGTGAAGATCTGGGAATAAGGCCCTAGTTAAACATGTCAAGTATAACATGTCAACCTCAACCTGATAACTAAGTAATCATTAAGGCAGGCAACCCTACAGGGCACGAGTCAGATGCGTTTTCAAGAAATTTCAATTTCACCTTCTCACCTAACTAGCAAATGATGCATGCAAACAATAGGTTATTGGTAAATCTATTCAAATAACGTACAAATGATGCTGTCAACCCAACAGGGGACTAATGATATAATAAACAAGGAGTAATGATATGATGTATTCAATCAAAAACCTTCAATCCCATCCTCCCAGCCTCGAGCTAATACTTACAAAATCCGCAAACCTGGCAAGTAATGAAGGCAAACCTACAGGAGTTTGACAATCATTTGGATGGATTCTCCAAACATTGGATTTCAAACATACTTAGTAAAATGTATACGGATAAGAAAACAAGAAACCCGTGTGTCTATTTTTATAATAAACTTCAAAACAGACTTCCCATGACGCGGTTTCATCTGGACATACACACACATAGATACCTTATTAAGCACGCTACAGTAATAATGATAACCGACTGGTCCGACGCCAATTACCAGATTCTCCTTAATTGCTTGTTGTGTTGATACATACACTGATATCATGACTGTATGGCTACCGAATGTAGGATAACTCTGGCTGTTTACTTCACATCTGTGTTGCTCTTATCAGCAGCTTGCGTGGGTAAAGGAGACGGCATGTTAATATTCTTCGAACAGTCTTTTACGTCATACGTATTCACCCAAACACACACATAGATATTAATACAGACAAGTTTTAAATAAAACTAATAAGCAGGCACAGTCTCGGACCAGTTCGCGCTCTCGCGTGTTGCGTAGTACAAAATGGCCAACAGGAAAATTCTGTTGTGCCTTTTAATTTCGTGTTTAACAGTTTCTTATATTGAGTGTCGAAGAGGCGGTGGAAGCAGGAGTTCGGGTGGTAGCAGGAGTTCGGGTGGAAGTAGGAGTTCAGGAGGACACTCGTCTTGGGGAAAAAGTTGGGGTTCTTCAAGTTCTTCGGGTTCTTCGTGGAGCAAACCCTCTTCAAGTAGTTCTTCATGGAGCAAGCCATCATCCTCGTCAAGCAGTTGGGGTAGTTCGTGGAGTAAGCCTTCATCGTCAAGTGGCTCATCACACGGCTATCCGTCATCCGGATCAGGACTGTCTGGGTCTGGTTCAAGTTCACATGGCTATCCCTCATCAGGATCCGGACTGTCTGGGTCTGGGTCACATTCACATGGCTATCCCTCATCAGGATCTGGACTGTCTGGATCTGGTTCAAGTTCACATGGCTATCCATCATCAGGATCAGGACTATCGGGATCAGGATCAAGCTCACACAAGTATCCTTCCTCGGGATCAGGATCAAGCTCACACGGCTATCCCTCATCAGGCTCAGGACTATCGGGATCAGGATCAAGCTCAAACAAATATCCTTCATCAGGATCAGGATCTAGCTCACACGGCTATCCTTCATCAGGATCGGGCCTATCTGGGTCAGGTTCTGGTTCATCATCGTGGGGATCAGGATGGACGGGCTCCAGTTCAAGTTCCAATAAGTACCACCCTTCATCTTCTTCTCATAATACAGCTTATCGCCCTAGCCACACGTACACTACAAACACAGGATACGGATCGACGCACTACTACAACGTGCCGTCATATTATTCCACACCGCAACATATCTACGTACATGACTACAGAACTTCAGACAGTCGCTATGGAGACTTACTGACTGGACTAACGTTATATAATCTGGGTCGATCACATAATTACCATTCCCATTATTATTACGACGACTATTATCATCGCCGTTACCTATCATCTAGTTCCTCTTATGCACCTGACAACAGACCTAATGAAGAAGCGACGTGTTTGTTGAAAATAAAGGAAAATGGTAAAGAACAAAAGTTAAAAGTGCCGTGTGAAATAGTGTCCACCTTCACAGAAGAAGCCAAGGTGTTGGCACCAACTGCAGATACAATAAACCAAACAGTATGTATAACTAATACCACAATGATTAATAATACCACACCAGTGACAGTAGCACCAGTTAATTCCAACATTACTTTACCAGTGAATGCATCAACTGTTAATTCCAGCAATACTTTAGTGGTAAACGGGACATCAATCAATCCTACTGTTATTTTGCCCATAAACGGTTCCACGACTATAACAAATGTTTTACCTATCAATGCATCTTCAGTTAATTCAACAGCAGGGACACCTGTGAGCACAGTAGTGAATACAACTAGCGTGAATGTTACAGTGTGTACCACAAAATCTACTGTGGTAGATCCCTTGACAATCAAGGGACCCAAAGCAAATGCTAAGAACATGGAGTGCTTTGTCGAGATTCACACAAAGCAGGCTTTCTTCCAAAACAATATTAATTGTGAAACGTTAATGGCACACGCTAAAATTCCTGAACCAAAGAAAGATTCGGGGATACTTCCTTCTAGAGAAAAGTTGAAGTCTTGGGTATCAAAACCTCCATGGTGGGTTTCTTTGTTTGTAGCTGTATAATTTAATAAGGGCGGAAAAGTGTATATAAATATTTTTTTTAGATTTATTACATGACGGTCTTCGTAAACGCAACAGACTAATGCACCTGCCTAATGCATTTTTGATACATAAGATAAATAAATAGCATACAATGTGATCAAAATACAACAATTTTGTAACGTCCTAGAACACAATATTTAATTTAATAATAACGTTTATGTATTTGGAAACCTTTTTTACTCGTAAATGCTCTCTAATTAAAAAGTTAGTAAGTACTTACCTATACCTACATATTAATTTACCTACTAGACCAAAGATATATTAAAATGTATTTTACAATATAGTTTTCAATAAATTTTTAAGCATTTAAAAACTAAACCATTACTTAAGTGATTTTTTTTTTAATTTTATGAAAGTTTTGGTTCACTTTATGCCGATAAAATAATATGTCGGGCGTATGCTGATAGCTGCCAATGCTGAGATTATTTTAAGTAGGTTCCATATTAGGTTATAAAATATCATATCTACTCACTACTTATTATGTTTTATGTTAATTTTATCATAAATATAAGCACGATAGGTTAAGTTTGAAGATAATCTTTGCTCATAAGAGCAAGATGATAAGATACTTATAGCTTTGTAGTCGTGAAGCTGTGCCATTTCAAATCATTTGAAATTATTTTAAGGAATAAATTTTTATGTTTTACTAAATTTGCCTATTATTGTTTGTTGTACCTATCCAATTAACATTTTAAGCGTATACCTATACGCTTTACCCCCTGCTAGCTAGCAGAGATCGACACTACACGATGTTCCAGCCCGCTCATCATAGACAACCACGGCAGAAGACACGGAAGGTGAGAAACCGAGTCAGTTCTTGTCAAATAGCATCTGAAATTCATATTATTCTTGACTTGATTAAATAGCTTTAGGCAATCAAGAATAGTTCATAATCCTACCTGTTTCAAACCATTCTATTAAGAGTCCGCTTACACAAACCGGCTCGGAAAGCATCGGCCGGCGCTTTCCTTTTCTTACAGGAAAGTTCGAAAGGGAAGGCAAACGGAACCAATCTGATGCGCTAGAGTGGAAGAGTAATTATACGTCATCAGAGCATAGTAGAATTCTCATCAGATGCAACCTCCTTCGAATGCAACCGACAGTAACGCTTTAAGCCTCAGTTCAGACACGGAAATTTCACTTTTAATGTTCCTATGAATAGGTACAGTCACTCTTAATGGAATATTAAATGGCCTTTTCAATGACCGTAAACTTTGGACAGTGATTACATAACATTGCGGATTGCCCGGCGTGCAAAATGACAAGTTACATAAGCATGTGTATCTTTTTCTCTACAGTCTATTTGTATTACTCATAAACTATATCACATCAAAAAAATATAAAATGTGAGAGGATAGTCTGGTCTGGGTTAACCCGTCGTGTAATTAAACATGAGTCATACTCATACTGCTTCATTCAGGAAAAAAGTACCTACTACTTATTTTTCAATTTTTTGTTGCTGTAAATTGGTCTCAGATGCGAATTTACCAATACATGTGCACTAGTAGGCATTGTATTCGCACAGCCAATGAAATTTTTTTGGCAAATTAGTCTCATTATAACGACTGCTACTCTACATTGTAATCCTGCTTCCTATCCTGACCTTAGTAGTTACCATCCACGTAGGCACCAGATGTAATACAAATTATGCAATGTAATGACCTTAATTGTCCTTGGTGCGAGTTCACGTTCAAGACATTCATCAAAGGTTACCATTGTTGGGACGCTGACTTACAACAAGGTAACAGAAGATGCTTAAAATCTTAATAATATTCGAAAGTTTGTGAGTGTGGATGTCAGAATGTTCGTTACTTTTTCACGCTCTAACGGCTGAAGAGTACTGGCTGAAATTTGGTACAGGGAGAGATTACAGACTGAAATACATAGACTACTCTTTATCTCGGTAAGTTCCTTAGACAGGAACGGGAATAAAATTTAACACGGATGGAACCGCGGCGCCATCAAGTGTAATTATACATATAGATACCTACTTTATGGACTAGAAACCTACCTTGAGGCCGATGGCTGTGAAAAGTGTTCTTGACTTTTAACTGATCACAAAGTTAAATTAGTTTTCCGCATGGTTGCACTGGCTGTTAACTAAATGTAAGGAATATAGCTACGAATAAGTACTGGCCAAAGCGTTGATCAGCCTTTCGAAAACGGGTCAATGACTTACCACAAAATATTGTGAACCAATTTTTTACTGTCGGCCGATTGACGAAGACTATTTTTATAAACTTTTTCTGCATTACAGTTATTGCCACCTACTTGTTTTTTAAGCTATATCTATTTTCTCCGATATTTAATTAAGTTCAAAAACATAATGGTTGGCTTCAAATATAGTACACTCGAGAGCAATGAATCCGGGTCACTTAAAGAATCCTAAAAATCTCGGAAACTAAAAATGCTAGGTTAATGCAATAAATTGTATTTAATAGACAATGTAATACTCCTTAAATGAAGGTATTAAAACTTCTTAGTTATTGTAAAGTTATATCATAAAAACATCAAATTTGAAAAAGGGCCACTTTCGAAGATGGAACTACGAAATTACAGCATTTGGTGTTGCTTTTGTTTGTAATCTGTCATTTATGTGGGTACATAAACCATGTTGATAGTGCTCTATATTCATTAATCAAGCTGAAATTATGTCGCTTACGCCTGAAGAATGCACCAGAATACTTACAATGCTGGAAACCGGCCGGAGTCAGCGCGATACAGCCAGGACTGTCGGTGTGTCGCTGTCAACAGTACAAAGAGTTCTCCGACGTTACGAAGAAACTGGTTCTAACCTACGCAGACCAGGAACGGGCAGAACCAGGTGTACCACAGCACGAGAAGACCGATACTTGGTGAACACCATGCTTCGAAATCGCTTTCTCACAGGAACTGAACTCACCAATCAGTTTCGACGCCTCGGAGGAAGTAACCCAAGTGCATGGACAGTAAGACGTCGGCTTGCTGAATCTAACTTAAAACCCCTTAGACCTGCAAACGTCCCTAAACTGGAGCGTGGGCATCGTATTTCGAGACTAAGGTATGCCCAGAGCCACGTAAATTGGAGTATTGAAGATTGGTCAAAAGTTATGTTCTCCGACGAATCAAAATTTATGCTCTACAAGCACGATGGAAGACACAGAGTGTATCGAAGACCAGGGGAAAGATTCAAGCAAGCATGCATCGAAGAAAAAATAGCCTACGGTGGTGGGTCTGTACTTGTGTGGGCCGGAATTTCTTCTGAAAGTCGCACAGAGCTGGTGATCATAGAAAACGGCTCTTTAACTAGCGTAAGATATGTGGAAGAAATCCTCAATGATCACGTTGGTCCATTTATGGTCAATTTTGGTGAGGATGCTATATTTATGCATGACAATGCCCGACCTCATACAGGTAGGATTGTGAATGACTACCTTCAAGAGATGAACATTACTCGTATGGAGTGGCCAGCGCGCAGCCCGGATATCAACCCGATCGAGCATGCTTGGGACGAGCTAGGCAGATGCGTAAAACAACGAAACCCTCCCCCAATCACGCTTCGTGAGCTCAAAATTGCTCTCACAGAGGAATGGGAGAATATTCCCCAAAATCGTATAAGGAACTTGGTGTACAGCATGCCAAACCGCGTAAACGCAGTAATGGAAGCACGAGGAGGCAATACGAAGTATTAAAATTCAAGAAAATCGTAATAAAGTTCAAAAATTTCATGTTTCCTATTTTTGTTTTAAGGAGAGATCGGCAGTTTTTTCTTTATGTAATTTTGTGTTAATAAAATGTATGGTGACTCA
This sequence comes from Miltochrista miniata, assembly GCA_933228765.1. Lineage (NCBI taxonomy): Eukaryota > Metazoa > Arthropoda > Insecta > Lepidoptera > Erebidae > Miltochrista > Miltochrista miniata. The sequence continues at coordinate 25,545,907 of OW121755.1, forward strand.
TATTTTTTTTACTTTCATTTAAGGAGTATTACATTGTCTATGAAATACAATTTATTGCATTAACCTATCATTTTTAGTTTCCGAGATTTTTAACATTCTTTAAGTGACCCGGATTCATTGCTCTCGAGTGTATTTACGATTTCATTTGATTGAATCTATAGGGCAGTCAATTCTTGCTAACAGCGCCTACTCAAAATTTCATAGCTATCAAACCTGAGCCAGTGATTCGCTATTATTTTTCACGTAGTAGTTTAATATTTAGATGTATCACAAGTCTTTGAGATTGATAGTAATATTAGAATTAATATACAAATGCCATTCATTACCCTAATGCTTAGTATTACGATTTTATAGTACCATCCGTTCGCACAAAGTTTGTCGGTCGCCTCGCCTACTACTACACCAGTCTCTACGCCAGCGGCAAGCTTAGACTGAGGTATTGTTATTACTACCCTTCATCGTAGCGAAAGTGACAACTCTGGTATTTACCACCTGCAAACTGTGACCACTTTTCATGGTGCTATTATTTGTTTTGTTGTTTTTTTCTAAAGGCTTTTATTTTTCTTTTCCAGCGATAATCTCTGTATGCTGGGTGTCGGGTGCCGGCGTGGGACTTCTGCCATTGTTCGGATGGCACAAAGGCAACGTGGCTACTCCTGGCTGCTACTTCGTTGACGTCATGGACTACAACTACCTTCTGTTCCTGTACTTCGCTACGATTGTCACCCCCAGCGTGCTCCTAGCTGCGTTCTACGCTCATATCTACCGTGTGGTTCTGAAGCAAGTAAGTTTTACATCTCGCTACCTCAATCAACCTGGACACCGATTCTCGCTTCACACGACATGAATGCGTGGACGGAAATCGGCGGGTGACGCGTCGCCTGTCTCATATTTAGGAACGGCGAACATGAGACGGACGACGTTTCATCCGTAAATTTGCGTCCACGCATTCACGTCGAGTGGTCGAGAATCGGCGCCCAAATCAGCTTATGGTAGTCCATTGCTGGACGAAGGCCTCTCCCAAATTTCGCGACTATACACGGTCCTGCGCCTTTCGCATCCAGTCACTCCCTGCGACCTTCTTCAGGTCGTTGGTTCAACTGGCGGGAGTACTAGCTTCCAATGTAGGTTAAACTTATTACCGATTGATGTTACATTAGAAAGATGTTTTGGTTCGGAAACTTGTGTGTGTCCATTACAAAATTCGAAGGATAGACGTATTTTTTCTTTTGTTTCAAAATAGAGGAAAGATAAAATGAAATTTTACTTCCTACTTAGGCAAGAAAACTAGCTTCTTAAGTACCTAGGTGTTAAACATATATTTATACTGTGCCTAGGTAAAACTAAAACTTATTACCTAAGTACCTGAAAGTAATATCTGATTTGACGACCATTTTTATTGTGCCTAGCCAGTCAGTAGATAGGTGGGTGCAGATAAAACTATTAGGTAGGTAGGTGCCGGCACGGCAGCGCTGCCTACTACCAACTGTTTTACAGAACACTGCCTTTTCACATTCATGAGAACTTGATCAGTCACCGGAGAGTCAGGCAGGAGATGTAGACCCATAGAGCAACACGCTCTATCTATACATTTCGTGTTGCTCTATGGCCTATGGGTAGACCCCATAACCTGACTTGATTGAGGATGTCGTTATGTGCATAGATAATTTTGTTTATGAAAAACGATATTTTGGACACGCACGTACCCTAGAAACTTGATTCACATAAATAGTTGCCGGCTGGCAATAATATAAATAGGTATAGTGAGTGGTTTAATCGTCCATCAGTGGACGTCGTTGCATCTGAGACTGCAGGCGAACTGTTAAACTGTTTGTGGGGCCTTAAGACACGTAGGTACCCCGAACGTGGAACTTTAAACTTTCATGAATAGAAATAAATCAACCTTTTTCTTTTTATTGCAGTTGAGTGAGGTGATGACAGTCGATGGCAGCCGAGGACGAATTGCTGGTGGGGGCACTATGCTACGAGTTCTTGGAGCGGCTCAAAAGCGAGAAGTGAAAGCCACGCAAAATCTTGCTATCATAGTATTCTTCTTTATCATATGCTGGATACCACTCTATACTATAAATGCTGTGAAGGCATTCAATCCCGAACTGGACATACCCAATGCTTTAACATATTTCGGTGTTATATTTTCGCATTTAAATTCTGCTATAAACCCTCTTCTATACGCATATCACTTAAAAGATTTTCGAGCAGCTCTAAAAGGTCTCATCTGCACAGTAATTGGCAGAGCAAATTCGCAAGCGGCTCGACCACCAATGCCTGTGAGGAGACCTGCTTTAGAAAGGTGCAACGCTTTAAGAGAGAGACCAAAGATATATGTAAATTCGCCTGTATGGTTACGGCAGAAAGAAGCAGCAACGATTTCAACAGATGAAAGTAGAGCAGTTATAGCTGTGACCCCTGTCGTTCCCGATGTGGAGCCATTTTTGAATAAAGTAGCTGATGAATCCAGTGATTGCCATACTCCTGAGGCCAGAGATAGTGAAGCTGGACCGTATCTCATAGAGGCTAACGATGAGAGATGCCAAAGTCCATACAGACGAGTTGAGGAACTAATACGACGGGTACGCAGCGGAGATCACAGCTGACAGGAGCCTTGCCGGAATATTCCGGCATATGGCCTCACGTTGTAAAAAATATTAGTGCAAAATCATTCCTTAGATGAAAAACGTTAATTTATTTTAATATAGCTTTGTACAAAGGATTGCTTCCATCTAATTGTTCTATTTACTAAGAAAATTGCTGTTTTAGATATAGTAACTATATTTTGTAAGTAGGTATCTTGTATGCGTGTTTTTTAAGTATTGCTTTGATGGAAATACAATGCTATGAATGTCCTGGTTTCTTTCATTTCCCTTGGTGTACAGTAGACAGTTCGTTTATCTTACTAATATTATAAATGCGAAAGTTTGTGTGTGTGGATGTTTGATACTCTTTCACGCTCGAACGGCTGAACGGATCTGGCTGAAATTTGGTACAGAGATACATTACACTTTTTATCCCGGGAATAAATTCCTACGGGAAGCGGGTATGGGATCAATATTTCCTCAGGCGAAGCTGCGGGCATCACATAGTCTTCTTATATTTAAAAATGAATCCCTATTTCCTTGGTCACGACATCACGCGTGAACGACTGGACCGATTTCGCTAATTCTTTTTTGTTGTGTTTGTTGTTGTCAGGAGATGGTTCTTATGAAAAAAAGTTAAGAAAGTTGCTAATTTCCATTTTCATAGTTATGGCAGGACAACGTCTGCGACTCAGCTAGTATTTTATCAAATTACGAAATATATAGCTAATCTCCTCTGTTTTTATCACGATAAGAATAAATTGATCCTACATAATCCATCCATCATTTTGCTTTAACCATCCGTCTACCTCTTAAGCCTCCACTACACGTAGACGGATGCGTCCGCGGACTGTGGCAGCTGCGTCCGCAGATGAATTTCCATGAGCTGTCCACACGTCTGTAGATAGATCAGTCTATGTTCACCCTGGACAGACGCCACACGCCACACGCACTCACACATTAACATTTTTTTTTTTAGATTTAGCCTTAATGTAGCTAGTAGATTATTTTTTTGTTTTTTTAGTTCGTGTAATGGCACGCCCATCGTGTCAGCTATATTATTCCATGATTCATAAATCTGAAATGATATTTTTTTTTAGTTGGTAACGATGATTTTTCATATATAATTTTTGTACTAAAATGATAAGTATAATCATCATCATAATGGATATCTAACTTACCTACATGACGTAGGTATCCATTAGCCTCAATAGAATAACAACATATTTGTTTCTGTGATATTTATTTTTAGGATTTTATTTGCAGTTTTTAGCTTGATATAGCTCAATAAACCTAAAAGTTTCCTCGGTGCTCATATTGTTCTTCATTTCGAGTGCGTGCATTCACAATCGCGACTCCGATCAAACTGATGCATCGGCAGACGTGTGGACAGACGCCGGACGTTCGCGCCGAAACCCTTTGATACGTGCCACAAAAACCGACAACAAACGGATTCGAGGCGGACGCGTCTGCAGACGTTAAATACCTATCACAGACGCACAAATCACCCCTCTACACGTCGTTCGGACGCATCTGCAGGTGACGTCTGCGGATGCATCCGCCGACGTGTAGAGGACGCTTTAGACCATGTATCACGGGACTAGCCTTTGCGAACCACCGCATACATAAATATTCTGCTAGTTTTCATAGCGGGTGAAGGGTGAAACACAAAGACATATAAAATTTCATTATATTTAAAAATGTATTAATCGACAAACGCGTAATGGCTGTTGTGTGTTAATTTTTATTGTACAGTCAACTACAATGAAATGTACTAGTTTAATCATATAAAATGATGTACTGATGTACAGTGCTTTTTATAAAGCCAAAAGACCAAATGGTCATATGGCTTGGCAGAAAACAATGCTTAAGTAAGGCGCATCCTGTGGTTAGATGATCTAAGGTCTACCTACATCATAGATTTAGAATTTTTCGCTACTCTCCAATTCAAATTCTTTCTACATTCTAAATCTATGGTCTACCTACATAATGCAGCACACACACACAGGCTCGGTTTCCTGATTAGAAATCGGAAAACTCAACGCTCCCCTAACACATAGGTACTAAATTTTCACGTTCTTTATCGAGTCGGTACGACTGTTTACCCTATACCTTAATCGCTGTCGGTGTTGAATAGGTAAAATTAAAAAATTCGTTAGTCCGCGCAGCCGCCGGCGCCGGCCGGCGCCGCCGTAATGGAGGTATCATCCTATTGTTCTCACAGTGTGATCACATGTGATCACTTTGTGACATTTATTTGAGCGTTTCCGTGCTTTGGAAGGCACGTTAAGCCGTTGGTCCCGGTTGCCAGTAAAATGGCAGTCGTTGAGTCAAGTTGAAGACTTTATTTCAACAGCAGGCAGTCACAACCTGCGCCTGTCCATTTAAACACGGCAATACGGCTCACCACCTATTACGTGGGACAAATATAAAAAAAAATGTGAAATATGGGCATATAATATGCCTCTGCCTACCCCTTCGGGGATAAAGGCGTGACCATATATTCGGTGTAACAAAATTGACTCTCCAAATTTCGTCACGTAAAAAACGAATTCTTAATGTGCGACCAAATTTTTTTTTAAAAAATTAAAGTTTTAACCCCCTTTTTTATTAAATATTTGTATTTGATTTCCGATGCCAAGTCATCTCATGAAATTTGGAGAGGTAATTTTGTTACACCCAGTATATGTATGTATGTATGTATGTTCTCACAGTCAAGATCGAGAGAAGTGAAAACATTTGTCCCCAAACTTTAAAGATACGGTTTCAGATGCATTTGGAAACAACGAGGCGAGGTAACAATTGACACCTAATCCAACCTATCTACCCCATGATACTGATAGGGTACAATTTATAGAGGAATGTCGGTGATTGATTAAGTACCTACCTAAGTATGAACTACTGTCTAATTTCAGTGAAGACATTGTATCGTACCAGCGAATGATCATGACACAAATAATATAATGGGCTCCGGAGACGGTTAATGTGACTTGACAAGTCTGCTAAAATATGAATGAACGTACTGAGATACTTGAGTCACCTACACAGCGTCCACATGTTTTCACGCTTCTTTTCTAATGCATGCATTTGACTGATTCGCCGGAGTGAACACGCGCGTAAAAAGCCTCTTCTGGACAGGGGGTTATTCAACGGCAGTGTCAGCTTGCAGATACCTAAATAAATATTTTTGGGACATCCTACAACGCAATCTAGCCCAAATTATGTTAATACATTTAGCTACATAAGGTGGCGCAGGATCTAGAAAACTGTTAAACACGTTTATGTATTCTAAACAGCTATGCTGTGCTACTAGAAAACACCCAAACTCTGTAACAAACAGTCAAACCCGGGACACAGTATATACCTATATATTATACAGTGCCCGGGATCTCAATACGGCCGGCATGGCAGTTAGGTACATACACTTAGACACAGAAAGCAGGTACAAATTTGGATTTGTTTTCTGTGACTTAGATGATAGATCTAAGTCCTACCCCGCACGGGATTTGGCGTGAAGATAGTATAGTACATTTTAATATACATATATAGAATTATAGATGATAGATCTAACTTGGGCTCCCGACAACTAAATAATTTAAAAAAATGGAAGTAAACGCCCAGTGGTGCCCCTGGGCGTTTTTGTATTTCAATGGTATTGATTAACAGTACCAATACTTTATTTAATCAATCAGAGTAGAACACTATTGGCAGCATTGGCATCCGTATGTCTGAGGCCGCATTTGCGGTTACCGCGGCGGTTTCTAACTTCAAAATGTCAAACCATAGACTCGGTTTCATTGGTTTTGACATTTTGAGGTTAGAAACCGCCGCGGTAAACCGCAAACGGCGGCCCTAGGCTAATGATATAACATTGCAATGGCCAAATGTCTAGCAATGGCGAGAGCCATTTTAGGCTCCGGACACGGTCAATCTCATGTGTACATACACGTCACACGTGCAAAGAAAGCAGGCACACTAGAAGCTAAGTACGTACTATTTGAGATTTATTGACGTCAAGTTATTGATTGACCGTGTCTGGAGCACATCAGACAACACCAACAACACTCTCCATCTGTCAAAGTGACACCATTCCATTTTCTCTTCGGTTTTCCTTTCCAAACGGCAGACTTACGTAGGTTTTTATAGAAAGTTATTCTGATTCTGATTCTGGAAGCAGTAGCTTTATATGATAGCTAGGTACCTAGTAGAAAAACTCGTCATTTTGGTAAACAACAAATAGACGTTTGTGGATGGAATGCCTCTTGTATACTGCTGTGGTTAAGTTTTATTTAGTACCTTTAATCTAACGGAGTAATATTTATTAGCGCGCCGTGCGCAGTGATACTTATCTAACGAAACATTTGTGGGTTAAATATATTTTCAGTAAGTACATTTTGTATAAGAAACTCAGAATTGGAAGGCATACCTACCTACATTGCTCCGGTTTTTCGTTTTTCTTTCAACGAACATTTTCTTTAGTCATACAGTTTGTCTATAAAGTCGTGAAATGAATGTTTGAGGAATTAAAAATAGTTATGTGTGTGGCAACACTGGCAACAAGAAACATATGTACCTACGTCAGTTGTCAATGCTATCGTCGAATTTCGTTTACTCTCTCACGTAACTTTAATGTTTGGATTAAACTGCAACAAATTGAGACCAAACTACGCATAAAGGTTTGAGAAATGAGTAAAGAAAATCGGAGTGGTGCGCAGGAAGTGATTTTTAAAGTTTTCCAGTGATGTTTCGCGGAGTATCAATCTGGACAATTGTTGTGGGATTTTGAGGATGTTTATGAGCGAACAGCATCTTTGGTGGGTATGTAATCGTGTTATTGTTTGTTTTGAATCTGTCTGAAGTTACAAATTTACTGAATTTATGATTTGGAGACAACAAAAGGCATTGTTTGCATATTTTTAGGTTAGAATCTTAAACTTACAATCTACCTATAATGTAAGTCAGTGGTTAGGACAACATGGTTATTTTATAGTACGACCTACATTTTTGATACTCAGTTCAATCTGGTTTTCTACCAATTTTTATTTTGAATTAATTGCTTCATGCCAATAGTTTGTTTCCAATATGTAATTAATTTTCTTTTTTTACTCTTTTCAGGAAAATCAGAGAGTACAGTTAGGCGAATAGTTAACGAAGGTTTTAATAATGAAGGAAAGTTTGAAACTCCTGGTAAACACAGAGAAGGTCGGCAAAGAAAGAAATAGACGATTTTAATATTTGAGCACTGCGCCAAAAAAATCCTTGTCAGATGGGGGAAAGTTACAGATAAAACATGTAATTACATGATTGTGGCAAAGCAATTGGGACTGCTAGGCACCTGCTGGTGGGTTGTAAGACGCTATTAGACCGGGGCTTCTGGATCTGGTTCAATAACTTTATTCTGGATCTAATTCAATAAAACAGAAACAAAATTAAAAATGTATAATGTGTTTTATTTATTAACTCACTAGCTGATGCCCGCAGCTCCGCCCGTGTCGAATTTGTTCTCGTTCCCGCTTCCCGTAGGAACTTATTCCCGGGATGAAAAGTAGCCTATGTGTTATTCCAGACTATAATTTATCCCTGTACCAAATTTCAGCCAGATCAGTTCAACTGTTCGAGCGTGAAAGGGTCTCACATCCACACTCATAAGCTTTCGCATCCATATCCATACTAATATTATAAAGCTGAAGAGTTTGTTTGTTTGTTTGTTTGTTTGTTTGTTTGTTTGTTTGAACGCTAGGATCTCAGGAACTACTGGTTGGATTTCGGAAATTCTTTTACAGTTTGATATTCCATCTATTGAGGATGGCTATAGGCTATATAACATCACGCTAAGACGAATAGGAGCGGAGCAGCAATCAAGAATGTTTTGAAAACGGGGAATATTTTTTACCGTCTGAGAGCTTCCGAAGCGTACGCTGCATAAATAGTTAAAGTTACGTAAAAATTGTGTACTACAAAATTGTTTCTCTTAAAAAGTTCTAAAAAAAAGTCCGCGACAGCATATGTCTATCTTTTAAGGTTTGCTCACAATAACCTAATTTGTCTATCTCTTAAGGTCCGCTCACAATATTTTAAAACTGAAGAGTTTGTTTGTGCTAGGATCTCAGAAACTACTGGTTGCATTTCAAAAATAATTTTACAGTTTAATAGTCAAATTATTGAGGATGGTTAATGACAATATACCATCACGCTAAGACGAGTAGTGGTGGAGCAGCCATGAATAATGTTTTTAGAACGGGGAAAAATTCTTTCTTCTCAGAGCTTCCATTGGGTACACTGCGTAAATGATTAAAGTTACGTAAAAATTGTGTATTATAAAACTGTTCCTCTTAAAAAGTTATAAATAAAAGTCCTTAACAGCATTTTATTATGCCTATCTTTTACGGTTCGCTTACAATAACCCTCTTAATAAGTTTTAAAATATGAGCGAGGCGACGAGCGACGGCAATAATCGTGGTCTGCAGTAGTAGCCAGTCAAATGAACGATAAAAACCGGTCAAGTGCGAGTCGGATCCGCACCAAAAAAGGACGGGCGGAAGTAAATGCGACGGAAAACATTATATTACTTTACATATCAATACCACGCCTCTCTCCTACTCACTCTCATGTGACGCAACCGAAGTTGTGCGGGTCAGCTCTAATGAACATAAGCGACGGAGTAAGTGCGACGGGAAACATTATATCACTAAATATTTATACCACATTTCTCTCTTTCTGACTCCCATGTGACGCAAACGAAGTTGCGCGGGTCAGCTAGTTTATAATATTTGTATTGTTCCCGTTCCCGCTTCCCGTAAGAACTTATTCCCGGAATAAAAAGTAGCCATGGTTATTCCAGATTATAATGTATCCCTGTACCAAATTTCAGCCAGATCCCTTTAAACGTTCGAGCGTGTAAGAGTAATAAACATCCACACTCACAAACTCGCATTTATAATATTAGTAAGATTTTACTCGGAACGAACTCCTCGTATCAAAATCATTTTGGTCGTACTATATAGGGTTGCATACATGCATTCAGCAGCGCCCTCATTTAATTTCACGACTTTATAGACAAACTGTAAGTAAGGTCACAGTAAGGTGCTTATTTAATGTGGTTATTATGTATTATTTTACGTAGAGATACCCCGGCTAGCAATGCCTACAAGACTTGTTTACCGAATGTAGGGGTAAAACAGGGAATGTAAGTTTGTATGGAACTTCTTCAATTTGAAACACAACTACTTCAAATTCCGTATAACTGCTTCTAAATAAAAATAAATGAACACATAAATAACGCATAGAACTATAACGGTGTTATAATTATGAATTGACACGTTTACAGAATTTAAGTTTGTTAATTATTAACACATGTTTCAGGGTTCTTCGAAAATCTACCCTGAAGAATGTAAAATGTGGAAACATTCAATAATTAGTCCTTATGGGCTCCCGACACGGGTCAATATATTGAGTCAAGTCTGATATTTATGAATGGAAGTTGTTTCAGTGTGAGTGATTTCTTTGCATGTGTATGTGCATCGACGTATATGTACACATGATATTGACGAGGCATGACAATTGCCAATGATCGTGTTGGGACCCTATTATTAATAATACAATTACAGGGTTAGTTATTTATCTATCAAACGCCCAGCCGAAACCCCAAACAGGGAATTTAAAATTGTACATACATACATGGTTATTATCCCCTTATCCCCGAAGGGGTAGGTAGAGGCATATTACTTGCCTCATTTCACCTTTTTAGAATTAGTCCCACGTAAGAGGTGATGAGCCGTATTGCCGTGTTGAAATGGACAGACACAGGTTGTGACTGCCTGCTGTTGACATTTTTAATAAAAGCTTCTTAATAAAAACTTGGCTTAACGACTGCCATTTTACTGGCAACCGGGACCAACGGCTTAACGTGCCTTCCGAAGCACGGAAACGCTCAAATAAATGTCGCAAAGTAGTCACATGGATGGGACTCATCCAAGGACCGGCCATAGTGAAAGTTGCCTAGTGCAGTGATCTTCTATAGAACACTAAGTAGGTAGAGGTACGTGTGATTTACCCAAATGAACGGTAAAACTTCTTTTGATTGAATATAATTAGATATAATATATTGCTGTGGTATAACGCTAGAGTGTCGAAAATATGCCACATAATCAAACCACAGATGATAATTATATAATAATAACTAAACTATAGTGAATATGAATAGGCATTGCGTACCGTAGCAGTGTGTTACAGGCTTAATTGTGTGATGTCATCATTGAAGTGAAGCTAGTTGCGCTTGGCAAATGCAAGCAAAACACCATCTCATCGTCTGTCTCATTCGTATTCAGGTGCTCTTTCTCACTTCAACGTTCCTAGATAGACAGAGACAACTTCACGAGACAACAATATTGTTGTATTTGTGTCCGATTCGAGCTGAATTAACTTCAGTTGCGTGCGCAAGAGCGGTGTTACAGGACGTGAGTGAAAGTGAAGTGAATTGTGAAAATGATTTTACCGAAATGTACGCTATTACTGGGTATTATATTGACTATACTCTTGGACCCTATATTAGCGAAAAGAGGTTTTGGTGGTGGTAGCCACAGCTACCCAAAGTCTGGTGGCCTTTCCGGTGGAGGCCATCGCTCCGGTGGACTTTCTGGTGGGGGACACGGTTACCCTTCCAGTGGCGGCAGTCATGGCTATCCGTCAAGTAGCGGTGGATTATCCGGCGGCTCCAGCGGCAGTCACGGATACCCTTCAAATAGCGGAGGAATGTCGGGGGGCAGTCATGGCTATCCTTCAAATAGCGGAGGAATGTCTGGAGGCAGTCACGGTTATCCTTCATCTGGGAAGGCCCCTTCATCTGGAGGTTCACATACTTATCCATCTTCTGGAGGCAGTCACGGTTATCCATCATCAGGCGGTGGATTATCTGGCGGCGGTCACGGCTATCCCAGTAACAAACCTGTTGCTCAACGACCCACAACTGTTCACAACCATTACCACTATACACCGCCGCAACAAATCAGTTATGGATATTCGCACGGCGCACCCGTAAGCTACCCCGTATATCGTGGTACGCCCCCTACTTACGTGTATCAGTACAAAGATTCTGGTAGTAAATACGGTACCTTGTTAGCTGGTTTGGCGTTAATGAACCTCGGAACGCTCGGCGTGGCTGCCTATGCGGCGCACACAGCGAATCAGAATCACGGCTCAGGCGGAAACTATCAATACAAGCCCCAACCCGGCGAAGTTTGCAAATTTGCCGTAAAGAAAGAGAATGGCGATTACGAAGAGACAAAAATAGACTGTCAGATAATAAGCAGCTTTATATTGCAAGACATGGAGGCACAGAAGACAGCTAACAACTCTACTGTAACCACTACAACCACTGTGACTAATGTTACTATTGTGAATACTACTAATGTGGGTCCCGAACAGCCATCAACGCCTCCACCAGTACCTGGTAATGTCATGTATGCTATGCTACCAAACGGTACATTAGTACCTGTTAATGTGACTGGTGTAAATATCCCTGGTTTACCTGGTATTGTTGCTAACGTTACACAAAACCAAACTGCTCCTGCTGCCAATACAGGTTCAACTGTAATAACAACGACAACTACAACAAACACCACTTTAGCGAGTGCGTTGGACGTTAAAGGAAAACCTGTGGAAGTAACACCCGGAATGCAGTGCTTTGTGATAAGACATACTCCTATAACTAATATGAAGAAGACTGTACCCTGTGGTCTGTTACAGACTTATGCGGATAAATCTCTGAAACGAAACTCGGCAGCCAATCATATGCCTATGTTTACCGTTGCTGCTGCCCTGTTGGCCTATTGTGTTGCATATTAGGTTTAATTAATGTATAATTGAAGTAGATATTGGTTCCATTTGGTTCTATAAGATATACTGTTATTTTTGTTTTTGCATATTGATTAGCCAGAGCTTACTATGTCTAGTCAAACAGACACATAAAATACTGACTTGTGTTATTATAAATTACTTAAAAACAAACATAAGGACTGAGTGTATAGTACTTATCAGTTCTTTATTTAGTAATTGTAAGAATACAATAAAATTAGTCTATTGTATCCTTACAAAACTTAAAAATTATGGCATTTAATATGTAGTGTTTTAAAATAATGTACCACCTACCTAGGTGTTTTTGGAAATAATTGCATACCATGCATGAAGATGCCTTTAGTTCGGTAGTAGCGCAGGGTCACTAAGTCATAATTATTAGTTTCAATTCCAAATACAAATTTCAAAAGTGCAGTAATTTTTTCTATCTACTGCCATACCACTTAGATGGCTCTTCTGAAAGTGGTTTTGTTAATAACAATATGTGTAAAAAATAATGATTTTTAATTGTTTGGTTGCCATAGTGCAGACTCATTGGCTTGACATATAGTTTAGAACCAGATGGCCAAGTGGGAGTATTCGAATATTTATGTATATTTGTCTGTTTTTCTACATAAGTTACAAATGATTTGAAGTAGGGTAAAATATTATGTTTAGCTGCGCTGCTGAAGGAATGTATTTGTAAATAAAAATGATAGTGTTTCTCACGAGTGGTGGTGTTTACACACTTTTTTATCTTGGCTTGAAATGGCATGGAATTTTATGTTCAGTATTTTAATACCTATTTACCATAATGTTCGCTTGGCTAGCATTAGACTGTTAACCTATTTAAAAATGTATGCACATTTATAAATGCATTCCGTCAGTGGCTAGACTTTAACTACACATCATCACACCATCCATTCTTTCTTAAATGTCAGCATTTTGGACAGACTTTGTTCGGCAGGAGTAAAATTAAATAATTTAATTTAATTTTGTAAAAAGTGACTTCTTAGTTTTCTTGATAAAAATGTTTTTAAATCTAAAGCCTATGCCTAACAAATTGATAAGTAGGTCTGCACTACATTATGTAATATGTAAGTGCAAAAATATGCAGTGATTTTAAATTTGTTAATTTCTCGACATCATTTTATCTGGACAGGTAAAAATATGTGCCTATTTCATTGTGTTAAGTAGTTACAATGAAGGATAAACTATAACAAATAATTTAAAGAAAGTAATTAGAATTTGAGCCCGAACTTTTGTTGGTACAGCCCTACATTTAATTAAAATTCATAGAGTAATATTAATGGTACAAAAGTCTGTTTCATCAGAGTAATGTCAATTTACATTACCATTTCATTTAGAATTAGATATAAACTTTAATAACAACAAAAATTGAGGAGATTCTCAGTTCATTTTTTTTGTACAAGTATGTTTGCTGCATTTGAGTCCACTTTCACTAAACAAATATTAATGAAAAGTAAAAAAAAACTTTCTTTTGTCATGAATGTGAACCGCGAACTTGTAATTTTTTTATACCTATGTATGTACCTATTGACTGCCTGTGTGGCGTAGTCGGTAGTGATACCGCCTGCGGCGCTGGAGGTCGTGGGTTCGATTCCCACCAGAGACAAATTAATATTTGTGTGACCCATAAATGTTTGTCTCAAGAGTCTGGGTGTTTCTATGTATAATACGTATGTATTTAAAAAGTATATACCTAAGTATTAATATCCGTGGTCTGATACCTATAACACAAGCAGGTTATTCCTAGCTTACTTTGGGATCAGATAGCGTTGTGTGAAATGTCCGTGAATATGGTCTTCTAACCAAAATTGTTTGAGAATTTTTCTATTTAATATTGAAAGTATTTTTATATCATGGTCTTTAAAAATATAGGTATCGAGTGTATTTTTATATGAAGTCTGTTATACAACCGAATAGCCAAGTCTTGTTTTTGCAAGCATACACAATAGGGCCTTTAAAGTTTTTTACTTACAATATATTCCATTCATCGACGCCAAAATATAAATTAGTATTTTATAAATATTTAAGTATGTAGGTAGATATAAAGAAGCGAAACAATATTGTAATATTTGTGATACTATGACTAGGTATGTGTACTGTTTTAATAAAATTGTAAAAAGCCAATCTTGTTCTTTTCAATTTAAACTCTTTATTGTATAAGTTAGTGGGACATGGACATGGGCTGCGAGGCATTTGCGAAATAGGTACCTACTTAGGTATTTCCATCGCACTGCACCTGTACAACCCCGTACGGTGCGATAAGGGTAAGTAGTTGCGCTGCAGTTCAGACCAATTTTATTGGGAAAAAAGTTTCGTATTTCCTTGGCACCCCTTTTTTTGCTGCAGAGAAAAGTATAGGTAAAGTATGTACTTACAAGAATAGAATTTAAAAAAAATCTTTAAAATATTTTTATGAGATTTTGTATTCCGGAATTATTTAAGTTTAATATAGTAAATAAGTACTTAGGTAAATATAGCAAATTTCAGAAAAATAAATAATAGATTTTAAAAAAAATTCTTACAGGGCGGCCCTGTATACTTTTCTCTGCAACTGACTGTACCTATACTCTGTAAAATATAGCTTGATCTCTGTGACAGTTTAATAGCGTATAAAACAAAATTGCCTTTTACATGAAGTTGTTATTTACAGTTTGCACCTCTGTGTTCTCACTCTGCATTTCAACCACAAAAGCTTTATGCCGTTGACATGAAGTCTATTCTTGTTTACGTTTGTAGAACTGTCACAGAGATCAAGTTATATTTTACAGAGGATAGTCCTCTAGCTACGACGATAAAACCGGGTGATTCTTCGCATTTTTTAAATGGTCAATACCTACTCCAATGCTGAAGCATAGAGCCGTAGCCGTAGCATTTAGGGGATGAAGGCAGAGTAGTAGTATGTATCTTTTTTGGTTATTTAACAATTTCGTGTTTAACAACTTCACTAGTATTCAGAATTCAGATTTCTCTTGGCGATGGTTTCTGTGGTTTCTATTCAATTTTACATTTCTGTTTGATCTTGTTGTATAGTGCCACTCTGTGACAGTCGTTATTCAGCTACGGTAGAATGAAATTATTTATTTTGCTTGCATCGGTTTCTGCAATTTTAACGCCAGCAAACAAATAGTTACCCAATTAGGTACCTACTATCTGTGCGACTGCGCAGACAACTAAGCGACGCGATGACGTCACGATTGGCGGTTGTGGAATACACGAGGTGAAAGTTGCTTATTTTTCCTTCTAGCTAAACTAGTAACGTCATTTTGCTAAATGCCGAGTGACTCTTGGATGTTGCACATAATATAGAATTGTTTAAGGTACTTAAGCTAAGGCTTCTGATGACTAAGGGGTTTATTCTACTCGGCGATGATAGGAATCGGATATGAGTTCTACGAACTACGTTACGCGGTACGCGAGGATGTGGGTTGAGAATTGTTTTTGCATAAAAATAAGACCACACGTCAGTAGTTGGTTGTCATTGTGTGTAACCTTGGACCTTAGACATGCTAAAAGCTTGAATAGGGAAAAGAAGTTCTAAAAATGCTGAATTCGTGGTAAAAGATGCCGCAACACGCATTCTCCACCATGTCATGCCTAAGCGGCAGCTATGCGTACCTTGACGTCATAATCGACGTCTTCGGGCTCGTGTAGTAGTGACGACAGGTATTTCATTAGGTAGATACTCACGTCATCGCCATCAAGACCTACTTGCCCTACCAGTTATATTTGTATAGGTGTAGGTAAGAGGTACTAGCTGAGCCGCGCAACTTCGTTTGCGTCACATAAGAGAGAGAGTATATCACTCGTTCCCGTCCCGTCGCGTTGCGTTTTCTCTCGTAGCGTCGCGCCCATAATATTCATTAACATAGAATTATAACGGTGTTATAGGTCTATGTTCATTACTATGTGCGAGAAGAAGAAAGGTTTCGTGTTTTACTGTTGCGTGTTATCCCGTCGTATTATATTTAGAACAATTTCGTTTGCGAGAGAGGTTTCTCGTCTCATATTGTAGAAGATATTTTATTTCCATTAAAATGATTAGTGTGAACCAAACCTAATAGAAGATAGACCATGCCGTCGCGGAGTTATTTTAGAACTTTTTAGAGGAAAAAATTGTAGTACATTATTTTTATAAAACTTTAACCATTTAGGGCCGGCGCCCATTATCGGCATCGGCAAGGAAAAGGATCCTTCAGCATTCTACATGCAAGCGCACACTATCGGCAATTATGCTTTGGCATGCTGCAACGTTCTTAGGGATGACGAGGCGTCCTTAAGGATGCTGCACCGTCCTGTAGCTTGCCGAAGCGTCTCAATATCGTATTTCTCGTCATAACAGTCTCAGAGTTGTTACAAGCTAGTTGTCTGAATTGTATTTAATATGGTGGACTGGGATCTAGTGTTCATAGCAACTCTTGCTGAAGAAGAAGTGAAATATAATCAATCAAGAAGATTTTGGGTAAACAACCTTTGATGCAAATGGCGGATGCCTCCCCTCGCCTCGGCGCCGGCGGCATACCGTAGGATGCCGAAGCATCCCGAAGCATTCTCAAGGCTGCCGATACAGGAGCCTCAAGCATACCGAAGCGGTATTTTTGTTATTACGACCACATATCACGGAAATTTCTACTTTATTGCCATTATTTTATAGTATATTGCTATTTGCCACCAAAAAATCCTTTTCCTTGCCGATGCCGATAATGGGCGCCGGCCCTTTAAGCTGCGCACGCATCGGAAGCTCTCAAAAGGAATAATTTTCTACCGTTTTTAAAACATTTATCACTACTGCTCCGCTCCTATTCATTGTAACGTGACGCTATATAGCCTATAGCCATCCTCAATAATTTAACTATGGAATTGTAATAGAATTTTTGAATTCCAACCAGTAATGCCTGAGATCCTAACGTTCAAACAATCAAACAAATAAACAAAGTCTTCATCTCTATAATAATAATTAATTAATTTACGGATAGGCACACAGGTACGGGTACCTTATCGTTCACAGCCCGTGTGCTAGTATATAAGCAATTGAAATAGTAACAGGAGATTTCTTTCTTACCCACAAATTCTCCAAAACAATTTTGCTTATCGGCTTAGAAATCACTGCATTATCTTGTTAAGTTAACCTGAATATTTTTCGATAACCAATATTATTTTAGGTCAACACCTGCCTATCTGGCATACTATCTACTTACCTGTTTCGACCATCCGAATACTGCACGATGATCTTCGTTTTGTGACAGTTTAGACACGTTTACCTAAAGTAGACCTACGTACTATGAATTTTAAGTTATCACTTATATCAGCCAGCCTCAGGTCTTTGACAGATAAAGTATTGAATTTACAGTTGTCGAAAGATAATTCTGAATACTGCATCGATACGGAACTCTAAATCTGTCGACAAATGCCCATGTCGGAGAGGCATCAAAGGAAGAAAGAGGTATCATTTTGGTAGATTGTGACTTTGCTGATAGCGAATATTTGGAGTCTTGTTGGGCACTATACCGCAAATTCATGCATACCTACTACTACTATTACTATGACTACTATGACTAGGACTAGGACTACTATGGACCTACATTACATCCGCATCCTGAAGATTTCTCGTAGGGTAATAAGGTAGGTACTACATATTATCACATTTTTCTGTGAATGATTGATCTGAATGTATTTAATCCTTTGGGTACCTAGAATCCAATTCAGCGTTCGGGAACCGTACCTGCGCGTCATCAGCCCCCTCGCTGAGGTGCTGAAACAGCCTCGTTATCTCTGCTGTCCCTGTGTGGGATCGGTACACACGCGTAGATCTGACTCAGTACCTACATACAATATAGAACTACTTAAATAAACCAGGTAAGTGCAATGCCCAAAAAAAACCTCACGCGATTAATGGACGACCCCTTACATCCGCATCCTGAAGATTTCTCGTAGGTACTACGGTACTACATATCACATTTTTCTGTGATTGATTGATCTGAATGTATTTAATCCTTTGGGTACCTAGAATTCAATTCAGCGTTCGGGAACCGTACCTGCGCGTCATCAGCCCCCTCGCTGAGGTGCTGAAACAGCCCCGTTATCTCAGCTGTCCCTGTATGGGATCGGTAGACACACACGTAGATCTGACTCGGTACCTAGTACCTACATACAATATAGAACTACTTAAATAAACCAGGTAAGTAAGTACCTATTTAATTTAATTTGATTAAAAGAAAAACTAGCTACGAATGGGAATGTCAAGGTTGTTATTATCATTCGAGTTTTAAATATGATCCGAATGTTATATGGCGTGATAATAATTAGGTACCTACCTACATGGAAACCGGGCAAGTGCGTCGCGGCTCAGGTTCATGTTCCGTAGCTGCCATTCTGTACGGAGTTATTGACTCAGCTTAGTAGTTCACAAAAAAAAAACGTAATAGTATCCCACTTAGCGTGGCGTGCGTGGTGGGGAGGTAGGTACATACACTCCTTCCTTGTCAGGGAGACCAACGACGTGTAACGCGGCTTAATAAATTAAACTGGCTAAGTTAATACTAAAAAAACAATTATTACTTAGGTACTTATTAAAAATTACAGTGAAACATAATTCTTATAATTATATTTACTTTATATATTCTAAACAAAACTTAAATAAGGCCCCTGTAGCATTGTGCTCAAAAGATTAACAGCATTCCCCCTTTGAATAGCAATTCGCTGCAAGAAAAAACTGCCACCGTGATGGCCACGGTGGCAGTCAACTCACGTAGGTACTTTTTCAAAATCTTAAAAATTCTAAGCGCGTTGAGACCCCAGGGACTTAGGGGCCCCTCACCGACTGGAAGAAAGTGATAGGAAGAGCCGCTAGTAGGGAATGCAATCCCGCAACAAGATTGTAATCCCGGTATTTGCGGGACTGAGCAATCTCAGTCCCGCGGGATCCCGGTATTTGCGGGATCCCGCATATTTCTGAAAGTCATTGAGAAAAGAATAGAATTCTGTATCAAACATCCATCTAGAACTGAAAAATAGTCACCCCCCCTTAATCCCCGAAGGGGTAGGCAGGACGAGGCATATGGTCTCATCTCATACCTAATGTCCTTTTCTCAAAATGTCCCATTCTCAAAATATGTGCACTACAGGATTAACCCCGCTCAATCCGACTTGGAAAGGTTAGGTTAGAAGGCTAAGGCCGGAGAGGAGCGCAGCGAAGCTTCCGCATTAGCCTTCGTGGTTATTTTTTTATAACCCAACCTAACCTACCAAATCGGATTGAGCGGGGTTAAACCTGTAGTGCACATTTTTGGAGAAAGGGACATTTTGAGAAAAAGACATTTCGCGAAAAGGACATTTTGAGAAAAGGATATTTTGCGAAAAGGACATTTTGAGAAAAACACATTTCGAGAAAAGGACATTTTGGGAAGAGGACATTTTGGGAAAAGGACATTTTGAGAAAGGACATGATGAGAAAGGACATTTCGAGAAAAGGACATTATGAGATGAGACGAGCCGGGCCTTCAACTTGACTTAGCTGCCATTTTACCGGCAAACGGGACCAACGGTTTAACGTGCCATCCGAAGCACGGCAACGCTCAAATAAATGTCACAAAGTGGTCACCCATCTAAGGACCGGCCATAGTAAATGTAACTTACTGCAGTGATCTTTTACAGAACACTGAGTCCGCGGGGCACAAGGAAAAATAAATTATTTAATATTACTTTTGTATTGAGATAATTAAACGGATATACATGTAAGTAATAAAATAGCTTAAATAGCTACTGCAAATTAGAGAGAAGCGCAGAAAACATAGCATGTCCAAATTCTTGTCTGCCAAACGACTCCTAACTTTACATGTCAAATAGCCAGCAAGCAATGTACGAGATAATTGAATACTTTTATAGTACAAGAAAAGTCAAATCTCCCTGATTAATCACTAAAATCAAATAAGTACGTTATTAGGTTATATATTACGTCACAATTACAAAAAACTTTCTCAAACCGAATCACTTTGTGCGCTTCCGCTTACAGAATAACACATGGCGTTTACCTTTGCACAATCCCGCTAATCCCGCGGGATCCCGCACGATTTACGTGCGGGACTGGTCCCGCAAAAATACTGCGGGATCCCGGTATTTCGGGATCCCGGTATCCCGGTATTGCATTCCCTAGCCGCTAGTTACCTAATTCTACAATATATTGTACTCACTTTGCCTCATAGTTAGGCCTTTTTGCGTTACATTACAAGTAATACCACGTTTATAAGTTACGCCGATGTACCTGCGCAGAAGTCTCATCAGTGATGCCAACTCCTACAGAACAGAATGGTCCCCCTTGAACCGAGTTAAAATACCCCTAAATATTGACAAAAAATCTGGAAAACTCCCTAAACTACTAGTTTTTTTAAAAATAATGTTTTAAAAATTTAAGCATGGACATACAAAAATCCCAAGGTGCACAGTCACGACCGGCCAAAGCTAGGGGCTCAACAAAAGCGTCGGCAATTTTGCGTAGGTAGTAAAGTTGTTTGAAATGTTAGAATGTTAGAAATATAGCAATATTTATATAGGTAAATTGAAGTGATAAAATTTCCTAAATTGAAGTATATCGTATTGAAACTGTTCGTATTTAACTTAACGCTGATTGTGTACCTGGGGATATTTTTTCTATGCATTCAAGTAATGTAAAATAAAATGTTGTATTTTTTAATTAACGACAATAAATAAACTATAAACGTGGAAAAGAACACCTACTACCATAGTTATTTTATTATTCAATTATGTACACGTCAGGAAAGTAGTAATAACAATAATAGAAGGAAAAATAGGTAAGTATAGCTTTGTGAAAAATTAATATAAATTTAAAATTAAGAGGGAAATCCCCCAAGTTGGCATCACTGAGTCTCATATTCGAAACGCGCGAAAATATCATAACCAATCACAACGCTCCGCATAGATGCGCCAAACATGGCCCTTTGTTATTGGTTGCGCGCCATGTTCGATGCCCGCAGCATCGCGGAGCAATGAGCTACAATGAGCCAGACAGCACTACTCTCTGGATTTATTGCATTTTCAATCTTAACGCAACGCAATAAAGTCGGTGTTTCAACAGCGTTGGCAATCGTAATTAATCGGCGTTGCTTGCTTGCTCTATTCTGAGCAGGCGAATTTTGTCAATGCGACTTATAAACGTGGTTCACCTTGTACTACAAAGACGGTCACCTCACCTCAGCTCTGCCCAGAGTTTGGTACGGGAGGAGTCCTATAAAGCGGAGCGCATAACTAATGATTCCCGAATCATTAGATATGCAGCCTAGTTTAAGGCCGTTGTTAGGGCTAACGACCTTGACCATACAAAACTCGCATACATCAAGCTAAGAAATATAGTATTTTATAGCTAATTTTAGTTGTAACAAGCTAATACTCATACTTGTTCAAAATCGAAGAAAATCAAATCATAGGTGTATATTTTCTTCATAATGTTGGCATATTTTTTTTTATTTCGCGTCGATAAAAATTAAAGTCATAAAGTGCATTCATTTTTAAAAATGGGACTGAATTTATGATCGTTTTACACATTATGATGTATAACTAATATGCAATTTACAACAAAAGCATATTTTGTTTGATACACATCTTTTAGATTAAAAATCTTTTTTGGCTATAATTTTCCGTCTTCTTACAGACGAAAAACGCTTTCATTTCTTATTCTCCATTTTCTAAACCAGTTCCCTTAAGCAAGAGCTGGTGTCTCCTCAGTTTTCAGACAGCCTATAGATCTGTAGAATGGGCTCATGGGCTGTCATAGTGATATTTATAAGTGTTGGGGTTATTGTGGAAAGCAAATTATAATAACATTGTCGAATTTTGTACAGCAATCATCGATTACAGTCAGTTTTATGTGCCTTGGCACAGTTTGGTGGGTGGGTGGTGGTTCCACTGTGTTCATTGGAGACATTGGATATATACACTTACTAAGTAGCTAAGTACATACTGTAAGCTATTAATAGAAATGTCAATTAAGTAGGTACTTAACTATTTAAAAATGCAAAAATAATTTTGTATAAAGCACTTTCAAGCCTGAACCACTGGTCCCAAAACTGAGGGGAGCATCAGCCGCACTCGCGCGGTTGATGCCCAACATCAGGGGACCCAATGCTCCCTACAGGAGGCTGTACCTGGGGATCGTGCGAAGCATGGCCCTGTACGGGGCTAGACTGCTGAGCCCGCAGAGAGTGATGGCCGTCAGGGTGATAAGAGGATACCGCACGATCTCCGGTGAGGCGGCATGTCTCCTAGCCGGGACTCCTCCATGGGACCTGGAAGCGAGAGCCCTTGCGTCACTGTTCAGATGGCGCAAGGAGGCGCTGGAGCGGGGCCAAAGGCCTGCGTCTCGAGAAATCGAGGCCCAGCGGACCCTGCTCCACCAGGAAACCGTGGAGACATGGAGGGTGCGACTTGAGCAACCAAAGGGGGGATTCGCCACAATCGCGGCCGTCAGACCGGTCATGGACGAGTGGCTGGAGAGAAGACACGGTGCTCTCTCCTACCGGTTGACACAGATACTTGCCGGGCACGGTAGCTTCGGTAGGTATCTGTGGCGAAAACACCGGGAAACCACGGCCGAGTGTCAGCACTGCGAGGACCGCAGCGATGACACGGCGCTCCACACGCTGGTGGAGTGCACGGCGTGGGCACAACAGCGACAGGTCCTCGTACTGGGTCTGGGCGTGGACACTCTCTCGCTCGAGGCCATGGTGCGAGCCATGCTCTCCAGTGGGAGTAAGTGGGACCGCGCCGCCTCTTTCTGCGAGCAGGTCATGCTCGCGAAGGAGGCGGCGGGCCGGGTGCGGGAGAGAACTCTCCCACCCGAGTTCCGCAGTCGGCGCCCTGGGCGCCGCCGACGTGTCTTCGCCGAGGACTATCGGCCTCCATGACCGGGGGTCTGAGGACGGTGAGAGGGCCGCTCACCGTCCTTACAGAAGCAGGCCCATGACGGCAGCGTGACGTGAGCACTCACGCACGCCCCCCCTTAGAAGCGGGGTCACACCCGAAACCCCACATAGACGCGGAATTGCACCCGAACCACCCCCTGGGCGAGGCCGCATTGGCGGCCGTAGGTCTGTTGGGAGTCACGGGACATCCTTCCTGAGGGCTTACCCGGGGCTCTCAACCATAGACTGTTGGGCGTTACGTGAGGTTTTTTAGTCGGTAAGAGTCCGGCATAGCATCCTACGAGGATTTTCCCTCACGTTAAAAAAAAAAAAAAAAAAAAAAAGGCTGAGCCACTGAAGCTTGAGAAAATTTGTTTATGCTACTGTCGATTCCAGGAACATTTCTTGTGGGAACTACGTACGGGAAACCTGACCACGCGCTAGCGGAGCCACAATGAGCTATAAAAGCGAATATGTGCTTGTTTGTTTTCGTTCTTTCACGTCCCAAGGTAGCAATTCATGAACATGATTTTTTGTATAAGGGGAATGTTAGCTCTGGAATGTTTTTAATGAACAAAAGGCTGGTTTTTGATCCAGAAAAACATTTTATCTCGTTCGCTCTAAGTTTGCTGCTGGCGTAGAGGCTGGTGTAGAGGCTTAGTATGGAAGGCGACCAGCAAACTTAGCGCGAACGGGTAGTAGTTAATATTGGGACACTTTCGATAAGGTCCAGACACCAATAGGTACCGTGCTTATCGCAACTTTAATAAGAACCACAAAACGTATAACCATAGTAGAAAGCTAATCTATACGAATTCTGCTATGATGCCAATTCATTAGGTGAAAGGAGGCTATTCACCAGATATTTTCCTACACCGTTAGATAGGTACGCGTTTTGCTATTAATGCGTGATGTAGAAGTCTCATAACAGTTAGTATGTCATTTGTTTCATTTCATGCTAGTTATAGTATTATGACTAGGATCATGTGATTTATACGCAGTAGTATGCATGAATAGAAAGTTTTTGTATTGATTAATGAACAATGAACATTCCTTTTAGGTTAAATCCATAAGGTTTCCAGCTCTGTGTGTAGTAGTGTAAGTGTACCTACTTACAATAGAAAGTTTTTAAAGGTAAATACTTTGCCAAACTTTCGCATCACCTGCTCTCTAATGGGACACCTGGAGTCCAAAATAAAATGCTATTTCAAACGTGTCAGAAAAAAATCATCATGTACCCAATGACGTATTATAATAAAGACACGTCATGCACGAACATCACGGCTTTCAAAAACAGCAAATATTTTATACATTCAAAAAAAGAATTTTTATGAAATTATATATGGTAGCATGTATGAAAAGTAAGGCAATTGCCTGACTTTTTTGTTGCCATTGTTCAGTGTTGGTAACGTATCTATAGTTTTTTTTATATATCATTGCATGTACCTCAATGTAAAGCCAACGCGTCGCTAGACTCCATAGTCTAGCTATGTAATACTATTTATATTATCTTTGGTTTAGCGTAGCTTGATTTCCTATAGCTGAGCTACGATTCTGTTCTGTCACAACTGAGACTTGGGGCCACGGTTTGTATACTGGCCCAACTGTTGTTGTTAAGCTGCTAGTCGGGAAGCACCGCCTGAACAGATAAACTAATAAATTCTAATACTGCCTATGGCGGCGCTCAGATAAATATACACTTCAATCAATCAAATCAAATCAGCCTATGGCAGTCCACTACTGGACACAATAGACGGTCCTGAGTCTGAGGGGGTCGCACTATCACTTTCACCAAGTCGCTATAAATTTATACTTACTGATTTTTTTCAACTTCTCGTTATACTGTAACTGTAAGTACATAAAGAGAATACTAGCTATAGTTAGAAGCGCTTAATGTAACAAGGTCGCTCCATTTAAATTTAAAAATAACATTAAAATAACTAGGCACAATTGAGCAATGCTAATAACGATTAAAACTTGTGAACTAAAACTAGCTGTCTTTACGTAATCTCACAAGCTCACAGCAGCCCCGGATCTAGGGGGGGGGCAAGCCGGGGCCCGTGCCCCGGGCGGCAAAATCAGGGGGGCGGCAAATCAGAGGGCGACCAATTCAAACTTTGCAGACAAATGCACAAATTATCAGTACCTTGACGACAGTAGATTACCTACTAATAATAAAAACTCCATCTTATTCAACTCTCTTTTCACAATAAATAATTATGGTATTTGCTCAAAATCAGGGGGGCGGCAAATCAGAGGGCGACCAATTCAAACTTTGCAGACAAATGCACAAATTATCAGTACCTTGACGACAGTAGATTACCTACTAATAATAAAAACTCCATCTTATTCAACTCTCTTTTCACAAGAAATAAATATGGTATTTGCTCAAAATCAGGGGGGCGGCAAATCAGAGGGCGACCAATTCAAACTTTGCAGACAAATGCACAAATTATCAGTACCTTGACGACAGTAGATTACCTACTAATAATAAAAACTCCATCTTATTCAACTCTCTTTTCACAATAAATAATTATGGTATTTGCTCAAAATCAGGGGGGCGGCAAATCAGAGGGCGACCAATTCAAACTTTGCAGACAAATGCACAAATTATCAGTACCTTGACGACAGTAGATTACCTACTAATAATAAAAACTCCATCTTATTCAACTTTCTTTTCACAATAAATAATTATGGTATTTGCTCAAAATCAGGGGGGCGGCAAATCAGAGGGCGACCAATTCAAACTTTGCAGACAAATGCACAAATTATCAGTACCTTGACGATAGTCGATTCTACTAATAATAAAAACTCCATCTTATTCAACTCTCTTTTCACAAGAAATAATGATGCCCAAATTGTATCAGAAATTAACTATAGATATATCCCAGATGCTTGATAGGAAGCAAACATTCCCATGCATGCATCACTTCTTTACAAACTTGCAGCATGTTGTGGAGGCGGCCAACGCAGGGGCGGCGCGGGCGGCGACCACAGTATTTCATATTCAAATTTCTGAAAAATTGTTGTGTTGTTCTTAACGTATCTCTTGTTGCACCATAATTCAACGGATAGCATTATAAAATCAATTCACTAAATGTTATAAGTAAACTCAATTGTGCCGCTGGATGGCCAGTTTCCTGCATGGGTGACGTATATCTACTAGTCCTCTGTGCTGGTCAGGTTCCCTGCTTTCTGCAGTTTAATTCAAGAGTACCACAGGTATCTGTCATCATCTGTGTAGTCCAACACTATTTCTTCGGAATATTATCCCTTGGGTGCACTGGTTGTTATGCAGATGGAAAAGAGGCGGCAGCTCGTAGCGTAACCCGACCAGGTCTGACCGCATTTATCAACGGGATTAAGAAAAACTGGTAGATTTAAATGCCAGGAAATAAAGACGTGTGCATTTACAGCTGAAAGATCTCCTTTCCGTCCTCTACCCTCTCGTCCATAATGCGATAATACTACTGAAAAACTATCTAGACATCCTCTAACCTTTCAGAGGCAGGCGGTCCGACGTAGTAGAAAAGAGGCGGCATCTCGTGGCGGATCTAGACCGGGGCTGACCGCATTTCCCAATTTAATTTAGAAAATCTTATAGAGTAAAATGCCAGGAAACACAGAATCTGCGTTTACAGCTGAAAGATCCCCTTTTCTTCTCTACCCTCTCTTCAGAAGGAGAAGAGCAACGGCAACCTCTTCTACCGGTTGTCGCAGATGATTACTGGGCACGGGAGCTCCTGTGTGACGAATATACCGGGAAACCACAGCTCAGTGACAGCACTGCGAGGAACGCATTCAGGATCATGGTGGCCATGATCTCCAGTGGGAGTACCTAAGTGGGATGTCGCCTCGACTTTCTACTGACAGAGTGGCGTGGCGTGGGAAAGAAGCGGGAAACTGGAGATAACTGCTGAGGGGGGGGGGGGGATTAATGGGGGCGGCATTTTCACATTTTGCCCCGTCTAAAAAAATCTCTAGATCCGGGGCTGACTCACAGTATACTGCTAGACTTCAGTAGAGCCTTTAATACGGTGAACCTTCTACTCGGTATTTTAGCCTCTATTATCATCTTCAACAGTCCATACCTATTATATTGAATGAAAAAAGGAACAAACAAACAAAAAACAAACAATAAAATCATCACTTTTTCGCCTGTGGTGTAACACATCTGCTGTCGTGCCACAGGGCAGTATTCTATCTCCCTTAGGTACTTCTGCATTCGCATGCTACTGCTCGCAGATTTTATCAATTCAAATTCAACATACAATAAAAAAACATAGCTACATACTTCATGAAACTGACAATTAATGGCATACGTAATCCTTATTGGAGAGAGCCAGATAATTAGAAAAAAGTAGAATGGTGCACGTACCTACTTATACATCAGTATTTGCACAATACTTTTCTAACCTATGTGCAATATATATAGATAGGGTAATTGAAGTCTACTCCTCTGAGAAATGCGCTGGAGGACCAGGCTATAAGATTCTAAGGAGCATTAATATCTGCTCACACTTTTCCGGTTACCTTTGATCTACCTAATACCACAGGCCGGGGATGAAACTCCATACAAATGATTCGCTGTCACCTACACTAAGAACACGCTATGTTCGCATAGAGCTTGAATATGTGTGTGACCAATAAGGCTAAACAAAAATGTTCCCTCAACACACCCGCCGAACTAATGACAGCTGTGACGGGACTGGCGGGGGTGAGGAAGCTTGGTCGGTGGGGCTGGAAGTTGCCTATCTATCCAATTAAATACATAAAATAAAATCGTAACAGGTCGCTGTCTGTACATGGAAGATAAATAAGAAAAAATATTATAGGGGGGCTTTATGAACGCAATAGAACCCAAAACAATGATTTTTAGAATTTTTGTCTGTTTGTCTGTATGTCTGTATATCTGTTTGTCTGTACGGTTGTGCACGCTAATCTCAGTAACCGCTCAACCGATTGCAATGCGGTTTTTTTATTGTGTTAAGGTTTGCTCCAGTTAACATTTAGCGTTTGTTTTATGTAAATCGGTTTAGAAATAAAAGAGTTATAACACTTTTAAGAATCAGATATTTTGAAAATTTTAATTGTAGGGGTTTCTTTGAATGTGAGTGAACCTAAACTGGCGTGTTGGCTTAATCATAAAAGAGACTGAATGGTTTTAAAATAGACTTAATCATTAAGCTCTTTTATGATTAAGCAAACAGGGCAGTTTCAGACGCTGCTTGATGACTCTGATGAAGAAATACCTTTCCTTTCATACACCTTATGTGACGTAAACGAAGTTGCGGGCTCAGCTAGTATGTAATACTATTATATTATCTTTGCTAATACTATGCGATCTGGATATTAAAACCTTTTAAATTTTAAAAGCACCAATCATCGAAAAAAATATTGATAAGGCATCTACAGTCATAGCAAAAAATTTTTTTTTTCAAAAATCATCGACAATTATCGACATTAGCAAATTGCCTACAGAGTAATCAAAACCATAATTTGTATTTCATTAAATGAAGTTATTCGTTGAAGTTTTAATGAAGATAATTTGTGATGATTTGTGAAAAACTTTTGAAGAATTTAATAACAAATTATTTTCGAATGTTTATTCCGAATTTTGAATCAAATTGGCTGATAAATGACGTTACGAGAAGCCTTCTGCTCATCTGGGGTTCGAGAACCTTTTCTAGGGTTCCGTACCCAAAGGGTAAAAAAGGGAACCCTATTCATGAGACTTCGCTGTCCGTCTGTCTGTACGTCACGAGGCTGTATCTCATGAACGGTGATAGCTAGAGAGTTGAAATTTTCACAGATTATGTGTTTTTGTTGCTGCTATAACAACAAATACTAAAAACAAAAACATAATGATATTTAAGGGGGGCTCCCATACCACAAACGTGTTTTACGCCATTTTATTTTAAATATTTGGTAATAAGGTATCCTTAATTTAAATACGTTAGTTGGCTTGAACATATCATCAAGATTATTTATTCCCTTTACACCATGCAAATTTTATGAAAATTTTAGGAGGTATAGCACAATCAAATATTGCGCAACGAAATTAATTTCGTGTCGCCATGATTGAATATTATACGGGTCACATATCTACTAACTTATTTTTCGACTTTCATCGTAAATATTTTTCTCTAAAAAGTGAACAACGCTTTCAGCAGATTACTTTAGGTAGGTGTAATATTTCAAAGATAGCAATTTTATAGGAAATAGTAAACAAAGAGCCCTTATTTTAGATTTTTCTCCAGTATAAACAATTTACGTACAAACATACAAATCATTTACATGCACCGATGTTGTAGACGTATCATGTATAAAATGTCATAATATTCTGAAAAAGAAATAAAACATATAATAGAGTTTCAAGAATTTTTCAAGAATTTGAAAAAGCGCCTTGTGAAGTCAACTGGTGACCCAAGGGCTGGCAGTTTTCTCGCTCAACGAACAGGTATTGATATTGAAAGGGGGAATGCTGCTAGTCTTTTGGGCACAATGCCACGGGGGCCTTATTTAGATTTAGTTTAGATACCTAGTAATAATGTAAATATTGATATGTAATAATTATGTTTCTCTGTAATTTGTAACAATAAATGTATAAACATAGAGTTCACATGTTATGTAGTCAGATAGCCTGTCCCTGTTTGAAGTTCAACTTAGTAATCTATCCCTAAGTCAATTATGTCTAGTATCTAAGTCACATTAGTTAATCAAATTATTGTATACATTATAATTACTCATTCATAACATTACTTTCTTTGTATAAACTTATCAAACTCATTTACGTATCTTAGAACTTTGTACTGTTTACTATAAACTAATGATATCCTTAATGATCCCAAAAGGGGCATAAAACCCCGCATCTTGCCAGATGTATCGCCCGCCCTAGGCTAGCTATGAATATGCGCCCCCAGCTGCAACTAATTAAATTTCAAGTACCTACAAAAGAGAGCTTACGTAAGCTGTTACTACGTACCTAATTTTTGAACAAGTGTTAATTTGAAATTTAGAAAACAGACCCCGATCCTGAGACTGTTCTAATGACCCCGAACATAGTATTGTATATCCTGCATTTTACAGAGGAGTTGGGTACCCCGCAGCGCAGACTACTTGATGCATCAGCCAGTAACAGGTTACCGTGTAGTGAAAATACCATCAAAGTACCAAACAGTACAGTGGATGAACCTATGTATAGGTTCATCCAGTTTTCGATAAATTGGAAGTGAATTTTAGTGAAATCCCTTCATCAATCTGGAAGTAATCTGCAATATTAATAGCTAAGAACCATCCCCGGCACATCGGCTTTCGAGCATAGAAATCCACATAATTGGCCCATATTTGGGCTGCTACGATGCCACAGACAGACACACACATGCACAGATACACAGATCAAACTTATAACACTTCTCGTTTTTAGGTGGGGTTAATTAAACTATCACTAATAAGGTAGATGAAATACGGAAGATATAATAAGGTAGTAGAGCTAAGCTGAAACCTAGGTGTAAGCTGAATGGAACGACTCGATTTACTGATGCACTCGCAGCCTCACCGAATGCCACAGATTCTTACCAGACGTAAGAATCTGTGGCATTCGGTGAGGCTGCCTTGGTATCTTTCCAGCCACTCACCCATGACATGTTTCACCGCCTCAAGGTGCTGTCTCACACTTTGGTTCCGGGGTGCCTTGACTGCCTTGAACGCGACACGGGTGGAGCAGTCGTAGGTACCGACTTACTGCCATGCTGCCCGGCAGATGGGCGAAGAAATTTAATTTATTTACTTCTGTATAAAATGTTGTTTCCAAACTGGTTGTTACAAAATGTTTTTTAAATGTTAACTAACATTTTGCTAGTCCGACTTGCGCTTGGCCGGTTTATATTTTCCATACTAGGTATTAAGGTAAGAGTATTCGGGTTATTACGATATGAAAATATACTCGGAATAAAAATAGTCAATATCAATTAGAAAATTAGTACACAGTGACTCATCTAGGCATGCCAGATGGGCCTCGTTTCAAGCTGATAAATGATAAACATTGAAACAGACAATGAAACGAGAGGGTAATATCGACTCATTGTTATGATACCCTTTCAGTACCTACGGTACATTTTTTGAATCCGTATGTATAGAATGATGACATGGCTCCGACTGTCTGTAACATATTTTCAACCTCGTTGCACCCATTTAATTCACACTAATCCGTATTTCCAGCACTGTATGAAAAGCCTGATTTTATTAATATGCTCAACTCGTTAACCATGACGATACCACAGCTTATTATGTCACCTCTAGATAACTTGACTTTCCAACAGTCAAATAATTTAAAAAATCGGTGGAGTAGTTCCAGATTTTATCGATTACAATACTTATAAATTACTGCCTAACCTAGGACCTAGTCTAGTATACATCTACCGTAGGCGTATGGGTGCCGTGCCATGCCATTCACACGTAGGTATATGAAAGCCTGAAAAAATAAATAATTAGGTACCTACTTCCCCAAAGTAGCCAGCTGTATCGACGTCAAAGGGTTTGCCAATTAGCTGTAGATAATGTGTCTGTTGTTGCATGAAGCACACAGATGAAAGACGTACATTTCAAACTTACGTATAAAAGCAAATGAAATATCTGTTTTACATAATATATACAATTTTCTTTGTATAGGCAAAGGATAAATTGAATTCAAAAACAAATTTTTGTTATCCTTAAACGACCAGTTCGAGACCACGGGTAAACACTGTCGATAAATTAATATGATTCACATAAAATTAATAACAATTAATTGGTATTTAATTGATTGTAAAATTTAATACGTGAACAATGCCATGGGTTATGTGTTCACTACTTCAATTGTAGTTTAGACTTTAACAAGTAACCATTTTTTGTTCCCAATAAATAAATAAATGCAAAGAACTTCAGGAAAACCACAACGATAAAATAAATACCTACCTATAATTACATGACGTTTGATACAGAATCGGCCAGAAGTAAATAAAGGACTCGTATAAAATCCGCGCAATTTCGTATGCTTCACATCACACATGAGAGCGAGAAAGAGAGGTGTGGTATTAATATTTTTTCCCGTCGTATTTACTCCCGTCGCTTCGCCAATATTTTAAAACTGGCTAAGAACGTAGGTAATTGTTGGCAACCCTTAAGAGATAGACATATTATGCTGTTGAGGATTTTTTTTTTAATTTTTAAAAGAAACACCTTTGTAATACAACATTTTTACATAACTGTAAGCATTTACCTACGCAGCGTACGCAACGGAAGCTCATAAAAGGAATATCTACATTTTCCCTGTTTTCGAAACATTCTTCATGGCTGCTCCACTCCTTTTCATCTTAGCGGGATGTTAAGTTGCTTTTAGTCATTCTTAATAGAATATGTAACTGTAAAATAATTTATGAAATGAAACCAGTAGTTTCTGAGATCCTAGTATAAACAAACTCTTCAGATTTATAATATGGAGAGCAAACCTTAAAAGATAGACAAATTAAGTTATTGTGAGCGAATCTTAAGATAGACGTAATAATATGCTGTTGCGAACCTTTTTTATTAGAACTTTTTATGAGGAACAATATTGTGATACACAATTTTTACGTTACTTAAACCATTTACGCAGCGTACGCCACGGAAGCTTTCTGAAGGAATATATTTTTTTATCCTGTTTTCGAAACGTTCTTCATTGCTGCTCCGCTCTTATTCGTTAAATAGCCTATAGCCGTCCTCAATAAAAGGACTGTCGATTTGTAAAATATTTTTTTAAATTCAACAGTATCCTCATATCCTACTTCTCACATAACTCTTCAGCTTTAGGTATAATATAAGATTCTAATGGATTTGGATGTGAAAGTTTAAGGAGATCTTAGGTTTGGATGTTTGTTTTCAACCTGTAATGGTTAAACGGATCAGATTGAAATTTGGTACAGACGTAGTTTTATAGTCGGGAATAACACATACGGTTTTTTATCCACTGAATAAATTCCCATGGGATGCGGGAATGGGATCAGTGTCCTATCTATACTAATATTATAAGGTTTGTTTGTTGGTTTGTAACGAATAGCCTCCGAAACTACTGAACCGATTTGAAAAATTCTTTCACTGTTAGGAAGCTACACTATCCCCGGTGAACATAGGCTATATTTTATTCCCGTATTCCCACGGGAACGGGAGCTACGCGGATAAAACCGCGTGACGTCCGCTAGTCCTACTACAAGTATATGCAGAGAAGAAGACTGTTAAATGAGAAATGATGTAGGATGTAGAGGACCATAGAATCAGAGTTTAATATTAAAGTCTATGTACAGGACCATCATCATTAGTGTTTTCAATTCATTTTATTTGTTTCGTTTCGGTCCGATTCTGCAGTTTTGGAGCATTATGTTACCTTTTTTTGGTCACAGTTCAAGTCTCATCAGAACCATGATAGTATGGATAATATCTTGGATTCTAAAAACTTAATACTTGCTAAGGTAAATATTGTTGTGAACGCTATACAGGTGGTGTGAGAACAATAGCTCTAGTATATAAACATATCTGCGTCACCATTATTGAAGTTGAAACCGTGTATCTGCGCATCCAATCGAGAATAATAATATGTCCTTGAAGAAAATGTTTTGTCAATGATTTGGAATATTTTTTATTTATATTTAGCTCTCCTAAATGACGCCACCCGTAATAATGGAAAGCCATGGGGCCTCTCTCTCAATCCAATGGCCATCAGGTTGAAGGCCCAATGATGACACTTGACTTTCAGCTTGAACAACCCGGGTTGCAGTCGAAACAAGTGACTGCAGAGCATTTCAGGTTTCTCTTTCTGTTTTCTATGGTTCGACAGGGAAACGATTTCTTTATGGTCGACATTAGGGAATGCAATACCGGGATACCGGGATCCCGAAATACCGGGATCCCGCAGTATTTTTGCGGGACCAGTCCGTCCCGCGGGATAAGCGGGATTGTGCAAAGGTAAACTCTATGTGTTATTCTGTAAGCGGAAGCGCGCAAACTGATTCGGTTTGAAAGTTTTTTGGTATTGGGACGTAATATAATAATCTAATAACGTACTTATTTGATTTTAGTGATTTAATCAGGGAGATTTGACTTGCTGGCTATCTGAAATGTAAAGTTAGGAGTCGTTTGGCAGACAAGAATTTTGACATGCTATGTTTTTTGCGCTTCTAATAATTTGCAGTAGGTATTTTATTACTTATATGTACCTATATCCGTTTAATAATGTCAATACAAAAGTAATATTAAATAATTTATTTTTCCTTGTGGCCCGCGGACTTAGTGACCTGTAAAAGACCACTGCAGTAAGTTACATTTACTATGGCTGGTCCTTAGATGGGTGACCACTTTGTGACATTTATTTGAACGTTGCGGTGCTTCGGATGGTACGTTAAGCCGTTGGTCCCGTTTGCCGGTAAAATAGCAGTTAAGCAAAGTTGAAGGCCCGGCTCGTCTCATCTCATAATGTTCTTTTCTCATAATGTCCTGTCCGAAAAGGACATTTTGAGTAATAGACATTTCGCGAAAAGGGCGAATTTTGAGAAAAGGACATTTCGAGAAAAGGAGATTTTCGGAAAAGGACATTATGAGAAAGGACATTTCGAGAAAGTTACATTATGAGATGAGACCCATATAACCGTGGTACGAAATCTTAAAAGGTGAAATTTGAGCATATTATGCCTCTGCCTACCCCTTCGGGGATTAAGGGGTGACTATTTTTTAGTTCTAGATGAATGTTAGATGCTAGATGTGTTGATACAGAATTCTATTCTTTTCTCAATGACTTTCAGAAATATGCGTGATCCCGCAAATACCGGGATTACAATCTTGTTGCGGGATTGCATTCCCTACTAATAACGTACTTATTTGTTTTTAGTGATGTAATCAGGGAGATTTGACTTTTCTTGTACTACACAAAAGTATTCAATTATCTCGTACATTGCTTGCTGGCTATCTGACATGTAAAGTTAGGAGTCGTTTGGCAGATAAGAATTTTGACATGCTATGTTTTTTGCGCTTCTAATAATTTGCAGTAGGTATTTTATTACTTATATGTATATCTGTTTAATAATCTCAATACATAAGTAATATTAAATATTTTATTTTTCCTTGTGGCCCCGCGGACTCTGTGTTCTGTAAAAGATCACTGCAGTAAGTTACATTTACTATGGATTCTTAGATGGGTGACCACTTTGTGACATTTATTTGAGTGTTGCCGTGCTTCGGAAGGCACATTAAGCCGTTGGTCCCGTTTGCCGGTATAATGGCAGTTAAGCCAAAGTTGAAGACCCGGCTTGAAAAATTTCAACAGCAAGCAGTCGCAACCTGCACCTGTCCATTTCAAGACAGCAATACGGCTCACCACATATTACGATGTACGAAATCTTAAAAGGTGTAATGTGGGCATATATCTAATATGCCTCTGCCTACCCCTTCGGGGATTAAGGGGTGACTATTTTTCAGTTCTAGATGGATATATGATACAGAGTTCTATTCTTTCCTCAATGACTTTCAGAAATATGCGGGATCCCGCAAATACCGGGATCCCGCGGGACTAAGATCTCTCAGTCCCGCAAATACCGGGATTACAATGTTGTTGCGGGATTGCATTCCCTAGTCGACATCGAACTGTTGGCGCAGCGAAGAACTATGGCGTCCTTGGCTGCCTTCTACCGAATGTATCTCGGCGAATGTTCTGAAGAGCTCTTTAACCTGATCCCGCCATCTCCTTTCCGATCCCGAACAACGCGTGCCGGGCAGAGGATGCCACTCATACACAGAGGAGAGAATCTTCGCCAGAACCGAGAGTTTCAAAAGATCGTTCCTCTGTCGAACTATATAAACTTGGAACGACCTGCCCGCACACGTGTTTCCGTCATCTTATAATCCCGGGTTCTTTAAGAGGAGCGTGAAGAGGCACATCACAGGGCCGCCAACTTGAGGACCACTGTCAGAAGTGGCCCCCAATCGCTAACTGCGCCACGGTTTCCATCAGGCTGGTGGCTACGTCAATTTGGCGAGCTGAATATAAAAAAAAGAAAGGAGAGTGAGGTCTTCAGAAAATTATTCTTTTTAGATTCGCTTGGTAGAATTTAGAGCGATAGTTCTCTCCTATTTGTCCACCTATTGTAAGAAAAACGAGAAAACTAAGTATTGATAGTTTATTCTTATCACAATTCCATGCTAAGGAGGCTGATTCAAACAAATATTTTAGGTATATTATGCTAACGGGCGTAAAGGAAGTAGAATTACACGGTTCATCAAGAACTACACTTTTAGTAGTTTTATAAATACCTAGTCATTATCTACTTAAAACATTATTATCGATCATAAAACGAATTGAATGTTTCAATGGCGTTAGATATTGAAACAGTTCGTTTGAAACTCTTGTTGGAACTTAGACCAGTATTAAAATGGTGTTGAAATGGATTATTAATCACTAGCCGTCAGCCCGCAGTTTCTCCCGTGCCCGTGGGAATTCGGGAATAAAACCTAGTTGTTAAATATACCTAGAGGTAGTGTTGGCTACCCAACAGTGAAATAATTTTTCAATAAAGAATAGGTATCCTGACCATCAAGCAAAAAATTCTAAGTCTACGATGCTGACTGTAGAAATTTTGGTTCGAATTACTGAATAGTGAGTTCTACTGTTTATATTGTAGTGCCCTTCGACAGCTAATGCCTTTTCTACCACCTCAGCGTGATTTTATTTATAACTAGCTTTTGCCGCGGCTTCGTCCACGTAGAAGTAGTTATCGCGTAAATCATTACCCTCTTTCTGCGTAGTCGGTTAAAAAGTAGCCTATGTCCTTTCCAGAGACACAAACTATCTCTATCTAATCGTCTACGACTATGAAATTTCATCTAAATCGTTTCAGTGGTTTAGGCGTATAAGCGTAAGTTCTAACAAAGTTACTTTCGCATTTAAAATATTAGTAAGTAGGGATTAAGTGAAGAGTAGATTGATTAATGGAATGGGATGTACCAATCAGTTAGCATCAAAGTACCTAGTTATGAAGTGATACATCATATTACATTGTCACAAAACATCCTCGTAATTTCATATGCATGACAAGGTTTCATGTGGGAATCACCTATACCTATCGTTTGCCTTGTGACATGAAGTTCTTAAGAGCCTACCAGACGCCAAATTGTTGAAAGAAGATAGAAGATATACATTTTAGCGTGCAAGACAGAGAGAGTTGCGATCGGTTTTTGTGCGTTTTGAACGAAATAAATCTATATATATAAAAATGTTGTGTGCGTTTAAGTATCTATTAAAAACTCAAAATTTACTGAATCGATTGAGCTCAAAATTGGACACGATATACAATAGGATTCAGAGATGGTTTTAGGCTACTTAATACACTTATATCATAACAGCAATAAGAATAAAATAGCTTTAAAAAGTGATTTTACCAATAGACGGCGCTGAACGTTTTTTTTAAATTATATTCTGCCAGCTTCAGAACAAAATATTATAAACAACCTATTTAGAAGGTACCTACCAGATTGATGTTTTTAAGAGAAGTTTGATCGCGGCGTCCTTGCATTCAGAATAATAAAAGAGAGTACTTACCTGATAAAGAGGTCAGATGTTTTGCATGTTACTTTTGAACTTTTTGGTCATTCGGATTTTGGAATTTTGGAGTTTTGGAGTTAAGGAGTTTTGGACTTTTGAACTTTTAGAATTTTAGACTTTTAGACTTTGGAATTTTGGACTTTTGGACTTTGGACTTTGGACTTTTGGACTTTGGACTTTGGACTTTTGGACTTTGGACTTTTGGACTTTGTACTTTGGACTTTTGAACTATTGTACTATTGAACTTTTCAACTTTTGGGCTATTGGACTTTTTGACTTTTGGACTTTTGGACTTTTCTAGTTTCGGGGTTTTGACCTTTTGGACTTGGAGTTTTGGAGTTTTTGAGTTCTAGAGTTTTGGACTTTGGACTCTTGGAGCTTGGAACTTTTGGACTTTGGACTTTTGGACTTTTATACGTATGTAGTTTTGGACTTTTGGAATTTTGGCGTTTTGGACTTTAGACTTTCGACTTTTGGAATTTTGGAGTTTTGGAGTTTTGGAGTTTTGGAGTTTTGGAGTTTTGGAGTTTTGGAGTTTTGGAGTTTTGGAGTTTTGGAGTTTTGGAGTTTTGGAGTTTTGGAGTTTTGGAGTTTTGGAGTTTTGGAGTTTTGGAGTTTTAGAGTTTTGGAATTTTGGACTTTTGGAGGTATGGAGTTTTGGAGTTTTAGAATTTTAGAATTTTAGACTGGAGTTTTGAACTTTAGACTTTGGACTTTGGACTTTTGGACTATTGGACTTTTGGACTTTCGGACTTTTGGACTTTTGGACTTCTGGACTTTTGGAGTTTTGGGCTTTTGGACTTTTGGACTTTTGGACTTTTGGACTTTTGGAGTTTTGGAGTTTTGGACTTTTGGAATGTTGGAGTTTTGGAGATTTGAAATTATGGACTTTTGGAATTTTGGAGTTTTAGAGTTTTGGAGTTTGGAGTTTTGGAATTTGGTCTTTTGGACTTTTGGACTTTTAGAATTTTAGACTTTTCGACTTTGTAGTTTTGGACTTTGGACTTTTGGACTTTTGGACTTTTGGACTGTTGGACTTTTAGACTTTTTGACTTTTTGACTCTATGACTTTTTGACTTTTTGACTTTGGACTTTTGAACTTTTGAACTTTGGACTTTTGGACTACTAACTCCTATGTATATTTCATGATATTTCTTTCGAAAAATAAGGTCATGAAGAAGTTTCACTTCTTACGTGTGTGCAATAGTACACGCACACATTTTTTTTAATATACCTACCCATCATTTAGTTTGTTACTCATTTCTCATAGGTACATAAAACCACTAGTTAATTATAAAAAAACTATAACCAATATTAAAAAAGTGATCTTGTGCAAATGAAGATTTTACTATTGTCTTTCTTATAAATATTTTATATTATAAAAACAACTTAAAACTTATGAGATCTAGGTTAAAATTTCAAGAAAACGAGGTATTTTCAACACAAAAATCTATCGAGAATTTTATCAGCAATCGTGTTTTTAGCCTAGAGCGTTTTTAGTTCATGAACTGAAGTTGACTGTGTTAAAATTTTAATTCATTAAACCTCACGAGTCCTGAGATCTAGATGTATGTAGTTTTGGACTTTTGGAATTTTGGCGTTTTGGACTTTAGACTTTCGACTTTTGGAATTTTGGAGTTTTGGAGTTTTGGAGTTTTGGAGTTTTGGAGTTTTGGAGTTTTGGAGTTTTGGAGTTTTGGAGTTTTGGAGTTTTGGAGTTTTGGAGTTTTGGAGTTTTAGAGTTTTGGAATTTTGGACTTTTGGAGGTATGGAGTTTTGGAGTTTTAGAATTTTAGAATTTTAGACTGGAGTTTTGAACTTTAGACTTTGGACTTTGGACTTTTGGACTATTGGACTTTTGAACTTTCGGACTTTTGGACTTTTGGACTTCTGGACTTTTGGACTTTTGGACTTTTGGACTTTTGGACTTTTGGAGTTTTGGAGTTTTGGACTTTTGGAATGTTGGAGTTTTGGAGATTTGAAATTATGGACTTTTGGAATTTTGGAGTTTTAGAGTTTTGGAGTTTGGAGTTTTGGAATTTGGTCTTTTGGACTTTTGGACTTTTAGAATTTTAGACTTTTCGACTTTGTAGTTTTGGACTTTGGACTTTTGGACTTTTGGACTTTTGGACTGTTGGACTTTTAGACTTTTTGACTTTTTGACTCTATGACTTTTTGACTTTTTGACTTTGGACTTTTGAGCTTTTGAACTTTGGACTTTTGGACTACTAACTCCTATGTATATTTCATGATATTTCTTTCGAAAAATAAGGTCATGAAGAAGTTTCACTTCTTACGTGTGTGCAATAGTACACGCACACATTTTTTTTAATATACCTACCCATCATTTAGTTTGTTACTCATTTCTCATAGGTACATAAAACCACTAGTTAATTATAAAAAAACTATAACCAATATTAAAAAAGTGATCTTGTGCAAATGAAGATTTTACTATTGTCTTTCTTATAAATATTTTATATTATAAAAACAACTTAAAACTTATGAGATCTAGGTTAAAATTTCAAGAAAACGAGGTATTTTCAACACAAAAATCTATCGAGGATTTTATCAGCAATCGTGTTTTTAGCCTAGAGCGTTTTTAGTTCATGAACTGAAGTTGACTGTGTTAAAATTTTAATTCATTAAACCTCACGAGTCCTGAGATCTAGATCAAAGTAATTGTCTTCAGACGGACTCTTAAGAGAAATGCAATTTGGCAGACCGTAGATAGGTTGACTTTAGGGGGCGAAACAGTGTACACAGATACATACATACAGTCACGCCTTTTTCAACAGATGCATGATAATGCATTTTATTCCTTACTTTTCTCTAATTATATTTTGTCCTAGTAAGGTGGTAAGCTTATTCCTCTGTTGAACGAAAGAGACAGGGGCAGGTTGTAGCTACATCTTGTTTAAATATTTTTCAATCCGCTTGGGATATGACGTCAATGCTAAGCACAGATACTTATTGAAACAGCTAGAAAACTAGGCGATCAAGGCTAATCAACTCTTCCATCAGCTCAATTCGAACTGTCAAAATTGCTACAAAGGAAGAAGTCCATGACCAATAATAATAACTTTTGAATATTGAGTTCACCACAAATTACAAAAAAACAATAAAACTGTGTGTGAAGCTCTAACCCCTCACAAAGAGAAAACGTCAATTGAACTAAGTGACAATCATTCGTTCAAAAAGGCCCATGACCGGGAAGTAAACAGTAATACAGCATTGAACAACGAGGATAACTGTTTTGTTTCCTACTCGTTCCAATTCATATTGGTGCCGTGTAATACCAGTAATACACAAACTCCATACAAAGCAATGGAAAGCGACTGACTCTCAACTATTTTATAAAAAGCAAACTACAGTTTTAAACCGTCCTTTCTGCCCTGGTGATCGATACTTATAGTAATAAGTCAGAAAAAGCCATAGAATCTATGGCTTTTTCTGACTGACTGAATGTTATTTTATGTAATGAGTGGTTGCAAAAAAATCGACTGCTAAACTGAATTTCGACACATCCTTGTACGACAAAGGAAGAAACGCTTTGTCGTAGTACAGCCGTGTCGGGATTAAGTTGTTTCGATCTAAAATATTGTCGAAATTGAGTCGTATCGGAGTTTCATGTCGTCGAAATAAAATCTTGTCGTAGAAGGATTGGTCAAAATTCAGTTTGGGAGTCAAAAAAATCTATATCTTATAGAATTTTTCGCTACCACTAATGATTACATACGAGTAAAATAACATTCTAAGTCTATGGAAAAAGCGGTTTCGAGATAACTTATTGTTACTTCTGTTTTCTGATTTCTGTGGTTACTTCCTACGACTATCTACCTATTTTATAGTTGTTACTGCTTTTTATCTAACAAGAAAATGCCTTTTTGATTTACTAAGATATACCAATTACCTCGTTTGACTTGCATTCCAAATCAGCAACAAAATTAAATTATTAATTGCCTTTTTTCACTAGCCGCCCTTTCGATTACCACGGCAGAGTTCTAGCATGTTTTAAAGTGTTCAATGAAAGCTGGATAAAATATGAAATTTCAAATTATTTCAATTTCATATTTCACCCAGCTGTATGTGAAATTCAAGCCATAACATATCTACAGAAGAAGAAAGAGTACCTTCTTTTTAACGTGAGGGAAAATCCTCATGGATGCTATGCCTCCTACCGACTAAAAAACCTCACGTAACGCCCAACAGCCTATGGTTGGGAGCCCCTGGTAAGCCCTCGGAAGGATGTCCCAAGACAGGAAGAGTACCTAGTTAATAGGTAATGAAACCAAATAAAAGTCTTTAAAATTACTTATATATAACTATTCTGTGACCCAGGTGATCTCGTATCTCGTACTACAACCAAGGTGATATTTTAAAAACCTTGGCTAGACAATGTCTCAAAAATATTGCCTTGATGATTCTTGAAATCGACCGTATTCAGAACGATTTTAGTAAGATTTTAAGACAAACCTTCCTGAGTATTGAGTACCGTTGAGAACCATTTACAAATTTCATGCATGCATTCAAAACTTGAAAGAAAACCAGTGAATAATGATGACACCGCTTAAGAGGTAAATCAGTAGGGAAATAATTCCTCAAGGCTGATCCGAGACATCGTTCCGGTGAATCCGGTGTACGTAGACATGTATTACTATTCGCTACCATTGTTTAAAATGTAAACTTCATCGCATACCTACGTATTGTGAAGTCATGCCAGTAAATAAGAGATACAGAAATTACTCATAATGTTAAAACTTGAACAAATAACCAGTAACACCACAGATAACACTGATTTCTGTGAGTAAAACTATAATCATAAATTCACTGTTCACAATCGTAGTATTTTACACTTAATTAAAACGAATTGTGATTCACCATAATGGCATTATGGATTATTGTCATTGCCATCGTTCATCCATTGTGATAATTTTTGCTTCAATCATTGTACTTACCTTTCTATGATTGATTAAAATGAATTGAGATTCGAATTCCTACTAGATGTTCAAAGATATACAGGTTATAAAAAGATCTGGCTGATCTGCTACGTTGTACCGGTCAACCAACGGACGAGGCAATGAAGCATGGCTCCCAACGAGATGAAAAGTATTAGGGCAGATAGGTACACTGGCGAGTAAAACTGCCAACGAGCCAACAGTCTCAGGTCCAGCGCGTATTGCAGTGCCACACGTTTGCCGCAAATCTGTACCGCGTTGACACATTCGTGTGAATCGCAAGGCCGTAAAAGCCAGAGAGCTGAAATTAGATGATATTGCCGCTATAATAAAGAATACTGAAATCCGGTTTTTTTGTATGTTTGATACCTTATCAGCTCTTTAGCTATTACGGCCCCACGATTCGCACGAACGTGTAAACGTAGTAAGTATTACAGATTTGGGACCAACGCGTCTAAGGCGCGCTCGGCCTAAGACTGCTGGCTCGTTGGTAGTTTTACTCGCCAGTGTATCAGCCCCTCATACTGTTCGTCGATGGGAGCGACTACCATCATACCTTTCTACCAGGCTGGTCGATTCGTTGACTTGCCAAATGGATCGGGACCTTGAAGAGATTATTTTTTACTATTATAAGTTACAAGTAGGTACCTACCTTCGTTACAGAAGCATGACCCTAGACCCACGAGTATAACACTATTTTAATTCTGTGCTGTCGTTCAACCAAGATAATTATAGCAAGTATATGTAACAGGCAAAACCGCAAAAGTGCGTCTTTTACGTTTCACCATTTCAGTCAGTCATTACAGCATTGCAATTTGCATTACAGCATTGCAAGTTGCACGCTGGTATTGCAATTTGCACGTGACGTGACAAAGGTTCTCAGAAACAAACAAAAATGAAACAATAGGAGATCGTGCACAGGGTGGTTAGAACCAAAGATAATAAAATAGTATTACTAGAACGCAACAAAAGTCGATCTGCACGAATCACAAATTTACCTCTACTCGCCTTCACCTTGAAACGTTTCACGGAGAGAATACATGTATGGACGCAACATGCTTGACTAGATCTAAATATTTTCCTTAGGAAAACTTGCTATAAACAATCCAGTTGCTGCGTATCATTAACACACGTATCAGGAAATCCCATAAACATGAAAATTGATCTAGGCATTAGTTCTAATCAAAACAACGACGACATGAAGTGAAGTGGATAGAATTTTTATAACAAAAACCACACGTTAAACCAGAGTAAACATAGCTCCTGTATGTAATAGGTACCTAAAGGTCAAAAGAGTTCAAGATGTTCAATCAAAGGTATTGCT
This sequence comes from Miltochrista miniata, assembly GCA_933228765.1. Taxonomy (NCBI): domain Eukaryota; kingdom Metazoa; phylum Arthropoda; class Insecta; order Lepidoptera; family Erebidae; genus Miltochrista; species Miltochrista miniata. The sequence continues at coordinate 25,590,153 of OW121755.1, forward strand.
CAAATCGTTCAAAGTTTACTGCTTTGACACATTATTTTCTCTTAGAGTTGGAAGGAAGGTGATATAGCTGTAACTTTCAGAAAAATACAGAATACACCTCTGCATTTTCCTGTACTGTACCTAAATACCTTTATTAGCATATCACAGCATGTTAGTTGGAGATATTACGAAAGATAAATAAATGGCCAGGACCCAGGAGTCCCAGGACATCTAAATTAAACTCATGCCAAAATCAGGGATATTAAAGTGGCACTACCAGTAACTACAACACTGTAAAGATCAAACTTACAAGGAAAACAAAGGTTGATCAAAGTGTAAAATAATGTTCGCATTGTCTTCTAAAGCCTATAAAGAATTTCGAACCAAATATGGCCACTAATAGTCTCTAAATGAAACCGGTTTGACTCGTTTCAAACTCGAGTTTAGATATTGACAAAAACGTGAATTTCGATAATGGCATGCGGTGGTTTGGAACCACAGATTATATAATAGTTTAGTACTACAGATAACTTTATGTATGTAGGTACTTCTTATAGTAGGTGGTACACATTAGTGTTTCTTTCAATGAAGTAAGAAAATTGCCTCTTAGAAATGGTGACTATCTCTTTTCTAAAGAAAGTTTTTTTCACCTACATTATTATAAACGGAGGACCTGTATTCCAATAATGACCAGCTATTCAGTATCAAAATGCCGTTCGTTTTGTACTGTCTATTTCCTTTGGCTGGTTATCAATTTCCTTTCAATATTTTGAAGGTTTATGTTATTAGAAATTTATAACTAGTGTTTACAACGCTTATACGAGAGAAAGACAGGTATTACACACCTATCAATAAAATTGATAGATGTTTATTTTAAAATATTATTAACATCTATCAGTTTCATATTTTACTAATATCTCTCTCACACAATTAATTTGAAAGAACATAGTGAGCACTATAAATGGGTCTGCCTGTACTGTCTATTGTATTTATACACGATCAACGCAATATCACGATATAGTCCGCGTTTCACTATGATGAGAAGAGGTCTTTATTTAACACAGAGTTTATCCCACTCTCTCCTTTCCGATCCCGAACAACGCGTGCCGGGCAGAGACAGTGCCACTCATACACAGTGGAGAGAATTTTCGCCAGAACTAAGCGTTTTAAAAGATCGTTCCTCTGTCGAACTATAAAAACATGGAACGACCTGCCCGCACACGCGGTTTACCTCATTTAAAAATCCCGGGTTCTTCAAGAGGAGCGTGAAGAGGCACATCACAGGGCCGCTAACTTGAGGACCACTGTCGAAAGTTTCACGGACTGTTGTCTGTGGTTGTGAGTCTGTCCTCCAATCGCTAGATGCGCCACGGCTTTCTATCAGGCTGGTGGCGACGTCAATTTGACGAGCTAAATATAAAAAAAACAGAGTTCATGTTTCTTCTTCTTTGTTGTTTTGCGTTGTTGCTAGATATTTAGTACAACACTCAATTATACAATCTATCTGCAACATCTAGATCAAATATTTTCGAATGTTCTTTCTAATAATAGACTTTATAGCAATATTTTTATTATTACAAATAGAAACAACCTTGACGCGTACTCTGATATTTTTATTCTGGCAAAACGAGTTAAAAATACGAAGTCTGGTAGTTGCCAATGAATAAAAACGTTTACTGATATTGTTTTTAGAAAACCGGCCAAGTGTGAGTCGAGCTCCGTACCAAAAAACGGTAAAATAACACGCTTGTTGTATGGAGGCCACCTTTTTTCTGATTTTAGTATTTGTTGTTACAGCGGCAACAGAAGTACATCATCTGTGAAAATTTCAGCTCTCTAGAGATACAGCTTCGTGACGGACAGACAGACAGACGGACGGCGAAGTCACATGAATAGGGTCGCGTTTTGCCCTTTGGATACGGAACCCTAAAAAAACAGTCCGGGGCAATGTCATCAGTTGCTTCGAATCCGTCTTCTTCTTCATCTTGGTGTTTACCAGTTGCTTCCCATGTTCCCAATGTCTATCTGGATTTGGAGTTTGCTTTTATTGGCCGCTAGGAGCAAATACAACATTTTAATTGCCAAGTTGACTATGCATAATTGGTTCTGACGCAGTTTTATAAGATACTAGCAGAGGTCACGCAGTTTCACCCGCGTTGCTCCCGTTCCCGTGGGAATATGGGAGTAAAATATAGCCTATGTTGACCGGGGATAGTGTAGCTTCCTAAAAGTGATAGAATTTTTCATTTCGGTTCATTAGTTTCGGAGCTTATTCGATGCAAACAATCAAATCTCCTATCTATATCTATACTAATATTATAAAGAGGTAAAGTTTGTGTGTTTGTATATTTGTTAAATTGTAAGGGGTAATCTCGGGATCTACTGAACCGATTTTAAAAATTCTTTCACCAATAGAAAGCTACGTTATTGCGGAGTGTCATAGGCTATATAGCATCACGCTACAACGAATAGGAGAGTAGAGTCACAAAAAATTTAACAAACCTAAATATATTTTTTGAAAATTTCATAGGGAATAAATTTTATTTTATTTAATTTTTTATTTTATTTTGGAGCAGAGCAGTAATAGTAAATGTTTCAAAAACGTTGGAGAAGTTATTCCTTTTGAGAGCTTCGTTGCGTGTGCTGCGTAAATATTTATAGTTATGTAAAAAATATGCACCTACTACAAAATAGTTTCTCTTAAAAAAGTTCTAAAAAAATTGCGTGATAGCATGTGTCTATCTTTGGGTTGGTGCACAATAACCATTTTAATGGCATTTATTTTTTTCTACAATAATGCCACGGGATACCTCTTTCATAAATGAAATTGTTCTTAAAAATAATGCGACGGGAATACACGCGACGACAAACCTTTCTCTCTCTCTCTCTCTCTCTCTCTCTCTCTCTCTCTCACGTAGTATTGAATATTAACGACGAGACGCTACGGGAGTAAAGGCAACGTGACGGGAGTAAATGCGACGGGAACAGGTAATACTCTCTCTTATGTGGCGCAAACGAAGTTGCGCGGGTCAGCTAGTTTATTATATTAGTATAGAAGAGTTAAACTCAACCTCAACCGTTTCTTTTAATATTGTATTGTAATACTTCATTCAGATGGGCGGCCATGATAGGTTCTTTTTCCAGAATAAGGTTATTGTGGGTTGGAGCACTCACTGGGGCCAATGAGAGGAAGTCGGTATCCACAACCGAATTAGGAGGGATTGGCAGTTATTGTGGTAATTTGAAATTCACATAATGTGCACACGTGCGTGAAAGTAATGCAAAAATAGAAGTAACGGTAAAATGTTGAAAAATACTACATCTGACTAGGACAGTAATGACAGTAGCAGTCACGCTCTACAAAGTATGAAATAGGAAAGTAATACCATCCGTGGGGAATTCCACACGCAAAAAAATTTTAATAACTATTTTTCAAAAGCGAGTCAAATTAGCCCCCTTAGTTTTTTCTGTATTTTTTTGCTACAGCTCCAACAGAAATATATCATCGGGGAAAATTTCCATTTGCTAGCTATTACGAATCATGGGATAAAGCCTCATGACAGACAGACAGACAGACGGTCTGTCGCGAGGACGGACGGGACGGGGGACTCAATAATAGGGTCACGTTTTTACCTTTTAGCCCCTCTCTATAAAATAGATTGCAGAGGGGCTTATGGCGAGACTTGTGTCTGTAGTCTGTGACTCTGTTGCATTAAACTACGTCACTAGGTCACGTGGATCATCTGTTCAAAGTTTGAAATAAAACAAAAATGACAACGTCAATCGGATTGAACTTTCACTTTCACAATAAACGTGTTAGAGAGGGGCAGTCTGATGAGAACGATCTCACGGCTTTCTTGTTGGGTATGGAACTTTAATAAAGGGCAGAGACAGGATGCGATGGGTGTAATAAGAAGACTCTCCGAAGATTTTCGGTGCCTTAACCAACATTGTCTACAAGTGGTGAACCTGCTGAGTGCTGACTGCCGGATGAGGTCAGGTTGAGACAAAGAAAGCTTGAAACAACCCTGCAACAACACATCTGACCAGGATCGTATTGTACGCGGGATAACACCCAAACAACCACCAAACACGCGGGGCAGAACGCGACCAACTAGGTGAGGCCGCAGTGGTAGCTAAGGTCTGTCGGGTATCCTGGAGCATCCTACCGAGGGTTAACCCGGGTCTCCAGACCGTAGACAGTGATAGGTCATGTAAGGTTTAGATGGTAAGAGTCCGTAGCATGAGGGACTTCCTCCCGTAAAAAAAAAACCGGCCAAGTGCTAGTCGTACTCGGGCACAGAGGGTTCAATACTAGAAAACGACAAAAAATCACATTTTTTGTGTGGGAGCCGCCCGTAGCCCCCCCCCTTTTTAACCGACTTCAGAAAAAGGAGGAGGTTCTCAATTCGTCTGTATGTATTTTTTTTTATGTATGTTAAGCGATATTTCCGTCAATTACTTATAGACGGATTTCCAAATTTCTTTTTTTGTTGAATAGGGTTTACTTCTGAAGGGGTCCCATTTTCACCAGGTCAGGATCTGATGATGGGATCCAGGAGAAAACGAGGGCAACCACCGAAAATTGTAGGGACAACTAGTGCGCTCGTTAACTTTTTAATTAAGTGCTTTAATGTTCAACACTTTACTGAAGGTCTGGAGTCGACCTGATGATAGAGTCGAAAGACAGACGAGGGCATTCCTTAACAATTTACAGCAGTTACCTTGTGTTTGGGCTTGATTGATTTGTATTGATGAGAACTTTACACCTGGATTTATAGATCAGACTTTTTAAAAAAAGGAAGTTGTCAATGTTTTATGTATGTTCACCGATATTTCGTCAATTATAGACGAATTTCAAATCTGCTTTTTGTTGGATAGAGCTCACTTATGAGGGGGTCCCAATTTTAGCAGGTCAGGATCTGATGATGGGATTCAGGAGAAATCGAGGGCAACCACCGAAAATTGTAGGGACAACTAGAGTGCGTTTGTTAACTTTTTAATTCAGTGCTTTAATGTACTACAATTTAATGAATGTTTGGAGTCGATCTGATGATGGAACCGAAAGACAGTCGAGGGAATTCCTTAATGATTTACAGCAGCTACCTTGTGTTTGGGCTTGATTGATTTTTATTGATGAGAACTTTCACCTAGATATATTTTTCGGTTCACCTGTCACTTAAAATAATGAAAAAAAAAATTTTCAATAAAAAATAAAACCGACTTCAAACAAATCCTGAAAAATAAAATTTACAAAGCACAAAGTAATATGTATTTTGATTTATGAGATTTTATTCAATATAATATTGAAGTTGGTGCCATGAATCATACCTACATGAAACTATGGGTTTACTTGGCGCCGACTTCAATATGATATTGAATAAAATCTGATTAAATCAAAATACATATTACTTTGTGCTTTGTAAATTTAATTTTTCAGGATTTGTTTGAAGTCGGTTTTATTTTTTATTGAAAAATTTTTTTTTATCTGATTTTAGTATTTGTTGTTATTGCGGCAATAGAGATATTTGTGAAAATTACAGCTCTCTAGCTATCACGGTTCCTGAGATACAGCCTCGTGACGGACACACAGAGAGGGCCAGAGAAGTCTGTTGAATAGGGTTTTTAGCGTTTTTTTCCTTTTAGGTACAGAATCCTAAAAAGGGTAGTATAGTACTGCCTATTACCCTCCCAAAATAATACCGCAGTGATGAGCGAAAGTTGTGGAGGTCTCCGTTTATCAGCGTCTGATTACAATTCGCTAGAACATCTTGTGTCCTCAAATGTCTGTACAATATCACCCATTGTCCCCCACGTCATTTAATGAGTCAGTGTTTAACGAATTCTTAGTAAAATACCCAGTAAAGACACACAAACAGCTTGACACGGTTCAGTTCATTCAAGAAGGATAAATTGAATGTAATTGGTGTACAGTAAAATAGTATGAACTTCAGACAGCTGCTTATCTAAAATGAACTGTAGAAAAAGGAAGCGTTTCAATGACTAATTTTATACCCCATTAATTGATCTACGTCTTATTACAGATAACATAACTAGTGTCCGACCGAAACTGGTTTTCCAGCCGAAACCGAAACCGAAACCGAACTTTCGGCCCCAGGGTCAGTTTCGGCCGAAACCGAAACCGAAACCGAAACTCACGTGTTCATATTAAAAAAAAACCAGCTAAGTGCGAGTCAGATTCCCGCACAGAGGGTTCCGTTACAAAACTTAGGTACAAAAATTACGTTTGTTGTGTGTGGAAGTGTGGATGTGTTTTTCTGATTTTAGTAGGTATTTTTTGTTGTAGCGGCCACAGAACAGGGTGAGGTGGTGGTGGCAGTGTCTCTTGACATCGCCAACGCTTTCAACACTTTGCCCTGGAGCTGCGTTTTGGGAGGCGCTTATTCACCATGGAATGCCTTCCTCCTACCTCCGTCGAATTGTTTAGGCCTATCTTTCCCAGGGCTTGGTCGGGCATGTGTCGTTTGGTGTAACAGGGATCGGTCTTAGGACCGCTTCTGTGGAACATTGATTACGACTGGGTGCTGCGTGGTCCGTTGCTCAAATTTGTCGGCGTAACGTGTTACGCCGACGATACTTTCGATACAGCGCGAGGAGCAACGCATCGCTATGCAGCCCTGTGGTGCGCTGAATACGGTGTCTGGGTCTTGAGGTCGCCCTTCACAAATCCGAGGCTCTGTGCTTACACGGACCTTGAAAGGGGCCACCTGTGGGATCCAGCTTACATGTAGGGGGCGTCAGCATCGGCATCGAGCCTTCGATGACGTATCTGACTCGTAGGTACTTCCAAATACCACTTCCAAAGTTTGGTCCCAAAACTGAGGGGGGCATCAGCCGCACTCTCGCGGTTGTTACCCAACATCAGAGGACCCAACGCTCCCTGCTAAAGTCTCCTGCAGGGAGCGTCCTAGGTCTAGGTCTGTTGGGAATCCTCTGGATATCCTTGCGAGGGCATGCCGGGGCTCCCAACCGTGTGGTTTTTAGTCCGGCATAGCATCCCTGTAGGATCTTCCTCACGTTAATAAAAAGCGGCAACTGAAATATTATGTGTCATCTGTAAGAATTTTAGGTTTTGATCGGTCACGGTTCCAGCGATAAAACCTCATGACTAATAGACAGACGGACGGCTTAGTCTCATGTCTCCTTCATTGGGTCCCGTTTTTACCCCTCCGTGCGTGCGTTTTTTTTCTTCAATAGGTGCAGCAAGTTCCACCAAGTGCCATCAATCAACGGCATAAATCTTCTCAAGTGTTCATTTTAGAAATATCTCCACCTAAAGATGGGTTTCTTTCTTTTACGTGTGGAATTACTCATAGATGCTATTTCGAACTCCTACCGACTAAAACCACACGGTGCCCTACTACTGTTACTAGCTCATGGCCGGTTTTGGTTACATTCAGTATATAACTAAAACTAGACAAGAGCTAGCCGGACTCCCGCAAGTAGGGTTCCTTCAAAATCGGCAAAAAATCACGTTTGTTGTATGGGAGGTCCCCTTTAATACTATTATTGTGTTTGTTTTTATTATTTGTTGCTATAGCGGCAACAGAAATACATCATGTGTGAAATTTTGAACTGTCTTACTATCACGGTGCATGAGTTACAGCCTGCAGACAGACAGAAGAACGGCCAACGAAGTCTTAGGAATGGGGCCCTGTTTTTACCCTTTTTGTACGGAACTGACTCCTAAGGGATTGGTTCATGTAATGCCCTAGATCACCTTTTTAGGGTTCCGTAACCAAAAAGTAAAAGCGAGACCCTAAAAAGGTGGTCAAAGACATAACACAGGGGTAATTGTCTAATACTTCTCTTCTCAATGATTGTAATTGCTTGAGGTTTGAATAAGTTTGTATTAATGTAACTATTGATAGGAAGTCGTTTGTAAATCTTAGGTTTGTAACATAGCCGAATAACAACTGGTTGGGCTGACCCCAACCACGTCACAAGCAGAGCCAGGCACTCAAAATTCACGAACACGTGGGTTTCGGCCCGGCCGAAAGTTTCGGCCCATTTTGGCCGAAACCGAAACTGCGGCCGAAACTCGATTTTTTGGCCGAAACTGGCCGAAACCGAAACCGAAACCGAAACTTCGGTCGGTCACTAAACATAACATGTAGTATATTATTAGCTTACCCTATTACTAGTGACCGACCGAAGTTTGCGGCTGATGCCCCCCTCAGTTTTGGGACCAAACTTTGGAAGTGGTATTTGGAAGTACCTACGAGTCAGATACGTCATCGAAGGCTCGATGCCGATGCTGACGCCCCCTACATGTAAGCTGGATCCCACAGGTGGCCCCTTTCAAGGTCCGTGTAAGCACAGAGCCTCGGATTTGTGAAGGGCGACCTCAAGACCCAGACACCGTATTCAGCGCACCACAGGGCTGCATAGCGATGCGTTGCTCCTCGCGCTGTATCGAAAGTATCGTCGGCGTAACACGTTACGCCGACAAATTTGAGCAACGGACCACGCAGCACCCAGTCGTAATCAATGTTCCACAGAAGCGGTCCTAAGACCGATCCCTGTTACACCAAACGACACATGCCCGACCAAGCCCTGGGAAAGATAGGCCTAAACAATTCGACGGAGGTAGGAGGAAGGCATTCCATGGTGAATAAGCGCCTCCCAAAACGCAGCTCCAGGGCAAAGTGTTGAAAGCGTTGGCGATGTCAAGAGACACTGCCACCACCACCTCACCCTGTTCTGTGGCCGCTACAACAAAAAATACCTACTAAAATCAGAAAAACACATCCACACTTCCACACACAACAAACGTAATTTTTGTACCTAAGTTTTGTAACGGAACCCTCTGTGCGGGAATCTGACTCGCACTTAGCTGGTTTTTTTTTAATATGAACACGTGAGTTTCGGTTTCGGTTTCGGCCGAAACTGACCCTGGGGCCGAAAGTTCGGTTTCGGTTTCGGTTTCGGCTGGAAAACCAGTTTCGGTCGGACACTACCTATTACTGTAACTGCGCGGTCCACCTGTCCGTCTGTCTGTCTAATTTAAATACTAAAAACAGAAATAATGAAAGGGGGCCCCTAAACAACAAACATAATTGGTGAAAGTGCTGGAAAATGACAGATTCGAAAATCTCTCATTTTCGATTTTCACAATCTTCTCATTGCGCGTGGATTATTATTACTAGGTAATATTTGGCTGACGTTTTGACCGGTGGCACAGGCTTAGTCCACGTCATTCAAAAAATTATTTATGCCATTTTGAACCTTATAAACACTTGAACCATTTTGTTTCCAAGTACAACCAGTTTTTAAATAAAATTGAAACATCAATTAATCAATTGCTGGCTAATGCCGATGGCCGCCTCTGATGACCCGTTCTCTAGAACAGTGCTATTATTGACTACTGGCAAACGATATATTCAACTAAAGATGGCCACGGCCACTTATTGGAACGACAAGTGGAACTATTACTTACGGGAAATTAAAAGTAAACAAGAAAACCGTGAGATCGTTCTCACCAGACTGCCCCTCTCTAACACGTTTATTGTGAAAGTTAAAGTTCAATCCGATTGACCTTGTCATTTTTGTTTTATTTCAAACTTGGAACAGATGATCCACGTGACCTAGTGATGTAGTTTAATGCAATAGAGTCACAGACTACAGACAAAGTCTCGTCATAAGCCCCTTTGCACTCTATTTCATAGAGAGGGGCTTGAATATGTGACAGTAATTATTTAATATCAATGAGTGAAATGGAATTGTACCGAAACGCGAATGTCTATTGGCTACGTTGACGACTTTAGATGGGCCTAAAAAGGCAGCATTGTATGTTTCATATCATGAAACGCAAAATGATTGGTATGCTTTGTATGTTCTGTATTTCAAATTATATGAATTGTATGTTTCATATTATGAAACATTCAATGTTGCCCTTTTAGGCCTGCAGGTGTGCCATATGCTTGACTGGTCACTTATTTTAGTAAGTTATAAAAAAAGACTCCTAGACAAAAGCCAGCATTACCTGTATTACGGGTCAGGTCATTTTGGAAGAGAAGGAAATCTCGAAACAAATTTTAGTAGGTACCAAACACGTCTGTGTAGCGTAAGTTCGCAAACGATTTGAATTTGAGAGATTTATAACAGACTAGCTGATGCCACTTCCCGTGGGAACTTATTCCCGGGATAAAAAGTAGTCTATGTGTTATTCCAGACCATAATCTATCCCTGTGCCAAGTTTCAGCCAGATCCGTTTAGCCGTTTGAGCGTGAAAGAGTAACAAACATCCACACATGCACACTCACAAACTTTCTCCATAATAAATTAGTAATATTCTGGTTTTACTATGTCTCTACGGTCAACAATGATCTGCGATAAGCTGATTGATAGAGTTATTTTATGTAGCAAACAACACTATCCAGCAATGAACATCCCACTCAAAATAATGTCTCATTGAAATTGAATTACACGGCATTCCTTTAGTTACATATTCATTACTAGACGTCACCTTATTCTTATGCCAAGCTGTTAGCCTCCAATGCAGCAGGTAGGTACTTAATTGACACGAGATAATGAATCAACTCAATTAAGATACCTATTCTGATCTCTTTGGCGTTTCGACTTTTCGACGATATTGCCACAGTATAAAGAGTACTAACCAGTATTGTAGCTTCCTACAAACGGACGAAGCGCAAGCTATACCTACGATTCTCGTTTTCGGCACGCCTTTCAGCACGCAAGCAGCGTCCGCAGTCGCGATTGTACCGAGTAGACGAATGGACGGTGTGTCGTTTTTTAAATAGTAACCGCGCGTGTTTTATTTACTAAATATATTTAATATGACAACTAGAGTCTATTGTGCTTGTTTTGGTTGCATGAATTCGTCAATAACGCACCCAGAGATAACGTTTTTCAGATTACCTGGAAACTCCAAAAGGTAAGACTATAAATTGATTTTACTTAAGTACTAATTGGTACTATACTACTAGTTGACTAAAGTAAAACAAAGTAATTGACACGAGTGAACTAGGTAGTTACATAAAGTAGGTATGTTTGTGTTTAAAACTAGACTTGTGCTTGCTCAGTCAGTAAACGGTGCGATCCAATATAGTGCAATATCCAAAATAAAAAAACTAGTTCAGAACTCTAGTACGTATAGGTAGTACATTTAGTTCCGTTGTCAGTTCGTAGTTATTTAATTGAGAGCAATGATTTAGGTATGTTTCAAGAGAATTCATTTCTTTGTGGATGACCGATGTTACAGTACACGCTAAGTGTACTTTAACATCGGTCATCCACAAAGAAACAAACCGTATGACTTTGATTGACAGCATTTTTGTTACCTTTGATTTTTATTACACGCATAGAGACAAATATGAACTTCCAAAATTTAACACAACTTGACAATGTACGAAAAGTACTAGTGTACTTGAGACTGACTAGTACTTTCAAATCGAAAAATAGTTTTAATTTTGTAAATCAAAAATTTAACGCAATGATTATAAAGACTAGAATTCCGGGATTCTATCACTGACGAAACATGTGATGAGCCGATTATTATTGTCTACGCCGCTTACTCGGTTTCAAATTTCTATACCCGTCTCACTCAATCGTTAGTAGATAACGCCGTCGCCCCGCGCCGCCAGCCGTTGCGGGGATATTATATTATTACTCACAAAGTATTTTTTTGTTTTAATAAAAAAGGTACATATTTACTCGAAATGAAAGCCGGTTGTCAGTAAAACGACAATCCTTAATACAAATTAAAGGCCTTGTGGGCGGATTGAAAAAATTCAACTGCATTACCCTCACTATATAGCTGTACGCGTACGTAAAACTATAAGGTAAAATGTGGGCGTATACTATTGGTATTGACTGCCTCTGTGGCGCAGTCGGTAGTGATACCGCTTGCGGCGCTGGAGGTCGTGGGTTCGATTCCCACCGGAGACAAAAATTTGTGTGACAAGAGTCTGGGTGTTTCTATGTATAATATGTATGTATTTAAAAGTATATAAGTATTAATATCCGTGGTCTGATACCCATAACACAAGCAGGTTATTCCTAGCTTACTTTGAGATCAGATAGCGTTGTGTGAAATGTCCGCGAATATTTATTTTATTTATTTATTTACTATGCCTCTGCCTACACCTTCAGGGATAAAGGCGTGACTATATGAATGTATGTATGTACATATTTACAATCGCAATACTAAATAGAAAATCAAAGTAGGCACATGTTATTAAAATGCTGTAGGTGGGCAGCCCTATCGCATGCTTACGTACCGCGCGACTGTAGGCATTTATTTCTAAAATCCGGCCGAGTCAAACTACAGTATACAGTGATATTGCTATTGTGACCACGGCCACGGTAATAGTATCGGTATGGTAACATTATTAATAGATTTAATGTGAAAAATTTTTTGGTCTCGAGCAGGATTTCAACCCGCGTCTTCTGGTTTGCCGGACCAGACGCCTTATCCAACTGGACCACCGAGACACTGCTCTCGACCGTCAAATTCTTTCACCTCATTTCGTCTTGGGGCGACGTTTAGGCGTCTGGTCCGGCAAACCAGAAGACGCGGGTTGAAATCCTGCTCGAGACCAAAAATTTTTTCACATACAATTTGTGATTGAGTCAGCATACTAATTGCTTTTCAAAATTATCTCTAATTATTAATAGAATTGGTAACACCTCCTAAATGATCTGTACTGTAGAAAACGTAATGTAATGCATGGAATTGTACCTACATTTGTGTTGAATAGGGATTGTAAATTTAGACAATAATTATTTTAATATTGCATAATGATATTTGCATGCCTGATCTGGCGAAATGTGTTGGTGTCAAATTTTTATAACATCGCAAACTGTACCACATTTCACGTGAATAAATAAATTTGAATTTGAATTTGAATCTAAAGTATTACCGTGCTAAGGCTATTGTAAGACACCGTATTCTTAGCATTCCATGGAATCTCCGTGCGGGCGCCGGGTCCATAGCGTGGCACAGGGGGGAACACCCCGACGGCGTCTGGGACTTGCGACCCATTCGAGTAGGTTTAGGGTGGCCACCTTACTATGCGCATAAACGATCACCTTCCACCGTCAACAATGTTCCCCCCCCTGCCCAACCAGATTTGGTAAGATCCTATCAATGCCGCTTTGGATACTCGTTTTAGTAAAGAGCTTACTGAAGCTCTTGGCAATCCAAGGTCCTTAAATAAATTATACAGGGATTTAGCTGGAATTCCCCTTGCTCCTACTTCTACGGCATAGAGTTTAACCACATAGCCATTTTTGGTTAACTCATTGGTCAAGTCAAAGTATTTATTTGCCTTCATGGCGTGGTCCTTCGGTATGTTGGTCTCCCACGGCACCGTCAGCTCCACGAGTACCCTCACAGTTAATAAAATATATTGTAGTTTTTATGGCCGAAGACGAAATAGGTGGGAAAGTTTCAAAAAATATTAAATAAACGTGAAAAAGGCAATTATACGAATCGTGTGACCTTAAAGACAATGAAATAACGTTTGCAGATTAAATACTAGTCGAAATAACAACTAAAACATTATGCCAAATACCTCCTTCTCAGCGGCTGGAAGTTTCGACAAACAGAACATTTAATAACCCCTAGGTCGATGAACGGAAACATTTCTCAGAAAAAACTGTTAAGTCGGAAACTATGTTCGTGCTTCGTACCAATGAAATAAATGACATGAGTCGTCACTTAGACGAAGATGACGTACTTCCGCTGACGAATACGACTGACGCTGACGTCAACGGACAGCACCTTGGTGCTATCCGTTGACGTCAGCGTCAGCTTGCTGATTGACTGGGCTTGCAAGGAACGTTTTATACTTCACGGCCCACCATAAGGAAGTGGTCTGCATAGACTATGTACGTTCGCTACGCCAGAAGCACTACACACATCCTGTCGACCCTGCAACTTCTAAAACTGCCAATCCTTCTAAGACTCATTTTGAAGAAGTTAGCATAAGACATTTTCGAAGATGAGATCTCGCTCGTAAGAGGTCTTTTACTTGGTTTAACGCCTGCCATGATTGACAACCGACTCCAACGGCTTAAGGTGCCTTCTGAAGCACAGAAATGCATGAAAATGGAAGTGTTACAAAATGGTCACCTATTTGAAAACCAACCATAGCAAAAGATGCTTATGCAGTAGGTAATGTTCGATCAACAATATCAGTAATTCTTTACAGAACACTGAGTCACCGGGGCTGCTTAAAAAGTACCTAGAGGTAATGAAATTTAAAAAAAATAAGAAATATAGTTGTCAAATACCTACTCAGCACAGTTCCTGGCCTTGAAATAGGTTTTTTTTTGATTTTCATCTATATCTATACTAATATTATAAAGAGGAAAGATTTGTTTGTTTTGTTTGTTTGTAACGAATAGGCTCCGGAACTACAAGACCGATTTGAAAAATTCTTTCACTGTTGGGAAGCTACACTCTTTGCGGTGAACATAGGCTATATTTTATTCCCGTATTCCCACGGGAACGGGAACGGGCCGTGAGGTCCGCTGGTTAAGTAAATAATACAACATGGAACAATGTCATCTGACTTGAAAACGTATAGTTCCTTCTGCAGGTGTTATTGTTTTAATATCGATAAGAAAATTACGATTGTTTCAGAGAAGTTTACTGCGGTAACTGATTGCGTTTGTTTTGACGTGAAATTATGTTGTGTACGCGCAGGTGATTGAACCATGATGCATATTTTCTTAATTATTAAGATCACGTAAATTGGTAAATATCGTGAAAGTCTTTATCTTTATCCATTCTTTTCATATCTGTTAAAAAAGCGCGTTTTTAGGGTGCCGTAGCCAAATGGCAAAAAACGGAACCCCTTATAGATTCGTCATGTCTGTCTGTCTGTCCGTCCGTATGTCACAGTCACTTTTCTCCGAAACTATAAGGCATATGCTGTTGAAACCTGGTAAGTAGATGTATTCTGTGAACCGCATTAAGCATTTTACATAAAAATAGAAAAAAAGCAGTATATTTTGGGGGTCCCCATACTCAGAACTGAAACTCAAAAAAAAATTTTTCATCAAACCCATACGTGTGGGTATCTATACATAGGTCTATAAAAATGCTATTGAGGTACGTAACATAATTTTTTTCTAAAGTGAATAGTTTGAGCTTGCGCAAACTATTTAGATATTTAGAAGTGTCTCTCTTGAGACATTTCTTAGCCATTATTGCAATTGGTGGTCATTTGCATGCTATGTCTATGCCTATGATCGATGATTTTCTAGGATATAAAACTTATCATGAACTAAATCGAAAAGTTTTTAGAAGAATGCAGTCATTAGCAAATGGCATTGAAATGGAGCACGGTAAACATTCCACGTAGATAGGTACCTAATTTGGAATGTGAAAATAGGCACCCTCTATTATTATCACGCTATCCTGCGTTCTTTCATAAAGGGTGTTTTTTTTAGAGGTATAGAACTTTGAAATGGAATAAAACGAAGGTGATTGTTTTTATTGATATGAAAATGACTTTATTCGAAAGAAAATCTTCTGGCATTATAGTTTAAATATGATTTCTGGCATATAACCGCCACGGCTGGCTCGGACGTAGTCTAATCTAGAGGTCCAATTTTCGATGACTTTCCCAACATTTGTGGCCGTATATCGGCAATAACGCGCCGAATGTTGTCCTCCAAGTGGTCAATCGTTTCGGGCTTATCGGCGTAGACGAGCGACTTCACATATCTCCACAGAAAATAGTCAAGTGGCGTAAAATCGCACGACCCTGGAGGCCAACCTACGGGTCCAAAACGTGAAACTATGCGGTAACCAAACGTCAATAAATCAATTGTGGCACGAGCTATGTGACATGTTGCGCCGTCTTGTTGCAACCACTACTCCTGCACATCATGGTTGTTCAATTGATGAACGAAAAAGTCAGTAATCATAGCTCTATAGCAGTCACGATTGACTGTAACGTTCTGGTCAGCATCGTTTCTAAAGAAGTACGGACGAATTATTCCACCAGCCCATAAAACACACCACACATTCAGTTTTTCTGGATGTAACGGTGTCTCAACATACACTTGAGGATTATCATCACCCCAAATATGGCAGTTTTGTTTATTGACGTATCCATTCAACCAAAAGTGAGCTGCACCGCTAAACAAAATTCGCTTATGAAAATCACGATACGTATTTCGGACAGAACCATGATTTTCAAAATAAATTTGCACAATTTGGAAGCATTGTTCAGGCGTCAATCTATTCATGTTGAAATGCCAAACCAAACTTAACATAAATCACTTTTCAGCTGACAAAAATACCGCCAGTTAAAACAGTTATGCCAACTTAAAGTTCTATACCTACCTCTAAAAAAAACACCCGTTATTTTTTCCCCTTTTTTTAAACCACTAAGATGGCAGACAAGCATACGGCCCACCAGATGTACTGGTGGTTATGTAATAATAATTGTAAGTATGTGTTTATGTTTGTGAAGCTATTAAAATATTAGGTGCTTACATATGAAATTGGCGTTTTGTATAGGAGGAACAAAAAGTCGAATATTTTTAAATATAATATATTTAATTAATCAAAGTATGAACCATTGTTTTCTATGCATTTTTGCCATCTCATAGGTAGTTCATTGATCCCTTTACTAAAAAAACCAGTCGGACGGGAATCAATAAAATCTGTGAAGGCGATTTGGACTGCCCCATCAGAGTTGAATTTTTTCCCTTGCAAGAAGTTGTCCAAATTTCGAAAAAAATGGTAATCTGTTGGAGCAAGATCCGGGGAGTACGGAGGATGTTTTAGACATTCCAATTGAAGCTCTTCTAATTTGGTAGCCGTCTGTTGTGCAGTGTGTGGTCTAGCGTTGTCGTGAAGCAGCAGTGGCGTGGAGCGATTGACCAGCCTAGGTTGTTTAGCCGCTAGCTTTTCCATCATGGTTCGCAATTGCTGACAATAGACATCAGCCGTAATAGTCTGGCCAGATTTGAGAAAACTGTAATGAACAATACCGGCACTAGTCCACCAAACGCTTACAAGTAACTTTTTTGGGGTTAATTTTCGCTTGGGGCAGGATTTGGCTGTCTGGCCAGGATCCAACCATTGCGCTGAGCGCTTTCGATTATCGTAAAGAATCCATTTTTCGTCACAGGTAATGATTCGGTTTAAAATACCTTCATTATTGTGCCGGTTCAGTAATGTAACGCAGCAGTCGACGCGCTTTTGCCGGTTTGCTTCAGTCAATTCGTGAGGTACCCACCTTTCAAGCTTTTTAATCTTCCCAATTTGGTTCAAGTGAATTAAAACAGTTTTATCACTAACACCGCAGCCTGCAGCTAACTCGGACGTGGTTTGCGATGGATCCGCTTCCACAATAGCCTTCAATACTTCATTATCAACTTGAGTCTCAGGCCGTCCACGGGGCTTGTTCTGCAGGTCGACATTTCCTGAACGAAAACGTTGGAACCAAAAACGAACTGTGTTTTCTTTTGCAACATGACCGCCATACACATCATTCACCCTTCTAGTCGTTTCCGCAGCACTAGTGCCACGGCGGAACTCGTACTCGTAAATAATGCGATATTTTAAGTTTTCCATTTTGTAAAATGAGTGACGCAAACAGAAAAAAACAGAAGAAAAAAACAAATGAATGACGGTCATCGAAGGATAAATACATGAGTAAATAGCTGGGAAAATTTGAATTTGGAATTCCTTACCAAAGAGGAGAAAATCGTAATTAAAGTGGCCAGTACGAAAAACGCCAATTTGATGTGTAAGCACCTAATATTTTACTCAGCCACGCTTTGATATGGCTGAAATTTTGTACTCGGATAGTTGACACATTAGATTAGTTAGACTTTGTCCCGAGAACAAGTTCCTGTGATATCGGGTACAGGAAATGTAACTCTATCGATTTTATGCTTCAAATTTTTTATTTGTCTCATGGTGCATATATATATGGCTCGCATACCAATAGAAATTATTTTTAAAGTTACAGCAGTGTCAGTACCTACCATACTGAACAATTTATTATACGAATGTAGGTACTCTGTGTACTGAGATTCCTACTCTGACAAGCATGGCCACGCCAATCAGCATCGTCATGGATACTTTTACATTACATTACACGAACTGATAAGTCAACCATCTCAGTTTCTATGGTTAGTCCCATGGTTCGTCAGTCATAACAATAATATAGTATAATGATGTTATTAATAGCTACCAGTTATTTAATATCATTGTCGATTGTCCTGAGGTTATAATCACATGGGATCTAACGTGAATGCGTCACTGTACTAATGTAGAAAATGTATTCATTACGATATTATTTTAAAAAGTATCATTTAATGGCACAAATAATAATTTAATGGCAGAGATATTGAGAAACACAACTGCCTATTAGTTCGAATGTGGTCACTGTCACTTACAAAGGTTGCAACACGCTTTTTAAAACCTCATATTGACTGTAGAAGTTCCCCTGCTTGAAGAACCACAAGTTGTTAGAGGAGAAAAAGATGATTGAATATATATAGGTAGGTACCTACCTACTCACTTTGAATAGAAAATCGTAATCATATCTACCCAGGTCTGAAAATAATGTTTAATTAGACTCGTGTTTTGTTTTGAATAGGTATTTTTTTTCAAAAACTTGGCGCTATTACGATTAAGAAAATTACGGCAATCATAGATACTTAGATACCTATATTATTAATTGCTAAGTAATGACGATTTCGTGTACCTACCTAAGTATAAAAAATATTAATAGGTAATAGCTTGTTTGGTACGACAATGAAAAATATAAAACTTAAACAGACGGTAAAATTACGTGTGCAAACAAATACCAGTTTCTAGTTTTTGTTTTTAGCGATTGGCGATGTGGCGGGCGGCAAAACCGATTTGACCTTCACTCACAGTCATGTGATTTTGCAATGAGTTGGTTTAAGTCTTACAGCGCCATCTATTAGAACTTTTCAGTTACTTTTTGAGTGACTAGTCGTCTCATTGAGTCAGTAAGGTATTTAGTTTCTCCTTAATTGCATAGATGGCAGTGTTACAAGAAAGTATTGAGTGTTCAAAAAGAGCCATCATTATAAAAACGTATCATTACACTTCACCGAAAACACTTCACCGAAAAACAGTTCCCCGAACGACATTTCGTCGAAAACACTTCGTCGAAAACACTTCGTCGAAACGACATTTCACCGAAAACACTTCATCGAAAACATTTCCCCGAAAAGACACTTTGTCGAAAAACAGTTCACCGAAATGACATTTTATCGAAAGGCACTTCCCCGAAAGACATTTCATCGAAAACACTTTATCGAAAACACTTTATCGAAACTGCATTTTACCGAAAACACTTCATCGAAAATCAGTTCGCCGAAAAAGACACTTCGTCGAACGACATTTCATCGAAAAACACTTTACCGAAAGACACTTCATCGAATGACATTTAATCGAAAACACTTCACCGAAAACATTTCTACGAATGACTGTCCTGTCCAAGATTCCTTCTTAAAGTTTGCCATTTCGGCCCCCCCCCCCCCCCCTCTTCAACCTACTTACAAATCTCAACCTCAACATTTCAGCTGATTAACGCTCTTCGGAAAGGTGTAAAGTCGTTCGACAGTTTTTTTCGGTGAAATGTCATTCGAAGAAATGTTTTCGGTGAAGTGTCGAAGTTTTATGAGGGAATTAGAACAATAATTTGAAACACATTTACAATAACCGCACAGCATAGTGTGTATCAAGTCTGACCTGAGGCGCGCTGGTAGCGGGTACGAATCCTGGTAATGTTTCTTTTTGTTTTTATTTCACTTTTTGTGTTTTCTGTAGTTTTTAAAGTATTATTACGAAATAATATTTTTAATCTATACTTTTTTTGCACGAATTGGCTCCGAATCATGTTTAATTTTTCAAGTTTTTCATCTGCTATATGATAGAATGATAGATAAATAACATCATAATCATAGTTTAATTAAAAGTAGTGCCATCTATCTATTAATTACTTCTTAAGTTTTAAACGTGTGCCACAAGATGGCGATAATCACAATGAAATAAACCTCTAATAAAAAACAAAATAGGTATTGTAACTGGCTGTTACTATTCATAGCTGTAACTTTTCCGTACTGCGATAAAGTCAACACATAGTACATGTTTCGTTAACCTCTAAAGGTATAAATCTAAGATCGCGGCATGCGGCATCTGAGAGGACTGTGGTATAAGCAGAGGTATAATATTGATGAGATTAAACGTAATTAGGTAGGCACCCAGGTGGCGGCGGGCGCCGCGCCAGGCGGTGCGGCCTCTTCAGTGAGCAGTCGCAGTCTCCCCTACATTATCTTAGCTTTACTGATTAGTATTAATTTAAAAAGAAAGAATCTAGATTAAATTATTTTTATTCCAATGAATTTAGTAGGTAGAGTAGGTACTAATGCCATCTATGCGGCATCAACGTAATTATCGCCATTACGATTTACGTTTGTAACTGTAGCCTGCAACTGGAACTATTACGATAAAACATAATTAGCTGCAGGCTACACACAATTTTTTTTACTGTCAAGAAATGTCATACATTTGCCTACAAATATGTAGGTACTTACAAATATAGTATTTTTGCTATAAATATCAAACTATGTGTACCTAGTAGATATGTGTTACATTTTTTTGACAATCTAGGTAGGTACCTATTTTATTTTAATGCATAAACTGTATCTACATATAAATAACATATTAAATAAGAGAGATATGCTTCGTCAGCCCACATCGTTGAAACAGCGTGTAGCGCAATTTTCCACATGATTTTCTATCCGGGTCCCAAATTTTGTAAACGTAAATGTTGATAATGGGCTTGGCCTTAGACATTTTTCAAAAGAAGGCGGGCGGACGCAGCGACAGCGCTAGCGCCATGAAGTGTGGCGGGCGCGGGTGGTACCCGGTGATTGGCCACCGTGCCTTGCGGTGAGTGGATAAACATCGCGCAGGCGCGTTAACTGCCTTTTCGCGGAAAATAAGTAAGTATTTTCAATCTTAATCATCGGAATTAAGGTTGCCTGTACCTCCTGTTCAGCACGCGAATTGATAGTGTTGTTGATTGTGAATTTCTAATGCTTTTGTCAATATCGATGTTTGTCCAACTTTATTAGTTCCTAGGGTTAACGGTTGATGCTGGTTTACGTTCAGCAGCATTTACTGTATAAAACAAAAGGCACATGACTGAATGTAGATACGGCCAGAATAGTTTATATCAGTTACTTTCACAGTAATAATAATAATAATAACGCGTAAGGTAGCTTGGTCCCTGTACCCGATGCCGGTGGGACACTATTTTTTATATTTTTAAATGTACCTTTTTTATATGTATATTTAAAAATGTAATTTATATGTTAATGTATTTAAATAAAGAGAAATAATAATAATAACCTTCTTTATTGACAAGGTTTACAATAATGTGGGATTCCCTCACACCTGCGCTAGTAAAAACTGTGCTGCAGGCTGCAGGTGTAAGTTTCTTCCCCTACACTAAGGTAACAATGATTACAAACGATACATCTAATCTAAACATACAAAGGAAATCGTGCTTGCATGCATATTTTGGTATTGTGTGTGAATGTGTATGAGTGTGTGTGTGTGTGCAAATTCTTTAGATTGATGTGACCTTTTTATTTATGACCTGATTGACAAAAAGAACACTAAATATTAAGTGGAGCAAACCGCAACGCAATTAAGAAAACCGCATTGGAATCGGTTGAGCGGTTGCTGAGATTAGCGTGCACAAACGTACAGACAAACAGACAAAATTTCTAAAAACCATTGTTTTGGGTTCTATTGCGTTCATAAAGCCCCCCCTATAAATTTCTTATATATCTTCAATGTACAGACAGTGACCTGTTACGATTTTATTATATGTATTGATTGATTGATATTTGATATTAATATTGATTAAGTCCAAGGCTCTGCGCAAAAATTCAAAGAGGTTAATATTCTTACATGTAGCATCACTATTATATTTTTAACCGACTTCAAAAAAAGGAGGAGGTTCTCAATTCGTCTGTAGGTTTTTTTTATGTATGTTAAGCGATATTTCCGTCAATTATAGACGGATTTCAAAATATCTTTTTTTGTTGAATAGGGTTTACTTCTGTGGTGGTCCCATTTTCACCAGGTCAGGATCTGATGATGGGATCCAGGAGAAACGAGGGCAACCACCAAAAATTGTTGGGACTACTAGTGCGCTTGTTAACTTTTTAATTTTTAATGTACTACAATTTAATGAATGTCTGGAGTCGATCTGATGACGGAACCGAAAGACAGTCGAGGGAATTCCTTAACGATTTGCAGCAGCTACTTTGTGTTTGGGCTTGATTGATTTGTATTGATGAGAACTTTCACCTAGATAGATATATTTTTCGATTCACCCGTCACATAAAATAATGAAAAAAAAAATCAATAAAAAATAAAACCGACTTCAAACAAATCCTGAAAAATAAAATTTACTTAGCACAAAGTAATATGTATTTTGATTTTATCTGATTTTATTCAATATCATATTGAAGTCGGCGTCAAGTAAACCCATAGTTTTATGTAGGTATTATTCATGGCACCAACTTCAATATTATATTGAATAAAATCTGATAATTCAAAATACATATTACTTTGTGCTAAGTAAATTTTATTTTTCAGGATTTGTTAGAAGTCGGTTTTATTTTTTATTGACATTTTTGTTTGATAATCATATGTAGGTATGTACAAAGAAAGTAACATACTTTCACTAAGTAAATTGACAGACACCATTTCAACACTAGAAATTTAAGCAATTACTAGTATCGATTGTAACAAAAGTAGTGACGAGAAAAAAATCGACAACCTAACATTTGCATATTCTATGGGCGTTATACTTTCAATTGGTGAAAATTTTTAGGCAACGCTATTGCAAATTAATTAGTGACATATTTAGTTTAATATAAAACACTTTTCATCCAATAACCAGCTCGGTGAAGGTCGTTCTTAAAGGGATCCTAGGATATTACTAAAAGAGGTTATTGTACGTAAACCTTAAAAGATAGGCATAATTATGCTGTTAACGACATTTTTTTTATAACTTTTGATGGGGAACATTTTTGTAATACAAAATTTTCACGTAACTTTAACCATTTACGCAACGTACGCAGTGGAAGGTAAATTAAGCCACTTTAAAATTGCATTTAATCAGAAGCGTCCATAGTTTCAACGCCAGATACTTCTCTCAGGTAAATTTAGCCATAGGTATTAATGGCATTTAATAAGCAATGATTTGTCAAAAGTTAATCGACTTGTGTACTCGTGCCAGCTTCCGAAGGTGGTGTCGCTACTTTTTTGTAATCTCTTGTTTTATGTTTTTTAATGTACACAGTGAAACACTAAGAAATCTGAATATGCAAATAATGTTCAGAAATAATTAACTCCACACGCTCATCCGATGACGTTGCTATCGCTACTAAGAGGACGATTTAGCGGTGCGGGCGGTAGGCGGTTAAAGAGGGGGAGAGGGAAACGGCAAACTTAGAGCGAACGTGTAGTAGGTATCTAATTATCTATCTATTTCATGTAGAGAAGCGCTCGTGGCCCTGCGGACTGTGTTTTCTGAAAACTGCAGTAAGCAACTTTCACTGTGGCCGGTACTTGGATGGGTGACCATTCATGTGACCACTTTGTAACATTTATTTGAGCGCTTCCGTGCTTCGGAAGGCACGTTAAGCCGTTGGTCCCAGTTGTCAGTAAATGTAAAATGACAGTTGTTAAGCCAAGTTGAAGGCCTTTTTAGGCGGCTTGAAAATTTCAACAGCAGGCAGTCACAACCTGCATCTATTCTGTCCATTTGAACACGGCAATACGGTTTTCCACTTATTACCTACGTGGGACAAATTCTTAAAAGGTGAAATGTAGGCATATAATAATATACCTCTGCCTACCCCTTCGGGGATAAAGGCGTGTCCATATGTATGTATGTACTTATCTATGTTTAATTACTATGCCTATCTGATAACGGTCGGATTTATCGATCATCGTTTCTTCCCTGTTATTCCCATCCCATTGAGACATTGAGTATGATTCGAAGTAGATTTGGCTTTAAAATTGAAATCACCAATCACAGCACAGCCCACTTTGCGACCGCCGGCTGACGGTTAGTTTGGTACCTACACAAGCAAATGAACGAAAAATTTGAATGTGATCGTGCAAGTGCAAGTATAAGGTGTCCGTCCGATTTACATTTGCAGTTTTTAATTACCCATCCTACCTTGTCTCGTATTACCTACTTCGTCTCTGTTTTTGTTCATTTAGCTTTGTTTTTTAAATTTTGTCATAAGTAGTTAAGTAGTTTCTCTTTCCGGTTTCCAAATCTAACTTACAAGTTCCTAAGTATCCAATATGTCTACTCCTTTTATTAGTTATACACATTCTACAAAAGGCCGAGAACAATTGGTGGTGAATGGTTATGTGTTTACGTATAACAAAAAATATATTTTAAAAAGTGGTGAAACGTCCTTATACTGGCGTTGCGAAAAATATAATAAGCCAGGAGTTATGTGTGACGTAATGGTGACCACAGACGAAGACAAATTATTTAAAAAACTCAAGGGCTCTCATCGGTGCACCGTGGAACCCGAAAGGGTATTAGTAAAATCCACCTTGCATGCAATAAAAGAGAGGGCCAAAGAAGGCAAAGAAAAGCCTATAGCGATTGTGGCAGCATGCACGTCTGGTGCAGACCGAGCAGTAATTGCTGCACTGCCCCGCGTGGAAGACATGGCACTAGCCGCTTCGCGAAAAGCGAAGGCGGCGAGAGCACTTCCAGCAAACCCCAGAAGTGCAGAAGAAATAGTATTACCACAAGAAATCATGGTGGGTGACGGCGAAAACTTTATGATATATGACAACAAGAGAGCGGACCGAATTATTTGTTTTGCCACTGAGTCCAACCTCCGCACGCTGGCCGCCTCCCAACATTGGTTCGCTGATGGAACCTTTAGTATTACTCCAGTGCACTTCACTCAAGTCTGGACAATACATTGCCTCTCTCCTCATGGTATGTAACCCTATCCAACTCATTTACCTAATACCTAATATAGAGGTTCTACTCTCCTACTTCCCGCTCTTGGCGAAAGTAATCTTAAGCGTGAAAAGAATTTATATATTTTTTTATATATTTAGCTCGCCAAATTGACGTCGTCACCAGCCTGATGGAAAGCCGTGGCGCATCTAGCGATTGGGGGCCACTTCTGACAGTGGTCCTCAAGTTGGCGGCCCTGTGATGTGCCTCTTCACGCTCCTCTTGAAGAACCCAGGATTGTAAGATGAGAGAAACATGTCTGTGGGCAGGTCGTTCCATGGTGTTTTTCCATGTTTTATTTACGCGAACACGTGTATGTATGTGTTCTGTAAACGGTCACTGCAGTAGGTAACCTTGCTTCCGCTGTGGCTGGTCCTCGAATATTATGACCACTTTGTAACATTTTATTTGTGTTTGAGCGTTTCCGTGCATCGAAAAGCACAGCAATAGACTCACCACCTAGGTAGGTATTACGTGA
Source organism: Miltochrista miniata (assembly GCA_933228765.1). Lineage (NCBI taxonomy): Eukaryota > Metazoa > Arthropoda > Insecta > Lepidoptera > Erebidae > Miltochrista > Miltochrista miniata. The sequence continues at coordinate 25,615,686 of OW121755.1, forward strand.
GACCAAAACTAAAAGCGAAATGTGGGCATATACATGCCTCTGCCAGTCTACCCCTTCGCGGATTAAGGCATATTCGTATGTATGTGTACCTACCTACTTTGGATGGGTGGCGCATTCGGTGCTGTAACTGACTACCGCGCCGAGGTCCTAGGTTTGATTCCTGGGTAAATATATTTGTGTTATCCACAAATGCTTGTTTCGGAGTATGGGTATTTTCTACGTATAATAGGTAAGTACACAAGTAACAAATATACCTACCTAATGATACAGGTCTAGAGCTCTATACATTCAACGTGTAGATCTGCAGTCGTGCAACACTTGCACACGTGACTCTACTGGCTCCACCCGTTAAGATAGGTATTTGTTTTTTTTTTGGAATGAATTCGTTTCTATTTGCAACGGGAACTCTGCCTACAACCTCTGACTAATAATAGACAGCATAACATATGAAACAGAAAATCCGGTCAAGCGCGAGTCGGACACGGAGGGTTCCATAACAAAAAACGGCAAAAAGTGAGCGGCTTCGATCATGAGCGGTGAACGGAGCAGCCAGTATGCCTAATGCCTACACACGAACTCACACGATCAGCTGGACGCTAGAGTTCATAGCACTGTGAATTAGGTATAATGCGAGTATCCTTTAGTCTTTCGCTTTTTAGATTTCTAGGTCCTGGATTCGATTCCTGGGTCTGTCCAAATATTTGTGTGATCCACAAATGTTTTCTATGTATAATAATTGTATTTGGAAACATTTAGGCATGTATATCAGTCGTCTAGATCCCTTATTTTCCAAGTGAGTGGAAGGCAAACGACAAAACAAAAAAAATAACCACAAAGGCTAAGGCGGGAGCTCCGCTCCGCTTCGCTCCCGCCTTAGCCTTCACAAGCTTATATTAGCTTAATTTGGGCTAGATGATGTTGTGTGAATATGTTCACAAATATTTATTTATTTATTATTAATTATACGTACTTACTTACTTAAAATTATGTTCACATTTGGTTCCAGGCAGAGTTCCCTTTGCAAATAAAAACAAATTCGCCATGAAAAAATGCTATTTGTTCACAAAATATTAACCAGTGCAGGCAGTAGATTCACGTATGCAAGTATTGCACAAATGCAAATCTACAATAGGTCTTATCTACAATAGCAAAAGCTCATTTAGCTTAATTTGGGATAGAGATGACATTCACACAACTCAATTTACACACAGCTTGTGTGTAAATGTCCACAAATACCTATTTATTATTACCTATTATATTTCCATTTACTGTTTGCTGTACTTACGAATTTGTCTAGTCCGTTGCGTTGGTTACCTATGTGGCCCCGGCTGTAATAGGTACTATTGAATATTCTGTTTACGCGCAGAGACAGTCAGTTCAATCAATGGGGTGTCCGCAATGAATTTTTTAGAGTATTTTTATTTATTAGGTGTACAGCTGCGAGCTTTAATTTGGGACCCATTTCCATTAAATGTTGTTAGAACATTCATAATGCAATAAGGTCGAAATTCATTTTAGTTGCCCTCGCTCCAGTTGACGTAATTGCGCGGTTGCCCCTAGACACGTAAACATTATGACATTAATATTGCGTTAAAATTTTAGCTCTAAATAGCGTAAGTTTGCTACACGATATTAAACCTTAGGTGGATCCCAAATTAAAACTCGTGACTCGTGACTAAGTAGGTACACTTAGGGTAAAACGCCCAGTGGTCAGCCCTGCACCAGCTTTTATGGACATTGTCCCTAAAATAAAAAAAAAAACCAACAAAAAGTTTTATTTATAGGGACTGGGTGTTATACCCTACCTACAAGCATTAATATAAAGGTAGGACTGCACTGGGCAGAACTGAACTGCAGCGGAACTGCGTGACACGACACGGCAAAATATTCTTTATATAGAATTATATGAGACAACATGCACTAAACTGCCACAGAACTGCACTGCAGCGGAAGTCCGCGAGAAAGTTGATCAACTGACCAAAAGTGCAGCAGCTCCGTTGCATATATATTCATTTAGGTATCTTCATAGCTTCGTCATAGCGTCATCCATTTCGACGTTCATCTTGCTCAGAGGTTGCCTTGCTACTGAGTACATTTTTGTAGCGACGCTGCAGTTAAAGATGAAGAGCGGTTTAACAAAAAATGACTCGTCGCGTCGTGTCACGCAGTTCTGCTGCAGTGAAGTTCCGCCCAGTCGGTCCTACCTTAAGACCTCAGAGTTTCATTTGTCGTTCAATGATAAAAATACTTATTTTTTCTATCATTCAGGAGCTGTATTCCCGCTAGTGTATGCTCTGGTCCCGGGCAAGAGTACAGAACATTATGTGGAGATACTCAATGCAGTCAAGGCGAGGATCCCACTGGCGGCGCCATCAACGATCATGATGGACTTCGAACGAGCCGCCATTAATGCATTTAAACAGGTGTTTCCCGGGATTGTGACACGAGGGTGCCTTTTTCACTTCGGACAGGCTGTGTTCCGTCACATTCAGCATGACCGCTCACTTTTTAAAATTTTCAGTGACCCAAATAGGCCTTCTAACCAGCTTAATGTCAAAACATTAAACGCTCTGGCGCTTGTTCCAATAGAACATATTAAGGTAGCCTTTAATTCAATTGAAAATTCTCGCTTCTGGGGCGGTGGAGACGCTGGCGAGGATGAAGAAATTACCGAAGAAGAGGCAGCTCTCGCGCAACTCCTTGCGTATTTTAAAACCGTCTGGCTGGGTAGCGGTCGCAAAGGAGGCATGTTCCCTGTTGCTACATGGAACCAGACTTCGGCCGTATGGGCAGGCATTCCGCGTACAAACAACGCCGTAGAAGGATGGCACCGTGCGTTTGGCGAACGCATGAAATGTTCTCACCCAACAATTTGGGTGTTTCTTGAAGCCCTTAAGGCTGAACAGGAGCTGACCCGCACTCGCCTTGTACAAGACGGCTCAGGTTCCCAGAAACAGAAGGGTCGCCCTGAATATATAAGAGCAAATAATAATTTAAAAAATACCATGGCCGCAGCCCAGGAACATTACACTAGTTGGGACTTGGAGGCATGGTATAACCACCTCTTAAACCTCGCTGCCAACATTAAGATGGGGTCGTAATTTTGTTTTATTCATATTCAGCTCTCCAAAATGACGTCGCCACCAGCCTGATGGAAAGCCGTGGCGCATCTAGTGATTGGGGGCCATTTCCGACAGTGGTCCTCAAGTTGGAGGCAATAAGATGTGCCTCTTCACGCTCCTCTTGAAGCACCCGGAATTGTAAGATGAGGGATACACGTGTGCGGGCAGGTCGTTCCATGTTTTTATAGTACGACAGAGAAACGATCTTTTGAAACGCTCAGTTCTAAATACATACATACATACATACATACATACATACATACAAACATACAAATAATCCCGCCTTTAGCCTCAAAGGGGTAGGTAGAGGCTTATAATGTGCCTACAATTCACTTTTTTGGAATTTGTCCCACGTAATAGTAGGTATTTCTGTGTTGAAATGAACAGGCGCAGGTTTTGCCGCCTGATGTTGCCTATAAGGCCGCTTATAAAGGACTTCAACTTGGCTTAATGACTGTCATTTTACCGGTACCAGTGGCTTAACGTGCCTTCCGAAGCCCGGAAACGCTCAAATAAAAATGTCACTGACTGGTCACATGGATGCTTACCCATCCAAGGACCGGCCATAGTGGAGGTTTCCTACTGCAGTGATCGTTTACAGAACATGGAATCTCTTTAGTTGAGGGTCTAGAGATCTTATAATATAAGTGGCTCACCCACCCACTATACGACTTCTGGACTAACGATGACAGTCATCGTCAAAAATCGTTATTTTGTATACATTTCATTCTATATTTTAAACATTTCATTCGGCCGCCAAATGCGTGCTTTCACCCTTCTACAGCGTTTTTTGTACCATTCACCCTAGCCCATGAACGTTTGCAACACCAGAGGCGCTACACCCGCGCTACCTCGCCCTGTAAGAACCATTAGCGTTCTTATTATTATTAAATAATAAGTTTCTTCAGTTCTCTAAAGGCTCAATTAAAACTCAAGGGAAATAATAAAATTTTGAAAGTAATTATCTTTTAAAATTATTTGTAAGTAATCGCGAAAATGTATAAGTAGGTACCTTACTACATTTATTTTAGAAAATACGTTTAATCTTGTAACAGAATATTTAAGTAAAATTTCGTAGTTTCATGTTAGGCCACATATCCATTATAGGCATTAAGTGTAACTTAATGATGTTATTGCTGTTAATCTTCCTAAGGTAAATTGTTTTGTATTAGGAAAGATAACAAGATCTTTCCTAATACAAAACAATTTACCTTATTACATACCTTGTCAACATGTGACGCTCTATTTGTAAAATGTGTAATTATTGTGTATGATTATTGTTTTTGTGTATAGCGAAGGCAAGGATTGTATTAAAAAAAAATCTTACAACGGGTCAGTTTGATATGGAAAAACAAAGTTCCGCGGATCAGCTAGTATTCTATAATTGAGATTAAGTTAAGTTTCTTACGACCCATTACATTAAATTGCATAAATCTAGTCTTTGATAATTTAACATTAAAAATTTTTACCCGTCAATTTGGACGATACCATTTTTGGGCGAGTCCATTAGTTTGTATTAAGAGATATTTTAATTTATAGTGGGATAATGTTGTAAGCGCAATGTACAGAGGTAAACACATCAAAGTTAATGCTAAATATATAATTATACAACGTTTTATTCATACTAAAACATATGTTTTATAGCGTCCGTTGAGCGAGTTCATTCTCGCTCAAGGGCGTACATATTCAATGTATGGACGTGCCTGTCTATCGGCAGAATATAAATATGTCATTGCTCAATAGCTGTTTTAAAGACCTATCTGTGGATACCCCACACGTATGGGTTTGATTTTATTTATTTAATATTTTTATAATTTATGTACCGTTACAGCAATTTTTACAATTTTATAGCTATACAAAATATGGCCAAATCGTTATCAAATTTCAATATAAAATATACCCTATTGATAGGGAAAATAAGGCATAAGCACAGATTAATAAATGGTTACTATGTAAGCATAAGATACCTTATCGCTGATATATGTATAAGTAATGTCGTTTGATGTTCGCAATATTCATTCTATTCTTCGCAAGCGTGCTTTGGGCCAACTTTATGAGTATGACCTTACTTTAGGATCTGTAATTTAATGTGGTCCGGGTTCAATTCAAATCCTGGTCGGGCCAAACGATTTGTGTGATGTGATATTGTTTGTTACGGGGTTCTGTTTGATGTTTTCTTAAGCCGAGATAATAGCTTGTTGTGACAATGCCACAAAAAAAATATTTATTGATTTATGTGACAAGGAAAAGATTTCTTTGGGAAAGTAATTACCTATTTGTTCTTATTTTCTTTTTATATTTTGTTAAAGATTTTTTATTTTATTGTATTGGACTCCGATCATGTAAAACTGTAGATACCTATGTTTTCTGCAAAACCATGTACAGTCGACCAAATGGAATCATGACCCACCTTAAGGTCATTTTCTTACAATTATTCTATACAATGAGGTTGAAATTAGCTTGAACATACATTTCCTAAGTAAAGAACCTGTTATCATTTCACTAGACACTGACAAAGCCATGACATAGACGTATACTATGGGGTATGATAAGTATTGCACGAAGAAGTTTGTTAGCCAGTAAACGTCCTTATCTATATATTAGGAAAGATTTGATCATCAGTTTGTTTGAGACATAGGATTGACTTTATTTCGAATAATGGGTAGTGTAGAGGTAGCGTAGGGTAGGTTTAGAACATTTGACGGAACGAAGTCTGTCGAGACAGCTAGTATAATAAAATAAAACAGTAAAATTAGAGACTTATAAACTTTATTTTGTTAATTTCATGTTATTAATTTTAAAAAAAATGGCATTCACTTCGTAAAGCGAATAAAAAAGAAAATAGTTAATTTGTGGGTTATGATGGTTGAAATGGTTTGGGTCTGTAGGATTACCGGTAAAACCTAAAACCGAGTGTAAGCGCCATGGTTTTCAATAACGTCTAATAACCGATTACGCATAGACTCGATTAGACGACTGCAAATGTCACCTCCCCTCATGTAAGCCCAGATTTTGTTACAATGCAGCTCGATTGCTTCTTTAGTCCTCTCGTTCCTGTTATCCCACATTTGAACCATCAAACCCCATAAATTTTCTATTGGATTACGGTCTAGTGTAAATATATTCTTAGATTTTTATTTTAATATTTTCAGACCGACTACTACTTGAAATCTGACACATAATGTCATTTCATTTTTAAAATTATAATACTTTTTTCCGCAATGAAAAGAGTTTGGATTATAAACGATTATATTATGTTCAAATAAGACTGCTTTATCAAAAATATATCTTGTAAAGTGATAACAAAGGTTAAAATTGCATAGACATCTAACCCGTAATGACTCATTTTGTTTATATCTAAAACGTACTATGTGCAAATAGCGAAGAAAACCTAACTATATTTACGATTACAAAGGAATAATTGGCAAAGTGGGTCATGATTCAATTTGGTCGATAGTACCTATCTATAGGAACAAGACCTTGTCTAAGCCAAATTTATTGTTGTGATACTTACTCTGATATTTGTATGCTTTATTAAAGATTTTTCATTTTATTATATTGAAACACTGAAAAAGTGAAATGTACGTTTTTTTTATTTCACCATCTACCAGGGACGAGAATTTGGCTGAAGTACCTAAGTACCTACCTAAAGAATGTAGGTAATAAATTGTTTGTATTTATTTGAACCTTGGAGGAGCTTGGAGGTTTGCAACACCTGATACGTTTTACACTTGCGTTGCCGACTTTATCTCCATAGTGTTAACGGACAGGACAGAAACAAGTGACACCTTTATACTTACCTACTTTGCTTAACGACTCCTTATCGTGCCAAGGACTTGTCCTTGGCACGATAAGGAGTCGTTAAGCATAAGGAGATTGAGATGGGTGAACGCTTGTGGCATTTTCATTTACGAGCGTCTCCATGCTTTCAAGGGCATGTTAAGCCAGTGATCCAATTGGATCCAATGCCACAAGCGTTCACCCATCTCAATCTCCCAGAACCACCATTTCAGCGTTCGGGAAGGTACCTAAGTACTGAAATAGTCTTCTTTCAGAATCTTGTGTGGGATCACACAATAGGATCTCGAGTAGATCCTCTAGGGCGTAGAGTGCGGGCATGACAAACTAAAGCTTTGAAGTTCAAAGTAATTACCGCCATCTAGTGATAAAATTGCGATAATTACGTTGATGCCGCATAGATGGCATTATATTAAATTCTTTTCGATAAAAATAATTTAATCTAGATTTTGCTTTTTATATTTAAAGCTTTGAAGTTCAAAGTAATTACCGCCATCTAGTGATAAAATTGCGATAATTACATTGATGCCGCATAGATGGCATTATATTAAATTCATTTCGATAAAAATAATTTAATCTAGATTCTTGCTTTTTAAATTAATATAACTAAACAGTGAAGCTTAGGTAATGTAGGGGAGACTGCGACTAGTCACTGCAGTGGCCGCGCCACCTGGTGCGACGCCTGTGCGCCACCTGGGTGCCTACCTAATTACGTAATCTCATCAATAATATAGGTATCTCTGATTATACCACACCATAGTCCTCTCTGTTGCCGCATGCCGCGATCTTTGTATTATACCTTTAGAGGAAACATGTATGGGTTGACTTTATTGCAGTACGGAAAAGTTACAGTTATGAATATTAACAGCCAGTTATTTTGTTTAAGACTTATAAATAGCACAGTAGGACATTGTGATTATCGCCATCTTGTGACACACGTTTAAAACTTATGAAGTAATTAATAGATAGAGCACTACTTTTAATTTTATTAAACTTTGTTAAGATATTATTTATCTATCATAATAGCAGATCATATTGTATTAATTAAGGCTCTTTTGTACCGATTACAATGGGTACCACAGCGCAGCTTAGGAAGAGACAATTAGGTATAATAATGTGACTTGGTACCTATATTACGTGGAAAATCGATAAATCGCTAAACCTCATGGGGTTGAGTTCAGCTAGGTAGGTAGGTACTGTTGTCAAGGCAAGTTCATGAATGGATTACCTACTTACCACCTGATACCTAAACTTTTGCAACAACTAAAATCTTGATCTTAACGTTGTAAAAAACAAACAAATTGGTTTCATAATTTTCTACAGATACATTAATATATCTTACCTGCAGACGCCATTGTCCATTTCTATGAAAATTATAATATCGTCCCCGCAGGTAGAAAACACTGGGAATAACACCTCGAAAACTTGACAATATTAGGTCATTTAATACAATTGTTTCATAATTACTTAAATACCCATCAATCAAAAATGATTTAATCTATTTAATAACTTTACCAGGTACCTACTTATTAAATAAGTAAAATGGCACACAACGCCATCTAGTCCAAAGTAGTGTAGTGGCCATTGAAAAATGAGTGAATCGTGCAAAAAAAAGGATAGATTAAAAAAATATTATTTTACACACTACAAAAAATTAATAATAATACTTATAAAAACTACAGAAAACACAAAAAGTAAAATAAAAACAAAAAGAAAAGGAATCCAGGATTCGTACCCGCTACCAGCACGCCTCAGGTCTGACTTGATACACACTATGCTGTGCGGTTATAGCAGAATTGTTCCAAATTATTGTTCTGATTCTCTCATACATCTTCGACACTTCACCGAAAACATTTCTTCGAATGACTTTTCATCGAAAAAGCTGTCGAACGACTTTTACACGGAAACACTTCCTCGGTATCCTTCCTGAAGGGCGTAAATCAGTTGAAATGTTGAGGTTGAGGTATTTCACAATGTATTTTCTAATATATAGGTATTCAAGATGATTCAATCTTTTTCTTTGAATATAAAGGTTACTAATATAAAGCAACTTTTCTTACAGAAAATTCATGGATTAGTTCTGAAGTTCTGGCTTTGGGTTTGGGGTTTGGGATTACCGCTTTTCATAAATCAACATCTTGTCTTCCAGACTATAATGTATTTCTGGACCAAATTTCAGCCCGATCCGTTCAGCAGTTTGAGCGTGAAAGAGTAACAAACATCCACACTCACAAACTTTCGCATTTATAATATTAGTAAGATAATGAAAGTTATGTTTGGTCAATGATGATGCAGTAAATAAATTTTGATCTTATCATTGCGAGTCACGCAAAGGTGCACAAATATCAATGTTGACTTTGGTGGCTGACGTGCATATCAAAAAAAAATATTAGGTTGGAGGAAAATCACAAATAGAGCCTTCGTAAAATAGCTATTATTCGTATTCAGTAGATACCTAACTTTGTATTTTATTTGATCGAAGTTGCAAAGCAGTTTTTACATTACGCGCCTCAACATGGTGTTTAATTTAAATGAAAAAAATATTAATCCTACTAATATTTTAAATATGATAGCTTGGGAAGATGTTTGTTAATCAATCACGCTCTGTAAACCAAACGGAATGTACCTAATGCCGCAGGGGCGCGTATTATTTGCCTTTTTAACCGACTTCAAAAAAAGGAGGAGGTTCTCAATTCGTCTGTATGTATTTTTTTTTATGTATGTCAAGCTATATTTCCGTCAATTATAGACGGATTTCAAAATTTATTTTTTTGTTGAATAGGGGTTACTTCTGAGGTGGTCCCATTTACACCAGGTCAGGATCTGATGATGGAATCCAGGAGAAAACGAGGGCAACAACCGAAAATTGTAGGGACAACTAGTGCACTTGTTAACTTTTTAATTAAGTGCTTTAATGTTCTACACTTTAATGAAGATCTGGAGTCGACCTGATGATAGAGTCGAAAGGCAGTCGCGGGCATTCCTTAACAATTTACAGCAGTTACCTTGTGTTTGGGCTTGATTGATTTGTATTGATGAGAACTTTGCACCTAGATTGATAGATCCGCCTTCAAAAAAAAAAGGAAGTTCTCAATGTTTTATGTATGTTCACCGATATTTCCGTCAATTATAAACGGATTTAAATTGTTTTCTTTCTTGAATAGGGTTTACTTCTGAGGTGGACATATTTTAATCAGATCAGGATCTGATGATGGGATCCAGGAGAAATCGAGGGCAACCACCGAAAATTGTAGGGACAACCAGTGCATTTGTTAACTTTTTAATTCAGTGCTTTAATGTACTACAATTTAATGAATATCTGGAGTCGATCTGATTAATCCTTAACGATTTACAGCAGCTACCTTGTGTTTGGGCTTGATTGATTTGTATTGATGAAAACTTTTACCTAGATAGATATATTTTTCGGTTCACCCGTCACTTAAAATAATGAAAAAAAATTTTTCAATAAAAAATATAACCGACTTCCAACAAATCCTGAAAAATAAAATTTACTTAGCACAAAGTAAAATGTATTTTGATTTATCAGATTTTATTCAATATAGTATTGAAGTTGGTGCCATGAATAATACCTACATAATCCTATGGGTTTACTTGGCGCCGACTTCAGTATGATATTGAATAAAATCAGATAAATCAAAATACATTTTACTTTGTGCTAAGTAAATTTTATTTTTCAGGATTTGTTGGAAGTCGGTTATATTTTTTATTGAAAAATTTTTTAGTAGGAGCTATTAAGATAATCACCGTCTGTATAATTACTGTACTGCTCATAGGGTATCCCCATGTTGAGGGAAAGCACACTTCGACATCCACCCAACGAACCCAATCTTGCCCTTAAAAAAAAATAGTTTTTAATAGGTAAAAACAATCATTAAATATTAGAATTATAAACTAGGAATTAAATATTTACAGAAAAATGGGGGGAAAACGGAAAGGAATAATACTCAAGACTGTCGTAACCCTCGTCTAGGTGTCGAAGAATACCTTCCCATTGCAACCAACTGGTAAGGTTCCTATATGGCTGGTCGCATTGCCACGTTGGATGGCAATGCTTATTCTCTGAGCGAGAAAGAGGCCAGCCTTAAAGTCACAAGAAGCATCGACCAAGCGCCATTTATTTATTATTTATTTATATAGCGCACGTGCACTTGGGCGGCTTGGGCCCCACGAACCTAGTGTCTCGACACCAACCGCTCAAATATATAACTACCGATTAAATTATTTATTATATTTGCGCCGTTTGAGTGTCTAGGTAGATGCAGCAGCAGCACAAGCGCAGCCCGCGGTGTTAGGAAGATGAGAAGGGGCAAGGATGTTAGCGCAAGTTGCGTCCCGCACCAAAGGCCGTCCCATCTTTCATGGCACAAATGGCTCTACCGTCCGGTCTCTTGCCATAGTTGGGTGCCAAATCATTTAGTTCAAGAACAGCTGGCACGACGGTGGTGACAAGAATTCGGCGGATTATGTTACTTAGGTATACATGACGAGACATGCTACCTGCGCTCCTGCTGCAAGAAGCCTGTGGTGCCCAAGCGTGTCGACTGCTTCTCCACAGTGACAACGATGAGGAGACCCGCAAGAAGCACCCAAACAGAGGCAGGCGGCAATTCTGAATGTAGTGTCGTCCAACATAGTACCTATATTGTTCGACGGAAGAGCATGAAGCCAAACACCTGATTCCCATTCTCCTACAGGCTGAAGGCGAGCACGTTCTGCAATGTTAGAGCAAGAGTTTAGTTAATGAATTCTAACTCTGCTGCAGAGCGTCATATCCCACTGTCTTTGAGAGCATGGTAGGACAGACCAGTATCTGGGCAATATATTTTCCAAGCATTAATAGACACTGACACTGCAGAATTAACCAGAGTAGGAAACAATGTTTTCTTGGTCAAAAATGCTCATAAACTCACATCCGAAATTTTTCGAATAGATTTTTTGACATCGTAGCCCCACTCAATCAATTTTCTACAAACTAAAAAATACTAATTGCAATAGGTTTCGAAAGATAAGATTTCATTGCTTCGAAAGATACAGTCGTAAGCTAAACTTCAAACTGCGCCTGTCCGTTTCAACACAGCAATACTCACCACCAATTACCTATGTGGGACAAAATAATGTTGGGGAAATGTGACTATAGTTAGGTATATTGTATGTTACTGACATTTCCTACAGACTTATTTTTAGAAATAGTTTTTATCCGCGCCCCTCCTAGAGAGAGACAAGGTCTCCTTCTCGTCCTATCCACTATACCTACAGGGTGTTCCACCTCACCCTTATCTGGGTCATAGGATAAACCCGAGGCTCAATCACAGAGACCCAGCAATGGGACGACCCGGGGTGTCGGGAATCGCTTAATCGAATGACTGACAGAAGAATTCTTATCAATACTTATAGTAAGACTTAGAGGACATACCTACACAATAGATATTATTTATATGGTTAGAAATAGAGTAACCTTAGCTTATTCCGTTTTGTTACTTCGTTTCTTTTCTATTAATTGTAGAGTACACGAATTTCAAGTTTATTTCGTTTTGTTACTAACAAAACTTGGTACCGACCTATTAATAGCCTAATCAACATTTAGGCGCGATGCATCCAATTTGTGATTAGTCAAGTTGGATTGACATAGAGGACATACAAATTTTGACAAATTCTATACAAGATGTGATGTTACTCCTTCACGCTTGCGTCACCCTTCCCTAGATGGGTGATCGCATCCGACAAGTCTCCAAAGCCTGAGGGCTAGAGACTAAAGGTAGAGTTTAGTCAGTAAGGGTCTGACGTAATCACACGGCCGGCCGTGTGGTGTGCATGTAGCGTTCTCTGCCTCCGCCCCTCGCTACCGGGTGGTGCATTACGGCAGAAAAAAAACTTTTAAGCTCTACGGCTAAATGGAAGAGGCTGAAAATTGGTACAGGAATGATACAGGATGCTTTTTATCCCCGAAATGGGTTCTCTGGGAAGCGGGAACTGAAGACAATTTACAAGAGCGGAGCGAAGGCGAACATCCTATGGTTGGGAGCCCCGGGTAAGCCCTCGGCAGGATGTCCCAGGACTCCCAACAGACCCACGGCCGCCACTGCGGCCTCGCCCAGAGGGTGGTTCGGCTGCTATCCCGCGTCTTTGGGGGGTTTCGGGTGTAAGCCCGCTTCTAAGGGGGGCGTGCTAAGTTCCTCACGTCACGCTGCCGTCATGGGCCTGCTTCTGTAAGGACGGTGAGCCACCCTCTCACCGAGCTATACCTAACCCTTTTAAGAAAACTTTGCGAAATGATGAACGTGAAATTTGTCACAGTTAAAGTTTAAAAAGAAAAAGGCATAGTGCCTATAGTATTTTTTTTAAAGAATGTAACGTAACGGGCGTCAAGGGTGTCGGTGTGGACTTCCCAAATCCCGTGTTACAATAGTTTGATTTGTAAAAGAAGATTACCTGGATAACAGCAGCCGGAGATACAGTGGACCTTTTAGGTTAAGGGCCGTGTTGTCTGGCTAGTAAACCCCTGTTGCAGTGAGTTCGTGAAAGAAAAACCAGTGTATATTATTATCACCACGTTTAATGGTCTACAATACAAAAACCACAGGCCTTGTGGTATATCAAACGCACTACTTAGCCTATATATATGGCAGGATGCACCAGTATTACTCCAGTTAGAATACTTATATCTACACACACTTTACTTACTTGCTATAAACCTATATCAAATCTATTGACCTGGCCGGCTCTTGCGCCGATGCGATGAAATTATTTCATTTGACACAATTAACTAAACATCACCTTGTGACGTGGCTAACAAAATATACTTTAATCTAGCGACCTAGAGATGGATCCATTCTGGTTAACATTATTATAATCTATGATTTAAAGGCTAAATAAATCTAGTTACATTCTCGGATCGTTATGCAGCCTCCTGAAGGTGAACTACGTTGTTAAACTGTCGGTGGACTATCGCGTAGGCACCGCTAACCAACGAGATGCAGTAATCAACCTCGCGTATGGATGTATAAGAAGAATCCTGGTGGCCCTCCTTGGTGCCAAGTAGTGAAAAAGAAATGCACGTGGCGTAAAAAAGAGAATAAAAAATGCCGGTGCGAGAACCGGTTACCGCTACAAAGCCGGGCTCGTCAGCGGCGCGCAGTCCCGTCTGTGGATCACGCGTCCCACGCTGATGGGTTCACGGGGAAGAATTCCTCCGTGTTGGGAGTCCGCCAAGGGACGGGCAGGTGTTCCCAGCAATAATAGGTAGGTACTCCAAAGACCCGCTACAACAAAAGTTACGCGTCATTAGCAATCAGCACGCACTTCACAGACCGCTATTATTACAAGGTCTATCTAGCTTATAAATACCTTTTTGCGGGTCCTGTGATGGTACGAATTGCTCTTGAAGAGACACCTTACGGGTCTTCTCGCTCGAGAGAAAAAAATGCCGACTGCCTCCATCTTTGCTTTTCGTCTCTTCCCCTTCCCACCAAGCCAAACCCGCTTGGTCAGTTACATCTACGGTCCGTTTCATTTCACTCATCCCTCACGTTCCGTTCGTGACTTTTATTCCTCCACTTCTCATACGCCATACACGATTAGGGCTTTATCGCATTAACGCCATGTCATTAACGGAAGCTAAAACTATCCTGTACATTAACCATCCTATCCTCTTAAGCGAATATTTTATCCACTATTTGACATAATGTTCTACGTTACGCGGAACGTGAATTCTGGTGTGACCACTCCGAAATTGATCCGCTCGTAAACTATATATAAATTATCATTAGTTCCAAATCTGTTTACTAATTTAATATACCTATTATTTATTCTAATCTAGATTTATTGTACACTAAATAAAACTATTTTTTTTTTTATGTTCTTTTTTTTTTTATTCCTAAACTATTTCGTTGACAAGGATCAGTCATTGTCACTGTCAAAATGACAATGTCAGATTCACGACGTCTAACCTATGTGTATGTGTAGTATTGTGACTGGATGTAAACACGGAATAAAACGACAGAAAGATATCGAGTTTAATATCTTTGTGTTAATGTGCTTAATGTATGAAATCCTCGTTATCACGAGACAAAAAGAGAGTATTATACTAGAACGTATGGATAATGTGTTGGTGAGTATTGCAGAGTGTTACAATACCCCCTTTCTCGGGAAAAGAGGTAAACCGACAGGTTTACCGAAAGAAACAGCCGGGGTAACCGGGAAAAAGTGGTTACTTAACCGACTCCAAAAAGGATTAAAAAAATACCGAGAAATAAAAGAATAAAACTTCAGAACGCTGCTAGCAATAGTTATTCTTCTGACTGCCCTTTAGAATGATCACAGCTGGATAGGTATTCCTTTCAAAACGCGTACTTCACTCTTCCATACCTCACACAGTATTTCATATTTATCTATGTACATTCATTCGTCATCCTTTCCATATTAATAATAATTATAATAATACATATAATAATATTTAAAGCTTATTTTCCACCTATCATTCAGTCATGCACTTATCCTTCCCTTTCTTATTTGCTCCTATCATTCCATAATTATTTACATGCTGTCATTCATCAGTCTTATATTCTGTAAGAGTTTTTCATACTTTGGCCAATCGTACTGTCGGTCAATCATTTGACTGTCAAGAAAAACAACTTTTTTGCTCATGCGTTGTTAAGTATCATATCATATAAACATTAACTGTAAGAATAAGAACACAATGTAAAAACACAAACGGCAAAGCAATTATTAATTGCATACATTAGTTTCGATAAATGCTTGCCTAGCTCTACGATCAAAAAAAAAATCTTGGGTTCGGAGTAAATACCACTAGACAAGCAACAATATCGGACAGGGTGTGTAAATAATTTAATCTACACGCAAGATGTCCTTTACATGAAATTTACCAACAGATCCTGATGATAACTCGCGTAGCTCATACACTACATCTGACAACCTCCTTTCAACCGTGCACTTCACAAATTTCGGCGCCAGCTTGGCGGAGAAATACTTCGCTGCGTTAGATTGTACGAAGTTCCTTCGCCAGACCACATCGCCTATTTTCGCTGTGAAGTGTCGTCGTCTTAGGTTATAATGTTGTGAATTTTTCTGGTACGCCTGAGTTAATGCATCTACTACCTTGTCAAAAATTTTTCCCAATTCCAACAACGATGATGCCGCTGCGCTTCTATCGCCTATGGTCAGATCATCAGCTGATGTTGGTAAATCCCTAAGAATTGAATGGAATTGACCGTCAGTGACTATTTCACGACCGGTGGCTAAGAAGTACGGTGTGTATCCCGTTGCTAGGTTCACCGTGCTATTCAGTGATAGCTGAATTTGCTGAAGGTATTTGGACCAATTACGTTGATCTTGTTCAACTAGTATGGATAAACAGACTTCAGCGGTTTTGTTATACCGTTCGACTGTATTCGCTTGCGGTGCATAATGCGCCGTATAGAAAATTCGAGGGATAGAATATCCATCGCAAAATGATTTAAACGATTTGCTTTTAAATATGGTAGCGTTGTCACAAATAAGAATCGCGGGGGTTCCCCATTTCAAGATCAATTCCTTTTCCAAAAATGAAGTGACCGTTTGAGTGGTTGCAGTACGGAGGGGGTGAAGCCATACAAATTTTGAGAAAACGTCTACAACTGACAGAATGTATATATGACCCGAATATGCTTTAGGTAATGGGCCTATAATATCTATTGACAACGTGTGCATCGGAACGTCCACCTCCTTTTGATTTGTCATGAGTCCGTGAGGTGGTGAATTTGAGTGTTTATATGCTTTACACTTGTCACACCGTGTGACAAATTCCTTAACATTTTCAAACATATTTGGCCAATAATAATGTTCCCTAATTTTCAAATACGTTTTTTGAACTCCTGGGTGTACACTACAGAAGGAGTCATGGTTTTCCTTGATGCATTCATCGACCAGCTCTTTAGGAATTACTAACCTCCAATTGTTTTTTGAAGTACAAGAGCCACCTTTGCAAAATCTAAACAAATTGTTGCCTAGGATCTGAAAATTTTTGAAACGAGTAGGCTTAGTTTTACAGCCGTTATACATCTTCTTATACCACTCATCAGAAGTTGAAGAAAGTTCTTGATTGAAAGTAATAGCATCGACCGAAATTCGGGATAGTGCATCTGGTACGACATTAAGCTTACCTGCCTTATGGCAAATGTCAAAATTAAAAGTGGATATCTGCATTGCCCATCTGGCCAACCTGCCTGAGGGGTTATTTAAAGACTTAAGCCACTTTAAACTCATATGGTCAGTGATGACCGTGAACTTAGTACCTTCTATGTAAGCACGAAAATGATTTATGGAATCCACTACCGCGAGCAGTTCACGCTCTGTTGTACTGTAATTTCTCTCAGGTTTTGCCAGTAAACGTGAAAAGAAAGCCACAGGACGCTCGATTCCATCTATGTCCTGCGTCAAAACACTACCAATGCCTACGGATGATGCGTCGCAATGAAGCACGAAAGGTTTCGAAAATTCTGGCGACGCCAAAACTGGAGCTGTTATTAAAGCATTTTTAAGGGTATTGAAAGAATCCTCAGCTGCTTCGGACCATTGGATGCCGTCACTGCCTTTCTTCTTACCTACCAACGCTGTCATAGGTGCTATGATGGTGGAAAAATCCTTAACAAACCTACGATAGTATGAACATAGACCTATAAATCCTCGTAGCTGCTTGGCAGTTTTAGGCTGTGGGAAATTCTGAATGCTGCTCAGCTTCTCTGGGTCAGTGCGCAAACCTTGTGTATTGATGATGTATCCCAAGTATCTAAGCTCTCCTTTGCAAAATTCGCACTTTTTTAAGTTGATAGTGAGACCAGCGTCACTAAGCGACTTCTTTACAGCAGCAAGTATCTCCATATGTTCAGAAAATGACTCTGTGGCAATCAGAAGATCGTCCAGATAACAAAAAACTTTTCCGTCAAATTTGTGCAGAAATAGCGAATCAACTAGCCTTTGCATTTCAGCTCCCGCATTGGATAATCCGAATGGCATTCTTGTAAAATGAAAAAGACCTCTATTAGGGACTACGAAAGCTGTTTTCTCACAAGAAGTACCTTTGCCGTCTATTCCATCCTGACTTGACAAACTGACCTGCCAAAAACTCGATGATAAATCAATTGAACTAAGATAATGTGCTCCTCGCAGATTGTCCAAAATCGAATTTATATAAGGAAGTGGGTACGAGTCTTTAACCGTGACATCATTGAGCTTACGCGCGTCGAGGCAGAATCTCCATGATCCATCTTTCTTTGGGATCATGACAACCGGGTTGGACCATGGTGACCTCGACGGTTCGATGACATCGAGCCTCAACATCTCGTCCACCTCCCTATTCAATGCTGTCAACTTAGCAGGCGATAAAGGGTAATATCTTTGTTTAATAGGCTCTCCCTGTGTAATAATTTTATGTGTAACGATATGCGTTTTCCCTAAACCTTTTTTTTCTGATGAAATTGACTCAAAGTCATTCATTACTTTTTGTAGATGTTTGGCTTGTTGAGATGTTAGATCATCTCTGGGTATTAAAGCTTTCACCTCACACAACGCACTGCAAGCACTATAACTTGTGGAGTTGCCTCTCCTCACGACATCTCCAAACTTAAAAATGTCCACTAGACCAAATGCATCAGCGAAATCCATACCGCACAAGATTTCGTGATGTATGTCAGGGCAAACTAAAAAATTAAAGTGGGCAGTTATCCCATTACAAGTTATTGGCAAAGACATTATGCCAATGACTTTAATTTGTGATAAATCCGCTAAAAATACTGCTGGCACGACTGAAGCATCCCTAGCATGTAATGTCCATCCGAGTCTTTGAAAATATCGATGCTTATTCGCACCTAAAACTGATAAATGTGCCCCAGGATCGAGCAATGCTTCGAAATTACGGTCCTTTATTGTGAATTTAACAAACAACCGATTATCCCCTACGAATGACGATATTTCAGGCGAAGAGACTGTTTGTGTGTGTAACGACTTGCTCGGGGGCCCCATCAGTTTTTTTTATTAAGTGTCTGTGTAGTAGACTGCGAGCGCAAGCCTGTGTTACATTGGGTGCAGTTCCTAATCGTCACCCTCTTAGCTCCGCACTTGAAACATATTATGCCTGGTATTGACCTACACACCTTATAACTATGGCCGACTTTTTTACATTTAAGGCAAGTAATAGGTGAGCCGCGCCTGTCAGGTAATTTGCCGACGCTGACTGCATTGAGTTCGCGCTTGCCAACCGGTTTAGATTGACATAAAACACCAGAATAAGCCTCATAATTCTTGGACACGTTGACCAATTGGTCAAAGGTAGTAATATCATTGATGGCTAATAGTTGGGCGTATGTAGGTAGCAAATTGTGTTTTATAATTTCAAGTAGGTTGTCGCTTGTAATAGGATATGTTAGTCTATTGTTTAAATCCTGGATATCTAAAATAAAGAATGATACAGACTGACCTAGCTTCTGCTTTTTTTCACGAATTTGTCTCTCTATGTTGTAGTTGTAATCCTTTGATTGAAAGAATTTTCGAAATTCAACGCAAATATCAAACCAAGAGTTAATTTTATGTTGGATTGTTCTATGAAACTTGAGTGCGGTGTCAGATAACAGTTCTGAAAAACCTCTTACTAATGTTGTATCGTCAATCTGTCGTGCGATACGTGTTTCATTAACCCTAAGGAGGAAGTCGTCAATATCTGACTCTCCGTTATACTTGAGTTTAAGGGAAGCTAAATTCAATGATTTGTAGTACACATGCGCACTGGGGGGCGGTGCAACCACTTGTGTTATACCATTACCTTGGTTCATGTTGTCAAAAATTTCGCTAGTTTTAATGGGGAATGTCTTATGTGCGTGTGCTATCGGTTCTTGTGCCACGTATGTCTCTTGTGTGTTGCTGTGAGAGGCAGCATAATGGGTGGTCGTATTAGAGACTATGGATGTCGTAAACGTTTCGGGAGCCAAAGATGAAGTCCGGTTCACGTTGACTCGGGGACGTGTATTTACGGTATCCATAGGTATGTGTACCTCTAAAGGTCGTGTATACGGGCTAGAAGTTACCTGCATAACGTTCCGACTATGCACCGGTGAAGCAAATTCACTTGCATCAGTATCTGGAGTTTTTGACATTTTTTATAAATAAGTTCTTAATATCTAGTTTGTATTTAGCCTAAAATGCTCTAGTAGTAGTAGTAGTAATGGTATAATCACTGTAGCAATGCCACAGACACAATAACAACAAAGTTATGTTTCAAAATTATGTTCGTAAAAATTACTATGAAAAAATTCAATTTTGTTAATAAAAACAAAACCTGCAACTATTTAGTCCTGATCCTTGTGTATGTAAGCTCTAAAGGGTGTACAAGATCAGATAAAACTATAAAAACAACCAATATGTTGATATTTAAAAAGTTGATTTTTGTCGGGAGAACGATAAGACAAAAAAACTCAAATTTGCTCACAAAATCGAAAATTGACACAAGACTTTATCTGGTCCTAGTGTTTATCAATGCAGAATGGTGCACCGAATCAGATAGAAGTTTAAAAATCACCAATATGTTGATACTTAAAAAGTTGATTTTTGCCGGGATGAGAACGACAACTCATAAAACACAAATTTGTTCACAAAAACAAAATTTGCACATATTTTGGTTTGGTTTCTTACTGTTATTAACTCTAAGCAGTGTAAGCAATTATATTAAACACTTAAACCATCCAGATGTCAATATTTAAAAAATGTTGTTAGTTCTGGATGAAACTTTTTAAAAAAAAACTTAAATTTGCATAAAAAAGTTAAAGAAAAAAAACTTAAATTTGCATAAAAAAGTCAAAATTTACACATTTTGTGGTCTGGTCTTCACGGATATGAATTCTTAATAGGGTGAGTGACCAGATTCAATATCTATAAACCATCAATATGTCAATATTTAAAATTTTGACATATTTCTGAGGGAACGGTGAAGTATGAACTATTAATTTTCTTAAAGTAAAGCTACTGCTTTCAAGCCTAGATACAACAATAAAAATTGTATCCCTCAAAAGATAAACACAAAGGAAATTCCCCCCCGAAGCTCAATTGCAACAATGGTTACCAACTAATTTCAATTGAATTCAGGCGCTGTACATGCAGCACTTTAATAGGTAATCACAATAAAATAAAGTTCGGGCGCCATGTAACGTAACGGGCGTCAAGGGTGTCGGTGTGGACTTCCCAAATCCCGTGTTACAATAGTTTGATTTGTAAAAGAAGATTACCTGGATAACAGCAGCCGGAGATACAGTGGACCTTTTAGGTTAAGGGCCGTGTTGTCTGGCTAGTAAACCCCTGTTGCAGTGAGTTCGTGAAAGAAAAACCAGTGTATATTATTATCACCACGTTTAATGGTCTACAATACAAAAACCACAGGCCTTGTGGTATATCAAACGCACTACTTAGCCTATATATATGGCAGGATGCACCAGTATTACTCCAGTTAGAATACTTATATCTACACACACTTTACTTACTTGCTATAAACCTATATCAAATCTATTGACCTGGCCGGCTCTTGCGCCGATGCGATGAAATTATTTCATTTGACACAATTAACTAAACATCACCTTGTGACGTGGCTAACAAAATATACTTTAATCTAGCGACCTAGAGATGGATCCATTCTGGTTAACATTATTATAATCTATGATTTAAAGGCTAAATAAATCTAGTTACATTCTCGGATCGTTATGCAGCCTCCTGAAGGTGAACTACGTTGTTAAACTGTCGGTGGACTATCGCGTAGGCACCGCTAACCAACGAGATGCAGTAATCAACCTCGCGTATGGATGTATAAGAAGAATCCTGGTGGCCCTCCTTGGTGCCAAGTAGTGAAAAAGAAATGCACGTGGCGTAAAAAAGAGAATAAAAAATGCCGGTGCGAGAACCGGTTACCGCTACAAAGCCGGGCTCGTCAGCGGCGCGCAGTCCCGTCTGTGGATCACGCGTCCCACGCTGATGGGTTCACGGGGAAGAATTCCTCCGTGTTGGGAGTCCGCCAAGGGACGGGCAGGTGTTCCCAGCAATAATAGGTAGGTACTCCAAAGACCCGCTACAACAAAAGTTACGCGTCATTAGCAATCAGCACGCACTTCACAGACCGCTATTATTACAAGGTCTATCTAGCTTATAAATACCTTTTTGCGGGTCCTGTGATGGTACGAATTGCTCTTGAAGAGACACCTTACGGGTCTTCTCGCTCGAGAGAAAAAAATGCCGACTGCCTCCATCTTTGCTTTTCGTCTCTTCCCCTTCCCACCAAGCCAAACCCGCTTGGTCAGTTACATCTACGGTCCGTTTCATTTCACTCATCCCTCACGTTCCGTTCGTGACTTTTATTCCTCCACTTCTCATACGCCATACACGATTAGGGCTTTATCGCATTAACGCCATGTCATTAACGGAAGCTAAAACTATCCTGTACATTAACCATCCTATCCTCTTAAGCGAATATTTTATCCACTATTTGACATAATGTTCTACGTTACGCGGAACGTGAATTCTGGTGTGACCACTCCGAAATTGATCCGCTCGTAAACTATATATAAATTATCATTAGTTCCAAATCTGTTTACTAATTTAATATACCTATTATTTATTCTAATCTAGATTTATTGTACACTAAATAAAACTATTTTTTTTTTTATGTTCTTTTTTTTTTTATTCCTAAACTATTTCGTTGACAAGGATCAGTCATTGTCACTGTCAAAATGACAATGTCAGATTCACGACGTCTAACCTATGTGTATGTGTAGTATTGTGACTGGATGTAAACACGGAATAAAACGACAGAAAGATATCGAGTTTAATATCTTTGTGTTAATGTGCTTAATGTATGAAATCCTCGTTATCACGAGACAAAAAGAGAGTATTATACTAGAACGTATGGATAATGTGTTGGTGAGTATTGCAGAGTGTTACAATACCCCCTTTCTCGGGAAAAGAGGTAAACCGACAGGTTTACCGAAAGAAACAGCCGGGGTAACCGGGAAAAAGTGGTTACTTAACCGACTCCAAAAAGGATTAAAAAAATACCGAGAAATAAAAGAATAAAACTTCAGAACGCTGCTAGCAATAGTTATTCTTCTGACTGCCCTTTAGAATGATCACAGCTGGATAGGTATTCCTTTCAAAACGCGTACTTCACTCTTCCATACCTCACACAGTATTTCATATTTATCTATGTACATTCATTCGTCATCCTTTCCATATTAATAATAATTATAATAATACATATAATAATATTTAAAGCTTATTTTCCACCTATCATTCAGTCATGCACTTATCCTTCCCTTTCTTATTTGCTCCTATCATTCCATAATTATTTACATGCTGTCATTCATCAGTCTTATATTCTGTAAGAGTTTTTCATACTTTGGCCAATCGTACTGTCGGTCAATCATTTGACTGTCAAGAAAAACAACTTTTTTGCTCATGCGTTGTTAAGTATCATATCATATAAACATTAACTGTAAGAATAAGAACACAATGTAAAAACACAAACGGCAAAGCAATTATTAATTGCATACATTAGTTTCGATAAATGCTTGCCTAGCTCTACGATCAAAAAAAAAAATCTTGGGTTCGGAGTAAATACCACTAGACAAGCAACAATATCGGACAGGGTGTGTAAATAATTTAATCTACACGCAAGATGTCCTTTACATGAAATTTACCAACAGATCCTGATGATAACTCGCGTAGCTCATACACTACATCTGACAACCTCCTTTCAACCGTGCACTTCACAAATTTCGGCGCCAGCTTGGCGGAGAAATACTTCGCTGCGTTAGATTGTACGAAGTTCCTTCGCCAGACCACATCGCCTATTTTCGCTGTGAAGTGTCGTCGTCTTAGGTTATAATGTTGTGAATTTTTCTGGTACGCCTGAGTTAATGCATCTACTACCTTGTCAAAAATTTTTCCCAATTCCAACAACGATGATGCCGCTGCGCTTCTATCGCCTATGGTCAGATCATCAGCTGATGTTGGTAAATCCCTAAGAATTGAATGGAATTGACCGTCAGTGACTATTTCACGACCGGTGGCTAAGAAGTACGGTGTGTATCCCGTTGCTAGGTTCACCGTGCTATTCAGTGATAGCTGAATTTGCTGAAGGTATTTGGACCAATTACGTTGATCTTGTTCAACTAGTATGGATAAACAGACTTCAGCGGTTTTGTTATACCGTTCGACTGTATTCGCTTGCGGTGCATAATGCGCCGTATAGAAAATTCGAGGGATAGAATATCCATCGCAAAATGATTTAAACGATTTGCTTTTAAATATGGTAGCGTTGTCACAAATAAGAATCGCGGGGGTTCCCCATTTCAAGATCAATTCCTTTTCCAAAAATGAAGTGACCGTTTGAGTGGTTGCAGTACGGAGGGGGTGAAGCCATACAAATTTTGAGAAAACGTCTACAACTGACAGAATGTATATATGACCCGAATATGCTTTAGGTAATGGGCCTATAATATCTATTGACAACGTGTGCATCGGAACGTCCACCTCCTTTTGATTTGTCATGAGTCCGTGAGGTGGTGAATTTGAGTGTTTATATGCTTTACACTTGTCACACCGTGTGACAAATTCCTTAACATTTTCAAACATATTTGGCCAATAATAATGTTCCCTAATTTTCAAATACGTTTTTTGAACTCCTGGGTGTACACTACAGAAGGAGTCATGGTTTTCCTTGATGCATTCATCGACCAGCTCTTTAGGAATTACTAACCTCCAATTGTTTTTTGAAGTACAAGAGCCACCTTTGCAAAATCTAAACAAATTGTTGCCTAGGATCTGAAAATTTTTGAAACGAGTAGGCTTAGTTTTACAGCCGTTATACATCTTCTTATACCACTCATCAGAAGTTGAAGAAAGTTCTTGATTGAAAGTAATAGCATCGACCGAAATTCGGGATAGTGCATCTGGTACGACATTAAGCTTACCTGCCTTATGGCAAATGTCAAAATTAAAAGTGGATATCTGCATTGCCCATCTGGCCAACCTGCCTGAGGGGTTATTTAAAGACTTAAGCCACTTTAAACTCATATGGTCAGTGATGACCGTGAACTTAGTACCTTCTATGTAAGCACGAAAATGATTTATGGAATCCACTACCGCGAGCAGTTCACGCTCTGTTGTACTGTAATTTCTCTCAGGTTTTGCCAGTAAACGTGAAAAGAAAGCCACAGGACGCTCGATTCCATCTATGTCCTGCGTCAAAACACTACCAATGCCTACGGATGATGCGTCGCAATGAAGCACGAAAGGTTTCGAAAATTCTGGCGACGCCAAAACTGGAGCTGTTATTAAAGCATTTTTAAGGGTATTGAAAGAATCCTCAGCTGCTTCGGACCATTGGATGCCGTCACTGCCTTTCTTCTTACCTACCAACGCTGTCATAGGTGCTATGATGGTGGAAAAATCCTTAACAAACCTACGATAGTATGAACATAGACCTATAAATCCTCGTAGCTGCTTGGCAGTTTTAGGCTGTGGGAAATTCTGAATGCTGCTCAGCTTCTCTGGGTCAGTGCGCAAACCTTGTGTATTGATGATGTATCCCAAGTATCTAAGCTCTCCTTTGCAAAATTCGCACTTTTTTAAGTTGATAGTGAGACCAGCGTCACTAAGCGACTTCTTTACAGCAGCAAGTATCTCCATATGTTCAGAAAATGACTCTGTGGCAATCAGAAGATCGTCCAGATAACAAAAAACTTTTCCGTCAAATTTGTGCAGAAATAGCGAATCAACTAGCCTTTGCATTTCAGCTCCCGCATTGGATAATCCGAATGGCATTCTTTTAAAATGAAAAAGACCTCTATTAGGGACTACGAAAGCTGTTTTCTCACAAGAAGTACCTTTGCCGTCTATTCCATCCTGACTTGACAAACTGACCTGCCAAAAACTCGATGATAAATCAATTGAACTAAGATAATGTGCTCCTCGCAGATTGTCCAAAATCGAATTTATATAAGGAAGTGGGTACGAGTCTTTAACCGTGACATCATTGAGCTTACGCGCGTCGAGGCAGAATCTCCATGATCCATCTTTCTTTGGGATCATGACAACCGGGTTGGACCATGGTGACCTCGACGGTTCGATGACATCGAGCCTCAACATCTCGTCCACCTCCCTATTCAATGCTGTCAACTTAGCAGGCGATAAAGGGTAATATCTTTGTTTAATAGGCTCTCCCTGTGTAATAATTTTATGTGTAACGATATGCGTTTTCCCTAAACCTTTTTTTTCTGATGAAATTGACTCAAAGTCATTCATTACTTTTTGTAGATGTTTGGCTTGTTGAGATGTTAGATCATCTCTGGGTATTAAAGCTTTCACCTCACACAACGCACTGCAAGCACTATAACTTGTGGAGTTGCCTCTCCTCACGACATCTCCAAACTTAAAAATGTCCACTAGACCAAATGCATCAGCGAAATCCATACCGCACAAGATTTCGTGATGTATGTCAGGGCAAACTAAAAAATTAAAGTGGGCAGTTATCCCATTACAAGTTATTGGCAAAGACATTATGCCAATGACTTTAATTTGTGATAAATCCGCTAAAAATACTGCTGGCACGACTGAAGCATCCCTAGCATGTAATGTCCATCCGAGTCTTTGAAAATATCGATGCTTATTCGCACCTAAAACTGATAAATGTGCCCCAGGATCGAGCAATGCTTCGAAATTACGGTCCTTTATTGTGAATTTAACAAACAACCGATTATCCCCTACGAATGACGATATTTCAGGCGAAGAGACTGTTTGTGTGTGTAACGACTTGCTCGGGGGCCCCATCAGTTTTTTTTATTAAGTGTCTGTGTAGTAGACTGCGAGCGCAAGCCTGTGTTACATTGGGTGCAGTTCCTAATCGTCACCCTCTTAGCTCCGCACTTGAAACATATTATGCCTGGTATTGACCTACACACCTTATAACTATGGCCGACTTTTTTACATTTAAGGCAAGTAATAGGTGAGCCGCGCCTGTCAGGTAATTTGCCGACGCTGACTGCATTGAGTTCGCGCTTGCCAACCGGTTTAGATTGACATAAAACACCAGAATAAGCCTCATAATTCTTGGACACGTTGACCAATTGGTCAAAGGTAGTAATATCATTGATGGCTAATAGTTGGGCGTATGTAGGTAGCAAATTGTGTTTTATAATTTCAAGTAGGTTGTCGCTTGTAATAGGATATGTTAGTCTATTGTTTAAATCCTGGATATCTAAAATAAAGAATGATACAGACTGACCTAGCTTCTGCTTTTTTTCACGAATTTGTCTCTCTATGTTGTAGTTGTAATCCTTTGATTGAAAGAATTTTCGAAATTCAACGCAAATATCAAACCAAGAGTTAATTTTATGTTGGATTGTTCTATGAAACTTGAGTGCGGTGTCAGATAACAGTTCTGAAAAACCTCTTACTAATGTTGTATCGTCAATCTGTCGTGCGATACGTGTTTCATTAACCCTAAGGAGGAAGTCGTCAATATCTGACTCTCCGTTATACTTGAGTTTAAGGGAAGCTAAATTCAATGATTTGTAGTACACATGCGCACTGGGGGGCGGTGCAACCACTTGTGTTATACCATTACCTTGGTTCATGTTGTCAAAAATTTCGCTAGTTTTAATGGGGAATGTCTTATGTGCGTGTGCTATCGGTTCTTGTGCCACGTATGTCTCTTGTGTGTTGCTGTGAGAGGCAGCATAATGGGTGGTCGTATTAGAGACTATGGATGTCGTAAACGTTTCGGGAGCCAAAGATGAAGTCCGGTTCACGTTGACTCGGGGACGTGTATTTACGGTATCCATAGGTATGTGTACCTCTAAAGGTCGTGTATACGGGCTAGAAGTTACCTGCATAACGTTCCGACTATGCACCGGTGAAGCAAATTCACTTGCATCAGTATCTGGAGTTTTTGACATTTTTTATAAATAAGTTCTTAATATCTAGTTTGTATTTAGCCTAAAATGCTCTAGTAGTAGTAGTAGTAATGGTATAATCACTGTAGCAATGCCACAGACACAATAACAACAAAGTTATGTTTCAAAATTATGTTCGTAAAAATTACTATGAAAAAATTCAATTTTGTTAATAAAAACAAAACCTGCAACTATTTAGTCCTGATCCTTGTGTATGTAAGCTCTAAAGGGTGTACAAGATCAGATAAAACTATAAAAACAACCAATATGTTGATATTTAAAAAGTTGATTTTTGTCGGGAGAACGATAAGACAAAAAAACTCAAATTTGCTCACAAAATCGAAAATTGACACAAGACTTTATCTGGTCCTAGTGTTTATCAATGCAGAATGGTGCACCGAATCAGATAGAAGTTTAAAAATCACCAATATGTTGATACTTAAAAAGTTGATTTTTGCCGGGATGAGAACGACAACTCATAAAACACAAATTTGTTCACAAAAACAAAATTTGCACATATTTTGGTTTGGTTTCTTACTGTTATTAACTCTAAGCAGTGTAAGCAATTATATTAAACACTTAAACCATCCAGATGTCAATATTTAAAAAATGTTGTTAGTTCTGGATGAAACTTTTTAAAAAAAAACTTAAATTTGCATAAAAAAGTTAAAGAAAAAAAAC
This sequence comes from Miltochrista miniata, assembly GCA_933228765.1. Classification (NCBI taxonomy): domain Eukaryota; kingdom Metazoa; phylum Arthropoda; class Insecta; order Lepidoptera; family Erebidae; genus Miltochrista; species Miltochrista miniata. The sequence continues at coordinate 25,644,286 of OW121755.1, forward strand.
TTAAATTTGCATAAAAAAGTCAAAATTTACACATTTTGTGGTCTGGTCTTCACGGATATGAATTCTTAATAGGGTGAGTGACCAGATTCAATATCTATAAACCATCAATATGTCAATATTTAAAATTTTGACATATTTCTGAGGGAACGGTGAAGTATGAACTATTAATTTTCTTAAAGTAAAGCTACTGCTTTCAAGCCTAGATACAACAATAAAAATTGTATCCCTCAAAAGATAAACACAAAGGAAATTCCCCCCCGAAGCTCAATTGCAACAATGGTTACCAACTAATTTCAATTGAATTCAGGCGCTGTACATGCAGCACTTTAATAGGTAATCACAATAAAATAAAGTTCGGGCGCCATGTAACGTAACGGGCGTCAAGGGTGTCGGTGTGGACTTCCCAAATCCCGTGTTACAATAGTTTGATTTGTAAAAGAAGATTACCTGGATAACAGCAGCCGGAGATACAGTGGACCTTTTAGGTTAAGGGCCGTGTTGTCTGGCTAGTAAACCCCTGTTGCAGTGAGTTCGTGAAAGAAAAACCAGTGTATATTATTATCACCACGTTTAATGGTCTACAATACAAAAACCACAGGCCTTGTGGTATATCAAACGCACTACTTAGCCTATATATACAAGCTGTAGATTTAGTAGTGTGCAGTACTTGCACACGTGATTCTACTGCCTACACTCGTTAATACTGTGTGATAAAAAAAAATATTTTTTTTTAGTCTTTTTTCATATTGAATTCGTTTTTTAATTCCAACGGGAACTCTGCCTAACCTCCACTGACTAATAGTACGTGAACCTATGAAACAGAAAAACCGGTCAAGTGCGAGTTCCGTACCAAAAAACGGCAAAAGGTGAGCGGTGAACGCTCGAACGCAGCCAGTATACCTAATACCTACAAACGATCAGCTGGACGCTAGAGGTCATAGCACTGGATAATAAATAGGCATTATGCAAGTATCATTTACAATCTTTCGCTTTTTAGATTTATTATTAATTATTGAGTACTTACTTAAATTTATGTTCACTACAGTACAGGTACAAGGGTACAGGCAGAGGTCCTTTGCAAATAAAATCAAATTTAACATGAAAAAAAAAAAACGTTTTTTTTATCACAAAATATTAACGGGTGTAGGCAGTAGAGTCACGTGTGCAAGTATTGCACACTACTAAATCTACAGCCGGTATGGCAGGATGCACCAGTATTACTCCAGTTAGAATACTTATATCTACACACACTTTACTTACTTGCTATAAACCTATATCAAATCTATTGACCTGGCCGGCTCTTGCGCCGATGCGATGAAATTATTTCATTTGACACAATTAACTAAACATCACCTTGTGACGTGGCTAACAAAATATACTTTAATCTAGCGACCTAGAGATGGATCCATTCTGGTTAACATTATTATAATCTATGATTTAAAGGCTAAATAAATCTAGTTACATTCTCGGATCGTTATGCAGCCTCCTGAAGGTGAACTACGTTGTTAAACTGTCGGTGGACTATCGCGTAGGCACCGCTAACCAACGAGATGCAGTAATCAACCTCGCGTATGGATGTATAAGAAGAATCCTGGTGGCCCTCCTTGGTGCCAAGTAGTGAAAAAGAAATGCACGTGGCGTAAAAAAGAGAATAAAAAATGCCGGTGCGAGAACCGGTTACCGCTACAAAGCCGGGCTCGTCAGCGGCGCGCAGTCCCGTCTGTGGATCACGCGTCCCACGCTGATGGGTTCACGGGGAAGAATTCCTCCGTGTTGGGAGTCCGCCAAGGGACGGGCAGGTGTTCCCAGCAATAATAGGTAGGTACTCCAAAGACCCGCTACAACAAAAGTTACGCGTCATTAGCAATCAGCACGCACTTCACAGACCGCTATTATTACAAGGTCTATCTAGCTTATAAATACCTTTTTGCGGGTCCTGTGATGGTACGAATTGCTCTTGAAGAGACACCTTACGGGTCTTCTCGCTCGAGAGAAAAAAATGCCGACTGCCTCCATCTTTGCTTTTCGTCTCTTCCCCTTCCCACCAAGCCAAACCCGCTTGGTCAGTTACATCTACGGTCCGTTTCATTTCACTCATCCCTCACGTTCCGTTCGTGACTTTTATTCCTCCACTTCTCATACGCCATACACGATTAGGGCTTTATCGCATTAACGCCATGTCATTAACGGAAGCTAAAACTATCCTGTACATTAACCATCCTATCCTCTTAAGCGAATATTTTATCCACTATTTGACATAATGTTCTACGTTACGCGGAACGTGAATTCTGGTGTGACCACTCCGAAATTGATCCGCTCGTAAACTATATATAAATTATCATTAGTTCCAAATCTGTTTACTAATTTAATATACCTATTATTTATTCTAATCTAGATTTATTGTACACTAAATAAAACTATTTTTTTTTTATGTTCTTTTTTTTTTTATTCCTAAACTATTTCGTTGACAAGGATCAGTCATTGTCACTGTCAAAATGACAATGTCAGATTCACGACGTCTAACCTATGTGTATGTGTAGTATTGTGACTGGATGTAAACACGGAATAAAACGACAGAAAGATATCGAGTTTAATATCTTTGTGTTAATGTGCTTAATGTATGAAATCCTCGTTATCACGAGACAAAAAGAGAGTATTATACTAGAACGTATGGATAATGTGTTGGTGAGTATTGCAGAGTGTTACAATACCCCCTTTCTCGGGAAAAGAGGTAAACCGACAGGTTTACCGAAAGAAACAGCCGGGGTAACCGGGAAAAAGTGGTTACTTAACCGACTCCAAAAAGGATTAAAAAAATACCGAGAAATAAAAGAATAAAACTTCAGAACGCTGCTAGCAATAGTTATTCTTCTGACTGCCCTTTAGAATGATCACAGCTGGATAGGTATTCCTTTCAAAACGCGTACTTCACTCTTCCATACCTCACACAGTATTTCATATTTATCTATGTACATTCATTCGTCATCCTTTCCATATTAATAATAATTATAATAATACATATAATAATATTTAAAGCTTATTTTCCACCTATCATTCAGTCATGCACTTATCCTTCCCTTTCTTATTTGCTCCTATCATTCCATAATTATTTACATGCTGTCATTCATCAGTCTTATATTCTGTAAGAGTTTTTCATACTTTGGCCAATCGTACTGTCGGTCAATCATTTGACTGTCAAGAAAAACAACTTTTTTGCTCATGCGTTGTTAAGTATCATATCATATAAACATTAACTGTAAGAATAAGAACACAATGTAAAAACACAAACGGCAAAGCAATTATTAATTGCATACATTAGTTTCGATAAATGCTTGCCTAGCTCTACGATCAAAAAAAAAAATCTTGGGTTCGGAGTAAATACCACTAGACAAGCAACAATATCGGACAGGGTGTGTAAATAATTTAATCTACACGCAAGATGTCCTTTACATGAAATTTACCAACAGATCCTGATGATAACTCGCGTAGCTCATACACTACATCTGACAACCTCCTTTCAACCGTGCACTTCACAAATTTCGGCGCCAGCTTGGCGGAGAAATACTTCGCTGCGTTAGATTGTACGAAGTTCCTTCGCCAGACCACATCGCCTATTTTCGCTGTGAAGTGTCGTCGTCTTAGGTTATAATGTTGTGAATTTTTCTGGTACGCCTGAGTTAATGCATCTACTACCTTGTCAAAAATTTTTCCCAATTCCAACAACGATGATGCCGCTGCGCTTCTATCGCCTATGGTCAGATCATCAGCTGATGTTGGTAAATCCCTAAGAATTGAATGGAATTGACCGTCAGTGACTATTTCACGACCGGTGGCTAAGAAGTACGGTGTGTATCCCGTTGCTAGGTTCACCGTGCTATTCAGTGATAGCTGAATTTGCTGAAGGTATTTGGACCAATTACGTTGATCTTGTTCAACTAGTATGGATAAACAGACTTCAGCGGTTTTGTTATACCGTTCGACTGTATTCGCTTGCGGTGCATAATGCGCCGTATAGAAAATTCGAGGGATAGAATATCCATCGCAAAATGATTTAAACGATTTGCTTTTAAATATGGTAGCGTTGTCACAAATAAGAATCGCGGGGGTTCCCCATTTCAAGATCAATTCCTTTTCCAAAAATGAAGTGACCGTTTGAGTGGTTGCAGTACGGAGGGGGTGAAGCCATACAAATTTTGAGAAAACGTCTACAACTGACAGAATGTATATATGACCCGAATATGCTTTAGGTAATGGGCCTATAATATCTATTGACAACGTGTGCATCGGAACGTCCACCTCCTTTTGATTTGTCATGAGTCCGTGAGGTGGTGAATTTGAGTGTTTATATGCTTTACACTTGTCACACCGTGTGACAAATTCCTTAACATTTTCAAACATATTTGGCCAATAATAATGTTCCCTAATTTTCAAATACGTTTTTTGAACTCCTGGGTGTACACTACAGAAGGAGTCATGGTTTTCCTTGATGCATTCATCGACCAGCTCTTTAGGAATTACTAACCTCCAATTGTTTTTTGAAGTACAAGAGCCACCTTTGCAAAATCTAAACAAATTGTTGCCTAGGATCTGAAAATTTTTGAAACGAGTAGGCTTAGTTTTACAGCCGTTATACATCTTCTTATACCACTCATCAGAAGTTGAAGAAAGTTCTTGATTGAAAGTAATAGCATCGACCGAAATTCGGGATAGTGCATCTGGTACGACATTAAGCTTACCTGCCTTATGGCAAATGTCAAAATTAAAAGTGGATATCTGCATTGCCCATCTGGCCAACCTGCCTGAGGGGTTATTTAAAGACTTAAGCCACTTTAAACTCATATGGTCAGTGATGACCGTGAACTTAGTACCTTCTATGTAAGCACGAAAATGATTTATGGAATCCACTACCGCGAGCAGTTCACGCTCTGTTGTACTGTAATTTCTCTCAGGTTTTGCCAGTAAACGTGAAAAGAAAGCCACAGGACGCTCGATTCCATCTATGTCCTGCGTCAAAACACTACCAATGCCTACGGATGATGCGTCGCAATGAAGCACGAAAGGTTTCGAAAATTCTGGCGACGCCAAAACTGGAGCTGTTATTAAAGCATTTTTAAGGGTATTGAAAGAATCCTCAGCTGCTTCGGACCATTGGATGCCGTCACTGCCTTTCTTCTTACCTACCAACGCTGTCATAGGTGCTATGATGGTGGAAAAATCCTTAACAAACCTACGATAGTATGAACATAGACCTATAAATCCTCGTAGCTGCTTGGCAGTTTTAGGCTGTGGGAAATTCTGAATGCTGCTCAGCTTCTCTGGGTCAGTGCGCAAACCTTGTGTATTGATGATGTATCCCAAGTATCTAAGCTCTCCTTTGCAAAATTCGCACTTTTTTAAGTTGATAGTGAGACCAGCGTCACTAAGCGACTTCTTTACAGCAGCAAGTATCTCCATATGTTCAGAAAATGACTCTGTGGCAATCAGAAGATCGTCCAGATAACAAAAAACTTTTCCGTCAAATTTGTGCAGAAATAGCGAATCAACTAGCCTTTGCATTTCAGCTCCCGCATTGGATAATCCGAATGGCATTCTTTTAAAATGAAAAAGACCTCTATTAGGGACTACGAAAGCTGTTTTCTCACAAGAAGTACCTTTGCCGTCTATTCCATCCTGACTTGACAAACTGACCTGCCAAAAACTCGATGATAAATCAATTGAACTAAGATAATGTGCTCCTCGCAGATTGTCCAAAATCGAATTTATATAAGGAAGTGGGTACGAGTCTTTAACCGTGACATCATTGAGCTTACGCGCGTCGAGGCAGAATCTCCATGATCCATCTTTCTTTGGGATCATGACAACCGGGTTGGACCATGGTGACCTCGACGGTTCGATGACATCGAGCCTCAACATCTCGTCCACCTCCCTATTCAATGCTGTCAACTTAGCAGGCGATAAAGGGTAATATCTTTGTTTAATAGGCTCTCCCTGTGTAATAATTTTATGTGTAACGATATGCGTTTTCCCTAAACCTTTTTTTTCTGATGAAATTGACTCAAAGTCATTCATTACTTTTTGTAGATGTTTGGCTTGTTGAGATGTTAGATCATCTCTGGGTATTAAAGCTTTCACCTCACACAACGCACTGCAAGCACTATAACTTGTGGAGTTGCCTCTCCTCACGACATCTCCAAACTTAAAAATGTCCACTAGACCAAATGCATCAGCGAAATCCATACCGCACAAGATTTCGTGATGTATGTCAGGGCAAACTAAAAAATTAAAGTGGGCAGTTATCCCATTACAAGTTATTGGCAAAGACATTATGCCAATGACTTTAATTTGTGATAAATCCGCTAAAAATACTGCTGGCACGACTGAAGCATCCCTAGCATGTAATGTCCATCCGAGTCTTTGAAAATATCGATGCTTATTCGCACCTAAAACTGATAAATGTGCCCCAGGATCGAGCAATGCTTCGAAATTACGGTCCTTTATTGTGAATTTAACAAACAACCGATTATCCCCTACGAATGACGATATTTCAGGCGAAGAGACTGTTTGTGTGTGTAACGACTTGCTCGGGGGCCCCATCAGTTTTTTTTATTAAGTGTCTGTGTAGTAGACTGCGAGCGCAAGCCTGTGTTACATTGGGTGCAGTTCCTAATCGTCACCCTCTTAGCTCCGCACTTGAAACATATTATGCCTGGTATTGACCTACACACCTTATAACTATGGCCGACTTTTTTACATTTAAGGCAAGTAATAGGTGAGCCGCGCCTGTCAGGTAATTTGCCGACGCTGACTGCATTGAGTTCGCGCTTGCCAACCGGTTTAGATTGACATAAAACACCAGAATAAGCCTCATAATTCTTGGACACGTTGACCAATTGGTCAAAGGTAGTAATATCATTGATGGCTAATAGTTGGGCGTATGTAGGTAGCAAATTGTGTTTTATAATTTCAAGTAGGTTGTCGCTTGTAATAGGATATGTTAGTCTATTGTTTAAATCCTGGATATCTAAAATAAAGAATGATACAGACTGACCTAGCTTCTGCTTTTTTTCACGAATTTGTCTCTCTATGTTGTAGTTGTAATCCTTTGATTGAAAGAATTTTCGAAATTCAACGCAAATATCAAACCAAGAGTTAATTTTATGTTGGATTGTTCTATGAAACTTGAGTGCGGTGTCAGATAACAGTTCTGAAAAACCTCTTACTAATGTTGTATCGTCAATCTGTCGTGCGATACGTGTTTCATTAACCCTAAGGAGGAAGTCGTCAATATCTGACTCTCCGTTATACTTGAGTTTAAGGGAAGCTAAATTCAATGATTTGTAGTACACATGCGCACTGGGGGGCGGTGCAACCACTTGTGTTATACCATTACCTTGGTTCATGTTGTCAAAAATTTCGCTAGTTTTAATGGGGAATGTCTTATGTGCGTGTGCTATCGGTTCTTGTGCCACGTATGTCTCTTGTGTGTTGCTGTGAGAGGCAGCATAATGGGTGGTCGTATTAGAGACTATGGATGTCGTAAACGTTTCGGGAGCCAAAGATGAAGTCCGGTTCACGTTGACTCGGGGACGTGTATTTACGGTATCCATAGGTATGTGTACCTCTAAAGGTCGTGTATACGGGCTAGAAGTTACCTGCATAACGTTCCGACTATGCACCGGTGAAGCAAATTCACTTGCATCAGTATCTGGAGTTTTTGACATTTTTTATAAATAAGTTCTTAATATCTAGTTTGTATTTAGCCTAAAATGCTCTAGTAGTAGTAGTAGTAATGGTATAATCACTGTAGCAATGCCACAGACACAATAACAACAAAGTTATGTTTCAAAATTATGTTCGTAAAAATTACTATGAAAAAATTCAATTTTGTTAATAAAAACAAAACCTGCAACTATTTAGTCCTGATCCTTGTGTATGTAAGCTCTAAAGGGTGTACAAGATCAGATAAAACTATAAAAACAACCAATATGTTGATATTTAAAAAGTTGATTTTTGTCGGGAGAACGATAAGACAAAAAAACTCAAATTTGCTCACAAAATCGAAAATTGACACAAGACTTTATCTGGTCCTAGTGTTTATCAATGCAGAATGGTGCACCGAATCAGATAGAAGTTTAAAAATCACCAATATGTTGATACTTAAAAAGTTGATTTTTGCCGGGATGAGAACGACAACTCATAAAACACAAATTTGTTCACAAAAACAAAATTTGCACATATTTTGGTTTGGTTTCTTACTGTTATTAACTCTAAGCAGTGTAAGCAATTATATTAAACACTTAAACCATCCAGATGTCAATATTTAAAAAATGTTGTTAGTTCTGGATGAAACTTTTTAAAAAAAAACTTAAATTTGCATAAAAAAGTTAAAGAAAAAAAACTTAAATTTGCATAAAAAAGTCAAAATTTACACATTTTGTGGTCTGGTCTTCACGGATATGAATTCTTAATAGGGTGAGTGACCAGATTCAATATCTATAAACCATCAATATGTCAATATTTAAAATTTTGACATATTTCTGAGGGAACGGTGAAGTATGAACTATTAATTTTCTTAAAGTAAAGCTACTGCTTTCAAGCCTAGATACAACAATAAAAATTGTATCCCTCAAAAGATAAACACAAAGGAAATTCCCCCCCGAAGCTCAATTGCAACAATGGTTACCAACTAATTTCAATTGAATTCAGGCGCTGTACATGCAGCACTTTAATAGGTAATCACAATAAAATAAAGTTCGGGCGCCATGTAACGTAACGGGCGTCAAGGGTGTCGGTGTGGACTTCCCAAATCCCGTGTTACAATAGTTTGATTTGTAAAAGAAGATTACCTGGATAACAGCAGCCGGAGATACAGTGGACCTTTTAGGTTAAGGGCCGTGTTGTCTGGCTAGTAAACCCCTGTTGCAGTGAGTTCGTGAAAGAAAAACCAGTGTATATTATTATCACCACGTTTAATGGTCTACAATACAAAAACCACAGGCCTTGTGGTATATCAAACGCACTACTTAGCCTATATATATGGCAGGATGCACCAGTATTACTCCAGTTAGAATACTTATATCTACACACACTTTACTTACTTGCTATAAACCTATATCAAATCTATTGACCTGGCCGGCTCTTGCGCCGATGCGATGAAATTATTTCATTTGACACAATTAACTAAACATCACCTTGTGACGTGGCTAACAAAATATACTTTAATCTAGCGACCTAGAGATGGATCCATTCTGGTTAACATTATTATAATCTATGATTTAAAGGCTAAATAAATCTAGTTACATTCTCGGATCGTTATGCAGCCTCCTGAAGGTGAACTACGTTGTTAAACTGTCGGTGGACTATCGCGTAGGCACCGCTAACCAACGAGATGCAGTAATCAACCTCGCGTATGGATGTATAAGAAGAATCCTGGTGGCCCTCCTTGGTGCCAAGTAGTGAAAAAGAAATGCACGTGGCGTAAAAAAGAGAATAAAAAATGCCGGTGCGAGAACCGGTTACCGCTACAAAGCCGGGCTCGTCAGCGGCGCGCAGTCCCGTCTGTGGATCACGCGTCCCACGCTGATGGGTTCACGGGGAAGAATTCCTCCGTGTTGGGAGTCCGCCAAGGGACGGGCAGGTGTTCCCAGCAATAATAGGTAGGTACTCCAAAGACCCGCTACAACAAAAGTTACGCGTCATTAGCAATCAGCACGCACTTCACAGACCGCTATTATTACAAGGTCTATCTAGCTTATAAATACCTTTTTGCGGGTCCTGTGATGGTACGAATTGCTCTTGAAGAGACACCTTACGGGTCTTCTCGCTCGAGAGAAAAAAATGCCGACTGCCTCCATCTTTGCTTTTCGTCTCTTCCCCTTCCCACCAAGCCAAACCCGCTTGGTCAGTTACATCTACGGTCCGTTTCATTTCACTCATCCCTCACGTTCCGTTCGTGACTTTTATTCCTCCACTTCTCATACGCCATACACGATTAGGGCTTTATCGCATTAACGCCATGTCATTAACGGAAGCTAAAACTATCCTGTACATTAACCATCCTATCCTCTTAAGCGAATATTTTATCCACTATTTGACATAATTTTCTACGTTACTCGGAACGTGAATTCTGGTGTGACCACTCCGAAATTGATCCGCTCGTAAACTATATATAAATTATCATTAGTTCCAAATCTGTTTACTAATTTAATATACCTATTATTTATTCTAATCTAGATTTATTGTACACTAAATAAAACTATTTTTTTTTTATGTTCTTTTTTTTTTTTATTCCTAAACTATTTCGTTGACAAGGATCAGTCATTGTCACTGTCAAAATGACAATGTCAGATTCACGACGTCTAACCTATGTGTATGTGTGACTGGATGTAAACACGGAATAAAACGACAGAAAGATATCGAGTTTAATATCTTTGTGTTAATGTGCTTAATGTATGAAATCCTCGTTATCACGAGACAAAAAGAGAGTATTATACTAGAACGTATGGATAATGTGTTGGTGAGTATTGCAGAGTGTTACAAGAACTACCGAATTTGCTGGTGAACCGCGTTACTAGTAGTAGTAATATTGGACCAATCACGAATGAGGTGACGAAGACGTGCAAGTGATTAATTAAGTAATGTATTATTCAACATGACATTGTGTAATGGACAGTTCAATCACAGATGCTCTATCATTATTATGTAGTTTACAACTGCATTATCAAGGTAAATTATTCAACACCTAACTATATTCTATACTAGCGGACGTCACGCGGTTTCACCCGCGTAGTTCCCGTTCCCGTGGGAATACGGGAATAAAGTATAGCCTATGTTTACCGCAAAGAGTGTAGCTTTCCAACAGTTAAAATTTTTTTCAAATCGGTCCAGTAGTTCCGGAGCCTATTCGTTACAAACAAACAAACATAAAAACCAAATTTTTCAAAATTTCCTCTTTATAATATTAGTATAGATATAGACTAGCGGACGTCAAGCGGTTTCACCCGCGTAGCTCTCGTTCCCGTGAGAGCACTGGAATAAAATATAGCCTATATTACCTGGTAACAGTGGAGCTACCCAATAGCGAAAGAATTTTTCAAATTGGTTCTGTAGTTTCGGAGCCTTTTCGATGCAAACAAACAAACAATCAAATCTTTCCTCTTTATGTTATTACTAGCGGACGTCACGCAGTTTCACCCGCGTAGTTCCCGTTCCCGTGGGAATACAGGAATAAAATATAGCCTATGTTCACCGCAAAGAGTGTAGCTTTCCAGCAGTGTAGTAGTGTTTTTCAAATCGGTCCAGTGGTTCCGGAGCCTATTCATTACAAACAAACAAACAAACAAAAAAACAAAGCTTTCCTCTTTATAATATTAGTATAGAAGTATAGATATAGTACGCTAGCTATAGATAATATTATTATACTATAGATGTAGTAGTAATATATTATCTTTGATTCTATCTAGTTTATTAAGCAGAAATATACTTGTCTTACCAGACGAAACAGACGCTGCAAGACTTTGTCAAAATGAAAATAAAAATACAAAATGTTTTAAGCCGCCTGAAGGAAGATTCCTGTGAAAATCTCATATGGATCATGAATTTGCTGCCTAGTTTTTGTGGGTTTTCTTTGTTGAGTAATAATTTTAGTGGTGAGTTCTGGTGATAAACTTTTTTTTTTGAGTTCTCGATAAAAAAGCAGGTTTATTTCAAAACTGACTGAGAAGTCTGAGAACAGAGAACGAAACTTGGCGTTCGGAGCGCTCAAATACAAGATTCCTTTTGCATGCGTTTTGTTTGAGTATTGAGCCCGCTTTTCACGAACTTCTACAGTATAGGCTTCTGTAAAAAAAAAATTATACAAAACGGGATTTCGCGTGGCACAATTTATTATTAATTAAAGGTTTCGGTACCTTCACTTTCCTCTGTAAAAAAAGTCTTAATTTTTTTTTGCAGATATAGCGTAGCAACTCTGGTGTTGCAAAAATCCGTGAATGGTTACCATTTTTGATAATAAAATTATCAAAAATGGTTTTGATAGTAAATTTAGTGCTACAAAAGATAGATCCCTATGAAGTTTATTCTCATCTTTACTAATAAATTATTTCTTGGTTACAGTTATATTTTGGATTATTCACTTGACCCTTAGTTTTTACGTTTATATTGTTGGAATAATCGTATATCAAATGTACATCGCCGATGGATTCATTGACGTCATCAATGGTTACTTCAACCTTTTTATATTCTTCCTCATCGCTATTACCGTCTGGTGGCTGCTGCAAAAAAGGTGATTCCGTGTGATTGTTTGTGTTAACAATGATATGTGTTGCGTGTGAACTGCTATAGAGTAGAGAATATCCTGATTTGTTACATCTAGATATTAAACATAAGATGGTACCCTCGGCTCCACCGGCATATAATTCTGATCCCGTTCCTGCACCGCATGGGATCGTATCTATTTGTTATTGGCACTGTAAAAAACAATATTATTGAACACAAAGTTTCTGACAACGAAATCCATGGAAAAGCCCCTTCTTGCTGTATTTTTTTTAATGTGATGGAAAATCCTGCAAAGATGCTATGCGGGACTCCTACCGACTAAAAAACCTCACGTATCCTGCTGAACAGCCTACGGTTGGGAGCCCTGGGTTAGCCCTCGAAAGCTGCAGGCATGCCTGCATGACCTGCTCGCAGAAACAGGCAGCGCAGTCCCACTTACTTCCTCTGGAGATCATGGCTCGCACCATGGTCTCCAGCGCGAGAGTGTCAACGTTCAGACCTGCCACGAGGATCTGGCGCTGTTGCGCCCACGCCGTGCACTTCACCAATGTGTGGAGCGCTGTGTCGTCACTGCGCTCCTCGCAGTGCTGGCACTCACGGATACATACACACTCGCCACAGATACTTACCGAAGCTCCCGTGCCTGGTAAGTATTTGTGACAACCGGTAGGAGAGAACACCGTAGCTCCTCTCCAGCCACTCGTCCATGACCGGTCTAACCTCCGAGATTGTGGCGAATCCACCCTTTGGTTCCTTCTTGTTATACTGTACTTCAGAGACGTGAATTCCTGGCCATCACATATATTTTCCACTTTCTGCAATCCAGGGGTTTTAAGTTTGTTGTGACCAAGTGCTCTAATGGCAACGAGCCTTGAAATGAAGTCCACTTTCCTGTTTTTAAGTCTCCGCCTTCAAACAATAAAATCAAACCTTCTTTTTATAGTCTACTGCTGGACGTAGATTCTTCCCAATGACCTCATCCGTTAGCCTGCAGGTACCCTGATGATCTCGTTAGGACCATCGCACTACCCTGCAATCCATGCAATGAGTCGCCTGCATTATTTTTTATTACGGTATTGATTTTTGCCTTTTTTTCAACATGAGGGAAAAATCCATCATGGATGCTATGCCGGGCCCCCTACCGACTAAAAAACCTCACATAACGCCCAACAGCCTTTGGTTGGGAGCCCCGTGTAAGCCCTCGGAAGGATGTCCCAGGACTCCCATCAGACTTACGGCTACCACTGCGGCCTCGCCTAGGGAGTGGTTCGGGTGCCAACCTGCGCCTTTGGGGGGATTTAGTTTTTGCCTTGATGCCAATCTATAATACCTTCATACTGCATAAAATGTTTTAAGGAACGAACTGCATGAAATTTTGGAATTAGTAATGAGAAATGATAAGTTGTTGACATCGTCGGGAAGATTCCTGAACGAATATAAGAAACTACTAAAGAATATCAAGATTGTGATTTTATTATGTTACACGTTTCACTTTGTAAATGATATAATGGTATTTATCCCATCAAGAACACTTTATATGGAGAATTTTGCAACGGCGTCCTGTGTTGGTAAGTATATATTCCCTCAAATTACAGCTGGCATTTTTATAACCATCTTTTTACCGGAGTGACGTGGATTTTTTAGGTCTGGAGCCACTTACATCAGTTCCTAATCGACAAATATGTATGGCTATACTAACAATTCAAGAATTAAGTTCTACTGTAACAGTAAACAGTTACGATGTCATGTTGTTTTTCCTGTTTGCACATACTACAGCAATATTCCTAATTCTCAATGAAGAAATGAAGAATTTTCAGCGGCTTGCTTCCAAATTCGATGGTTCTTTTGAAATGTGTTCAGAGGTTGAAAATTATTTAAAAGAAATAATTATACGACACTCCCTAGTATTAAGTACCGTCTCCAAACTGCAAAAGTTATACAGCGCTAGCATTGGTATAAACTTTGGGTTTTCAGCAATATTTTTATGTCTATTTTTTGTTTTACCATTAGAGGTTTGTGCGAGTTTTATGCCGCTTACTAGCTATAGCTTATTTGTGTGCTTTTTGTATTGCTTCCAAGGTCAGAGGCTAACTAATGCATCGGAAAAATTTGAGACCGAGGTATACTGTTGCAGTTGGGAGAAGTTACGTGTTAAGGAACAAAAATATATACTTTTCATGTTGAGAGCAGCAAAAAAACCTGTAATCCTATATGCTGCTAGTGTAATACCGATACGTATTTATACTTTTGCTAACGCTATGCAGACTATTTATAAGTTTGTAACTGTTTTCAAAGCATAATGTATAGGTATATGTTTTACATGTATTTCAACGAAACGAAGGGACTCCTCTCTGTTTTAATAAAATACCTTTCTAGCCAATCCTAGATTTGTTGTTTTAATTGTAAAGTAACAATTTGTTTTAGTCTGTAATTTGCAACGTGCTTACAGAGTGTAAGTCTTTATAGTGCCTGGGGCCGTACCTGTAACGGCTTACCCATTCATAATTTAGACTGAGGTGAAGTAGGATCCTGTACTACGGTTCTTCTCAAAATTCGCCACAATTACATGGCCAATTTTGATACAGGTTGTCGTCAAACGTTGTGGGACTCTTATCTAAGAAAATTACTTACGTGAAAGAAAAGAAAAGCTGAGATTTATGTTCCTAATGTCAAAACTAATAATTTTTAATTTTACATCTGAAAAGGATGTCTACAGATTTTCTAATTATGGCCTTCAAGGAGGTCTCAGCATTTTTGTAGTTATTAGTTGTATCACCCCTTATATATAGAACTAGTATTACACTAGTGGTAGGTAATATAATTGCATTTAATCTCTTTAATTAATCTTTTTACGTTAGACTTTTTGAAAGATTAGCTCTTTCTGCCACCTCTACATTACGGCATTGCAACTATAGGTATAATAGTAGGTAATGATAGGTAATAAACCTCTACAATAAAACTAATCTGCGTACGTTAGTGAACATAATGTTAGCTTATAAATGTGTCGTAATTACATGACTATAAATCTGCCGTTGTTTTAATGAATTTTAAACTAAGCTGCTCCTATCTTCAGTGTTTTTTATGAATAGATAGATACATTTGTCTGCATGTGCGTTTACCTTTATTTTTAAAGATTGGAGTCCAAGATCCGGTTCCTATGAGCGAGGCTCTGGAATCTGGAGCCGCAGGAGAAAGAAACTCAGAATTTTTCATACGTAGAGACCTATAACTTCTGAGGGGTATCAAAGTACGGCGTGTTGTTTATGGTAAAACAGCGTATGGCTGCTGGCATTTCTCGAAATTTCTGAAAGCTGTTCTATTGTAGTTCTTTAGCGATAAAGACACAGGTGAAGGAACACTGTCCTAACTTACAAGAGGTGAAGTCATGGAGTTTCGTAACAAATCAATGACACTATACTTATTGATATATCTCAACCATCTACCATCTTCTTTTGTATTGTTCCCAACAGATGAAAGAGAAGTATGTAGCTACATTCTAAACCTGAAGAAGGATAAAACTGTGGGAAGAGACAATATCCCTGGATATTTTCTGAAACGATATCATCAGGTTTTAACGGCTCCTTTAGCATACATATTTAACAGTATGTTTCAAACTGGAATATTTCCAAGTGAGTTTAAGCTGGCTGAAGTAATCCCAATTTTTAAGAGTGGTGACAGAGGCTGTGTTAACAATTACAGACTTATCTCTCTGCTTTCTACTTTGTCTAAATTGGCGGAAAAGCTACTTAACAAACGACTAATGGGCTATTTGGAGTCTAAGAACCTTCTGTCGAAATCCCAGTTTGGATTTAGAGCTGGTAAGTCAACTAACGATGCAGTGCATGAATTGGTTGATCATATAGTTCGCAAATTGGATAGAAAGGAAAAGGTCTTAGCTATCTTTCTGGACCTAGCTAAAGCGTTTGACACAGTCTCTGCGCCACTCTTACTAGATAAACTGGAGAAGATGGGAATTCGAGATACTCAGCTTGAATTGTTCAGAGATTATCTCACTAACAGAAAGCAACGAGTTAGAGTGGGTGAACATGTTAGTGATGATCTACCCATAGCCTTCGGTGTACCACAAGGCAGTGTATTGGGTCCTACGCTGTTTATCACCTTCATCAATGATCTTTGTAATCTTAATCTAAAAAATGGCAAAATCGTTACCTATGCTGACGACACCGCACTCATTTTCCACGGAGACACATGGGACGACGTCTATAACAATGCTCAGACTGGATTTAATACGGTGACAAAATGGCTCATGGATAATGGCTTGGCACTGAATGTTGATAAAACGAAGTACATACCTTTCTCAATTAAAAACCTGTCATACCAATTGCAAGATAATTATTCAATTGTAGCGCACTCTTGTTTACCCTGTCAACCTTGTTCTTGTAGAAATGTAGAATTGACTCTCAATATTAAGTATTTAGGTGTCATGATCGATAATACGCTAACCTTTGACTATCATGTGAATTTACTTTCATCCAGGGTCCGAAAGCTTATTTTCGTCTTTAAGAACTTGAGATATATCGCCGATGATACAATTTTTCGATTAGTGTACTCAGCTTTATGCGAGTCTATATTGAGCTACTGCATTACGGTTTGGGGTGGCGCATGTAAGAAGAATTTGATTGTGCTCGAGAGAGCTCAAAGGGCAGTTTTAAAAATGAGTCACTTCCTACCATTTTTATACCCCACAAAAGACCTTTACCAACTTGTGGATCTACTTACAGTGCGCCAACTATATATTACCAATACTGTCTTGAAACAACACGCGCTTATTGGTTGGGACCCTCTGCGTATAAATAACAAACGACTGAAGTACAAAGTGTGTTCTTCACTAGATAATCGGTGGAACACAGCATTCTCTCATAGGTTCTTTGGTTTCCTAGGGCCATTCCTTTACAACAAAATCAATAAAGAAAATTTAATACATGCGCTCACAAAATTTCGCTGCAAAAAGATCATAATTGCTTGGCTAAAGACTCTTAGTTATGAAGATACAGAAAACCTCTTCTATATACCTTCTTAATGTCTCAAAATATACTCAATCACATAATGCTGCACGCTCAGTTACACACACACACACACACACACACACAAACAGACACACACACACACACACACACACACACACACACACACACACACACATACACACACACACACACACACACACACACACACTCACACACACACACATACAGACAGACACACACACCACACACATCACAAAAGCATCAGTTCTATAACAATAAATAAAATAAACTTTCAGTAATTGTGTTAATACAAATCACACACACAATCTCTCTACGGCTATGCTTGTCAATTTAATCTAGATGTACAACTAACTAGCCGCAGTTGTCCAGGGTCTGGAGAGGCCGGTAATTCTGTCATACAGGTCTCCTAGTGCAGATGCCAGTCTCTCACATAGATTTTCAATGTTATGTATCACTAGATTAAGACTAACATGTTGTATATTTTTTTCTGTGTGTGATAATTTAAAAGTTAATTATATATCTAAGTACGCTGTATTATAATCCTAGTAATTTAGAATATAAAAAAATAATTAATGAGTTTGGTGACGAAGATTTGAGGGTACTTGGTTCTTATTATAATTATCACCTTGCCTTATAATTAGGTACAGTATCTATAATTTGATATTATAATAATATTTTTTAGAATTCTGAACAGTTTTTATTGTATTTTACGATAAGGTATAATCTGGTTTGTCTGGTGGACAGGTCTGTTTTGTCTAAAGTGAATTATGGGGATTTTCAGTTTCTTCAAGAATTCGTTTTTGGGAACGAAGTCCAAGTTAAAAGCTAATACTTTAGACAGCTTACTTTGGCTTGTGAATGTAGTTCCAAGTCTGGTTGGATTCTCTACTCAAGCCGAAAGTATTTGGGGTATAGTACTTTCCTGTTTATATTAATAAGATTATAATTAGATTTGCTAAGAGCTTTTTATTCCACTGATGGAAAGTGGTCCCTCTTGCCTCTAAATGTTTTTTTTTATTTATATTTAGTCCGCCATAATGTTGCCGCCGCGCCACCCGATGGAAATCAACGTAATGTAGCGAATGGGGGCCACTGTCACACTTTGTAAGACTGTAGACAGTAGTCCTCAAATTGGCGGTCGAATGATGTGCCTCTTCACGCTCCGCTTGAAGAACCCAGGATTGTAAGAGGAGGGAAACAGTAGGTGCACTGTACTTGTCCTGCCTACACGACCTCTGTGAAAATCTCCCTATGTGTACCTTATATCCCGCAGTTCAGCGTTTTCCAAACTATGGGACGCGAACCACATAATATTAGGTGGGCTCACTTTAGTGGCATAAAATATGTCCAAAAAAGGGAAATTAGGTGGGTATCCATTTAGAATTAGAACGTTTGTATCTAATGAAAATATGTAGGCCGAACTCATAAGTCTAATTTGAATACTATTTCAGTGCCATATTGGATTGCCCACTGTTGTCTCTTGTTCTACGTTTATGGAGTAGGTAGCTTTGTGTACCAATGGAGGCATGCAGACGGCGTGGAAGATTTTCTCAAGAGCTATGTTAATATTTCCCTTCTAATTATAGTGGCGAATATTACCTGGTGGTGGTTAATGAAACGGTGAGTTAGAATGGCGATCTCTTTATAAATACCGGAAGTCAAAACTTTGAACACCTTTCTAAGAAAATAATGAAATATAAAATTTTCTACAGTTATGGAAAAAGAACAGATTTTAATAATTAATTGCTGTCGAACTTCATGAGTATTTGTAATGCTTCGGCAATACTTTTATTGATAAACCATCCTGGGGTCATCCTTTCGTTGGCTTCAATTAGGGAACGTGTGGTGTTTAGTCGGCATAGCATCCATGTAGGATTTTCCTCATGTAATATTAAAAAAACCTACTAAAACCACAATATAATGCCCTAAAATGATAATAAAAGGAGGGGAGGGGGGAAGAGGAACCCGCCTCACACCCTCGATTCGTCAATCCTAACTTACAACCGTTAAGGATAACCCCAACTAATTGTATGGGAGGAATGACGAACCGAACTCCTCAGGAAAGGAATTTTGGATGTGGGATAGGAAAAATTACCTGTACCCTCCAGATTGTTGGTAATTAGCACTACTCCGCTTAACAATGTGACTAATTTGTCAACACGTGTTGCTCCTACACACGAGGCATCTTCAGGACTGCTTGGCAGCGAAATATAACCACAATATAATGCCCTGCCATCAGCCTACGGCGAGGAGTCCCGGGTAGGCCCTCGTAACCATTGCACTCCCATGAGTCACAGTATGATAATGATAGTTCGCTACTGCTCAAATTCTTTTCAGGCCACTACTCAAGTCGGTGTTAAAAGACATTGAACAAAATGATAGTTTGTCTCGCCGATCGTCGGATTTACTATCAAAACATGGAAAACTGTTGAGAATTATCAAGCGGATTATCTTAATTTTTTATTTCTGTAATGCTACAGATGCTTTTGTTGTATATTGGCCGCATCGTGTCGATCTTGAAGGCAATTTTTATATGACACCGTGCGTTGGTAAGTTTATTATTGATTTTAGTTTGGCTTTTTAGCTCTGATGGCCCAGAGCTAGCGATGGGTAATTCGAATAATTTTATTCGAATAATTCGAATAAGACTGTTGACTCGTTGATTCGAATCACTTTCGCCCGAAACCGAATCAATTCGTTAACTCGTGACGTACTCGCTAGTCGTAGGCAGGTACAGCCGTACTACAGACATGTAGGTGCTTTCGGTCGGAGCGCGGGCGGCGGGGAGCGGTGCCGCTGTCGTGTCGACTCGGCTTGATTCGACATTCGTTCGTTCGATTCGCTCTCTCGCTCTAATACGAATTCTAATATTGATCTAAGAATCACGATTGGTTGGATACATTATTTGATATTCGATTCGTTTTACGTACAGCAGTGATGCCAACTTAGGGGGTTTCTCCCTAAATTCCCTAAAATCTTTATTTAGGGGTATTTTTAGGAGTTATATATTCTAAATAGGAGTGCCACCTCTTGAAATTTTCATAAAATAGGGAAAAATAGGAAATAAGTTTTGATTTTGCTGTACGTACAATACAATTGTACCTATTTTTCATTATTCTGTTGTTATTATTACTTTCCTGGTGTCATGTATGTCAATGTCACATAAATGAATTTAAAAAATCGATTTAGGAAATTTTATCGCTTTTGTCATGAAACATTAATTCACGCTTCGTACGTTTAAATTTATAGAAAATAACACAACTTTATATTTATGAGCAGAACTGCCAACACCTTTGAGACCTAGTTTGATTTTTTTTAATGTATACATAAAAAAAAGAGTTCAGGGATTTTTCTAGATTTTTAATCAATACTTAGAGGAATTTTAAGGTCGGTTCTAGGGTGACCATTCCGTAGGAGTTGGCATCACTAGTACAGTAGGTACATCATTGAAGATCTGGGGGTTTTTCAAATTTTGTCCTTGATATTTCATTTGGGAGCATAGATAGTATGTTCAGTACTCGCTAACTCTGCCTGTCATGCGGAAGACTCGACATGCGAGTACGAATACGAGTAATTTGACTCGCTTTCGCAAATTCGTCGCGTGATTTGATGACACCGACGCGGCGACACGTGACGATCCGAATCAATTCGAATTAAGAGTAATTTATAATCGATTGATTCGAATTGAAAAAAATACGATTCGTCACATCGCTACCCAGAGCGAGTTTACGAAGCTACAAGCCAGCGAGTCCTCTCCCTCCTCTCCTTAAATCTCTCCTCAAAAATATAGTCTTACGATTGATCGGAATTTGGCCCATTGTTAACTCTACATTTATGTATTTACAAATCTACCGATAAATGCAAAGTCACTGGAGGGATAGATGTAAGAGAAAGTGTTTCCATCAATTACTTACATTGTAACTTACGTTGTAAGTAAATGATGTGACTGTGGAATTCTACATGTCAATATTGTGTAATATTTATATTATTAACTAAATGGCGCCCGCGACTTTTGATTCCATGCAGGCGCAGGAGACCTTATCTATCTATACTTATAATAAAACTGTTGAGGGTCGAGAGTCTGTACATGGAAGATATTTTGAAAATTTTAATTGTAGGGCGTTCTTTAATCGATACTGATGCCGAAAATGTAATTTAATGTTTTTATGTCTGTCCGTCTGTCTGTCTGTCTGTCTGTCTGTATCCCGAATAAGTATCATGCCAAAACTACTGATCCAAATTAAATGATATTTGGTACATTCCGAGCTTATAGTTTGAGGAAGGTTCTAGAATACTTTTGATACCGATATTTCACGTGGTTACTGCGGGAGAGGGGATGAAAGACAAAATGATTTTTTAGTTGTAATTTCTCAACGCGTGGTCAAATTTCAAATATTGTTTTAATGTTGGAAAGTGATTACTTTAAGGATCGTTCCACACAAGTTTCAATATTGAGGGTTCTGTAGTTTCGAAATTAGAGACATCTCAACTTTAGCTAAACCTAGAATTCAAGGGTTCCTTTGAATGTGAGGGTTAATCTAAACGGGCGTGTTGGCTTAATCATAAAACATAAAATAATTCAGTCCCCGCCTTCGGGACTGAATTATTTTACAATAGCCTTAATCATTAAGCTCTTTTATGATTAAGCAAACAGGGCCGTTCCACACGATACTTGATGAGTCAGATGAAGAAGCACCTCTCCTTTCATACACCTCGTGTGACGTAAACGAAGTTGCGAGGGTCAGCTAGTTCCTGAAATAAAAAGGCTATATGTTATTTCCGATCTTCATTTATCCCTGTACCGTTTCCTTTCATGATATTTCCTCTACCAGTTCAGTAAGTAGGTAAATCACTTTTTGCAAATTTTATACTGTTTATCTAGGTGTTTTTGAATTTGCAGCTTATCCTATATATTAACGTTCAACGGGTGACCTCCTGGCGTACATAACACACACCTGGGATAAGGCTATGGAGAGGCACGGCGAATCTCTGGCTATTGGCCTAGATATCGCTAAAGCCTTTGATAGGGTATGGCATGCGTCGCTTCTTTCCAAGCTGCCGGCATGCGGTCTACCGCCTCATTAGTGCCGCTGGGTGGCCAGCTTCCTGCACGGGCGACGTATACGGGTTCTCTGTTATGGTCAGGCTTCCTGCTTTTTGCAGGTAAATGCCGGAGTACCACAGGGATCGGTATTGTCCTCAACTCTCTTTCTTCTGCATATCAATGACATGCTGTCCCTTGGGTGCATTCATTGTTATGCAGATGATAGTACTCTACATGGGAGCTACTCTGGCCGTCCAGCGGAGGGGCGTGGCGACGTGGAGGAGAAGAGGCAACTCGTGGCGGATCTCGACCGGGACCTGGGTCACATTGCCCAATGGGGTTCAGACAACCTGGTCGAGTTCAATGCCAGAAAAACACAGGCGTGTGCGTTTACAGCTAAGAAGTCCCCATTCCTACCGCTACCCTCCCTTCAGAGCATTACGGTTCCACTAAGGGACAACCTGGAGATCCTCGGTATAGACGTCCGGCGTGAATTCAATCACAAAAACTACATAGAAAGTTGTATTGGGCAGCCCTCGCGGAAACTAGGAGTCTTAAATAAGGTGAGACGATATTTCACGCCACATCAGAGATGTTTACTGTACAAGACGCAAATTCGTCCCTGCGTCGAATACTGTTGCAGTTATGTGTATTACGCTATGCAGAGACGTGCTATCCGAATAATTGGTTGTCCTGAGGTGACGGGAGGCCTCGAACTGTTGGCGCAGCGAAGAACCATAGCGTCCTTGACTGCCTTCTATCGAATGTATCACGGCGAATGTTCTGAAAAGCTCTTCGACCTGATCCCACTCTCTCCTTTCCGATCCCGAACAACACGTGCCGGGCAAAGATGCCACTCATGGTCTAAGAGCCCATGAACATCTACCAGTATGTATTTGACCAGACCTGAGATTTTGTACACTGAGACTCCTATACCTACCATGCATTATGCAGTAACTCACTAAACTCTAAGTGAGTCACGCGACGACTGCGCAGCCAGGACAGGTGTCGATTTTTGACTAGTTTTAAATGCATTTGACCACGTTTGCCGTTTTAAAAAAATGAAAATATATTATTATTATTATCGGAAAATAAGAATGGCAGACCATTATCGTGAGTTTTACTTAGTGGCAGACGAAATTGAAAATGGCAAAAAAATTTTTTTTTGAAAGTATTTGACCAGATCTGCCATTAAAACATTTGATTGATTATGGTCTTAAAAGCTTATATTCAAAAAGGCAGACGTCTACATAGAGCATTTACATAAAAAAATAATAAAATATTACCTACTACTCGGTCAGATGAATACGCATTCCGTTCGCTGTTTTACATTAATATCAATATAAATACTGTGGGACATTCACACACAATGCCATCTAGCCCAAACCAAGATAATATAAGCTTTTGCTATGAGATTTAGACAACTGACAAACATACTTAGATTTTTCTTAATAGATAGGTACACATTATACCTAGAAGTTACATAGAAACACCTGAACTCCGAAAAACTATTAGATATGACTGCCTCGTTGGTCTAGAGATCGTAAAGCCCAAATGAAGATCACGAAGTCGTGGATTGTTTCCCAACATGCCACAAAAAATTATGTGAGCCACAAATATAATTTGTCTACAGTCTGGGTGTTTCTATGTAGGTATTAACAATAAAAAAATGATTCAAGTATTAATATCCTGTTGTCTGATTTCCTTAACACAATCAAGGTAATCCTAGTTTACTTTGGGATCACATTATAAGTACTGTGTAAAAATTGTACGCATCTGTAAATAATTTCTCTTTCTAAAGTTTTACAATTCTAATTTTATATATTTTACTATTATAATTTTAATATGAAAGAATCATAAATAATGCGGTATACGCTGATAAATCACATAGATTACCTACTATTTATATTTTGTTATTATTTCGACATGTCAAAAGTGTTAAATGAGTTAAGAGGGAACATGGGCTCAGAGAAATTTGCAAAATAGGTATTTGAATTTAGATGTTGCCGTCGCAGTGCACCTAATAACAACCCCGTAATGTGCGATAAGAAAAACTTTAGTTCAGATCGATTTTATTTGGACGAGTAGATTCGCAGTTAGAGGACTAACCGGCAAATTCAAAACAATTTTTCAGATATTTGCATTTGACATACAAGAAATTTTACACCACCAAGAAAATGCAAGCACCGCAATGACAGATTGTCAAAAAACGAAACTTCAATTCAAACGCAAAGTTTTCGATGTCAAAGGAGTAAAAATTTCTTTTAAAAATATAAATCTCTAGTTTAGAAAGATCAAAATAAGTTTAAAAGTACTGCTTATTTAAATTCAGTTTCTTAGGAATATTAAGAAACTACTCGTTGCGTTTGCCTGAAAATTCCGTATAAAAATTTATGTGCATGTTTTATGTATTGTCCGGTTTGAACATTATTTCCGTACAGATACGGACAAATCCGTATATATGGCAAGACTGAACATGCATGCGGCTACAACGAGTACCAGCACGCGCCGTACGCGCCGCATTATGATGCATTTTACGAAAAACGGAATGTGCAGTGCGGGTGAAATGTGCGAGGTTTCATATCATTACATACAACGAATTCTAAAATGCGGCGCGGTCGGCGCGTACGGAGCGTACGTTGCTAACAAATGTGCGATCAGCTTTAGAGAACATACTAACTGTCAAACAAAAAAAGATCAAACCTGACGTATGGTTTAGTCTTAAAAATAAATTTATTAACATGAGGCGTTATTGAAACTTTTTTTTTTGTGTTCTGGTTTAATCTGCAATCAGTATTTTTCTTTTCTTGAACTATAAGCAGATTATGTTGGGAAGATATATTGACATGTGAAGTGTGCCTCTCAGCAGAGACATCTACTCCTTAGGTCCACAGCTCAGTCACTCGCAAGATGTAGGCTCAATATGTCCCTTCTTTCTATTTGGATTTTCTTCTTCTTATTGAAATCTAAAAACTATTGCTCAAGAGTCTGTATGAAGCTAAATAGACTATCATCTTGATCTAGATCACAGGAGTCGTAAGGTCTACTAAATTAACTCTTTTTTAGTCAAAAATGTCGTGAATTTTAAGCTGGATCTTCTATACTTAATGTCTGGTTTAAAATGTATTTTATAATTACCAGAAAGACAATAGTAAATCTTAATTAACTCGAACCACATGTTGTTTTTTAATTATTACAGTTCTATTAATTAATTTATTTCGTTAAAACGCATAGAACTGAACGTATCTACCACATAATTGTACGCTGAAATTAATATCTGTTATCTTCTTTAAACTGATTAGCGTCAGGTGGGCTCTTAACAGGTAATTTTAAGTAATCATTTTCTGTTCTAAATTACTCAGGAACATCTATAGATACTGTGTCTATAGCATTGAAATATATACGTGGAGGTATAAGTAGTAGGTAATATATTCGTCGTGACAAATTGAAAGAGTAAAATAACACTATTTTAAAACATTACTTTAAAATACAAAATAAATACAGTGACATAGGTACTCGCAAGTAAAATATATGCGTTGGTGCGGGCGTTAGTAAAACAGACTGTCGCTTTGAGATCTTGGGTTCGATTCATGGGTCGGACAAATATTTGTTTGACCCACAAATAGTTGTTTCAGGGTTTAGGTGTCTCTATATAGAATGTGTAAGTACCTACCTATGTATTAAGAAAGATCTAAGTATGTTTGTCAGTTGTCTAAATCTCATAGCAAAAGCTTATATTATCTTAGTTTGGGCTAGATAGCATTGTGTGTGAATGTCCCACAGTATTTATATTGAAATTAATGTAAAACAGCGAACGGAATGCGTATTCATCTGACCGAGTAGTAGGTAATATTTTACTATTTTTTTATGTAAATGCTCTATGTAGACGTCTGCCTTTTTGAATATAAGCTTTTAAGACCATAATCAATCAAATGTTTCAATGACAGATCTGGTCAAATACTTTCAAAAAAAAATTTTTTGGGCATTTTCAATTTCGTCTGCCACTAAGTAAAACTCACGATAATGGTCTGCCATTCTTATTTTCCGATAATAATAATAATATATTTTCATTTTTTTAAAACGACATACGTGGTCAAATGCATTTAAAACTAGTCAAAAATCGACACCTGTCCTGGCTGCGCAGTCGTCGCGTGACTCACTTAGAGTTTAGTGAGTTACTGCATAATGCATGGTAGGTATAGGAGTCTCAGTGTACAAAACCTCAGGTCTGGTCAAATACATACTGGTAGATGTTCATGGGCTCTTAGACCATCACACACAGTTTGCCAGAACTGAGCGTTTCAAAAGATCGTTCCTCTGTCGAACTATAAAGGCATGGAACGACCTGCCCGCACACGTGTTTCCCTCATCTTACAATCCCGGGTTCTTCAAGAGAAGAGTGAAGAGGCACATCACAGGGCCGCCAACTTGAGGACCACTGTCAGAAGTGGCCCCCAATCGCTAGATGCGCCACGGCTTTCCATCAGGCGGGTGGCGACGTTAATAAGGCGAGCTAAATATTAAAAAAAAATATCCGTGGTTCACTTACCAAAATATCCGTGAAATATTTGAGCTTAGAAACATGAGTGACGGCATTTTTATTATTTTGGTATCAGGATATATGGTATAGTCATTCGTTTAATACGTGTGGTTGGTTTTACTACCCTTATGATATAAGAACATTCAAAGGTTGTCTTTGATTTATTCAAGCTACGAATTAAAACTGATGAATCTATTTCTAATTTCAGGCATGCCACTATCAGCAAGCCCAAACCGCGAGATCTGTAAGACGTTACTTGGCTTACAAGAAGCTTCCATCTCAACCGTTGTCCTGAACTTTCAAGCACTCCTGTTACTCCTTATAGCTCACACGGCGGTGATGTTTCAATTGCTTTCGAAGGAAATGATGCTGCTTAATGCGAGTGGGAATGATCCGAATATAAAATTAATGGCAAAAGAATTACTACCGTCAATGGTCTACCGACATTCTTTAACATTACGTATAGTTGACAAACTCCAGGCTTTGTACAGTACTCCCCTTGGAGTCAACTTTGGCAGCAATGCCGTTTGTATCAGCTTATGTTTTTATTTACCTCTCTCTGAATGGTTGAAATTCATGCCTATTTTGGTGTATTGTTTTCTTACATTCTTTTTATATTGTTTTCTATGTCAGCGGCTAGTAAATGCGTCGGAAGACTTCGAGAGAGCAGTGTATTGCTGTGGTTGGGAGAACTTCGATTTAAAAGAAATGAAGATGGTCTATGTGATGCTCCGGCAGGCTCAGAAACCGATTGAGTTGCTGGCCTCTGATATTATTCCTGTTAATATTTCTACCTTTGCAACTACTCTACAAGGAATGTTCAAGTTTGTTACAGTTGTGAAAATTTAAAAAGATAATTATATACTAAGGTATTTAGTAAGCACTTATACTGATTTAGATGAATAAAGCGATCAGTCAAATTATTATCTTTTCAAGTCAAAATATTATATTTTTTACACGAAAATGTATGAGAATTGCAACTTTTCTTTTTCTTCTGAGAATAATATTTATCTTAGCACAGAGAAAAAAAAATTAAATAGAGTGTTCTCTGGTGTAATGAATGGGCACATTTACTAAGTTTCGCTTTATTTCTGATATTTGTTGCAAAAAAAAACATTTGATAAATTATGGTGTTTGGTTCAATCCTGATACCTATGAACTCATATATTATAATATTTGTTTTAACCTGGAAATGAGTTAAGAGACCTCGTTAACCTACCAGTACTGCGCCACCGTATCAGTTGATGAAGATGAGATGAGATATCTTAGATCTAAGGAAGTTATTACACATCTAAACATGTTACATATCTGTGGTAATTATTTCCACATTTAGCTTTTTATCTCAGCGATACAGTTACGTGCCTAAGTACCTATCTGTACTTTCTAAGAGCGTCTAAGCAACATTCTGTTCAAAGATTGTACAACACTTTGGTGAAAGTGTCATTGTGGTAACATGTGTTATTCGTGTTATAAGTCTAGAAAGTAATGTTATTGACAATTTTTTCAGGCCATAATTAAAAATGCTTTTGGTAGTAACTGTAGTAAGTAAACTTTTACGAAATACATGCGAGATGGCTTCTAGAGTGGGTTGCGCGTACCCCCCTCCTCTAGGTGAGGCAGCCGTAGGTCTGTTGGGAGTCCTGGGGACATACTTCCAAAGGGCATACCTACTACTTACCCGGGGCTCCCAACCGTAGGCTGTTAAGTAGGATACGTGTGGTTTTAGTCGGTTGGAGCCCGGCATAGCATCCCTGTAGAATTTTCCTCACGTTAAAAAAAAGAGTGGGTTGCGCGAGTATAGCACCTCTGTTATTGCAAACGTGTAGGTTACGATGATATTTTTGAAGTGACAACGTCTTATAATTCGATGGAGCCGGCTCGCAGCACGAGCCTGGAACGTTAATCCGAAACTCGTTTGTTCGAATAATCTGTTGACAGAATCATTTTTGGCAGACGTCTACTTTTATAGAGAGCACGGTTGGCAGAAATCACTACTCGTAGAAAGCACGTTTCGCCGAAGTATTGGTTGATAGAATCATTGTTGCACAGATGTCATGGTTGTTCGAAAGCACTGTAGGCAGAAACCTCTGTACATAGATAGCACGGTTCGCCGGTTGTTAATAGAATAATTATTCACAGAAGCCTTGGTCCACAGAAAAACGCAAAGGTTTCTGCCAACCACGCGGTTGGCAGAAACCTTTGTTCATAGATAAAACTTCATTCCGAAAGCTTTTTTGATAGAATCACTTTTTCCAGATACATCGGATCATAGAAAGCAATGGGTTCGTAAAGTAGGTACTGCTGGATAGCTAGTCTCTCGGATACTTTTTTACCTGTGGTTCTACCCCAACGATAGTATCGAGGGCAAGAAAGGGACTTTAGATTGAGGAAAGCTTAAAACGATCAAAGTTATTAGATTATTCTTTGCAACGAGCTTTCTGTGACTGATGTATCTGGAAAAAGTGGTTTCTATCGAAAAAGCTTTCGGAATGAAGTTTTATCTATGTACAGAGGTTTCTGCCAACCGCGCTTTTTATGAACCAATGCTTATTAATTCGGCGAACCGTGCTATCTATTTACAGAGGTTTCTGCCTACAGTGCTTTCGAACAACCATGACATCTGTGCAACAATGATTCTATCCACTAATACTTCGGCGAACCGTGCTTTCTACGAGTAGTGATTTCTGCCAAGAGTGCTTTCTATGAAAGGAGACGTCTGCCAAAAAGGATTCTGTCAACAGATTATTCGAACATTCGAACAAACGAGTTTCGGATTAACGTTCCGGCAGCACGCACGAAAAAATATGACGTATGCGGCGTTACCTCGCTCTGGGGCGTTCCAATTAAGGCTGAGTTGTCACGTTCAACTATCGTCAGTAAACCGACTTTACAGGCAACCGATTTTTTCGCTCAGATGGAGCATGCATTTTTAGGGTTCTGTATCCAAAGGGTAAAAATGGGACCCTATTACTGAGACTCCTTGTCCATCTGTATGTCATCAGGCTGTATCTCAAGTGAAAGCTAGAAGTTAAAACTTTTACAGTTGATTTATTTAGATTGCCGCTATAACAACACAATAAAATAACTGCTTAACAAAATAAAAGCAGAGTTGTTGAACGTTTGTAGCGTTTGTAAAGAAAGAAAGAAAAATCTGAAATTCTCGTAAATGGATTCGGGTCTTTCTTTCTTTCTTTCTTTGATCCCAGTTGCCAGCAACATGACTATTTGTTAAGGGTCCAATGAGGCTAAATGGACTAAAATCTTTATCTAGAGCTCAGGACTTGTGAACTGAAAATGTTTTTTTTTTGTAGAAAATGAAGAAATAGATCGATTTAGTAAAATTTTAAACTTCATCTCATAATATCTTTAGTTTAAAAGGAACACAATAGTAAAATGTTCTCCCACTCTAAGCATTTTTTCCCCAATGATTATAGTTCTTTTATAATTAACTTATATCGTTCAAACGAACAAAACTGCTCGCATCTCTCTCTTTCTAGTACGCCAAAATGAATTCAGTCCTCGCCAAAGGCGTGGACTGAATTGTTTTAGAATAGACTTAATCTTAAAGCTATTTTATGATTAAAGGCAAACAGGGCAGTCTCACACGCTGCTTGATGAGTCTGATGAAGAAATCCCTCTCCGTTCATACACCATATAACGTAAACGAGGTTCCGATGTCAGCTTGTTTTGAAATATGGGCGCAGTATTTAAATTAAACCAAGAACTTGGTACTTATTTTAAAAATGAAATGAAAATTTCGTTCAGTAGGTACTTTTCTCGTCTATGTGAAAAGTAGACACATCGATACAGACTAGAAATTCCCAAAATATTTTGAACTACTAGTACGAGATCCGACTCCAGAATCAGTACGTTCATCGAGTATACGCTAGAAACCTAATTATTACGCATAATTATGATTAGAAGAATATATATTTACTAGGGTGCCTATCAAAATTTGGCCGCGAATATTTTTAATTTAATTATTGCTAATTGATTATCGGAAAAAAATTTCGTTCACTTGTTTTTTAAATAAAATATCGGCCACTTCACGGCAATATACATAAAGACTCTGAAAAATCACGGTTGCCGTTGCGCACTTGGCCGCACCTCTTCACAGCCAGGTGTAAACGGGTATGATTTTGATACATTTATACGTTCATAACGTACATTTATTATTTATATATCAAATTAAAGCTAATTTTTTTCTGTTTATTATGATATACGGTTGCCTAATTAAATCTGGCCGCAAATAAGGGTTGCTGGCTGTTAAAGATGGTAAATATTTAAGATAGAGTGAAAGAGAGCTAGTGCGTAACATCACTAGTCAGACGAGGATAGCGATTGCCAGCTGTACGACGCTTTAAAGCCATTGCGCATGCGTTCAATGTTCTAGTGCTAGTGTTCTCAACCACACCGGTTCAAACAGTAGTAGGGACTACTGAATAAATACTCCAAAAGAAATGTCTTCTTCTTCAAAATGAAAAATTCAAAAATTACAACAAAAAAATTTTATCGGTGAAAAATAAAACCAAGGTTGCTTAAGTAAAAAGTAATTTTATTGTACAGTGGGCCAAAAAATTGGTGTACCATCTTAAGGTTGAACGTCGTTTGCAAATTCATAGGCGATAATGCTAATTGCCGTGTTTAAATGGACAGGCGCAGGTCGCCGCGACCCTGTTGAAATAAAGCCTTCAACTTGGCTTAACGACTGCCATTTTACTGACAACCAGGACCAACGGCTTAACGTGCCTTCCGAAGCACGGAAACGCTCAAATAAATGTCACAAAGTGATCACATGGATGGTCACCCATCCATGGACCGGCCATAGTGAAAGCTGCTTACTGCAGTGATCGTTTACAGAACACTGAGTCCGCGGGGCCACGAGCGCTTCAAATTTTTTTTAAATATATATTCACGGACATTTCATACAACGCTATCTGATCCCAAAGTAAGCTAGGAATAACCTGCTTATGTTATGGGTATCAGACCACGGATATTAATACTTATATACTTTTTAAATACATACATATCATACATAGAAACACCCAGACTCTTGATACAAACATTTATGGGTCACACAAATATTTGTCTCCGGTGGGAATCGAACCCACGACCTCCAGCGCCGCAGGCGGTATCACTACCGACTGCGCTACAGAGGCAATGGCTTTAAAGCGTCGTACAGCTGGTAATCGCTATCCTCGTCAGACTAGTGATGTTACGCACTAGCTCTCTTTCACTCTATCTTAAATATTTACCATCTTTAACAGCAAGCAACCCTTATTTGCGGCCAGATTTAATTAGGCAACCGTATATCATAATAAACAGAAAAAAATTAGCTTTAATTTGATATTTAAATAATAAATGTACGTAATGAACGTGAAAATGTATCAAAATCATACCCGTTTACACCTGGCTGTGAAAAGGTGCGGCCAAGTGCGCAACGGCAACCGTGATTTTTCAGAGTCTTTATGTATATTGCCGTGAAGTGGACGATATTTTATTTAAAAAACAAGTGAATGAAATTTTTTTCCGAAAATCAATTAGCAATAATTTAATTAAAAATATTAGCGGCCAAATTTTGATAGGCACCCTACTAAATGTATATTCTCCTAATCATAAATATGCGTAAAAATTACGTTTTTAGCGTATACTCGATGAACGTACTGATTCTGCAGCCGGATCTTAGACTATACAGACACGTCAGTAGAACATAATCCAATTTAATTTTTAAATATTGTATTAAACAAACACTGTTTTATGATTTATTTATCTAGTCTATACAATACATACAAATAAATAAAATTGGAGTGTCTGTTTGTAATATTAAAAGAACCGCTTTCTACTACATGCATAATTATGAATGTATATACGGTAGGTACACATACCAAAATATATATTTTTAAAATTTTTGTCTTTCTGTCTGTCTGTTTGTTCCGGCTAATCTCTGGAACGGCTGGACCGATTTAGACGGGACTTCTACTGGCAGATAGCTTATGTAATAAGGAGTAACTTAGGCTACTTTTATTTTAGAAAAATTCTTTTATTTTAGGAAAATAAAGTAATCGTTTTATCCCGGGAATTAGTTCCCACGGGAAGCGGGAACGGTAACCAACTTTTCGCGGTCGAAGCTGCGGGTATTAGCTAGTTGTTAATATAATTATTTTTATTAAATTTAATTGTATTTTATACATAAGTATATTTAAAGTAAAATCGACTGTGACTATGAACAGTATCGAATCTGCAAAACACGAAATTTACAGGAGAGCAGTTTGAAGTTATATTTTGACCTGTAATAATAAATTAAAATGTTATAATGAAACTAATCAATGTATGAGGTAGCAAAATTTATAAGCTTTTTTGACCCTATATCTCCATTAAATTATTTCATTTATATTTTGTTATATTTCACTTTCGATGATGTACCTTGTCAAAAAATACGGCAGTCCTATCGAAAGTGGCAGATTCCATAGTGTTTGTGGTTGATAAATTTATAGAAAGTGTCGAATCTACCAGTTTCAATACTGTTCTTTGAAAGTTGTACTGCATTTCGATACTTTGCTAAAAAGTATGTTGATAGCAAGTAAGTTTTATAAGTAATACGTAGTTGCTTTCTGATAAAGGAAGACGGGTACCAAACTCAATCACTAGTTTTGTGTAAATTTCGTGCTTAAAATGGATTTTTATTAAATACTAGCTGATGCGCGCGGCTTCGCCCGAGTGAAATTTGGTTCCCGTTCCCGCTTCCCGTGGAACATTTTCCCGGGATAAAAAGTAGCCTATGTGTTATTCCAGACTATACTCTATCCCTGTACCAAATTTCAGCCAGATCCGTTCAGCCGTTAGAGCGTGATTGAGTAACAAACATCCAAACATCTTCACAAACTTTCACATTTATAATATTACTAGTTGATGAGCGCGACTTCGCACGCGTGAAATTTGTTTCCCGTTCCCGCTTCCCATGGGAACATATTCCCGGGATGAAATGTAGCCTAGTGTTATTCCAGACTAAAATCTACCCCGGTTCCAAATTTCAGCCCGATCCGTTCAGCCCGATCCGTTCAGCCGTTAGAGCGTGATTGAGTAACAAACATCCAAACATCTAAACATCCAAACATCTTCACAAACTTTCACATTTATAATATTAGTAGGATTAGCTCATGACCGCCCCTTAAGCCACGTGGAAATCTGTTCCCATTCCCGCCATTACAGGAACATTTCCAAGTGATAAAAAATAGCATATCTGTTATTCTAGGCTGTAATCTATCCCTGTGCCAAATTTAAACCAGAGTCGTTCAGCTGTTACCATGTTTGAGTATTAAAACATCTTCGCAAACTTCCACCTTTTATATTAGTAAGACAAAACAAGCTATAGCTTTCATAAATTGAAATCTGTTACCTTTAATATAGAAATATCAACTTATTCTACTAAATAAGAAGAATTCCGCGAATTTAAACAGCTCGCTCATATAGATTAAATGAGAAAAATTAGAACCGCATTGAAAATATTTGCAACGGTTTTCATTTTCACCTCGAATATAATTAGGTATATAGGTATGACTGTTACTCATGCATCACAAAAAATCAATAACCCATTTAAACTATTTAGATCAAATCACACAAATGTGTACTACCATGAGTTCATGAAGTCCTTTACAGATGAATTAAAACAATTTGCCGTGTAAATAACATACGTAATGATACATAGCATCAGGCCTAGGTATTCCTAGACCTGGTCTTGGTGGAGTATCTAAAATCTCGTTAGCTAAAACCACTTATATCAATAAATTTGTAGACAAATATACGTCCCAGCTGATCAAAGGTAGTCATCGTAGCCTACGAACGTTTGTAACACTAGAAGTCCTACGGTCACACTGCCGACCCTGCGAAAACATTCCAAGATCCTTTTTTTAAAGACCCTCATACTTTGAACTTTCGGTAAGACCCAGGCAGGGAGTTTATTTCCAGACGTGCTCGGAAAAACTCTTTTGGACCTTAACGTGCAAGAGCGCTCCGTACAAAGTGTGGGGGAAACACTCTGCCTGTGGCAAGCTGTATTTGATACAAGGTAACTGCGGGATCACAGTAAACAATTACTTAGACAACAAACTAATGTACAGGCCGTAGAACACGCATAACGCATAAGGAGGCAAAAGATCTTTTACTGCGAAAAAGGTCGACATTGTTTGTAAGTAAGGAATCGTTTTTGTACGGTTTCGAACTAATCAAAATAACCACAGTAAAGTACCACCTTGCTCAGTTGAGTTTTTCGAGCTTCTTGGACTCCAGTGTGGCCTTTTCAACTCAATAATAAAGGAGTTAAAGGTCACCAAATATTTCAAAATCAAGGATCCCGAGACTATTAGGTATGGACACAGATAAGCCCTAAAATACGGCGTTACAGTAAATGGGTTTACTTAACCGGTGAATATACAAAGGAGTCTGAGCAGGACTGATTCTTATAATATTAATTAGTCAAATACAATCTGACACCCTTGCAAGAGAAGCCTTGATTTCAGACACCAGAGTGGTACATAACTTTATTTCAGTGCGGACTGGAGGATATTGGAGTTTATTGCATAATAATAGATGTCTTCAATAGACAACATGTACATAAATGATATGCAGCAAAAACAGGGTGAGGATTTTGCCGACTTTTGCATAAGTGGGACTCTAGCATTCATGGCCATGTAGTCGGAACAGCTGGCATCGATAACGACTAATATGCTTAAACTGGCCCAAAAGCTAGCAGATATTGTCCGTAGGGAAGCAGCTGCATTGGCATTTTATCTTCATTTAAGGCTTCTACGGAGTCTTTAGTGACTTGTGAACCGAAAATAAAGTTTTGTCCGACGGCACACCTGCCGTAACGGCAAACCTTCGTAGCATCACCATGTTATCGCTGTACATTATTTTCTTCAATGCCAGGCATAACACGGTATGCGTCATTTTCAACCTCTTATTGAGTTTTGTCCACATCACTGTATGTAAAAACACACCATCTTAAAGGTCATTAAAATCCTTAATTGTAATTGCAAAGGTTATTTTATTTTGTCCAATACAAAAAAATTAACATTTAAGATCGATTTTATAAATGATTTGTGAAGAATACAATTGAAAGTACTTATCACGTCCACGTACAATATCGAGAGTACGACATTCGATACTTTTCGTACTTATCACGTCCACGTACACTATCGAAAGTACCGCATTCGATACCTGTCGTACTTATCACGTCCACGTACAATATCGAAAGTGCCACTATACTTGGACATAAAACACTAACATATCTACCACATTCGATGGTGAAATTGGTAATCTCTACCGGAATATGTATACGAATACTATCGAATCGGACAGTTTCGATGTACGAACAGTGTCGAATTGGTCACTTTCGATGATGTTCGTCGCTCAAAGTGTGCAGTATCGATTGTGTTCGACTCAAAACTTATTAAATAAGTATTAGGTACCATTTTTAGAAATCTGTTGTGTTTGAAAAAAATGTTTCTAATACTTTATATTAAGCACTAGCGGACGTCACGCGGTTTCACACGCGTAGTTCCCGTTCCCGTTCCTGTGGGAATACGGGAATAAAATATAGTCTATGTTCACCGCAAATAGTGTAGCTTTCCAACAGTGATAAATTTTTCAAATCGGTCCAGTAGTTCCGGAGCCTATTCGTTACAAACAAACAAACAAACGAAAAAAGAAACAAATCTTTCCTCTTTATAATATTAGTATAAATTATCGATTAGTGCAATAAAAGAAAAAACTCATTTTTGCAGTTTCGACACTGTTTGTAGTCACAGTCGAAATATTATCTTATTTTATTGTCAGGCCACATCGTTAACGTAATGAGTAATGACCAATAACAATATATATGCTTTAGTACCGACGCAGCAATAGAACAGGTAATAATTATTATTGTAAGTTCAATGTCAGGTGAAGCAATGGTTCCGTAGTGTAAATATAAATACTGTGAAATGAGTAAATATTTGTTATAATAAGTAGTAGAAGCTTATAGCTAGGTGAAGGCCTCGGTGTGGTTAAAAAATTAATATTGTGGACATTTACATACAACATCATCTAGCCCAAATTAAGTTAATATAAGCTTGTGCTGTGGGATCTAGACGATTGATAAACATACTTCTCTATTTCTAAATACATACATACATACATACATACATACATATTACATATTAAACATAAAGACACCCAAACTCCGTAACAAACATTTGTGGATCACACAAATACTTGGACCGACCTAAGAATCGAACCCAGGACATCCAGCGTCGGTATCAGTACCGACTACGCCACAGAGGCAGCCAATCCGGATTACTAACTAACTGTGTCCATTGCTACGCTTTCACGGTTAAACCACTGAACCGATTCTAAAGATTTCTTCTTATAGATATAATAGAGCTTGAGAAACGGCATATGATATTTTTTTAATTCGGAAAACTATTTTCTGAAGGAAACGGATTCGGTAATACCGAAAATTATACGAACATGCATACAATTAGCGCCGCCGACGTGTCCTCGCCGAGGACTATCGGCCTCCATGACTCGTACTATCGGTCACTCACCGTCCTTACAGAAGCAGGCCCATGACGGCAGCGTGACGTGAGCAACGCACGCCCCCCCCCCCCCCCTTAGAAGCGGGACCACACCCGAAACCCCCCAAAGACGCGGGATAGCACCCGAACCACCCCCTGGGCGAGGCCGCGATGGCAGCCTAAGGTCTGTTGGGAGTCCTGGGACATCCTTCCGAGGGCTTCCCCGGGGCTACCAACCATAGGCTGTTTGGCGTTACGTGAGGTTTTTTAGTCGATAGAAGTCCGGCATGACATCCATGAGGATTTTCCCTCACGTTAAACAAAAAAAAAACATGCATACAATTAAAAATACTATATGATTACAGGTATTTTATTACGAGTATCCTTTATCTACACTAATATTATAAAGATGATGTTTGTAATGAATAAACTCAAAAACTACTACGCCGATTTTAAAAATTCTTTTACCATTGGATAGCTACATTCACCCAGAGTAGGTAACATAGGCTATATTTAATTCCCGTATTCCCACGGGAACGGGAGCTACGCGGGTGAAACTGCGTGACGTCCGCTAGTAATTTATATAAGTATTAATATCCGTGGTCTGATACCCATAACACAAGCGGTAATTCCTAGCTTAGGATCAGATAGGGTTAAAAAACTTCTAGTCAAATGATTTATATTTTTAACACGTGGTTTTACCCGCGTAGCTCCCGTTCCCCTGGGAATATGGGAATAAAATATAGTTCTTAAAAGCTACAAAATATATCTAGTTATTAAACTTATCTAACAATATATGATTGTACGTACCTACCTAGTTAGCAGAGATCTCTAACAGAATAGCGAGCATAATATGTACCTACATACAATGATATAAAAACTACCTACATACGATACAATCCACCTAAACTATGATTATTAATTTCAGTCAGTAAAATGATTTCTTGAATGAAAATTCTGTAGGTACTAAATTCAGTATAAGTGACAGTTGCACTTGTCATTTTACTGACTGAGATTAAAAATCGTACTATAGTCAATGATATATGAAAACTATAGATACGTTATTAACACTGAAAACTGGCAACAAAAAAGTCAGGCAATTGCCTTAATTTCCATACATGCTATCATAGATAATTTCATAGAAATTCTTTTTTTGAATGTATAAAATATTTGCCGTTTTTGAAAGCCGTGATGTTCGTACATGACGTGTCTATATTATAATACGTCTTTGACTATAGTGTATATAGTTGACCTTAACATACTTTATGAATATAGAAAACTTTAAAATGATTTGAAGCATGTGCGGAACGCAGGTTGTTGCAATTTCAGAATTTTACCTTCAAAGTGGATAATTCGATTGTATTTTTTTAATAAGTGCAATTTAAGGTTCAATAAAAATCATGACTAATTGCGATTTAAAAAAAAACTATTCTCTCTTTCCCGGGTATTTTCATTTTTTTTATGAAGATATTCGAGC
Organism: Miltochrista miniata; assembly: GCA_933228765.1. Classification (NCBI taxonomy): domain Eukaryota; kingdom Metazoa; phylum Arthropoda; class Insecta; order Lepidoptera; family Erebidae; genus Miltochrista; species Miltochrista miniata. The sequence goes on from OW121755.1 coordinate 25,683,185, forward strand.
ATTCGGTAGACTACTTGGGGACCTACCAAAGGACCAGGTATCTTAATAAAAAAAAAAGTGGAAAACCCTTCCGACGACTAACTCAGGGATCCCGGCTGTAGGCGGTGGTTGTCATATATTATACTAGCTGTTCCCCGCGACTTTTTTTTTTTTTATACTACTTAGGTGGCAGACAAGCTTACGGCCCACCGGAAGGTTGGTAACCGTAGCCTATAGACGTTTGCAACACCAGAGGCGCTACACACGCGCTGCCGACCCGTGCGCAGGTTGTGACGACCCACAGTTGAAATTTTTCAAGCCGCCCGTAAGGCCTTCAACTTGGCTTAACGACTGTCATTTTACTGACAACCGGGACCAACGGCTTATCGTGCCTTCGGAAGCACGGAAACGCTCGTAAATAAATGTCACAAAGTGGTCCACGTGGTGGCCACCCATCCATATCCGGCCATAGTAAAAGTTGCTTACTGTAGTGATCGTTTACAGAACACTGAGTCCGCGGGGCCACGAGCGCTTCAAAACTTCGACCGCGTTGAAGTCGTTACCACATAAAATCATTCTGTCTTTTAGAGTTGTCGGTTAAAAAGTAGCCTATGTCCTTCCCAGCGCCTCAAACCATCTGTATACGGAATTTAATCTAAATCGCTTCAGCGGTTTAGGCGTGAAAGCGTAACAGACAGACAGAGTTACTTTCGCATTTGGGATCCGATCTATTGGTAGTCTACATGGGGACCTCCCAAAAGACTAGGTATCCTAATAATAAAACGTGGGAACACCGTATCAACGACTAACCCCGGGCTCACGGCCGTATGCAGTGGTAGAGTATCGTGTGGTGTTAAAAACATTTTTTTGAAAACGAAGTCCATATAGGCAGCTGTTTCTTTAGAAAATTGCTGTCGAATTTCCCTAGCTTCCATAATTTGACTCGATGTTGATTGTTTTCCACAATGTTTTAGCTGTCATAGAGCAGCGAAGCCTGCGTCGCGGACTATATGGAGGCCCAGTTGGTCTTATCCATAGAGGGAAATAGTCTATGGATAATTCATCTCATTTCACTTTTTCTATGTGGGTAGTCGTTACAAATAAACAAATATTTTTGAGCTCCTATAATTATTTTAAATATAAAATCATTTATTTAATTTATTACAAAAGTTTTTGGTTGAATCAAATGTTGATATAATACACTCACCAGCTGTGTGTTATCTCCATCCAACTTATCCTATTTAAAAAGATATTCACAGTTGATAAATCACTAGCACAGAAACAGTACAAGCATGGAGGCATTTAAGGATTTTGCATCCACCATGAGCGGAATTGAAGAAAGGCTGGCTGGATTTGAAGCTGATCTTCAGCGAAGCAATAAAGCCCCAAATTCTCCAAACTTGGTAAGTTTAACTACCGAATTTTCCAAGTTCAAGACCTTTGTGCTCACAACTATATCTGCTTTCCGTGCTCAAATGGAATACTTGGCACGTGAGTTGGACAATGTAGAGATGCGGAGCCGCCGTAAAATACTCTTGCTGCATGGCATTCCCGAGGAGCAGGCTGAACAAACTTCACAAGTTGTGGCAAAAGTAATATCCGATAGTTTGAAGCTGGCTGATGTTTCGGTTAATGATATCAGGCGATGCCAAAGGATGGGACGACCTTCAGGTGCCAACAAGCCCAGACCTATCCTTGTCAAGTTTCAACAGGTGATGGTCCGCGACAAGGTGTGGTTCACTAAAACTAAGTTTAAAGGCACAGGAATCACTCTGTCGGAGTTTCTGACCCGCACCAGACATGAAGCATTTATGGCTGCACGTGAACGGTTTGGAGTATCCAGGAGCTGGACGCGAGGAGGTCATGTTTTCGTCCAAGGTTCGGATGGTTCACGCCATCGTGTAGCATCTGTTAGCGAGCTCAATCGTGTTGATTGTGATGTCCAGAAAGCAGCGCCCGTCGAGAAGGGTACGGCAAAGACCAGGCGAGCCGTAAATAAAAAATAAATTATCACAAGCTCCATCTTCATTCAGTCAGCGTGAACCGAATTCTCCATCATTGCGTTGTGTACTTTCTGAATCTCTTCCATTAATTACTTTCTTAACTTAATTATTTACTGTGTAACATTAATGTTTTGAATTGCATTTAAATTTGAATAATTTTCTCATTAGCTTTGTCAACATGATTAATCTAATCTATAGTTCATTGGTCTACAATTTGTTTTGGTTATGTTATTGATAAAAGCACAGAGTACCTACACAACGTCTCGTTTCGATCAATGCAATGTCGTGACAATTGACACGGTTGACACTTGACAGATTGGAGACTTTTTTTTTTTCTAGCGGTCGCCTATTGAGCGGTTAAAGGGCATGATCCATGCAGCCTAATCTGATAGATTTCATGTTTTGTGTTTCTTTTTATTAATTTGTTGTAGTTTAATTTTTGTCATGTTTTGTGAATATTTTTAAATTATCTTTTTTCAGCACAACTGGCGGGTGGACAGATAGAGTGCAGAAAGTTGCTCTCATTCTTGTTTGTTGGTGTCTGTTTATTGTACTTATAAAATAATTTTATATTTTATTTATAATTATTTTTTATTTTATTAGTATTATATTTTACTTTTTATTTATATTTATTTTTTAATAATTAATCTATTGTATTGAATATTTATCTATTTTAAATTGGTATAATAATATGTTAGATGCATATAATTTGAGTACTGGTAACGATAGTTTTACTACAGCGAGTAACAGTAATAGTAATGCTACCATTGTGGGTCAACCGTCTTTGTCTCAAACCATTGAGGCCCAGTTTTCCGATGTACCCAAGAATTTTAATGTAGTCCATTTTAATGCACAGAGTATTCACGCCCATTTCCCAGAGATGCTGACTACTTTTAATTGCAAGAATATCCACGCCATTCTGGTTTCGGAAACGTGGCTAAATCCCTGTCTTCCTTCTATTTCTTATACTTTACCTCACTTTCATCTTATCCGTAACGATCGCCGTACCAGGGGTGGCGGTGTTGCCATCTACTTACGAGATCATATTAACTTCAACATTTTGGAAATGTCTCCTCAGCCACCGCCTTCAAATGCTGGGGAATCAATATTCATTGAGGTGGACCTTTGTCACTCAAAGGTGCTACTCGGTGTGTATTATTCCTCTTCATCCGAAATTAATTTCTTTTCTTCTTTTGAAAATATTGTAGAACGTCTCTCACCCTTATACAGTCATACTATTATACTCGGCGATTTTAATACTTGTCTTCAAAAAACTGATTCTCGATCGCTTGCTCGCGCCTCTTCTTTCAAAAGCATTGTAAATTCCTGTAACTTGTCTATCCTACCTTTAAATGTCACTCACCACTTTCCTGGTTGCGCTCCATCTCTCATTGATCTCATCCTTGTTTCTTCCACTGAATTAGTTGTTAAGCATGGTCAAAGCACAGCTGTTCAATTCTCGTATCATGACTTAATATATCTCTCTTATAACCTTCGTCCTCCTAAATCTAAGCCCAAAATCCTCATGCAACGCAATTTTAGTGGCATGGATATTGATAGACTACGCGACGATGCATCAAATATAAACTGGGATTCATTGGTAGCCGCGAACTGTATGGATGAGAAAGTTAGGATTCTAACCAGCAAGTTAACAGATCTCTATGATCTACATGCTCCAATTCGTGCAGTGAGGGTGCGACACTTGCCGGCGCCGTGGCTTACAGCTGATATCAAATCCCTTATAGCTAAAAAAGCTGCAGCTAAATGTAAGTTCCAACGTCGGGCGACACCTGAAAATCATGCAAAATACATAGCCTTGAGGAATCACTGTAGCAGGGTGTGTAGGAAAGCACAACGCCAACATATTCATAAATCGGTCCAGAACGGGGACCCAGCAAAGGTATGGAAGTTTCTAAAAACTATAGGGGTTGGAAAACCTAAACAACAAGACATTCCTAAAAACCTTGACATTGATTCACTAAATCAACATTTCTGCTCGTCGCCGTGTTATGATCAATCTAGCAAGGCAAATACTTTACAATATCTTTCATCTCTTCCAACTCCTTCTTTCCCACCGTTTCGTTTTGATCAACTATCTGCTTGTGATGTTAAGAGGTGCATAGTATCGCTTAGTTCAAACGCGGTAGGTACTGACTGCTTAAGTCGTAACATGGTCGTGCCTATTCTGGATGAAATTCTTCCTATTTTGTGCCACGTCTTTAACCACTCCATATCTAGCAGTGTATTTCCGACGACGTGGAAAGAGGCACAAATTGTCCCCATTCCCAAAAAACCTAACCCTACATCCTTTGCCGAGTACCGTCCCATTTCCATATTGCCTTTCCTTTCAAAAGTTCTAGAACGGCTTGTTCATATCCAATTAAGTACATTCCTAAACAGAAACCTTCTTCTTAACCCTTACCAATCAGGCTTTCGTCCAGGATATAGCACGGCTAGTGCGTTGATCAGTATTACTGATGATATTAGGCTGGGCATGGAAAATGGGAATATCACTGTACTATCCTTACTTGATTTCAGCAACGCTTTTAATACAGTGGATTTCCAAATACTGCTCGGTATACTGCGCTCGATTAACATATCTCCAACAGTTATTGATTGGTTTCACAGTTACCTGTTTGGACGGCGGCAGCGTGTACGCATTGAAGAATCATTTTCTTCTTGGTGCGACACGACTGCGGGCGTACCACAGGGTGGCGTTCTATCTCCATTACTATTCTCCATCTTTATAAATTCCATCTCTAAATCTTTATTATCATCCTACCACCTTTATGCAGATGATCTACAGATCTATATGCAAGCTCCAGTCGATGAAATTACCGAAGCAATATCTATAATTAACTCGGATTTAAGGCGGATATGTAAGTGGAGCAGGCAATACGGACTAAGCGTGAACCCCTCCAAAACCCAAGTAGTCGTTATCGGCAGTCCAATTATGGTGTCACGTATAGACCGTACTCAATTGCCTGACATCATGTTTAACGGTGTTGCAATACCTATCAGTGCAACTGTTAAAAATCTGGGAATCTTGGTTGATGATAAGTTGTCCTGGTCTCCCCAACTACAGGAAGTCAGCCGTAAACTGTTCGCATCCGCAGGATCCTTGCGTAGACTACGTAATTTCTTACCTATGACCACTAAAATTGCGCTTGCTCAATCTCTCCTTCTCCCTATTCTAGATTATGCCGATGTCAGTTATCTCGATATCACAGAGGAGCAACTTGATAAACTCGAGCGCCTTCAAAACTTCTGTATAAGATTTATATTTGGATTACGCAAATATGATCATGTAACCGAATATCGCAAACAGCTCGAGTGGCTCCCAATTCGCCTTCGACGGAATGCTCATATCCTTTCTATGCTTTACAGTATTCTGTTCAATCCACGTTCCCCAACTTATCTCAAAGAACGATTCATGTTCCTTAATGACACACATTCAAGATCCTTGAGGTCGTCGGAAAATTTGACACTGGCTATGCCTATTCACTCTACTGGTTTTTACGATAAATCTTTCGCCATACAGGCTGTGCGGGTGTGGAATGCGCTGCCTGAAACGATTAGAAAGGCCCAGTCTTTGGCTGTCTTTAAGCGTTTGGTGAAGGAACACTATTTGACCCGGTAGGATGTTCCTTAGCATAACAATTGTTTTCATGTGTGTGTATGTATATATATGTGTATGTGTATGTGTATATATATGTATGTATATGTGCGTGTGTATATGTATGTATATAGGTATATATTTATTATGTATGTATATTGGTATGTACCTGTATATGTATTGTATTTATGCCTAGTTGTATATATATAGTATGTACGTCTATATTCATTTACATACCAACTGGTATGTATGTATTGTTTTGTAGCTTCATATTTCTACACCTAACTACCCATCTGTCTTCAATATCTTTTTCTGTCCATCCCAAGGTTGCCTGTAAGAAATTGCTTTTTAGCGATAAGGCCGCCCTTTGTACAATATCTTACTATTATCTTTTTTTCTGTAAACTATAACTTGGTGTACAAATAAAGTTATATTCTTATATTCTATTCTAATTTCACAGATTAAATTATTGTAACTTATTCTTGTGTATATTATTCTTATTGTATTCTATCTTGTAATGATGTTTTTATTTTACATAAATTAAGTATTATTATCATTTTCTTTTATGTATTTGTTGTGTGCAACAAACAACCTCTACATTTTGATAATTAGATGTTTGCAGAATATAACAAGACCTGTTATTTTGTCAGAACCTAATTTTTTGGTATAAATTATGTAAAATAAATCATTTACAGTTCGTTTACAGCATAAGAATTTTTAATTGGCAACTTGCTTTTAAATTATAAGTTGTAAGTAAAAATGTCTTGCGTTTTAAAGACGAATATTCTATTTCTGAAACCTTAATAAGTTGTAGCTCGGTGTGGCTTGGTTTGGCTTACAGGAGTTATAGCAATGGGAGTGTGGTAGGAAATGGTATCTATGAAATATCCATTCACGACAGTGGAGAGAATCTTCGCCAGAACTGAGCGTTTCAAAAGATCGTTCCTCTGTCGAACTATAAAAACCTGGAATGACCTGCCCGCACACGTGTTTCCCTCATCTTACAATCCCGGGTTCTTAAAGCGGAGCGTGAAGAGGCACATCACAGGGTCGCCAACTTGAGGACCACTGCCAGAAGGCTTACGAACTGTGAGAGTGGGTCTTTCCATCAGGCTGGCGAAGTCAATTTGGCGAACTTAATATATAAAAAAAATCATGTCAATAGATTAGCCTTCGACTGCTGGGCATAGACTTTGCTCAAGAATTGTTACAAGAAGGTACATATATTATTCTTTATCTTCCACTTTACTCTCCAAGACGACAGCGACGGCCTGACGTGAGAGTTCACGCACGCCTCTCGCCCCAAGAAGCGGGATACCTAACACTGGATCCAACCCCCAAGACCCAGGATAGTGCCCGAACCCTAGGTGAGACCGCGGTGGTTGTCAAAGTCTGTCGGAAATCTTGTGACGTCCTTCCGAGGACTTACCCGGGACACCCGGCTGTAGACAGTAGGAGGGCACCGTGTGGTTTTAATCGGTAAGCGTCTGGTAAAAATGGCACCCTACTCTGATCCCTTCAATGTAGGTACATGTTCCTATAGATAGACCGCTACCGCTGTACCGCTGCTGCGGAACAAAATAGTACGCAAAGAGCGGTACAGTGGTAGCGGTCAAGCTGTAGTAAATCTAAGTACAAACTAATGACGTTTCAGTTTAACTAATTTTTATGTAGAGATTATTTTTATACTGTTGATTGATGGCACTTGGTGGAAATAGTTGCACATCTTCAAAACGACACTTGTACTGTTCCACAATATTTATAATTTTACCTAAACCTGACCTCTACTACAACTTTCGCTTCACGGCATTTTCAAAGGTCTAATTAAAGTTTAATTGTCTCTGTCCAAGGGGGTTCCTGTTGTAAACCAGCGCCAGGTTTCTCCTGGCATAATGCTGAACTGTACACCCATTTGGTGCATCTGTGTGCCACATTGCACATGTCACTTACTACCAAATGTTTATTTATTTCTGTTTCTTTCTGAAAGGATAAGGTGGTACCATAGTAGAAATAGTGGTACTGTCTCGAAAACACTCAAACAATAACATTTTATAGTGAAGGTATAGGAACATCAGAGATTACCAGGTTGTTAATTTTATGTAGAGCATAAAAATGAAGGCACATCTTTATTGCAGAGTTGTTTAATGTTTTATTAATGAAATAGTTTGGCCGATTGCTAGAAAACTACTTGTCACAAGCACTTGTACATAATTTCATGGCATCTTATCCTTTTAACTTTTACTAAACAATTATTGTTCTAGCTTGTTCATTCATATAGCGTTCAGTGGCACGAGCGTAGCAATGCGAGAAGTTACAGTAAATACACTTTCATGGTAAAAGGTCGCTCACATGTCTACGGAACCAACGGAACCTCTCGTTTGGTGGATAAACCAGTTGCGTCTGATTCACCGCAGCGCTCGGTCACGGTTTGCGCTAGCCACCGCGGCAGTGGCGTACGACAAAGTTGTGTATTCAGTTTGTTTTGAGACTGTCGATCTGTGAAAAATGAAAGTGATCGCGTGTTGTCTTTTTATCATTGTGAACATCAGTAATAATGGAAAGGCATCACTGGAGAGCTTTGCACCGACAGGCTCGGGCATCCTCTTTGAGGACACAACAAAAAACATAGGTGAATAATATTTTATTATTGTAGTTCACCTAAAAAGCTTGTATAATGGATTTAATCAATATTAGGAACTTATAGATCTACTGAATTAGGTGGTATTTCTTTATAGACGGGGTTGATATAGGGATCCGTTACCAGATTTTCTGATCTCGTCCGTTAGTTAACAGATGCACCATTTGCAGGTGGGACTGGTTTGGGTTCCAGAAAGATCGATTTAGTTATTTCAAGACTTGTTTCAATTCAAATGTAATCAGATTTTCTGTTACTAAATACATATCAATTTACTCACCGGTATTGCCTTAAGCACATTACACGGATAGTGTGCTAATTCTATCGATTTTTCAGACAAGGTATCATGTCAACGACCCTGCAAGTTCAACGTGAAGCCAAAGCGATGCCATTATAGTTTTAAAGTTGAGCCTACATTCCAAGAAAATGGAAGACCAGCTATCACTATCAATGGTATTAGCCCTGGACCGCCAATACAAGCTTGTGTTAATGACATCATCGTTGTAGAAGTGCAAAACAGTGTCGTGAACCAAGATATCAGCATTCACTGGCATGGAATGGACCAGAAAGGAACTCCATTTATGGATGGCGCTCCTATGATAACTCAATGTCCCATTGCTTATGGACAAACGTACAAATATGCGTTTGTGGCTAGTTCGCCGGGAACATTCTTCTATCATGCTGATTCAGGTATGGTTAGACAAGCTTATTTTATTTTAAGTACCAGTATCTTACAAAATATTTGCTTTGTAGTTCGGGGTTTGCTTCAATCGTTTTGCTGGGCATTACCAATTCGGTTTGTCTACGCATGTCTTGGAAGCTAGTATACGCTTGCCTTCTGACCTTCTTATAGGTACCTGTGGGGGTACTTTTTTGCACTGCAACTGCTACCTTATCCATCATTCAGCAATCTTCACTCATTGGCACTGGATTAAGAGATCATGAATGATGTAGCCATTTTCTTGGGCATTATCTAGTATGGCTATTGTATTACTTACGGAAGACCGAATAAGTTAATTAGGATTTCCAGTAAAGAGTTCAGTGACAGGAAATAAATTACAGTCAGGTGGGATATTTGTGCTACCTATCGGGGCAAACGCAATATTGATGCGATAAAACCAATCTACCAAAAAAACTAGTATTACGAGTACAATCTTTGGCCCAGCTAAAGAACCTAAGTATTGAACTATTACTTACATAATTTAAAGAAAAGAATCCAAATTTTTGAACAATAAATTGTCATTTGTTGAGTGATTATTACTTTTGTCCCTGCTATTAAAAAGTTACAAATACTCTACCTGCCCCAATAAGTACAACTTACAGATAATGAGGACTGAAATATTTCCGATCTTCTCCTGCATTTTTGAAGAAATAATTGTACACGTAATGGCTATCGGAATGTGTAATTTTAACATTGAACTTGGATTTTATAAATACTCTGAGGCAAATGCAAAATCATCAATCAATCATCTACAGATCAATGACCTTGTGACATGCAGAAAAATATAGTTATAATTGTATACTTTCCATTTCAAGTTTTGTATATCAAACTCGTTATGACATTGATCTTGAAAGTAAGTATAATATTCATTGAGTAACTTAAGCTGAAGTTTCTTTTTTTGATTGAAGGTTTCCTTGATTAATTTAGTTTCACAGATTAGTTTATTTTTAGCTTCATCTTCACATAAATTTAGAACGCGGTTTCTTTGTTGAGCGATCAACAACATCTAATACAGGTGTAGTTACTAAACTTACTGGGTTATGCGTCATACTCTTTGCACGTAATAAAGGTACCAGAACCGTCTTGAATATTCGGTATCATCTATTAGAAATAATCTTTGTTTAGTTATAATTCAGTTCTGAAAGTTGCACCTCTCGTAGGCATCTCACCGTCACACCAATAATGATACTTTATGATGATAATGAGTCAATTTTAATATCATTTACATATATTTTGAAATCTTACTGCGAATTTAATTAGTGACAAGTGTGACAACGAACCTATTTATTAAAAAAATAAAACAGCAATTTAGGATCGTTTGATCCCCAAAGATCTTGAGTGGCTATGATTTCTCGCCGCCATCTTGTGGTACTTGCCATCTTAGGTCAAGGATATCTAATGTTTACCTTTATATTTTGCTTGAGTATTGTCTCTATTTTGCTCGAATATCTTCCATTTTACGAAGGCACCTGGGCACCGATTCTCTTTACGTCCACGCATTCACGTCGTGTGGTCGAGAATGGGCGCCCTGGTCTTTTGGTAGTCTAGTGGAATAGTATGTTTCCTTGTAAAGAAAACTCACTTTTCCAACATGGATGTACCAATTTACTTTAGTATTTATGCAAATGTTTTTATTGACGTCTTTGAATAGTTTAGGATTTGCATTGTATATATTTGTTTAATAATGTCCGGTTGAATTATAGGTAAGTATAGTTGTTGACCGACCATGAATTCAAAATTTTGTTTTGCAGTATCTCATCATAGTGACGGCGTTTATGGTTCAATGATCATAAACCAACCTCAGCCTTTGGAGCCACACTCTTCAATATATGACTATGACAGAAGTGGGGAGAACACGCTAATGATCGGTGCAACGTTCCTTGAACTGATGACTGCAAAGCTAGAAGATTTAACTCAGTTGAAGCCCGATGCTTTGGTTATTAATGGAGGTGGAGATAAATCCAAGTAAGTTGATATACTTAAAACCGACAGTGTTGCTGATTATATAGATTACTGGATACCAGCATACGAACCACCCAATACAGGAAGTATTAGGTGTTTAGTTAACTGAAATAAATAGGAAACATTACGTGAATTCACGTATGTAAAGAATCATATGGTAAATGTATAAAGATGATGCTGATTCGTTTAATGAAGGAGGTGGTGGGATGGTGGAACTAGGCACACTATCTGTCAAACCTAGCGCACAGCAGTCGGATTACCCGAACCCATAATACAACGGTGGTGAACCACCACCGTGGTTTCCTATTTTCCTGCCCTCCTTTATGATCGTTCTTTTTATATTTTTTATATTAGGCTCGCCAAATTGACGTCACCAGCCTGATGAAAAGCGTGGTGCATCTAACGATTGGTGACCACTCTCAGTCCGTAAGACTTCTGGCAGTGATCCTCAAGTTGTACGATACATTTTCATCTGTCCGAGTCAATTAGCTAATATTACTTTGGAGAAATAACTGATTAAGTGGTGATAGTTTCTGTGAAAAAGGACTTAGCGATTTAATTTTGTTTTATTGTTGTAGAGTGGTTGTTATGGCCGGCTATGCATACAGACTGAGGTTAATCAATGCTATCGCAATAGAGTGTCCTGTCACCGTTAACATAGAAAAGCATGAACTTATAGCGATTGCTACCGACGGAAAACCTACCAAACCGGTTTTGGCTAGAAGTGTGGAATTGTACCCAGGTAAGTGTTAGGTTCAAGACGGTTTATTGAACTAAATTTGTCGCTTCTTTTTTTTATTTAACGTGAGGGAAAATCCTTCATGGATGCTATGCCGGACTCCTACTGATTAAAAAACCGCACGTAACGCCCAACAGCCTATGATTGGGAGCTAGGACTAAATTTTTGAATGTAAACGAAATGAAACGAATAAATTTGTTGCTCCTTGCTTGTATTCAACCCTGAAGAGTTAGTTTATTAATGCAAAGTTTTAAATTCGCTAATTAACCATTTTTAAACAGTAAGGCCGAGCATTAGTAATGCTAAATTACCCTGCCAAAATGAAATTGGAAGAGGCTTATGTAGAGAATTGTTGTATTTATACAAATAAAAAAATTATAAACTAGGCATTTTGCGGAAACTTGTAGCAAAAGACAGATGTGTGCTGCAAATTCGTAATGTTTCAAAATTTTGGAGAAGTAATGAATGAATGAATGAATATAGTATTTCAGGAAACTTTTATTCCATAACTATTTATATACAATCATATAACTAACCACAAATAGAAATAGATTAAATTAAAAACAAAATTAAACAAAAAACATGAAAATAAATACTTATTAAAAATTAAATCATAATCGTAAAAAAAATACAATTTTTATTTAAAAACGAATGAAAATTAGATGAAATAGAATTGGATTTTAAATTAATTATTAAGAACTAGATGATGCTCGCGGCTTCGCCCGTGTGAATTTCGGTAACCGTTCCCGCTTTTCGTGGGATCATATTCCCGGGATGATAAGTAGCCTATGTGTTATTCCAGACTATAAGCAATCTCTGTACCAAATTTTAGTGCAATCCGTTTAGCCGCAAGAGCGTCATTGAATAACAAACATCCAAACATCTAAACATCCAAACATCTTCACAAACTTTCACATTTATAATATTACTAGACTAGATGATGCTCGCGGCTTCGCCCACGTGAAATACGGGTAGCAATACCCGTTCCCGCTTCCCGCGGGAGCATATTCCCGGGATGAAAAGTAGCCTATGTGTTATCCCAGATTATAAGCTATCTCTGTACCAAATTTCAGGCCAACCCATTTAGCCGTTAGAGCGTGATTGAGTAACAAACATCCAAACATCTAAACATCCAAACATCTTCACAAACTTTCACATTTATAATATTAGTAGGATATAAGTAGGAAGTAGAATTAATTAATTAATTAATTAGTTATAGAGGAACCATTCAATAATAGTTTCTATATGAGTGTAAAAATGCATTTGTTATAGAGTCAAATACCATTCGAGTTGAATAAAATTTATACACATCCAGCATATGCCTCTGCCTACCCCTTTGGGAATAAAGGCATGACTATAATGAATGTTTGTAATGTTCATCATCCAGAAAACAGGTTGTTCTGAAATGTTCTTATACTTGTTATGTATCGACTTGTTTTATCAGAAGAGATTCTGTACTCAATCAGAGCTTTATGTAGGTCGTACTTAAATAGATTAATTTGGTAAAATTTTTCGAAATAAGTCTTTACTATTTTTTTTTATATAAACATTAACATTGTTTGCACTAGTACGAAATAAATAATATTTAAATAAAACGAGGATTTCAGGTTGTTAATAATATGTAGCTAATTATAATTTAACTGCTTATACGCATTAAACGCATTTTATTAATACTTAATCGCATTAACCATCAACCATCATAAACTATTCAACAAGTCATTACTGAATCAAAGCAATGTCAAGGTGAGAGATTTAAGCAATTTTTTTCGGCAGTTTTATTCTTCAATGTAATTAGATGATTGAAGAAGCAAAAAGTTTGGGATATTTTGACGATGTTAAACAAAACCAATTGTCCGATTCACAGAGACCAGAACTCGTTATTATTTAATTTAAAAAATATAACGCGTTGCTCAAAGCACGTCTTTTAATAAACGTGGTTAATAAAAATAATAAACACATTTTTAAAACAGAATCAAATGAGACTTTTTCTAGTGTTCTATAATAGTACATTATGATACAAGTTCGGTAAGTTGATAATTACAGCCGAGGCGTTATTGCTAGCCCGAGCCGCAGGCGAGGGCTACAAGAAAGCAGAGGCTGTAATTATACATAAAAACTCTTTGCTAAGATTTTTAAAAAGTACCGTTCGTTTTAGACGCAATCGTCCGTTTTACTTTACATTACCGGACTAGGCCGTAATGAGATACATTACGTTAGTGAAATTGGTCAAATAAGAGACCCTTTACAAGCAAATGTGTTATAAAAATATTATTAGGTGCTTCATCAAACCAATAAAATCGTAGCCCATTCAACGATGTTTAGGTATAGCGAGGTTGTAAGAAGCTACATTTCTCATTTTCAGTTATTAGAATTTTTTTTTTGAGCAGATATTTATCATCAGGTTCAGGTCATCAGTTTTAGTCCTCATTATAACTGATATTCTAAAGTTGTATCTCGTACACATAGGTCGAGACACTTGTCTTTCGTAATGACGTTTGGAAGTCAGAAGGAAAAACCAAGTACCCTGAGGGAGTAGACATGGTATAGTCCGTTCACAGTTATATTACCTCTGACTGACAGCTTGTCGATCATTTCCTGTATGTTGGCATAGCAGTAAAGTCCCCCTATGAGTGCCAGCCTACGACATTTTACCGATTAAAATAGAGATTATAACATCCAACCGTTAGCACGAAGAGTTTTGTTTTTCATGTCATAATATACTTGAATTTACTAAAACAGTGCTCCTATAACTATTCGATTAGATTTGAGATTTTTTTTTATGAATTTCTGAAAAGAAACATTCACTACCATCACCAAAGGAGGTAAAGTTGGTGCTTCCACAACGTTCCACATCTCAATTAATGGTCACACCCGAAAAAAACGATAGCAAAAGAAGAAAGTAAGTTGCGACTAAAAGTTAGATTACATGGGAGAAACAAAAAGTTGTTGGGGTAACACAGCAATCAAGATAGGCAACCTAATTGCTAGAGGTAATATATCTCTGAACGGACTATAGGAGGTGAATTGTACACTGATTTTCATATATTTTGAAAGTAGTTTTGTTGGTTCCAAGGAATAATGTGCAGACTATAATCGTTATCGGACACTATTCACACACATTCTGTAATCAAAACCAAAATTTCGACAACCAAGACAGATGTTATACATTCGTAAAATAGGTAAGTGCAATTTGGTACTTACTCAACAAAAGAAGCCTAGGTTTCTCAATTCGACTGTATTTTTTTTTAAAGAATATTTTGCAATTCCATTTATCCTCTTAATAATATTTTATTGCAAAAAAATGTCTAAGAGTTTTTTGTTAAATGTAAATTCAAAACACATTACTAAGTTATTTCTACTAATTAGTATGAAAATAGTTGTTTAGGGCTGTCGACATAGATTTTGCAATAACACATTGTGCAAACCGACATCCAGTTGCGACGGATCAGTGAATTTTGCCTCATCGCATAAAAACTGGAATGATTGTTTATGTTTTATTAATAAGCTGATTTTTTTACAATAAATGTGAGGGGTTGAGCTAAAAGGGATCTCAAGAGAAAATAATTGATTTTCAGCAAATTTTAAGTTTTGAGACGAAATGACGTATTCGAAGTGTAATTATGAGCTAAGTAAGTAAATAGCCTTTGAGAATGCCAAAAGACAAAACCGGTTAGGTATTACAATAATAAATATTGTGGAATCATCGCATCGCATAAACCTACAAGTGAAGTTTTTCAATACGTAATGAGTATCGCCTCATCGCATGGCAGGCATGTTTAATGTATTTTCTTTTAGCTTTTCTTCTTATTTGTTTAATTTCATTTTATATCTTTCTTTCACTGCGTTAAGCATCTTACGCGACAGTCAATCTTGAGATAGTGTTAGTTTATTTCATTTACGAGCAGTTTCATGTTTTGAAAGACATGTTTCAAGTCGATGTTGATCTCATCTCCTAACTTTCTATTAGTCTAGGTTACTAGCACCTAGCACGTAATATCAATAAGATTTGAATTTAAAACACGCCCTCAGAGTAAAATTTTTAAGTGTTTACAAGAATCTACTACTGGAATTAATATTAGCAAATGCCTAGCGGTTTCACACGAGCCTCGCATTAAATTATAATCCTAAACCGTTTTGATAAATCACTCCTATCTTTGGTTAATTGCCTCAGACAGGCTTCGTTCTTAATAGAGAGACAAACGTTATAAAGGACTTTTTATAGTGTGCAAGGATTATGGCATTTTGAAACAGATCGTGTAGTTTGGCAATACGGACATTATGCAAAATGTCTTTGGCAGTTTGGTTACCGATGACACCAAATTAAGAAACCAGTGTTATTTATGTTTTGTTGGTGAACATTAGAAGGTAGGTACTTCATTAATAATAATTATCTTGCATTTTTTTTGTTTGAAGGTTACTGTAACGAAAGAAAACGAAGGTCTCTAGATCGTACCTTCTCTTTCGAAATTTTGTTACTTATTATTCTTTTTATCACCATTTCGACAGTAAGAAAATACATGTCGTTGAAGACTGTATAATATGCTATGCTAATGGTTTCACTATGAATTCAGAGAGTGACTAACTGTGCACTACGGTCTCGCCTGTAGAGAGCAGGCTTAAAGCCCCGCTCCACCGCCTCCTTGCGCCCTTTAAACAGTGACGAATGGGTCGTGGCTTCCAGGTACCATCGAGGGGTCCCGGCTTGGAGACATGCCTCAACTGACATCATGCGGTATCCCCTTATCACCCTGATTGCCATCGCCTTCTGCGGGCTTTCAGAGATGGCTAACAAAAATTTAAGCGACATCGACTGCCTTTTATAATGAAGTTATTTTAATATCAGCGCACCTCTTTTAAAAAAATCTTACTAAAACCCCGCGTACTTATTATACGTTCCCGTGGGAATAAAGGAATAAAATACATACATACATATTATAATCACGCCTTTATCCCCGAAGGGGTAGGCAGAGGCATAGTATACGCCCACATTTCACCTAATAGTTTTATGTTTTATGTGACACGTAATAGGTGGTGAGCCCATTGCCGTATTGAAATGGACAGGCGCAGGACGCCGCGACCCGCCGTTGCAAATTTTCAAGCTGCCATTATGGCCTTCAACTTGGCTTAACGATTGTCGTTTTGCTGACAACCGGGTTTCATTTCGAGTTTTCCTTCTCTACGCAATGGATCTTTTTGCGAAAGTGTTCCCTTAGTCGCCTCTTACGACACCCTCGGGATGTATTGGGATGGCCTTTATAGCCTATTTTACTCGTTACTAATGTAGCTTTACAATGTCAAAAAAAAAATGAAACCAATCTAGTACTTATAGACCAGTGCAGATAGCTTTTAAAATATAAAAAATTAGTAGTAGAATGAAACTTATTGCAAAAGGAAGAGAATGTGACAAAAATAACAGGAAATAGTAGTTTTCGATACAAGTGTGGGATCTCTGTTATTACAACGAGTTACGACAGGTGTTGACCCGAACCGAAGGCGAGGGTAGACAGTCGCAACGAGTTTTATAACAGTCCCACACGTTGTATTGAACAACTATTTTTAATACAGTTGCGAAAAAATTAAGCAATTTTTTAAAATAATAAAAACACAATAAACCTGAATATCCAAAATGGCGCCAACCGTAAAAAATATGAACCTTCCTAAGCAGAGACTATGGCAGTGCACTTCATACAGCCAACTTTTTTTATATTTATAAATTTAATTTGGCCGATACTTATTTTAATTTATGCTTATATTTTAATTAAAATTACTTTTAATCTGATATTGAAAAAGGTTGGTATTTTTTTTAGAAATATTTGCATGAACCACAGACATTTTTTTGACAATTGGGAAAGAAAACGCACAAGTGCGGGAATGGTATAAAAAAAGCACGAGTGTGTAATAGCCCACATCCCGAACGCTATACGTCCCTGTAATACGCCACTTTTTGAGCAACTGTATTAAAATAGTAGTTTTCGATACAAGTGTGGGATTTCTGTTATTACAACGAGTTACGACAGGTGTTGACCCGAGCCGAAGGCGAGGGTAGACAGTCGGAACGAGTTTAAATAACAGTCCCACACGTTGTATTGAACATCTATTTTTAATACAGTTGCGAAAAAATTAAACAATTTAATAAAATAATAATAACACAATAAACCTGAATTGTCCAAAATGGTACCGTGCCGTAAAAGAATATATACCTTCCTAAGCAGAGACTATGGCAGTGCACTTCATACAGCCAACTTTTTTTATATTTATAAATTTAATTTGGCCTATACTTATATTAATTTATGTTTGAATTTTAATTAAAATTGCTTTTAATCTGATATTGAAACAAGTCAGTATCTTTTTGAAATATTTGCATGAATCACAGACATTATTTTGACAGTTGGGAAAGGAAACGCGCACTAGTGCGGGAAAGGTAAAGAAAAAGCACGAGTGTGTAATAGCCCACATCCCGAACGCTATACGTCCCTGTAATACGCCACTTTTTGAGCAACTGTATTAAAAAATAATTTACGGGCGATCTGAGGTCGGGAAGTAAAAAAATGGGGGTTTAAAGGGGGGAAAAGGGGTTTTCACGATTTCCGACAAAACCGCAAGTCCTATGGAAAAATGATTAATGACAAAATTGTAGGAAATAAAAAAATCTACAACTTTTGCATTGACACTTTTATGACCTAACCTCAAAAAGTATGTCAAAAACTCAAAAAACCCAGATTTTAAGTTTTTGATTTTTTTTCTATTACAAAAATGTTTGTTTTTTCATGAAATTTAGCAGAAACCTTTCTTTTTATGTTCCTAATGCACTGTAATTTTTTTGATCCAAAATGTTTATTTTTTCTCCTTTTATTGACTTAATATCGCAAAAGCATTAAAATTTTCAATCGAAAAATTACCTGTCAAAATATCAGATATTTTTTAAAAATTGGTGGGCTTTTTGTTACTTAAAATCTCTTCTTTCTGATGATGTAAAAATATATATATATACATCACAATGGTAAATTTTCTCAGAAAATGCAAAATAACTTCAATCATATTTTTCTTTTTTAATTATTCATGTACAATTTTGAGCTATTGAGCAATATTGAGAAAAAAGCATGATATAGTTGTAACTCTTTAACCTCGAGAACTTATCTGCCAAAGATTATATTGTTGGACACAACATCATCTAGCCCAAACTAAGCTATAAGCTTGTGCTATGGGATCTAGACGACTGATGGACATACTTATATATTTCTAAATACATATATAATTATACATAACAAATACCCAAACTCCAAAGCAAACGCTTGTGGATCACACAAATATACCTAATCATTGTGTTCTCGTAATTCGAAAAGTATAACTTCAACAGCCAGAACAGATTTAAATCCATACTAATATTATAATATTATATACATACTAATATTGAAGAGTTTGTTTGTTTGTTTGTTTGTTTGAACGCTAGGATCTCAGGAACTACTGGTTGGATTTCAAAAATTCTTTTACAGTTTGATAGTCCATTTATCGAGGATGGCTATAGGCTACATAACATCACGCTAAGACGAATAGGAGCGGAGCAGCAATCAAGAATGTTTTGAAAACGGGGAATATTTTTTACTGTCTTAGAGCTTCCGAGGCGTACGCTGCGTAAATGGTTACAGTTAGGTAAATGTTGGGTACTACAAAATTGTTTCTCTTAAAAAGTTCTACAAAAAAGTCCGCGACAGCATATGTCTATCTTTTAAGGTTCGCTCACAATAACCTAATTTGTCTATCTCTTATGGTTCGCTCACGATATAATGAAACTGAAGAGTTTGTTTGTGCTAGGATCTCAGAAACTACTGGTTGCATTTTAAAAATTATTTTATAGTTTAATATTCCATTTATTTAATTAGGCTGGCTGGAGCGGAGCAGCCATGAATAATGTTTCGAGAATGGGGATTATTTCTTTCTTATGAGAGCTCCCATTGCGGACGCTGCATAAATAGTTAAAGTTACGTAAAAATTGTGTACTACAAAATTGATCCTCTTAAAAAGTTATAAAAATAAGTCCTTAACAGCATATGCCTATCTTTTAAGGTTCACTTACAATAACCTTATTAAGTTTTAAAGTATGAGCGACGCGACGGGAGTAAACTTGGTCTGCAGTGGCAGCCAGTCAACTCAACGATAAAAATCGGCCAAGTGCGAGTCGGACTCGCACACGATAAGTTCCATACCGAAAAACGGAAGGGTGGAAGTAAAAGCGACGGGAAACATTATATCACTTTAACACCTCTTTCCTTCTCACTCTCATGTGACGCAAACGAAGATATGCGGTTCAGCTATAATGAATACAAGCGACGCGACGCGACGGGGGTAAATGCAACGGGAAACATTATAATACTCGAAATATTAATACCATACTCTCTCTTTCTCACTCTCATGTGACGCAAACGAAGTTGCGCGGGTCAGCTAGTGTTTGTATAATCCGCGTACAACGAGAAGAATGCGGAACCTTGTCAAAGCAAATAGATAATGACAGATTTCAAGTTCAAGTAGGTATTTTAGTTAGCAAAAAGGTACGAATCATAAAATGTGAAAGTTTGTGAAGATGTTTGTTATTGAACATCGTGTTTTTATTAACGTGAGGGAAAATCCTGCATGGATGATATGCCGGACTCCTACCGACTCAAAAACCTCTTGTAACGCCCAACAGCCTACGGTTGGGAGCCCTCGGAAGGATGCTTCAGGATTATAGAAGAGACTAGCTGATGACCGCGGCTAAGGGCTCAGAAGCACGCTTAAGAAGGCGAGCGGCGCGATAACACCCCGCAGTAAACCTCCAGGAAAGGCTGCGGTGGCCAAAGTATGCCGAAAATCCTGGGATACCCCTATGAAGATTTATTCGGAGAGGAAATCTTTTTTTTTATACGATATAGTTATACCAACTAAGACTGCGGGGCGACAAGCGCTTCCTAAAACTTTAAAAAACGTAAAATTCCGAAAATGACAACGTTATACACTTATTACCAGCTAATTAACATTTTTCTAAATAAGTAACAACTTAATGGAGCAGTATCGCTCATTTCCTATTTGTACTTCCGTGTTTTGGCAACATGTTTTCAATCAAATCCGATTGAAAACTGGTTGCCAAAGAGGTAATTTACCAGTTTCCAGCTGGTACCGGAACACTAGGTATTAACACTTTCTGACTTGTCAGATTCTTACCATGTCACAACAAGGTACTAATGACTAGAAACATGCCTTACATTTCTAGCCACCACTTTTTTTTTGCTTAACGTGAGGAAAATCCTGGATGAATGCTATACTGGACTCCTACCGACTAAAAACTCATTCGTTTCCTACCTAATGCCTACGGTTGTGAGCCCCAGATAAGCCCTCGAAAGGACGACCACAGGAATCCTTCTAGCCACCACTGTATTAAACTTGTACTGAATTACAATGAGTTCTACATAAATGAACTTGAAATTAGGACGAATATTACCGAAACTACTAAAATCTGTTTAGATACCTAGATTCTAGATTATAATTTATTTCTTTATTTGTAAATCTATTGCAATTGCAATAATCTTTTTAAATTAAAACCTTGAAGACTTATGTGGTGCAATTTTGTTAAAGATAGTTTTTCTGTATCTATGTTCTGTTTATATTTTAACGATCTACTGTGTATATACTTTTACCCAAAAATAAATCAATGTAACAATTTTATATAATACTAGCGGAGTCACGCGGTATCACCCGCGTAGCTTCCTTTTCTGTGGTAATATGGGAATAAAATATAGCATAAGTTACTCAGGCTGAATGTAGCTTTCCAATGGTGTTTGCATTGAAGAGGCTCCGAAACTACTGAACCGATTTGAAAAATTCTTTCACTGTTAGGAAGCTACACAATCTTCGGGTGTCATAGGCCATATTTTATTCCCGTATTCCCACGGGAACGGGAGCTACGCGGGTGAAACTGCGTGACGTCCGCAAGTACAATAGATTTGAACAAAACTATTTACATTAGTGATATTGTGTCTATAAGTAGGTATAAAGAAATGTTAGAAAGGTGTACGTGCATCGCCGTCTTACTTACCGCAAGTTTAAGGTCATCTTCTCGTATCGTGCCCACAACCAGTTTCGTTTCACTATCACTTTCTATTCTGCCTTCGAATTTTCCGTTTGTAATAATTTCACTTAGAAATAGTAGAATCTACTGAATAATTGTGTTTACTTTGTTTAATCAGCACATAACCACAGAAAACAAATCACATAACTCTATCCAAATTTTAGACAAAAAATAGCACCTATTACATAGTGTTTACGGGAAGTCCACTATGTGTTATACAAGTGTTTTTGCTATTTCAGTACTGTTGCAAGCGCCATGATCATGAAGATTTGAAGGTTCTCTGAGATCATGACTTTTGCTACCGTGCCGAAATATCAAAAATACTCAAAATCTGTATCGTCAACTCTTTTTTTTACTTATGAAAAAATATCTTCTGGCAAGTAAAACCACACGATACCCATCGATCTGCCATTTTAAGTGACCATGAAAGTTAAAATTTTAATATTTATGATCTGCCTATTTCTATTTAAGTACAAGCGTTTCCGTGCTTTGAAAGGCGCGCTAAGTCGATGGTCCTGGCTAATAATAATGTGATAGTTGTGAACGTAAGTTGATGGCCTTACGAGCAGCTAATTTCAACTACGCGTCGTCAACACCTGCGACTGTCCATTTCAAGACGACAATATGATCACCACCTATTACGTGAAACAAAAACAAGGTTGTTGAATATTATGCCATTGCCTACATGTATGATTTTCTTTTTTTGTTTAACGTCAGGGAAAATCCTCATGGATGCTATGCCGGACTCCTACCGACTAAAAAACCTCACGTAACGCCCAACAGCCTATGGTTGGGAGCCCCGGGTAAGCCCTCGGAAGGATGTCCCAGGACTCCCAACAGACTCACGGCCGCCACTGCGGCCTCGCCCAGAGGGTGGTTCGGGTGCTATCCCCGCGTCTTTGGGGGGTTTCGGGTGTGATCCCGATTCCTAGGGGGGGCGTGCGTGAGTTCCTCACGTAACGCTGCCGTCATGGGCCTGCTTCTGTAAGGACGGTGAGCCGCCCTCTCACCGTCCTCAGGCCCCCGGTCATGGAGGCCGATCGACGGCGCCTAGGCCGCCGACTGCGGAACTCGGGTGGGAGAGTTCTCTCCCGTTCCCGCCCCGCCGTCTCTTTCACGAGCATGACCTGCTCGCAGAAAGAGGCGGCGCAGTCCCACTTACTCCCGCTGGAGAGCATGGCTCGCACCATGGTCTCGAGCGAGAGAGTGTCCACGTCCAGACCCACCACGAGGACCTGGCGCTGTTGCGCCCACTGCCTACATGTATGATTGTTTATAAAGACGTAACTATAGACAGAGTATAAGATTTTGCAAAAATAGTGCAAAAAGATGGGTGATTGTGTAATTCGCCTCGGCAGTAGTCAATGTTACAGAACAAATTACCCTGTAATTATACTGCTACTAAATAAGCATGTCAAGTAACCGAATTATGGTTATTATGATGAACATCAAAACTACGTCTAGATTAAAATCAGATTACTCGAGAGCATTCTAAAGTAGAGAGTCTGCCTCTCAAAACATGTAATAGAAACAAGGAAACATATTCTGTAAAGATTGCGTATTATGTTTTTAAAGGTTTTAAAAGCACCTATTTGAGTTAACTGGTGATCCAAAGGCTAGTTGCTAAAGATTGTCGGTCTCCATTACTCGAAGCCTGAAACCGGGGGGGGGGAAGGGTCTCCTCGCTGTCCTTACAAAAGCAGGCCCAAGACGTGCGAGTTTCACGCATGCTTCGCGGCTCAAAAATTGGGAAAACACCCAAACCAACCCCAAAGACGCGTGATAGTAGTAGTACCCTAGGTCCTGACGGTCGCAGCCAAAGTCTGTGGAGAATAGAAGAACAGATAGCATCGTTTGTTGAACTATCGGCTCAAACTACAGGCTCAAGACGGCGCGCCCTCTTGAGCCTGTTTCTGTAAGGACGGCGAGCAGCCTCCCGCCGTCTTCAGGCCCCCAGTAAGCCGATAGTTCGACAAACAATGCTATCTGTACTTCTATTCTCTTGTACTTTTATACAAGTGAATGTAATCTTGCATTTTTAGGAGAGCGTATGGACGTGGTTGTTCGTGCGTCGCAAGATGGCGGCGGTTACTGGATCCGAGCGTATGGACGCGGCGCGTGCGCAGGTGTCAACGGTAATGCGATGCTTATATACTCCGGCTTCAACTACACATCAATGTTGCAAGAGCACCAGGTGAGAAATACAGCTTTTCATGGCCGTTAAATTAATATTAAAGTAAACGGAACATTTACCATGTATTATTGGAGCCTGGAACGTTAATCCGAAACTCGTTTGTTCGAATAAACTGTTGACAGAATCATTTTTGGCAGACGTCTCCTTTCATAGAAAGCACGGTTGGCAGAAATCACTACTCGTAGAAAGCACGGTTCGCCGAAGAATCCTTCCA
The DNA here is from genome assembly GCA_933228765.1 of Miltochrista miniata. Classification (NCBI taxonomy): domain Eukaryota; kingdom Metazoa; phylum Arthropoda; class Insecta; order Lepidoptera; family Erebidae; genus Miltochrista; species Miltochrista miniata. The sequence continues at coordinate 25,707,347 of OW121755.1, forward strand.
TAGAAAGCACGGTTGGCAGAAATCACTATTCGTAGATAGCACGGTTCGCCGAAGTATTGGTTAATAGAATCATTGTTGCACAGATGTCATGGTTGTTCGAAAGCACTGCAGGCAGAAACCTCTGTACATAGATAGCACGGTTCGCCGAATTAATAGAATCATTATTCATAGAAGCCTTGGTTCATAGAAAGCGCGATTGGCAGAAACCTCTGTACATAGATAAAACTTTATTCCGAAAGCTTTTTTGATAGAAACCACTTTTTCCAGATACATCGGATCACAGAAAGCATAGGGTTCGTAAAGTACTGCTGGATAGCTTGATAGTCCCTTGGATACTTTTTTAACCTGTGGTTCTACCCCAACGATAGTATCGAGGGCAAGAAAGGGACTTTAGATTGAGGAAAGCTTAACACGACCAAAGTTATTAGATTATTCTTTGCAACGAGCTTTTTGTGAGTCGATGTATCTGGAAAAAGTGTTTTCTATCAAAAAAGCTTTCGAAATGAAGTTTTATCTATGTACAGAGGTTTCTGCCAACTGCGCTTTCTATGAACCAAGGCTTCTATGAATAATGACTCTATTAATAACGAATTCGGCAAACCGTGCTATCTATGTACAGAGGTTTCTGCCTTCAGTGCTTTCGTACAACCATGACATCTGTGCAACAATGATTCTATCAACTAATACTTCGGCAAACCGTGCTATCTACGAATAGTGCTTTCAGCCAACCGTGCTTTCTATGGAAGGATTCTTCGGCAAACCGTGCTTTCTACGAGTAGTGATTTCTGCCAACCGTGCTTTCTATAAAAGGAGACGTCTGCCAAAAATTATTCTGTCAACAGTTTATTCGAACAAACGAGTTTCGGATTAACGTTCCAGGCTCGTATTATTGAGTGATTCCGATATTTGGGCAGAGTTGCGAGCGCCATGATCACGGAGGAGCAGTTTCTCCTTCATCGTGGCGCTTGCAACAGTGCCTTCGTGATCATGGCGCTTGTAGGAAATATTGTTTGATTATTGTAATTTATTAGATACTTTTGCTTTTTTAACGGTTCAAAACACGATTAGGAAAACTTTGTAGGTATGATCGAAATCGCTCTCGAAAGATGAGAAATATTGCAAAAATCTTTACAGGTAATGTACTTTTTTATCTAAATAAATTAGTTTAATCCTAATAAAAACTTGCCATAAAATGGTATAATATATATTATATATTATACCATTTTATGGCATAATATATAATATATATATATTATGCCATAAAACTATACTATAGATATATATATTATATATATATATTATATTTTACGTATAGATTTTTTCTTAAAACCCCTCAGATTTTATAACAGTAATATAATGTATTAGAATCGAATGAAATCCGGCAAAAGCGTACGCTGCAATCGTTCGAATTGCCTTAGGATTTGTCAAGGTCGAACATTGCAACCTTAACATAGCGAATGCTCTAACCACAGTATAAATATATGTTTAACCAGTATTGTAGCTCCCTACAAACGGACGAAGCGCAAGCTATACCTACGATTCTCGTTTTCGGCATGCCTTTCAGCAAGCAAGCAGCGTCCGCAGTCGCGATTGTGCCGAGTAGACGAATGGAAGGTGTGTCGTTTTTTAAATAGTAACCGCGCACTAGTGTCTATTGTGCTTGTTTTGGTTGCATGAATTCGTCAATAACGCACCCAGAGATAACGTTTTTTAGATTACCTGGAAACTCCGAAAGGTAAGACTATAAATTGATTTTACTTAAGTACTAATTGGTACTATACCACTAGTTGACTAAAGTTAAACAAAGTGATTGACACGAGTGAACTAGGTTGTTACATGAAGTGGGTATGTTTGAGTTTAAAACTAGACTTGTGCTTGCTCAGTCAGTGAACGGTGCGATCCAATATAGTACAATATCCAAAAAAAAACTAGTTCAGAACTCTAGTACGTGTAGGTAGTACATTTAGTTCCGTTGTCAGTTCGTAGTTATTTAGTTGAGAGCAATGATTTAGGTATGTTTCAAGAGTATTCATTTCTTTGTGGATGACCGATGTTAGATGTTACAGTATACTTAGCACCGTATGACTGCCTCTGTGGCGCGGTCGGTATTGATACCGCCTGCGGCGCTGGAGGTCGTGGGTTCGATTCCCACCCGAGACAAATATTTGTGTGACCCATAAATGTTTGTCTCAAGAGTCTGTTTGTTTCTATGTATAATATGTATGTATTTAAAAAGTATATTAGTATTAATATCCGTGGTCTGATACCCATAACACAAGCAGGTTATTCCTAGCTTACTTTGGGATCAGATAGCATTGTGTGAAAATGCCCGTGATTATTTATTTATTTATAAAAAAAAAATTACAGCATTTTTTCTTACCTTTGATTTTTATTACACGCATAGAGACAAATATGAACTTCCAAAGTTTAACACAACTTGACAATGTACGAAAAGTACTAGTGTACTAGAGACTGACTAGTACTTTCAAATCGAAAAATAGTTTTAATTTTGTAAATCAAAAATTTAACGCAATGATTATAAAGACTAGAATTCCGTGATTCTATCACTGACGAAACATGTGGTGAGCCGATTATATTATTACTCACGGGGATATTATATTATTACTCACAAAGTATTTTTTTGTTTAAATTAAAAAGGTATGTGCATATTTACTCGAAATGAAAGCCGGTTGTCAGTAAAACAACGATCCTTAATACAAATTGAAGGCCTTGTGGGCGGATTGAAAAAATCAACTGCATTAGGCTCACTATCTATTACGCGTACGTAAAACTATAAGGTAAAATGTGGGCGTATACTATGCCTCTGCCTACACCTTCAGGGATAAAGGCGTGACTATATGAATGTATGTATGTACATATTTACAATCGCAATACTAAATAGAAAGTCAAAGTAGCCACATATTATTAAAATGCTGTAGGTGGGCAGCCCTATCGCATGCTTACGTACCGCGCGGCTGTAGGCATTTATTTCTAAAATCCGGCCGAGTCAAACTACAGTATACAGTGCTCTAACTAAAGTCATTCCTGAGATGGATGACCGTTTCTGACAGTTCTATTAGCATTTTAACACACGAGTGTTTCAAAATCAGTTAGCTACAATGTGTCGCCGACCTCGGTCTGTTTCCGCATGGCGGCGATATACTCATCACCTTTTACGTGAGGTCAAATAAAACTTGTGTTTACTATACCTCTGACTACCTCTTCAGAGAAAAAGACGTAGTTCTAATATTTACTGACTACTTGTGAGCGGCGATTCTCGGCCAAACGACTTGAAAGCATAAATAAACAGACACTAAAATGTCATTTGTCTCACATTTAAAGACGGTTAAACATGAGTCGAAAGATAAAGTCACCTGGGCACCTATTCTCGTCCACAATACGTGAATGCGTGGATGGAAATTTACGGGTTAGTTGTATTTTATTTCACGTTTTGCCGTTTCTAAATATGAGATAGATGACGTTTCACCGGGTTATTTTTGTCCACGCCATTCACTTCGTATGAATCGAGAATCACCCCCAGTAAATTTTCTTCAACGCTTTCAAGTTGTGTGATTGAGAATCGGTGCCTCGATCTCCTTATCACTCGAGCAAAGCCGGCAGTAAGTCGGTAAGTTAATTAGTGCAGAACAGCTTTTATTCTATATTACTTAACATATTTTACAGTCTGAAGATAATGGAAACCCAAGCTGGGAAAACGATATCGTCCTGGGAGGTCAGATGCTGGAAGCTCTTCAAGATAACACCCATTTACCGAAAGTGAAACAAGTGTACTTGGGTATTGATAGAAATAAAGTAAATGTTAAGGAAAGTGACCACGACTTCAGATATTTTATAGATGCGATACCAAAGAAACCGTATTTCCCCGCACCTTTAAGTAAGTAATTAATTTTGACAAAATGACTGTGACTAAGTACTAAGCCACTACATTGAGACTGTTCTAATAAACCCAAACATGGTGCATTGCAATTGTCTGAGTAGTTGGGTATAAAGCAGACTACTTCATGCAGCAGCAAGTTCCAAATTACTATGCCATCATGAAAATACTATCAAAGTAACTGTATAGCAAATTAAAGTTCGATCGGTCTTGTGAATTTTAGTGAAATCTCATCCTCATTTAAGAAATCTGTTGATGATCTTCTAAATCTATAGCTAACTCGATCACATCGGTTCGAACAAAAAACTCCACATTTAAATCTATCAGTCCCTTGGTTAGTTATGATGCCACAGACTACCAGACAGATAGGTATAAAGGTTAAACTTAGAACAACCCTCGTTTTTCTTGGGAGTTAAAAATATTGTCTAGCGTCGTAAAAGTTCAGTGAAAGAGTTCTTTTGATTTAGTAATTAATATGAAGCGTTAATCATTCTAATAGAAAATAGAAAGGTATTATGCGCAGTGCACAGTTATGCATCAAAGTGAAACAATGATATTATAATTTTAATTTGGATAAAATTTCATGCCTATGATTTAAACTAAAGGTATGAGTCCGAACTGGACCGCAAGCAGCACTGCGGTCGCTGCAGTGCCGCGACCGCACCACTGGTTCCTATACATTCTATTTAGATTTGTATTAGAATACATTCCGAACTCGGTAGCTGTGTCGCGACTGTACTTAGTACGGTCGCCTTGCCGTACTGCGACAGCAATGCTGCTTGCAGTCGAGTTCGGACTCATACCTTAACGCTTTCTACATAGCCGGCGGAGGTATTTAGATTAGACCGCTAAACTATCGAACTATTTATAAGTAGGTATATATTGTTATTGAGTCCAATCTAGAGCCAAAAAGGTAATCAACCTAGTATAAAACCTAAAATAAAGATCATCATCTTATAATTATGTTCAGGTAGTCTTTCAGTTATTTGATTCTCTCTCTCTCTCTCACTGAATTAAGTACAGACAAATAAGTACGCATTTGTAATAGAGCAGAGCGACAAATTTCTTAAAATGTAATCCAAAGTGGATTACATTTTAAGAAATTTGTCGCTCTGCAAGCACAGATAAAGCTGCAGAAAGCAAAATTTATAATTATCATTTGACAAGTAGTCCATTGAAATGTTACAATTTAAAGACCGAATATTGCATTTCTTAGAGGACGCAATTTTATTTTTGGGGCATGTGTGGGGGGTCAATAGAAGCTTAACCTCAAGTTTGTGGGGTCGCCACCCTTGTCCCCCGGCCGCAATCTTAAAAAGGGGTGAAAACACTTTTTTCCCAATATCTCGGAAACTATGAGTCTTACAAAAAAATTGTGATATCATAATTTGTAGCAAATTGTTTTGCCTACAAATATGTTGAACACATTTTTGCCCTAAATTAAAAATTAAAGAAGTTATAAACAAAACATTTAAAATAAAATTATATAAATTTTCTTTTTTGCTCTGTGGCGTTTTTTTAATTTCTTTTAAAAGATCATCTACAATATTAGTCTGAGGTATTTTTTTGTAAAATGTATAAAAAAAAATTTTAGAGCAAAAAAGAAAATTTTTATAAAAAAATTCTAAAAATTTTGTAAAATTTTTTGTTAAGTTATATACACATTTGTAGACAAACAATATGCTACAAATTATGCCTCAACAATTTTTTTGTAGGACTCATAGTTTCCGAAAAATTGCGAAAAAAGTGTTTTTTTCCCCCCTCTTTTCAAGATGGCGGCCAGGGGACAAGGGTGGCGACCCCACAAACTTGCGGTTAAGCTTTTATTGACCCCCCACACATGACCCGAAAATAAAATTGCGTCCTCTAATAAATGCAAAGCTCATGTAACATTTCAATGGACTAAAGTGCCTTTATGAGTATCTGAAAATGTACCTTTCGAAGTAAAAAGTATTTTGAAGTGAAATATCTTTATTTCAGCACTAAAAGAAAATGGAGTAGTTCAAATAAACAAGAAGAGTTTCCTCTACCCCGACGTGCCGATATTGTTTAGATCTCAGGACGTTGAAAATGATTTCTTCTGCGAAGTCGGTGAAGAAGATAAACAGGTTGAATCACAATGTGTTCAAATATTGTCCGGAGTTGAAGGCGACCTGTTTGAGATTGCTCTAGTGAATGAAGGTTAGTTACGATCAATTATGTATTCATAAAGCTATTAGTTTATCACCTTGGCTGTCCAGACTAGAGTATTGTTATTAAAACTTAGTATTTACACGCTCTCATAGCCCTGATGACTGAGTATTCTGTAACTGATTACAGCATAAACATCTAATGGCTGGTCCTCAGATGGGTAACCGCTTTGTGACCTTTCCAGTTATAAGCATTTCGTGTAATGACAACATGCGTCTGTCCATTTCAAAACTACAATACCTATTACGGTCTTTTTTCTTCTATGTAATTTTTTTGTCTATTTCTAGTTACCTGATAGATCAGCTGTTGGAAAAGTGATGTCGTCGTTGATGCTATAAGCTTATGATTGAACTGAACCACCATACTTACTATATCAATTCATCGTACCTTACATGCTGATTTGAGACCAAATGAAATTTGTTTAATAACTAGATATAAAAGTGGCATGGGATTAATAAAAAATTGCATAATTATATTACAGGTTTTGGCAGCAATGACTCGTATACATTCCACATGCACGGCTACAGCATGCAGGTCATTGCTACGTGGCAGAACCCTAAAAATCTACCAATCTCCAAGGAAGACTTCGAAAAATTAAACAAAGACGAAAAAATATTGAGGTAAATGTTGATAAAAATGTTGAACTCTCAAGGTTAATACCTATTCGTGTTATAAAAGTACGTTCTAGAAATACTTTTGTGAATTTTATTATTTTAACTTTGTCAGCATGTCAGGGGGGCCCAAATGCCCACCGCCGGTGTTCCGCCTCGCCTTGATTAACCCACATGTAGGTAAAGATACGTAGTATTATTAATTATTCTGTGGTAAAATCATTGCAATTCAGCAAAAGAAAGGCATCCTAATGGGGGCAGGAGGGTTGATAGACCTTGCAAAACCCTCAGCTTTTACAAACATGAGGTCCATCTGATCTGAAGTGAACACCGTAGCCTATGGACGTTTGCCTCCACTAAAAATGCTGTACTCGTGCTGCTGGACTAGCAATAATCTTCAAAGACCTGCGACTTTTGAAGAACACCGTATGGTAGTGGTTCGGGAACACCGGGGCAGGGAGTTCCAAGCGTATGATGCGATGGTTAAGCTGAGATGCCTCTCCGTCAATCCCCTATTTAGTAGCTCAAAATGATAAAACTATTTCTTTGTTTCTGTTACAGAAATGTCCTCAATCCACCGCTGAAAGACACAATCACGGTACCAAATAAAGGTTTTACCATCGTCAGAATCAAACTAGATCGTGGAGGCAGCTGGCTCTTAGAGTGCAGATCCTGTGCATTATCATCTCTCCCAGCTGCCATCATCATAAGGACTCCTTTGACTATACCAAAGGCTGTCACGGAATCGTTACCAAAATGTGGGAACTTTAGACCTGCCGATGTGCTGCTGAACTGATTACAATAATATTGACTGATAATTTATTTATGTGTTCAGTTTTAGTGACAGTATTGACTGAGTTAATGCTTCATGGGTTCTATTGAAGGATAATTGTTTTTGCTGTTTAGTAATAACATATAGTTTGGTGATCGGTATTTATTTGCACCCTGGAATCAGTACAGGAACAAAGCAAGTACCTAAACCAGTTACATGATCAAGTTTTTTTATCAGATTTGTAATTCTTTTTTGTTAAAAATAGCTTTACCCGAGAAAAGCAAAAATGTAAATGCAAACAACTCTCTCTAAGTATACCAAATTTAATTCGTATCTTTAAAGTCATATTCCAGAAATTATTTTATATTTTTATACAATATACTCTTTACAAAGAGTTACCAAATTATGTTAATACTAGGTATACCTAAATACGTAGGCATAATGCCTATTACCTTTGACCAATATTAGAAAGTAGTATTAAAAGATTTATTGTTTTAGGAAAGGGCTGATTTTTTAATAATTATTTGATTAAATTACCTTACTTGTCTTGTTAAAAGAACAAGATGTTAATAATTTCAATTGAAATTGTTCTTTGTGCCGACCTGTATTAGGGTTGACATACACATGAAACGGTAGAAACGGCTAAACATGAGACAAAAGACAATTTTCTAGTAAACTTTTGTGTACGCTTTCGAGTGGTACAATCGAGAATCGGTGCCCTCATCGGAAAAACACTCAATTCTTTTTTGTGTCCTATCTCTTATCATTGTCATCGAGCCACATTTATTAGAACTGATAATTTAACGAGAGGTTACGAAGTCTCTCTTGCTGTCTTTATTACAAGTAAATCATTTGCCTGATTTACAAACAAAAGAACAAAAACAAACAATTTTATGTCACCAGGGTTCAACCCTAATGCAGTTAAAAATTTATATTGTAAGTATATTGAACTACCTATTATAACGATCTACTAAAAAATATATCATGGTTGATTATGGGATGATTATTTTAATGTATCATCTATGATACCTACTCATAGTTATGCTAAAGAAGCATTTAAATTTAACGATGCGTTAAGAGCATTAGTATAAAGATGAAATAAAACTAGTTTTATATAAATAGAATGAGACAAGAATAAAGGCCGTTCAATTTTCAAGCAGTGCAAATCCCGGTGGTACTGCATAATTTTAAATACCTCGAATCTGTGGACCGGACCAAAGGTATGATGTCTCAAAAGTGATAATTATATATTTCAAGTGTAATAAAAGTAACTAAGCGAGGTTTTTTTTTGATTATGACGTATGTTCTGTATTCTGTAGTTGAGTCTAAGTTCTGCTGTGGTTTTGATTGTGTATCAAATTGTAGATTAATAAGTAAAATGTTCCTCATGACTACTGTCAGTTTAAATTTGCTTAGCAAGTTTTCAAATAGGAAATTTCTCAAATAGAGATTATAGAGAATATTGTGTATTTAGTACCTATTTATTGTTTTGTAAAATAAAACAAATACAAAGTATAACACATCTTTAATTAAAATCTTAAATTGTAATTAATAAAATCTAGATATTTGGAGACATTTGTATAAATAGTAGGTGCACCTAGTTCACCACAAGGGGAGACACCCCAAGACACTATACCAACAAGCAATGTTTCTACTTCATTGGTTCGTTTTTTGATGTTAAGTTTCCCATCCATATTGTTACTGCATTTTTCATTAGGACAGTTGTATGAGCTTGCGTTGTATATTTCAGTACTCTCTTGTACGGGATCATTTTGAAGGGGGAAGAATGTGTTGGTCTGTACAAGAGGACCACCTGAGTCACCGACACAGGCTGCAGTGCTACTGTACATGGAGCCAGTGCACATGTGAGAATGAGGATCCAATGGATTTTCTTCATAAGATTCTTTTATATTTTCAATAGCGTAATAGCAATCTGTAAGTTTAGTATTTTTATGAAATGAAACAGTTCTTGAAAATACAGAGTCCCTATCTAGTTTTGCTAAAAAGATTGGAATAATCTGGAAGTTGGTAACGAGGGCCTTATCTTAATGTCAGTATTTGTCATGGGCCAAAAGGCTTCATCCGCTTATTTATTATTCTTTAAAAAAATCAAGTTTTACTGCCTATGGAGTTTTTATTCGCATTCTTAATCATAAAGCTACCAACCTTTTAAGGATGAAAATTGTAGAGGTCTACGTGGTCAGTAATTGTTTAAAGCATTGTAGTGATCGGTCAATAAGCTTGTAACTTTGAATTCGTAATCGCATTCAAAGATTTCATAGTGATACAAGCGAAACTAATAAAGGGTTAGGAAAAATCTTACCCTTAAATGTCATTGGCTCGACTTTCACTTCTTGTAGGTTGCTTGGCAAGTCGGGTAAGATGTACGTAGATCTCAGAGCCCCCCAACCTAACAGTTTCAAGGTAGATTCGCTGGCTCTGTTCTTGAAATTAGTTGTTAGCCTGATTGGCTTAACTGCACTCGTGAATCTGAATGGTGCCATTGTTTTGAACAGTGCTATATCGTTGGGTCCGATTCCGCTAATGGATAAAAAGCAAAATTAGTTTAACTGGTAAATGTGAGAAGCGTTTGTAGCCCCGCTGACTAAGTGTTCTGTAAATAAAGGATTACTGCAGTAAGCAACTTTTGCTATGACCTCAGCGGTCAGCCTTTTGGAGAAACACTACCCGTTTGTTATGTTCACGGCATTATTAAACGTGACATAGATACCTACCCTAGCACAGATGGACTCTTGAAACCTAACCACGAGAAATAAAAATAACCATTTGCATACACACATGTGCTAATACATATACATACATATGGTTATGCCTTTGTGTCCTAAGAGGCAGGCAGGGGCATAGCATATGCCCATATTTCACCTTAATACGGAACAGCTGGTGAGCGCATTGCAGTTTGAAAATGGATAGGCGCAGGTTGTGACGACCGTCTACGCGTCTGTTGAAAGTTTGAAGATGATTTTATAAGGCCTTCAATGTTGTTTAACGACTGCCGTGTAACTGGCAACCAGGACCAAGGGCTTAACATGCCTTCCTAAGCACGGAAAATAAAGTTATTAAGAAAAAATAGGATTATTACCCCTTATACAGCGGATGTGGTATACGTTCCTTGACTTGGACTACCTGCGCTGGAGATCTATATTTATTAACATTGTACATTCCTGCAACAGCGTCCATTGGCAGCCATCTTACCAGCCAAGATTCCATTTCGCAGTGTGCAGCTGAAAGTACCTAAACGCACGATTAAAATATTACATATTCTACGGATAGCAAGAAGCGAGGGTTGAATAAATAGGAGTTTTATGCGTAGATCCCAAACCAATAAAAAAATATTATTTTTTTAACGTGAGCGAAAATCCTTACGTAACGCCCAACAGCCTATGGTTGGGAGCCCCGGGTAAGCCCTCGGAAGGATGTCCCAGGACTCCCAACAGACCTACGGCTACCACTGCGGCCTCGCCTAGGGGGTGGTTCGGGTGCTATCCAGCGTCTTTGGGGGGTTTTCAGGTGTGATTCTGCTTCTAAGGAGCTGGGCGTGCGTGAATGCTTTACGTCACGCTGCCGTCATGGGCCTGCTTCTGTAAGGACGGTGAGCAGCTCACTCACCGTCCTCAGGTCACCGGTCATGGAGACTGATAGTCTTCGGCGAATGAATATACGCATATTATAGTTGGTAGTGCTATGGGAATGAAAAGCCACTGGGTCTTGAAAACGTCCGTAGGATACTGTAACCACTTTGGATTATTCAGATTGGAGGTCCGTATGCTTGTCTACCATCGTAAAAAGGAAGTATTTTGTAATATTTGATACTAGCAAACGTCACGCGGTACCGCCCGCAGTACCTCCCGTTCCCGTGGGAATAAAATATAACCTTTGTTTGCCGGGGATTGTGTAGCTTCCCAACAGTGAAAGAATTGTTCAAATCAGTTCAGTAGTTTCGGAGCCTATTCGATGCAAACATACAAACAAACAATCAAATCTTCTGTTTAAAATATGAGTATAGAAAACCACGGTTAAACAACTAGGCTGTAGTATAACTAACAAAGTATCTGTTAAGAAGAGCTCCACCGCAAATATGTATTCGCATGTTCAGGAACCTGGTCTGCAGAGAGACTACATAGGGATGGCTGTACGGTTTGGCGTCATTTCCACCAATGATTTTACTTTGTTCCTCGGTATCTGGAATACCTAAGGGATAACCAGAAGAATAAATTATTCGTACGGCAATATAGATTTATTTATGTAAATATTAGTTTTCCCAATGAGCTTCCTTACGTCCGTGAATTTTTGTTTTTCAATTTTGTTGTGAGTCCTTAGTAAAGTTGCGGTGTTTTGCTATTCAGACCGGAAAGTTTAGTACTATCAAGATATTTATTTTTATAGATATTGTTGTATCAATATGGTAATTTAAGGTAGGAAATAAATGCTTCCCAAAGAGTTTTAAAGTCCAAGTCAGCCTGAGAAACCTATAGTAGGTAATATATATACTGGCAAAGCCGTTAGTATCGGTTCACAGTAACAATTGAAAGCCTTATAGTCGGTTAAAATTAATTCTATAGTATGTTACTAAAAACCTGCACCTGTTCATTTCCACATTGCAATATACTCACTGTCTATTACGTGTACAGTTGAAAAGGGGACGTATACTATGCTTCTGCCTATCTCTTTACATTTAAATAACATAAAAGGGACGGTGACTTACCTGCGGATCTGGTAAGGATAAAACATTTCGTCACAGTAAGCAGAAGATAAATCACAAACTTCATGGTAATGAGGTTCTATGGCGACTGGCGTGGTCTGTCCATTATCCGTGCGGTATTTATAACAAGCATTAGAGATAAATCGTTATCAATGCACATATTCGCATAAGTTCAACATTTGGTTAACATTTTAACGTTATTTTTGTTTAAATTTTTAATTTAGTTCATATTGTAGATATTTGTATAACTACTTATAAAATCTGGATTTAAAGATATATTATTAATTAGCCTAAAAGCGCGTTTGAAAAAATCAACAGCAGGTTGCGAAAAATGTCCGTTCCAGTTTCAGCATGGCAATTAGGTCCAGTGAATTTTAAAAATCGAAGAAATCGAGAAGATTTCCAGCCAGAGTAGCAAGCTGAGTTTCAAAAAGGCTCTCGTACCGTGGACTACATCCAGACTGTTCGGCAGATCGTACAGAAGACAAACGAGTACAATCAGCCGCTGTGTATGTCTTTTGTGGACTATATTGCCATCGACGCTATCGAAATCTGGGTAGTCCTGGACATTCTACAGCGGTGTCGTTTAGACTGGCGATATATCGAGGTGTTGAGATGCTTGTACGATACCGATGCCATGACCGTCCAGTTTGAGGTTAAGAATACCAATCCCATAGGACGGTTGCAGCTCTGCTGAGGTGTGAGACAGGAGATAATATTATTCCCTAAGTTCTTCACTAATGCGGTTGAGAAATGTCTTTCAGTCGTTGGAGTGGAATGACAGACGAGCGAAAATTTAACCGGTGAACGTATCTCGTACCTTCCGTTTGCCGACGAAATTGTCAGTAACGAAAACTCTGGAACTGTTGAGTGGAGTGCTGCACAGTCTAAGTGAAGAGTCTAGACGTGTTGGCCTCGGTAAAAATTTGGATAAACCCAAGGCCATTTCAATGAGTATGTCATGCCGGGACCAATCTACGTTCTATGATCGAGACTTGAAGTTGTCCTTGGACAGGTAATAACATTAATTGGAAATATTAACCTGGAAAAGGAAATAGCCAGAAGGATGTGCTAGAGCTGGGCAGCAAACAGCACCGGGTTTTCTATTCGCTATGAAACTTTATGACTACCAGTAAATGACCTACGGTGCTGAGATTTGGACACGCACAGTGGGGTGAGCCTATGCCTTTTAAGGATTTGCTAGAGCTGGGCAGCAAACAGCGCCGGGTTTTCTATTCGCCATGAAACTTTATGACTACCAGTAAATGACCTACGGCGCTGAGACGTGGACACTCACAGTGGAGTTAGCCTATGCCTTTTAAGTTGAACAAGGAGTTATGGAACGACGTATGTTTCGGGTGTTTCTGAGGGATAAAATCCGAACTCTGCCGTAAGCTGATTGATCTTGTTTGTTGTTTTCAGGCCTACTGGAGGTGTCTAGATTGATATCGTGCAACTTCGTTCGAAGTCAAAGATTTACTGCCTCTACTCACTGCATCCTCTTGAACTCGAGAAGTATGATAGATTTAGACTGCCTCTGTATCGCATTTGGTAGTGGAACTGCCTGCCTCGCTGAGGTCCCGAGTTCGATTCCCAGGTCGGTTCAAATATTTGTGTGATCCACAAAAGCTTGTAACGGTGTTTGGGTGTTTTTATGCATCATAAATATGTAGGTACCTATTTAGAAATATATAAGCATGTCTATCAGTCGTCTAGATCCCTTAACACAAGCTCATACTAGCTTAATTTGGGCTAGATGATATTGCATGAGAATTTCCACAAATCTTTTTTATTTTTTACTAGCTGACCCCGCAACTTCGTTTACGTCACATAAGGTGTATGAAAGGATAATCATTAGCTCTTTTATGATTAAGCCAACCCCCCAGTTTAGATTTACCCTCACATTCAAAGAAACCCCTTTAATTAAAATTTTCATAATATGTGATTCTTAAAAGTGTTATAACTTTTTTATTTATAAACCGATTAACCATGAAATAAACGCTAAATGTTTAGTGGAGCAAACTTCAACACAATAAAAGAAACCGCAATGCAATCGGTTGAGCGGTTACTGGGATTAGCGTGCACAAACGTACAGACAAACAGATATACAGACAAAAATTCTAAAAATCACTGTTTTGGGTTCTATTGCGTTCATAAAGTCCCCCTATAATATTTTTTTCTTATTTATCTTCCATGTACAGACAGCGACCTGTTACAATTTTATTATACCTATGTATTGATTGGTGATTGATATTGATTTGTAAATAATATCTTTAGTAAGGATATGCTAAGAGCTGTATTTCAGAACGGATAACAAAATCCAAGAAATGTCTGAGACACAGTAAATATAAAATGTGCCTCTTTATATTTAAGAAAATAAATAAATGGTTTAAAAAACCCTAGAAAAATACGCTTTTATAATGCACGAAAAAACCAAAAATAATTTATGGATCGTTCAAGTTGCCTCTATTTCTCGGCTGAAATGTTAACTATGTGCTTTTAGTTATAATATTTGATTGCAAAAGCGTGGGGCGCTGGAACAGGAAAGACTTTCCTGGCGGAAGCTGCATGATGTCTTGTCAGATTAAGGATAAGGTCACATTTATAAAAGCGTGTTTTTTCCGTGTTTTTAAACTATGTATTAATTTACCCTGTCACGCTTTTATATATCTATTGTGACTTTTACTATTATTAATATCATTTAAAATTTCGTAGCTTAATAGGAGCAAACCTATTACCGTTACGAATCTCTAATAAATAATTCATAGGTAGGTTATTCTTTAAAGTTTCGGCATTCCGAGATATTTAGTACAATATGTAGTAATCATGTAATAAGAATACAAACGCATATATCCCCAAGCGGGTTTTTAACGGTAATCAAAGATATCTCGTTCTCGAACAAGAACTCTACATTTTGCCACTGTTAACGTATTCCCCTCATGTATCTACTTAATTGCCCGTAAGAAGAGGCGTTCCCTTTGGCAGCACAAACGTTATGCTCTTGTGCGACCTCATGCAGCTTTCGCCAGGATTTTTATTATATAAGGATTAGTATTAATAGGAATTTGCTTCAAGCACATAGTTTACACTTCAGCCGAGAAATAGAGACAACTTGAACGATCCATAAATTATTATTGGTTTTTTCGTTCATTATAAAAGCGTATTTTTCTAGAGATTTTTAAACCATTTATTTATTTTATACTTTTTAGTCACAACATTTATACCTTTACTAGCTGTTCCGTGCGGCTTCATCCGCGTAGAAGTCGTTATCGCATAAAAGCATTATCCTCCTTTCGCGCAGTCAGTTAAAAAGTAGCCTATGTCCTTCCCTTAAACTCAAACTATCTTTATAACAAATTTCATTAAAAATCGGTTCAGTGGTTTAGGCGTGAAAACGTAACAGACAGACAGAGTTACTTTCGCATTTATAATATTAGTAGGGATTTCTGTATTACATGGTGTTTTGTCTGAGTTCGATTAATGTGAAAATGTTTCATTATTACTCTAATACATATACATTTTACGCAGGTACTTATGTCAATATTTACACTCAATATTAACTTCAATATATAACAGGTTTGTTATAACCTTAAACCCTAATCGTGGTCAAAGTTCATTACACGACTTTTCTAACAAATCCAAACACAGCTATGATACGATGTTCTATCATGAAGTTACAGTTCAAATCTTACGACTCCATCATCAGATCAGTTTGACAGCACCATATTATTGTATTGTCATCAGAACTACATACAGCTGCCAATTTTCATGACCCTACGATCCTTGGAAGCTGGTTAAATTAGCTACCTTAGATTCCACCTGTTTTCAGTGCCTATCTTCCGGTTCCATCATCATATCAGTTCGACAGTACCATATTATTGTATTGTCATCAGAACTACATACAGCGGCCAATTTTCATGACTCTACGATCCTTGGAAGCTGGTTAAATTAGCTACCTTAGATTCTACTTTTTCCATCGAAGTTTCAGTGCCTATCTTCCGGCTCCATCATCATATCAGCTTGATAGTACCATACTATTGTATTGTCATCAGAACTACATACAGCTGCCAATTTTCATGACCCTACGATCCTTGGAAGATGGTTAAATTAGCTACCTTAGATTCCACCTGTTTTCAGTGCATATCTTCCGGCTCCATCATCATATCAGTTTGACAGTACCATATTATTGTATTGTCATCAAAACTACATACATCTGCCAATTTTCATGATGCTACGATCCTTGGAAAATGGTTAAATTAGTTTCCTTAGATTCCATTACATTGTTAGTTGCATACACGACGACCTAATAAAAGCGTATTAATAACGACAAGTATTGCAAATGAAAAATAATTGATATTAGTATTACATAACGGTGATACTAAAAAAATAATAAAATAATAAAACACATAAATTTCAACGAGGATGTTCTATAGTGAGCAAAAATTGGAGTGACCAGACTATTTGCTCCATGGACCAGACTGTAAAATTCTAAGCCCAATCTGTTATAGGTACTCTCCTCAGTTGGTGACATCTGACATGAAAATCGATAAGATTTCTAAGTTTGAATTTCCATAAAACAACCTACGAGTAAAGTTAGTAAGCAAAGGTAACCTTGCGTCAAACTCAGGTGTTTATAAAGTTAAAGAACATTTATATACGAACTAGCAGATGCGCGCGGCTTCGCCCGCGTGAAATTTGGTTCCCGTTCCCGCTTCCCGTGGAAACATTTTTCCTGGATAAAAAGTAGCCTATGTTTTATTCTGGACTATACTCTACCCCTGTACCAAATTCCAGCCAGATCCATTCAGCCGTTAAAGCGTGATTCAGTAACAAACATCCAATCATCTTCACAAACTTTCAAATTTACATATAATATTAGTAGGATAAGTCCTAGCCAAAGACAAAAATCCTAGTATAATAGACCCAGGAGTCAGATAAATTCCTCTTACACCTAGTATTCTGAACTAAGCATTTTGTCTTTTGTCAGACAAAAATTAACTTCTAAATAATTTATTGCTGTATACACATACGGGTTATTACAATATTGGAACAGGTCGTGTTATAGCTATTTTAATGAGTCTTCAAAATGGATGATTGAGATTTGCATAGAGTGAAACATTGACATCACGAAATGGTGACATCTAGCGTTCGTGGCCCCATGGACTTGGTGTTCTGTACGATCACTGTAGTTAGTACAACATTTACTATGGCCGGTCTTGAATGGGTGACCATCAAGTGACCACATTGTGTCATTAATTTGCAAGCGTTTCCGTGCTTCGAAAAGCATGGTTTTTTTTTTTTTTTTTTTTTAATATTCAGCTCGCCAAATTGACGTCGCCACCAGCCTGATGGTAAGAAAGCAGTGGCGCATCTAGCGATTGGGGGCCACTTTTTACAGTGGTCCTCAAGTTGGCGGCCCTGTGATGTGCCTCTTCACGCTCCTCTTGAAGAACCCGGGATTGTAAGATGAGGGAAAGACGTGTGCGGGCAGGTCGTTCCATGTTTTTATAGTTCGACAGAGGAACGATCTTTTAAAACGCTCGGTTCTGGCGAAGATTCTCTCCACTGTGTATGAGTGGCATCTCTGCCCGGCACGCGTTGTTCGGGATCGGAAAGGAGATGGTGGGATCAGGTTGAAGAGCTCTTCAGAACATTCGCCGTGATACATTCGATAGAAGGCAGCCAAGGACGCTATGGTTCTTCGCTGCGACAAAGGTTCGAGGCCTCCCGTCACCTCAGGACAACCAATTATTCGGATAGCACGTCTCTGCATAGCGTCAAGCGCGTCTAACAAGTACCTCGCGGAGTCATCCCAAAGGTGAGAACAGTACTCGACGCAGGGACGAATCTGCGTCTTGTACAGTAAACATCTCTGATGTGGCGTGAAATACCGTCTCACCTTATTCAGGATTCCCAGTTTCCGCGAGGCCAGACCAATACAGCTCTCTATCTAGTTTTTGTGATTGAGCTCACGCCGGACATCTATACCGAGGATCAGGTTGTCCTTTAGTGGAATTGTAATGCTCTGAAGAGAGGGCAGGGGTAGGAATGGGGACTTCTTAGCTGTAAACGCACACGCCTGTGTTTTTCTGGCATTGAACTCGACCAGGTTGTCTGAACCCCATTGGGCAATGCGGCCCAGGTCCAGATCGAGATCCGCCACGAGTTGTCGTCTCTTCTCATCCACGTCGCCTCGCCCCGCCGCTGGACGGCCAGAATAGCTCCCATGAAGAGTACTGTCATCCGCATAACAATGAATGCACCCAAGGGACAGCATGTCATTGATATGCAGAAGAAAGAGAGTTGGGGACAATACCGATCCCTGTGGTACTCCGGCATTTACCTGAAAAAAAAACAGGAAGCCTGACCATCACAGAGGACCCGAATACGTCGCCCGTTCAGGAAGCTGGCCAACCAGCGGCACAACTGATGCGATAAACCATATGACGGCAGCTTGGAAAGAAGCGACGCATGCCATACCCTATCAAAGGCTTTTGCGATGTCTAGGCCAATAGCCAGAGATTCGCCGTGCCTCTTCATAGCCTCACCCCAGGTGTGCGTTATGTACGCTAGGAGGTCACCCGTTGATCGTTTCGGCCTAAAGCCATATTGGCGATCGTTAATTAACGAGTGATCCTCCAGATAGCGCATGAGCTGTTTGTTGATGATTAGCTCGAACACCTTGCAGATGACGGTGGTTACGGCTATGGGGCGATAGTTGGCTGGATCCGACCGATCCCCTTTCTTGGGGATCGGTTGGACATTCGCCTCCTTCCAAGCCTCCGGCACTTCTCCCGACGAATACGAAAGGCGATACAGGCGTGTTAGCGTTGGAGACAATTCAGCTGCACAATTCCTCAGCACCACGGCCGGAATGCCATCAGGACCACTGGCTTTCTGCGTGTCGAGTGACCGTAGCATCGCCCGCACATCGCACTGCCGGATTACAATTTCCGGCATCGTGGTTCCACAGTTGGCGATAGTGGGAGGTTGCTTGCCACAGTCATCGACCCGGGAATTAGCCGCAAAGAGCTTGGCCAGCATTTCCGCTTTCTCTTGGGCCTTGTGAGCCAGTGATCCGTCAGAATAGCGCAGCGGCGGCAGCGAGGGCTTGCAAAAGTTGGCCTGCACGGCTTTGGCCAGTTGCCAGTATCCACGGCTGCCCGTCGGATGTGACGTGAGCTCCTGACCAAGCCGCGTCCGCGTGACGCTCTGGGCGTCCGCTCTCTTGAATGCTCTCTTACTGGAACTAGTGGCTCTGTTGTACGCTGCCTTCAGGCGGGCCACATTCGGGTCGCGCACAGCTCGAGCCCTGATCCAGGCGCGGTAAGCCGCCTGTTTTTGTTGAACAGCTACGGCACACTCACGCCCGAACCAGGGGCGGGCTTTGCGGATGCTGGCGACATCAGTGTATGGACATCAGTGTATGGTAAGCCGTTAGTCCCGATTGTCATTAAAATGGCAGTCGTTAAGCCAAGTTGAACGCTTTTATGGTCGTCTTGAAAAAATTCAACAGCGGGCAGTCACAACCTGCGCCTGTACATATCAACATGGCAATACGGCTCACCACCTTTTACGTGGGACGAAATGTAAAAGGTGAAATGCGGGCATATAATGTGCCTCTGTCAACCCCTTCGGGGATAAAGGCGAGATCTTAGGACATCTAGCGAATTAGGGTATTCGTCAAAACTAGATAATTTTAAGGAATTCCGCGCTGCTTAAAGAAGTTTTGAATACCTAGTAGTTCAGCTCTGCTTGAAGAAGCCGGGGATGTAGTCAAAGTCAAATAATATATCTTTATACTGTCAAAGATCAAATTGTGACCAGATTAATCACGACTTTCTTAAGAGAAGGTTTAAAATTAAACCAACGTTTATACTGAGAAGCCGGGGATGTAGTCAAAGTCAAATAATATATCTTTATACTGTCAAAGATCAAATTGTGACCAGATTAATCACGACTTTCTTAAGAGAAGGTTTAAAATTAAACCAACGTTTATACTGATGACTTTTCCATTCCCTTTTGCGAAAGTAGCTTTTTTTTGCTACGTGAGGAAAATCCTACATGGATGCTATACCGGACTCCTACCGACTCAAAACCCACAAGTATCCTGCCTAACAAACAGCCTACGGTTGAGAGCCCCGGGTAAGCCTTCGGAAGGATACCCCAGGAAGCGAGAGTAGCTGTAATTTGTTATTATTTTTTTCATCTTCATTGAAAGCCATCAGGCCATCTTACCTTCAAACTACATTAAAGGTCTTAAGTTTTTTTTTTACAGACAAGCATACCACCCACCAGAAGGACTGGTTAGGAACTGGAAGCCTATGAACGTTTGCAACCACCAGAGGCACCACACTCGCGCTGCCGACCCTGTAAAAACCTTCTTAGACCCCTTTTGAAGAACCCCATACTGTAGGCGTTTGGGAAAACCGAGGAAGTCAACAGAAAAACCAGCTGGTGAGTAAAATAAATAAATAGAATGATTTTTTTATAAAACATTTATTTTCAAAATAATGACTGTTTCCTAAATATACGAGTTCGTGGCAAACAATAAGGAGGTAAGAATTCTTGAAATGAGTGTAGCCCTATCATAGTGCATACCATACACAGATATAGGTATATTTTCAAATAAAATACTATCCTGTGTCTTGTTTTGATTTAAGATAGCGTTTTCATTTAAGATATACCAATTCGATGTATTTTTTCTGATCTCTTTTTCACTGATTTTATATTGTATTTTTGAGCAGCCTTATAGTCAGTTCCATCATGTTGTCGTAAAATTCGAAGTTCAGAGCGCAGAAAAATATTTCTTAATCAAGCCAAAGAGTAACAAACATCCACACATCTACACATTCACTCATTCACCTTCTTCACTCACAAACTTTCGCGTTTGTAACATTGATGAGATTTACATCAGGACTTAAATTTCATACTAACAGCGTTTTTCTTAACATTATGAGTTATTGCCTTTTAACTAGTGATATAAATGAATAAGTAATCTTAAATGAAAAGCGACCATGTACATTGCAACTGTCAAAAAGTGTGCACGAAGTTTGCCGATGATTTTCCAAAATGACGAAATTTTTTGCACGAGTGGTTAAGATCTGTTCTGCCCCGTAACATAGCATTACGATTTTAAGTTAACTAAGATTTGGTAGAAACTTGAGTTAACTTGTTCTTATTTTCTTTTACGTAATATTTCATAAATTCCCTCGATTTATTATAGAAGCAACGTTTGTGAACGTGTTGTGGAAAAAAGTAGATACTTTCAAAAGAAAGCTTTTAAGCAATGTTTTAAATCGAGACTTGAACTCGATTCATTCAGTATAGATACCATGATATCGATTTGTAACTACATATTTGCACTTAACCCTTTTACATGAAACCTACATAGGAATTACTTTCTTCCTCTCGTGTCCTATATCTACCTTAATGTACTCTATTCTAAAATTATGTACAAAATTATAAAACGAGTAACAACAATATTCAAATATAAGCCATTCAAGCAAAGCCCGGTAGCAGAGCATAATACATTTTGGACATAACAATTGCTACCAGGGTTATAAACATTTTCAACAAACATTAAATGTAAACATTATATTCTAATTTCAAATAAATTCTTCGACCAATAAGTACTTAAAAATAAATTAACTGGATATATGTTAATGTCCGAAATTCTTTTGCTCTGCATTCGGATTCATAGCCTCTTTCATCACATCTTTGAGTCTAATCTTAAACCAATGTTATTGATCCGATTAAATACTTTGGTCTTTAACATGATATTGATGAGTAGTTAACAGCACCTTAGACTTACATAAATTATTTACAAGGCAACGATAAATGAACGTGTTCTTCCATTGCCAATATTTCAAGAACTGAATATAATATGGCAGTACGCAAGTTCTTCCGGCTTTCTCCGATTTAAACCGTAAAGTTTTCTGATATGATCAATGGATTGGATAGTATGGCGGTGTAATACTGGGCAGATGATTACCACATCGCGGGAAATTCGGTGGTATGGGTGGAAGATCACTTTGAGTACCTATGTGGAGAATTAAGTTCATTCCAATCACTATGTGGTAGATGAAGTGGCAGTGGAACAACCAGTATCCTGAAAAGAATAAAAAAATATTGTGAATTATTAAATCTTATGCTTTCTGGAAAAAAAATTAGTAATGATCCTTTTGCTATTGGAGTTAAATATGGTAGCTACTGGTACATTAATGCTTTGGATGTCACTCAAGCAATGCATGAAGGCGTCGTCTACACTCCATTATAACACCATATTATGTAAAGAAAATCAGTTCAAGTTATAGCATTGTGGTACGCCTACCTGGATTGTCAGCCTTTAGCCTTATCACCACGTACCCATTATTGGGTACGGCGATGGTATCCTTGAAAGGTGGAAGATTATACTGCCTATGTAGCTGTCCTTTTCTATCTAAATCCAGGGCATGTTTCAAGTTGATCTTCTTAATGTTCTTATCTGGAGATCGACCAATACCAATCACATTGTATGGCGTGCCATGCAGGTGGAAGGGATGTGATAAATTTGGTGATTGAACTGTAATCAAATAATTATTGTTTATTATAACTGTGTCACCTAATCCAATGTTACTTTAAACTGTAGATAAGTGTTGTTAAACGGTTGCTTTACCATTTCACGTAGGTATGTAAAGCCGGTCACTTGTGTTACCGTTTCATCCAGCTCATTACTAGTATTCTATTCGATTTTATTAATTTTATTTACATTACCTTCGTCGACAAGTACAATTTCCACAATAGAGTTGAGAGGTACATCAATCATATGAGTGCAGCGGCAATCAACAGGGCAGTTGGGCGGTCTGTTATCACCATTGCAAAACAGTTCTGGTGAGAGCTCATGCATTTGCGATATTGGTGGAGCTGGAGGAGCTTGGTATGATATCTCATCCACTAAACTTAACACGTGGTCTCCACCAGGTGCCACTAGAAAACAAAAACTTTTAGATGAATAGATGTTATGGCTTTTGGATCTTTTACGACTGTTACAATATAGCTGAAACACCGAGAGGTGAGCCCTGAATATCTTTATCTATACATAATGAATTGGTTAAGTAATATGAATTTAAAAAGTTAAAAACAAAATTTTAAAATATCTTGTCCATGACAGTCAATTTCAGTTAACAACGTCGTTTTGATTTGGACGCTCCATTTTAGTTAGGCCAATGCATATAAGTTAAGTTTCAAACTAGCCACGTTATTATTCAACTGGTTATTACCTAAATAGTTCCTGTACGTGTTTTCCAAAAACAGGTCTTTTGGTTTATAGAAATGGAACCTGAACGGTAAGAAGATTTTCACATCCGGTCTTTCTTGCAATAATGCTTTGTCAACTGGTTTAGCAGATTTCAAGTTACTAACACATACAGCATCGTTCCTCTTCACATCACAAACGGCATCCAACGGGTTTAATATCTAGGAGATAATTTGAATTAAAACACAATCATGGTTGTTTTGGAATTAATAGCAATGAGCGTTTTGAACTCAATGGTTTTAGATATGAGCAAGAATGCCTATGCTTGGAAAAATATTTTAAGAAGATTAAACCATTGAATTTGAATAGCAATATTACTTTATAGGCGAGAAAGGAAAGCTACATAAATTTGTTTTACAAAATATTATAGAACACATACCTACTAAGTACTCATGTGATCAGTGTGAGAAGTCTACTCAATACTCGTTGTACCAATGCCACGGAGTATTCATGCAGGTTCATCTAGCTAAATTGATATCTATGGTGCTTATTTACAAAACTATTTATACAATTTGTGTGCAATGAAAATTAGAAATTAAAAACAACACCAATACGAACTACTGGGTAAATAAAATCAACACATATTTTTCATAAAATTTATTGGATGGTAAAAAAATTTACATTCTTAAAGTAGATTTATAAAATTATTATAATATATAAATTGTAACTATAGCCATTATTTATAGCAAACCGCTTGTCTTTCATCATCATCATCTTGCTTGTATATCGTTGCGATTTTTGATCGTTGTCTTGTTGCCATAATAAAATTATACCTAGCCTTTTATAGTCGACTAAGAAATACCGTAAGATTTTTTTTTTACATTTTCGTTGGCACACTGATACTGGCTACATAGGGCCGTAACACTAAATGTCTTAATTAATGGTAACCACGAAAATATTTGCTGAAAATACTACTCTACGATATAATTTACAGTCTTGGTTGTTAAGAAGTGTTTATAGAAATGTCAAACTAATGTGTATTTACATAAGAACTGTAGTAAGTTATTTACAGTGTATCTAAAGAAGTGGCATGCAACATTAAAATAGCAATTGATCAGAAATCCTAAAACTCTAAGAAAATAGCTCTAAGTAATTTTTAAATATATACAAGTAATAAATATCATTGGTGAAGATAAAATTATAATGGCAAGTTGTTAGTTACATTTAGAACAATACACCTTAAAACTATACGCGAGAATAGAATAGTTGGTTTAAGAGCCTCAAGTACATATTTAGGCGATATTGATAATTCAAAATGTAATTAAGAGAATATCACCGCATATGGCATAAAAATAAAAATGAAGTCAACTTAAAGAAACAGTGCATCATCGTTAAATATTCACGAACCATATAAATCTCCCATAGAATCATACTTGTACAAAAATAAACACAGACAACAGAATCGAGCACTTCGAATCTGCTGCCGACACATCACACAAAACAAACATAAATTTACACTTAGTTAACATATTTTAATCAACTTTGCTGGATTCTTTCTGCACATCTCTAAATTGGGCAATTTTCTAGGAACCGATTTAGTGCAGAGAAATGGGAGGAAGATGGTCGCCACACGTGGGGAAGTTAGGAGGGACGGGTGGTAAGTCAGCCTGTGTACCCACTTGTAAAACAAGGTTCATGCCGATTACGATGTGGAAGAGGAAGTGACAGTGAAGTAACCAGAAACCAGGGTTATCGGCTCTAAAGCGAATAATGACGTAGCCATTGTTGGGGACAGCAATGGTGTCCTTCGCAGGAGGAAGGTCCCCTTGTTTCAGGTGCCGCTCAAGCAGACCTCTCCTATCGAGGTCGAGAGCGTGCTTCAAGTTGATCTTCTTTACGTTGGTGTCAGGTGAGCGGCCAATACCAATCACGTTGTATGAGTATCCGTGCAAGTGGAAGGGGTGAGACAAATTCGTGATTTGAACTGCAAAATGGAAAGTATAACCACGTATTAGAATTTCATTTGTGCACAATGCATCACTAATAATTTCCTATCGGAGTGTTCGGTCATGTCTAGGGAATCAATTTATAGAGTAAACAAGTAGAACGAAAAATTATATCAATAACGTGTAATAATAAAATGTAAATACGCACCTTCATCAACCAAAACAACTTCAACGACTGCGTTAAGGGGTATGTCTACTTTGTGTGTACACATGCAGTTTTGTCCACAATTGGCTGGCCTGTTATCACCGTTACAGAATTGTTCAGGGTTTATATCATCGTACTGACTTATCAAAGGTGCTGGTGGTGCCATGTATGAAATTTCATCAATCAAACTAATCACGTGGTCTCCTTGGGGAGCAACTGTGGAAATAAGGTTAATATTAATATAAAGTCTGTACATTTACAACTTAGTTAAAGGACAAATGGATTAAATCTTACCTAAATAACGGTTATAGGTGTTAGGCTGGAATAACATCTCGGGTCTATAAACGAAGAAACGGAAAGGCAAGAAGATTTTGACATCTGGTCTGTCTTGGAGGATGGCAGGATCAATGTGTTTTGCGTTCTTGAGCTGGCTGACGCAAACAGCATCATTCCTTGTA
The DNA here is from genome assembly GCA_933228765.1 of Miltochrista miniata. Classification (NCBI taxonomy): domain Eukaryota; kingdom Metazoa; phylum Arthropoda; class Insecta; order Lepidoptera; family Erebidae; genus Miltochrista; species Miltochrista miniata. The sequence continues at coordinate 25,733,380 of OW121755.1, forward strand.
ACGTTACACCTGGCGTCCAATGGATTCATCACCTGTATAGTTAGTGTGGAGAAAGGTTCGTGCAATTACTAGTATTACGTGCAAATGTACATTAAATCTACTGTTTTCTACTGTTGCTATAACTACTTTAACACTAGTTACTGCTATAGTTTGATTACAGTTCGTGCTTACATACACCTTGTAATCAACAGTTATTGTGTCATTGATTCAATACACTACAACTTAGTATCGATACTTAGGTATTTACAAACCAGTAATTTCCCTCCTAGTTGCTGTACATGAACAGATTTGTCAACAGTTATAAATTGATTTTTTAATTTATTTACTGTTATTAAATTGTGTCGTATGCGTTCGATACTGATATTTATGTTTGAGTAACTAGTAGCTTGGAATTGAACAAGTTGGACTATAAATTTACTCGAGGTTGTCACGTCGGTAACAAGAATTTTGCATGCAATATCCGTTAGTGATAATTGCTGCAAATAGTCCAAAGACACGCGCTATCAATGATATCCAGCACAAAGTGCTACTACAACTAGCGCAACGCAACCTCACTTCAGCTATGTATGTTTGACAGCCACCTATAATTACTACCTTTTCATAAACAAGAAACTGACTATATTTATATACATTAACACTTCTTTTATCCACTATGGAATCTACTACTGATATCTCAATATTTTACAGTCGGGCTCAATATATATATGCCCATTGTGACTCACCACTCCTTGAGGGATGCCGACATCGTATGTAGGTGTTTGTGAAGAAGGTTGGTAGGGTCCTCTTGCGTATCTGAGGATACCTAACTGTTGAGTACGTTTAATGCCGCACTCTCCAAGACCGCGAACCTGGATCCAATAGGCTCCAGGAGAATTATTTGCCTCGATTACAAAGTCGTATCGTTCGCCTGTAATGTTTTATTTATGGATTATCAAAAATGGTAAATAGAAAAGTTGTACGATGTTATACTAGTCATTTCAGTCAAATTTTCGTTTTATAAAGCACAAAGTATTTTTTGCATTCCTAGTTTCGCACCCCTGGCCGTGACATACTTTGGTATACTTTACAATCAATTTTCGAGGTGTAAGTTTTCGGGTGGACTTTACTAGATAATTTTATTAATAAAGTTAACTATCATACCTGAGAATGAAATGATGGTGTTTACTTGAACTGGACGCACGGGTTCACCATCAGTTGCTATGACAGTCAAATTGTGTCCTTCAAAAGTAACCTGCGCAGGACATACTGAGGCAAAAGCGTTTATCATTCTGAACCTATATCTTCTGCCTGGTGTGATGGTGAACACTTCCAGTGGCGTATTAGTCATAAATCCGGTGTTGGGGTCTCTGAATTGACCTTTCCCGTTGATAAGTACGTTCTCGGGATCTTGTCCAGTGTTGACAGCGAGACGACCGGGGTATCTTTCAGCTGCATCTTCGTGCAACCAATCACTGAGTAACATTACGTGAGTAGTCAAGTCATAATCATAAAGGTGGCTGTTGGGATCCTTGGAAGGAGGCTGACGTACAATAATGCTTCCATATAAACCATCAAGTTTTTGGAGACCAGTGTGAGCATGCCAAAAGTGGGTACCAGCATTTCCTTGCCATTGATATCTGGAATGAAATCAAAAAATTATAAGTATGTGACAAAAAATTACAACTTCAACACACGGGGTTTAACCAGGATCTCCCGCGCCCATTCAACCTCATGTGCTAACCAACAGACGAAATTCCCACCCTACCAAGGTTGTTCTGACGTCTATGTGGGTGCCCACGTGTTTATTCTTTAAACGTGAGGAAAATCCTACAGGGATGCTAAGCCGGACGCCTACCGACTAAAAACCACACATATCCTACCTAACAGCCTAAGGTTGGGAGCCCCAGGTAAGTCCTTAAAAAGATACCTCAGGACTCCCAAAAGACCTACGGCTACCACTGCGGTCTCATCTAGGGGGGTTCGGGTGCTATCCCACGTCTGAAGCGTGTTATTCGAGTGTTATCCTGTTTCTTAGGGAATCCCTCACGGCCTCAGGCCCCCGGTCATGGAGGCTGATTAGGAACACGTGTGGAAACACAGTATATTATAGACTTTTCAATTTGAGGACCACTGTCAATAGTGTTTCCTACTGTGAAAGTGGCTTTCAATTACTGTACGAGTCATAAACATACAAAATATTAACTATATCAGTTTTTAATATTACCTGAACGTATTGCCTTGCTGAATAGGACATTGCGTCACAAACGGTACACCATCATAGTACTGGGTGCCCCTCTGCCAGATCCCGTGCCAATGGATAGTCACTTCCATACCTTCCATATGATTTTCTACATCAATGACAACCTTGTCATTTTCACACACCTGGATTGATGGCCCAGGCAACATTCTGTTTGCGGTAAGAATACCTCTCTCCACACCGTCAGCCAGCACACACTGGCAGTGAGACCATACAACGTTCGTTGCATTCGGTGTGCATACTTGACAGGCCCTGAAACCGATAAAACAATTGTGACATAAGTTCGAAAATTTCGCGCTTCATGAACACTGTTACATCAACAATTTCCTACATACATCAGCTACGAAATAAGTGGCGTACTTAGCGCTGTCGTCACCTATCAATTACATACGGTTAAGGAATTTGGTTCACTTGTCGTATAATTGAGTTCGGCATTGAGAACCGTTCGCCAGCAATTCCGTGTGAAACAAACCGTGAAATGCACGAAATATATAAAATGTAGGTACCTTGTTGATTTGGTCATCTTTTTTGTACTTTATTATTTTTTTTTTTAATTTAGGTAGTGTGTAACACTGTTATGAAAGCAGTGAGATTACTACTCCAGATTTATTAGTAGTTATTCGATGGTGTAGCTATATAACATCAATTTAGTTACAAAACTTAATCGCAAATGTCAATAGTGTGATAGAAAAAAAAGTCAGTTAATCAAGGTCACTAAATGATGCATCAATAAATTTCCGAAAGGGTCTACGTCCGTTTCGCTAATTTCCGACGGAAGCATGCTCCATTATTGCAACTATTGTGGTATGAAAAACCCAACTCATGTGTTTCCCTACACAATAAGTATTTTCCTTAATGCCTAGTAAAAAAAGAGGTTGTCAAACTTACGCTCCCAGAACAGTGTAGAGTTCCAAAGTGAAATGGTAGTAACAAATTCTTGGTGGTTCATTTTCTCTGCAAGCGCGAGCGCACTCATCAGGAGCCGATAAGGCCGGGTTTCGTCTTAGTTCAGCTGTTGCACTGCTGGTGAAGTCTAAATGCTTTAGCGATACTTTTCCATTGGCGCTTCTAGATAAAAGTGGTAGAGGATTATCCCTGACGCCACTGCTCAACGGACCGCTGCCGCTGGAGGCAAATGGGTTTGATGAAGGTCCGGATGTACTGCCAATTCCTCCAAAGGAGGAGAAAGAATCGCTGCCAGTAGGATGAGTCTGCACGAGGCCGTGGTTTGCCGAAAACGCGTTACTAGAGCTCTCACGGAAGGGTGTTGCTGTACCGGATTGCCACCATGATGCTGAAGTGGATTGGTCATCTGAAGTGCTTATCGCTTCTGAAAAGAGAGAAAAAATATATTAATACTAGGGCACAATAAAAATAGTTTATTGGTTTTTATAATTTGATATACCTACATAGATATTTACTTATTACTTAAATAAACGTGGACTATTAAATTTAATAATGTTAAAGTTATATAGGCAAGGTATTTGACCTGAAAGTTAAGTACAAGGTTATGGATAAAGGTCGTTGCGGTCTGTTTCAGAGTTCAATAAAAAATATACATTTATAATAATGAACATTTTGTGGTTAAAGTAGGGTAAAACCATATAAATAAATAGTTTTACACAAAATTACATTTAAGTACTAGATGGCGGAGTGAGTGAGTAAAAGTGACAACGGTATCAAAAAATGACGGGTCATTGAGCAGACGAGTTCTGGAGTAGAGACGATGACTATAAGAAAATTGTCAGAAGAAGGACAGACAGAAGGACCGATGAACTAGAAAGACCTTTTAGCTACGAGAGAGAGACTTTAGGAAGAAATTTTAGGAAATCACAACAAGATGAAACTGATTGTTTTCAATCCTAAACCGTTTGTATAAACTATTAAGTAACCACGTAAAACATGGTCATTAAATCAAACACAACATTCATAACCTAACACAGATATTAAAACAGCATGCATTTCTGAGTTATTGATGACGTTGTCGATTAAATACTTGATAGATATTTAATCTGCAATGCTTCTAATAACTCAGGAATCTATAGCAATTTTCCCAAGACGCCGACAGCACTTGGATAATGCACTACTGATTAGATTATTAGATAAGTTTGCGGTCTCAAGTCTCAACAGGTGCTGCGTTCATGTTAATTTTATCGAGTAGGCCGGAGATTGTAGGTAATAGGTAGCTGGGTTTGTCACGACTGGGCTTTCGAAACTACCTACTGTGTGTAGGAACTCGGGTCTTGCGTCCTTTAATCGAATGACTTTTACATCCCTGTTTTGTCGAGTTAATTAAAATAAATTGCTTGCTTTTTTTTTTTTTTTTTTTTTTTTTTTTATACCACTAAGGTGGCAGACAAGCATACGGCCCACCAGAAGGACCGGTGGTCACCGCAGCCTATGAACGTTTGCAACACCAGAGGTGCCACACTCGCGCTGCCGACCCTGTAAAAACCTTCTAAGACCCCTTTTGAAGAACCCCATACTGTAGGCGTTTGGGAAAACCGAGGCAGGGAGGTCATTCCACAACCTAAGCGTGCGCGGAAGAAAACACCTATCGGATCTAACCGTGCTGGAACGCACCGGACGCAGCGTGTGAGGATGAACTCCCTGTCTGTGGCGAGCGGTGCGATGATAGAACGTAGCCGTGGGCATCATATCAAACAATTCCTCAGAGCACATACCATTGTACAGGCGGTAGAACACGCATAAGGAGGCAAAGTCTCTCCTGTCGCGAAGAGGTTCCACACCAGCTGTAAGTACAGGATCGTTGACAATTCTTACAGCTCGTCTTTGCACCGAGTCAAATGGACGAAGCTGATATTCAGGTGCTCCCGCCCAGAGGTGACAGCAGTACTCCATATGCAGCCGCACTTGCGATTTATAGAGAAGCAGTGTTTGCGCCGCAGTGAAGTACCGCCGCGCCCTGTTGAGCACACCTAGCTTCTTGGACGCCAGCTTAGCCTTGTCCTCCAAATGACTACGGAACTGAACGTCACTGGAGATGTCAACACCAAGGATCCCTATACTCTTGGAGATGGAAAGAGATGTGCCCTGAAATTGCGGCGCTACAGTAATTGGGGTTTGCTTAGCGGTGAAAAAACACGCTTGTGTCTTGGAAGGGTTGAACTGGACAAGATTTTGTCCACCCCAATCGGACACTCTAGTAAGAGTAGCCTCGATTTCAGACACAAGCTGTTCTCGATTTTCCTCCACTGTGTCCCGAGAGATACCGGGGCGGCCCGTGTAACAAGTGTCCCCCGTACTGTCGTCCGCATAACAATGAATGCCGTCAATAGACAACATGTCATTGATATGCAGCAGAAACAGAGTAGGGGACAACACTGAGCCCTGCGGTACTCCAGCGTTAATGGCCATGCAGTCTGAACAGCTGCCGTCAACGACGGCCCTGATGCTTCTACCGGACACCTAATACCTACTTAATACCTATTTCTGTAGAGGTCTATATTTCTTTACCTAATGAGTTGAAAGATGATTGTGAAAGAATATACATACATTGTAAAAGCGTATAATAAGTTTTCGCTCATATTTTGTTAGTTTATGAAGGCAGATTGATTAACCCATGTTCGCTGTAGTGTATCAGGACAAATTTGATATCTGATCTTGTCGGTGTCAAGCGCACCTTTGTAGCTAGAGGCGGACATAATAATTACAATTCGATCATAAATTTGAAATAGCATACTTTGTGTCGCTTTCGCATTTTAGCTTGAGTTTTGCAACAACTATTAATAGATTGCATTGATTGTTAATATGCAAAAAAGAGTTCAATTTTGTTATAGTTGCGGAACTGTACAATACGTGTTCGATGCGAACTCTTGGCCATTTTTTGTTAGCGCTTTTATGTCTTGGGAACCTTGAAATCTATACTTTTATTTCCGTATCAGTGCTCAAATACTAACGTCGGTCGATTCATTACAGAAACAGCGTGGCTTACCGTGGTATACGAAATAAAAAAGCCTACTATTTGTTGAAAAAAAAACGCAACTTCATGGCACAGTGGCAGTGGGTAGCATTCACATAAATCAGAAAACAACTCCATTCTGATATCTGTGGCAACATCTCTTGATGGTAGAAATTACCAAAATTATATCTTAATCTAAAAGCATTCGTATGCCAACCTATGGCCAATAAACTAAACTTCGGTTGCAGAAAATTACCTACCCCCTCGACCGCCTCCTGGACCGAAGTCCCTAAATTCCTAGCAGACCTTGTCTACCACCGCTGTCACGTCTAGGCATTTGGGAGTTATCCTGCTTCTTTGGGGCTTATGGTGCCACCTTGCGTCTGCTTCTGTTAGGAAAATGAGCTACACATTCGTGGTCTTCAAACCGTGGTATGGAGGTCGATAGTCTTGGTCGAAGACAAGCCCACATCTCTCTCGTCGCAGACGAATTTGGGTGGGAAAGTTCTCTCTTTGCCTCTTTCGAGAGCATGACTTGCTTGCAGAAAGATGCATCGGTGACTCATTAGCTAGTGTTGGAGTCTCGCACTATGGTCTCTGGCAAGAGAATGTCTAAGCCCAGACTAGGAACGAGAACATGGCGTTGTCGTGCCAACACTGAGCACTCTACTAATGTGTGGAGCGACATCAGTCTCTATAGACGGTTTGTGACCTAGATTATAAAATTTTTCAAGTTACAAAAACAATTCAATAAAAATGTGATGAAAATCGACTGAAATTTCATTTCAGTTGAATTAGGGTAGTCATACTGGTATAGTATTGTAAAATTTTGTGCAACATATACGAAATCGCATTTTTATTGAATCGAGTATTCTTATTTGGTAACTTGTTCCTATGTAGAAATAATTTCGCAAACAATACACGCGAATATTTTTTAACATTTTTAATAAGTACTACTAAATGCGTCATTTCGCGTTGAACGAAGCTGGTTAATTCAGGTGCATATTATTATAATAGTTTTAAACGTATTTGGAGCTGTAAAAATGTTTAGTTGAATAAATAACCAGAAGGTATAATTTTATCATTAGGTGTCAGTGAGGTGTAGAAAATGTCGGTGTTCAATGGCCGTTTCATAAACATGTTTATGTATGTACAATCATGTCGTTATCGATTCGTCTCAGCTCCAGTCATCAGAATGGACCGCAAACAAAACATTCCGTTGATATAATCGCAGATGTGGGCACATCTATAAACAAGTATTAGGCTATCGATACTCTTATCTCGATTATAAGCTCTATTAGTATAGCAACTTTATAAAGATCTATCGGAAAAATTACAGTGCTCGTAGCGCAGGTTACTCAGTAGTTCGAAAACGTTGTCATCAGATTCATCACATATAAAGCAGAACAAGAGATGCCGTGGGGAAGGGGGGGGGGGGGATGTATGTCCCTACACTCTTATCTATCTTTTGGGTCAAAAATACGTAACTATCAATATAATATGGTACCCATTGTCTTGTGAGACTTTAAAGCTCGTCTCCAAATCCTGGCCTCCACACTCACGCTATTGGCGGTCGTGTTATAAAACTATTTTTAAACAATTATAATTTTAGCCTTGTGTCACGGGAAATCTAAAAACATACAATAATTAATGAAGACAAAACAATCTGAAAATCTCGCATAAAATTGTCTCACGTTATTGACAACAAACGGCACTTGAATTATGTATAAGTGTAGATAAATAAAGATCACGGTTGTTGAATTAATTTATCAACAAGAGATCATAATAGGCCATTCATTTAATTATATTTCTATTTACAATTAATGTAATTAAATAAAAATAATTTCGCAAACAATACACGCGAATATTTTTTAACATATTTAGTAAGTACTACTAAATGCGTCATTTCGCGTTGAACGAGATAAAATCTATCATAAATAAATATCATAAATCATCTTCGCCTAAAATAAGAGATAGGTTTAGTAGGCAGTTGCTACGAGCGAGATGTTAAAAAGTTTCACATAAAACTCTACCAGAACTGATGAGTATTGCTCATTCACTATTTAAGTAAAGCTTACTATGAACAAGTTGATTGTATCAGTATCCCCTATTAAATATGAACAAGGTAAAAATGTACTCCATCCTAGGAGGTGCAGATTGCTTTCACCAAGAAGAGAAAGAGAAGTCACCAGATGCTCTGAACGGATCATTTATGCTCTAGAACTATTTTAGGTGCATAGGTGTTTTAGACTAGACAGCTGTAATAATGAGCATCAGTTTCTGAAAACCTTAACAGTTTTTTCAAGGTGTTTTCAAGGGAGTAACTTTCGTGAGGATGACTGCATAAAAAAAAGTTATAAAGCGGTCTAAACACTGTCAATATTATTATTGACAGTATTAGTACAGAAATGACAGTAATATTGACAACCTTATTTACGTCAATATTACTGTCATTTCCTACTGATCTTTCTTTTAGCGCTGTTGATAGTAATGACATTAGTTGAAGATAACAATATTATGGAATCTCTTACAAAAATCAGACACTTTATGGGGTCCCTTGCTGATAGGAGATGGAAGGTAGTCCTCTCTCTCTCTCTTTCTTAACCATCACTCCAGGAATAACTTTCCCACAAGAAGGACAGGTCATGGCAAACTTAAGTCGAGTAGTTAAAGCAAGTGTTGATTTAATTACCGAGCACTTGTTAACTTATAATAATCAAGGTCTAGATTCACGCTGTTTGTATAGGTTCAATTAATTAATGAAACGTTTTTCACTTTTCGTTTTTCATATTTCATTGTACCTAAAAGTTAAGAAAATGTATTTCTAGTTTTTCACCTCATTACAGATACTGTGGTACATTTTAAGTTAAATTATGGAAGTAATGATCAACGATACGTCACGAATAAGATCTGAATCATTTATAAATAAGTGATATCCAATATATTCTACTCGATATTTAGTGAAAAGAAAATTTTATAGCAATTTTGCAACGATGCGTTTTGCTAATACACATGACATTGCTGCAATGTTTAGCTCGACAAATGATGTCTTGCGCTTGCGACGCGACGGTGACGTCTAGACATTCACTTTCTCAGTTAGCAAAACTTTGAAGTCCCAAGTCCAACAACTTCATCAGTACTGTCCAAACTTTAGACAGTAAAGTTGTTGCTCTTTAAGGTCCCGATTCACAATTGCTTAAAGAAACGAGGATTGTAAGTGGAGGTAAATTGTGCATCGCCAGAACATAGAAAAGATTTGTGAACCTTCAGTTCTGGAGAAGATTCTGTCCACTTAATAATATCTTCGCCATACACGTAGTCCTCGGGTTTTACACATTAGCTAACATGACAAATGGATTTTAAAGAATTCGATAAAATTGAGAAAATCTCAATCACTTACAAACAAAACACAAAGTAGGTAGTTACGTGACTCATGATTATGATTACGTTGTTCCGTTATGCCTATTATAAAAAATAATTCGTGCCGAGTCATTCAAACAAAAGTAACCATTAGATAAACAAACTCCCTTTACAAATATATCCAATTATCGGATTGAAAAGTCACTACTCATAAATCAATGTATAGTCCGTTCATAGTTAATTTACCTCTAGCGGTGATGTTGATTTGCTTGATTTCCGTGTTACCATACTAAGATTTTGTTTATCCCATGTACTCTAACCTAAAAGTCGAAACTTATTTTCTTTTTTGTTACCGTTTTTCTGGCACAGAAATTATTTGAGATGTGGAAGGAGCAACTTCGCCCTCCTTGTTGATGGTAATGAGTATCTTTTTTAAATATTCATATCAATACAAATAAAACTTAAGTACAATCTTATAGTATTAGAATAACGTGTTTAGTAAAGTTATATATATTGACAATTACAGATCTTAAAATCTTCCCTATTACGCGGCAAAATGCCTTAAGCTGGCACTCATAGGGGGACTTTACTGCAATACCAACATACAGAAAACGATCTGTCAGAGGTAAATAAACTGTGAACGGACTATAGTCAATTCACAATCTAAGAATGTATAACCACAGATAATATAATATAATATATTCGTATAACTAAACTTTGCTTGCGGTTTTGCTAGTCAAAACGTAATTTTGTGTTCTTAAATTGAATAGATTTGTTGTTTTACCTATTCGAGATAACTGAAAATTTTCGTAAATAGATTATTCTTTTGTTTAATCGCGAGTTCGAAGTAGCAGTCATATTATATTAAGTTCAATTTCCAGTGTGATTATCGAAGAAGGATTGGCTATTTAACTTAGAGCAGTAGGTAGTAAAATTACAAAGTATTAGTAACAAGAAAATCAGAAAGAGATTGAGTAACTAAATTAATGAAACTACGTAGATGTAACTGCGGGTATTTATAAAGGTTTCTCAGCAAATTAGTGTGGGGCTAATAAGTTTTAAGCTACATTCAATTTGACAGCAAGACTTTTTTGGTTTCATTCCTTTGTGGATAAATATATTACTGAAACATCACTATGATACAAGCAGCCATCCATAAATTACGTCACACGAAATTTAGAGTTCGATTGTAACCACATACCATTCTTCTAGAACACTATTCACTTTCCACTTACACAATGGTACCTTTTATTATAGTTACCCCTTATATATGTCTAACCACAGACTATATTTTCCTAGAAAGATTGACGTTGGGTATGCACCCGGTTATTATATTATTAAGTTCAAATCTAGTTTGTACCATAATTGTATCAACTCTCTAAATATGCTTATGTTAGCAATCAGGCTAACTGTAGCATTCTCTGATGAAAGATCCTAATTAAATTTGATTGAAATCTGTTATACATTATTGTGGAAATAAAGAAAAATAATGCTAAATTTCAATTCACTAAATTATATTAAAGTCGAGGTTGTGGAGGTCAGATGCCGTCATTTCACGGAAAATTTCGAAGTTCAACCTCATGCTATTAGACTGAAAAGCCGACCCCAACTGAATTTTGAAAAGGCTCAGTGAATGTGTATATTGATAAATAATAAAGTAGATATTCACATTAGTGAGAAACACTGTAATTTTATGGAAAGCCCGTTAAAAATAACATTTCAAATCGTGACATTACGATATAAACCGTTTACTTGAAAGTTTACGTGCATAGATTACAAGTTTCAACTCGCTGCTTTTCTCTCGACTACTTTCAGCCATCGACCATGACTAATTTGATTTATTAGAAATCTAGTTTATTGCTAGCGTAAATGCTTTAGATAATCGCATTTTACATGCTTTTTATAAGAAGATCAGAATTCCGGTAGTTAGTTCAACGTCTCAAATTCACTTTTTTACTTCATTAACACGTCACAACAAATTTTCATTAGATAAGTAGCGTTTTATCTAATTTTGATCTAGATCTCTTAAATTATTTATATTTGTTAGACTGAATACCTATTACCAGTGACTTGAAACGTAATATAACTAGAATATTGTAGCTACAACAAAATTTTAACTGGTGAAGTTAAAATTTTGTTATGGCTATAATCACGCGAGACTGTACTAGCTGAATAGATCTGGGCGCCTTAAGATGTACTAGGACATAATTTATATTAAATGAAAAAAGATGAGATATTAAGTGTAGTAAGAAACCTTCGTCCCAAATATTTGCATATTTAAGCCGCAGTTGAATAGCTGAAAAAAACACAGTGTTCTTCCTCCATCCTGCTAATTTAATAAAAGAAAGTAGGTATTTGTAGATAAGATGCTGAATGGTCAATCAATTTGGTTGAAATTAACCAAACCACATAGTGCGCAGTGCACAGTGCGCACATGCTTCAGAAACTAATTCATTAGACAAGTAGCGTTTTATCTAATTTTGATCTAGATCTCTTAAATCTTTACTAATATTATAAAGAGGAAAGATTGGTTTTTTTGTTTTTTTTGTTTGTTTGTTTGTAACAAATAGGCTCCGGAACTACTGGACCGATTTAAAAAATTCTTTCACTTTTGCGAAGCTACACTCTTTGCGGTGAACATAGGCTATTATTTATTCCCGTATTCCCACGGGAACGGGAAAACGCGGGTGAAACCGCGTCACGTCCGCTAGTTATTTATATTTGTTAGACTGAATACCTATTACCAGTGACTTGGAACATTTATAATACAGCTACTCCCTATCTCTACTCTAGATCTGCAAGCATGTTCTATTCGTGTTGAATTATTTATTGTAATGATTTATTTTACGGAACTAAGTATCAGAACTGGTAGCTGGTATTTTAGTGATAGCGTCAAGTAGAGCTATTTATAATATTTAAGTAGCAACTTATAATAGATACACACTATAATCTGTTACAGATCGGAACTTTGTAGGTACTACCTATTACAAGAATTAAAATAGGAATTTAGAACTCGTGATATAACTTTTTAAATTAAATTCAGACAACTAGGCTAGGAATACAAGCGTTCCATGTTTCTGTAGTGCTTTACGGTTTAACACGAAAAAGGATTTCACTTACTATAGTTAAACAATTGAGCCCAGTGATGCAGAAACGGAGAAAGCGATCACTTTGAACGTCTTGGGAAGTGGCTTCAACAGGCTGATTTAAATTTGTAGTAAAGAAAAAGAGGTTTTTCTTTTAGTTAATATGCAGTAATCAATACATATAATAAAATCGTAACAGGTCGCTGTCTGTACATGGAAGATAAATAAGAAATAGTAGATTGTTAACCGAGGGTGGAAAGAATCAATTCCCGAGGTATTTAGACGCCCGAGCGCAGCGAGGGTGGCTATAGTCCGAGTCGGAATTGATTCTTTTACCCGAGTTAAACACTCTACTTTTCATTTCAAATAAGAGGAAAATAAAACTAACAATAAGATTCAAACCTTACCATAAAAGATTATTACCAATTGTTTTGAATTCTGTTACAGATAAATAACAACTACATTATATCGACTTTTTAAATTTTAAATATGGAACTCACCGCGTAATTGTTGCAGAGATTACCGGCCCCATACACGTACAATATTATTGACTCAATAATATTGCCACAATATTTATTTCCATCCGAATATAGTCTGTTCAAACCCCGTACACGGTCAATTTATTGCTATATTGATCAATATTATTGTACGTGTATGGGGCCAGAAGAAATTTTCGCTAAGTTCACACTGGCTGTTTGGAAAGTCGCATGGCCGCAGCATTTTTTTTTTACACAAATCTCTTCACTATCACAGCTGACCTGTCAGCAGTTCTATTTTTAAAGTTCATTCCGGCCCTTAGGTGGGTAGTAATTTGTATGAGTTTTTCCCTCCCTAGGGAGGGAAACAGCATTTTCCACCCAATAGTCAGATCAAGAAAACCCTATTTTCCGAGTATGAGGAATGAAAAAATATTATAGGGGGCTTTATGAACGCAATAGAACCCAAAACAATGATTTTTAGAATTTTTGTCTGTTTGTCTGTATGTCTGTATGTCTGTATATCTGTTTGTCTGTACGGTTGTGCACGCTAATCTCAGTAACCGCTCAACCGATTGCAATGCGGTTTTTTTATTGTGTTGAGGTTTGCTCCAGTTAACATTTAGAGTTTGTTTTATGTAAATCGGTTTAGAAATAAAAGAGTTATAACACTTTTAAGAATCAGATATTTTGAAAATTTTAATTGTAGGGGTTTCTTTGAATGTGAGTGAACCTAAACTGGCGTGTTGGCTTAATCATAAAAGAGCTTAATGATTAAGTCTATTTTAAAACAATTCAGTCCGCGCCGCGGACTGAATTGTTTTAAAATAGACTTAATCATTAAGCTCTTTTATGATTAAGCAAACAGGGCAGTTTCAGACGCTGCTTTATGACTCTGATGAAGAAATACCTTTCCTTTCATACACCTTATGTGACGTAAACGAAGTTGCGGGCTCAGCTAGTATAACATACGAATAGTTCCTTAAAGCGATGGTTGCTAGACCAAATAAATATTGATGAAATAGTATATACGAAATCGATCAATAGATGGAAAGAAAAGGTTTTTACTCTACATTGAACGTAAATACAATTTTATAAAATAAAATGAGGAAAAGCAAAAGCAGAAATTAAACATTACGAACAAAATTCAGGACGACATGCCGCATACTATTATAGTACAACGGCTGTGTAGTGCAGGCAGACAGCTCGAATTTTCAGTCAAAGAAATTATATACGCAGTGTGAATGCATACTTAAAATCTCGTAAATCTCCGCATAATGACATGTCCGTAAAGTGATATATTTGTTCACTGTGCCATGTCAAGCGAGAGTCACGCCGATTGACCACGACTGGGTAAATATCGATTACGAATAAATGTTTTGACTTGCAAAGAGTAGTTAGTTCGATATGGTTTTACGTAACAGCTGATAGCTTTATTACCTTGTTAAAATCGGTAATGATTGTGAAAATACAAGTTTGGTTTCAGCTTGTAGGATAATTTGCTTGATGTGAAAGTCTGATAGTATCTGCCATAATATGAATGGATAAATAAGATGCAAACACACAATCAGTAAATCATTATGCGATCATGATATGAATAACGAGATTCCGAGATCAGAAACCTTTTAGCGGTTAGATCAGAGAGTTTCAGATTCCCGGCAGGAAGTGGAAGACTGGCAATATCCAAATGTATTTAAAGAAGCCGATTTAAAAAGAAAGTATTTTTAAGGATATCTAGTTCTTATTATTCCCATTAACCTCTCCACATAAACCAATTGCTCGAGTTAGCTCGAATTCACGTCCGTCATTAGCTGGGGATCGAACCTAGGCTGAGAGAACGCTTGGTGGGTGCCGGGAAGGACCTTCGCATTTTCTGCTTTATTTATGTTATGCATATTCGTTCGAACGGCCGTTTTCCCATTGCGATTTTTTGCTTTTCAGCATTAAATTTATTATCCTGACTGACTTTAGCGGACGTCGACATCTAAACATCAAACATAGATATTTCAATGAAATGAACACGTAAGAGCAAGTTAACGCTAAAACAAAACCCTGTACCAACTGGCTTGACCAGCGTAGTATAGTAAGGTCAAACACCCTGTGAATATGAAGGGCGAAAATTGGGTGAGGCCTACGTCTTTTCATTAGATTCCAATCAATCGACTTTGACCCAGCATACTTACAGGTTAGATCATTATCATAATCAGTATTTATGCATATTGCTAGCTCAAATGAACCCAACTGTCAAAATCTATGCTATAATCTGACAGATAGCCTTCATACCCCTAGTAAGAGTGTGTAACAAGTTGTGTGTGTAACACATTATGTATGCGAAACGACTTTAATAGCATGCATTGTAGAGAGTGGAAACACCGCGTAATAGACAAGTTTAAGGTGTGTTTACATTAGGTCAAGTAGTTACGCATTTTGAAGTCGAGACCATTACATTATATTCTATGAATGAGATTTATCTTATTGAATGAAAATGTTTTATTCAATGTTACAGATACGTTATTTCATTTTAATCACCGTGTATAGGTATATGGGTTTTGTTATAAATAAAAATAAAACAGTCTTTTGTATAATGTATAATCAACTTTTACTTTTAACCTTTGAGAATGTTATGTGATATTATGAAAGTAATCAATCAACGAGCTACTTTGTTCTACATAAGCCACTAAACGGCCTACATTTTGTCAAGTACTTTCAAATAAATTATTTTTTTACTGACCTTATTACTTACTTCCTTTACTATCTTTAAAATATTTTAGTGGATGTGAGCTATATAAATTTATTTCTATTAAACCAGGAGATTTTTTCTTTACAACTAAAACCACACAATGCCTTACAACAGTCTATGGCCGGGAGTCCCGGGTAAGCCCTCGGAAGGATGTCCCAGGGTTCCCGGCAGATGGGAAGATGCTTCAAAAACATAATTTAATTAAACTCATTAATACTAATTAATTAGACTGTGGTCGATATCTATAGGCAGAAGAATAGAGGGGAGAAAACTGGTGACTCTCGGTCCGGCTTGTACCTGGTGCAAAGGTTGGCTATTGTCATTCAGCGTGGAAATGCGGCGAGTGTTTTGGGCACCTTTGCACCAGATACAATCCGGGGCGGGTTATTTACTTAAAAATTTACGTTTATATTGTATAATGATGTTATTGAAAAATTATAATAAATAACTATAATTAATTCATTGTATTTTGTGTATTGTGGAGTAATTTGGGAGAGGACTTCGTCTCGCAGTCGACTGCCATAGTCTGATTTGATTGACTGATTTGAATATCAACGAACTTTTTATTTGCGCCGTCTGAATGTAAAAGTGCCTTTCTTTGAATTCCAATGTGCATAGCTATTACGTTCATTATTATTCAAGAATAGGTTATGATTTTACGAAGCAACTGATAACAACGAAGCATGAACCAATTTGTACGTCTCCGCTTTGTACGGAAGGCGATATTTTCTTTAATTGGTTCGGACAAAAAAAACCGGCCAAGTGCGAGTCGTACCCGCTCTTGGAGGCCATGGAGGGTTCCGTATCAAATAACGGCAAAACTTCATGTTTTTTGTATGAGAGCCCTCTTAATTTGTTTTTATTCGATTTTAATACATCTTCTGTGATAATTTCATCTCGCTTACTGGCACCGCATCCCAGCCTAGTGACGTACGAACAGACAGATGGACGGCGATGTCTCGAACCCAAAAAATTAATAGGTAATTCCAAAGATAATTGTTTAAGCACGTCGAATGCATAGATTTCATCGTCCGGTGATTAAAATAAGTAGGGAAAATGAATTTTTTGATGTAACTTAATAAAATAACTACAGTGTACTTAGCCTGATTACTAGATAATAATACAGTAGGGGTCCTACTTAATTATTATCGTGCTTACAATGCTGAAAAACTACTAATAAGGGAAACTTGGAATTTGTTGTAAGCGCAATGTTCCTGTCGTCGTATTACAACATCGGTTTCTTCAAGTAGACTGTATTGGATAGTGTTATCCTCTGAATGTTACTCAGAGCTCCCAAACGTAGGCTATTAGATAGCACACTAAACACCACACGTATCCTACCTAACAGGCTACGGTTGGGAACCCAGGGTGAGCCCTTGCAAGGATACCCCAAGACTCCCAAAAGTCCTACGGCTTCCACTGTGGCCTCATGTAGAGATCCCGGTTTAGACTATAAATAAAGAGATATCCTGCTTCCTATTCTATATAAAGTTTGTAAAGATGTTTGGATGTTTAGATGCTTGGATGTTTGGATGTTTGTTACTCAATCACGCTCTAACGGCTGAACGGATCGGGCTAAACACTGGCACAGGTGTTAATTATAGTCCGGAATAATAGATAGGCCCCTTTTTATCCCGGGAATGTGTTCCCATCGGAAGTGGGAACGGACACCAAATTCCGCGCGGGCAGAACTGATAAATAGGGAATAAATAAATTGATTGCAACTTTGATGAGGTACTTTTCTACCACTCATCACTTTAACAATATATAGCGATTGAGATTAAATTTTGATACAGGGATAGTTCGAGGCCCTGGAAAGGACATAGATTATTTTTTTACTGACTGCACAAAAGGAGGGTTATGATTTTACGCGATAACGACCTCTGCGCGGTCAAAGCCGCGGGGAACAGCTAGTACAGTATAAAGATAGAAAATATCATGAGCTTAAAATAAAATTCTTAGTGTCTTAATGAGCTAAGTTTTCCAGGAGTTTGTGTTGTGCACTTGAGGTGCGAGAGAGAAAAAAATTTGGGAAATTCACTTTTCATAGGAAGCTCCTCATAGATACAACATATTTGCTCCATGGATACAACGAATACAAAATGTTTAATGTTTATTTTAAGTTTAATGTTTAATAACTGTGAAGGTTAAACTATTTTATTAAGTTCTATTTATGACTTTCAAATGATAAGAACCTTTTAAGGAAGAACAAAAATTTTCATATGAACACATTAAAAGGTGTTAATCTGTTGAGCACTCCCAACTCATTACAAAAATTAATGTTTGGTGAAAGCCAGTTTAATTTTAAATTACAAAGATACAGTTTAAAAATAGAAGAGAAATCGCTCTTGTAGAAATTATTGAAGATAATTATGGAATTAATATAAAAAAAATATTAATCAATACATATAATAAAATCGTAACAGGTCGCTGTCTGTACATGGAAGATAAATAAGAAAAAATATTATAGGGGGGCTTTATGAACGCAATAGAACCCAAAACAATGATTTTTAGAATTTTTGTCTGTTTGTCTGTATGTCTGTATGTCTGTATATCAGTTTGTCTGTACGGTTGTGCACGCTAATCTCAGTAACCGCTCAACCGATTGCAATGCGGTTGAGTTAGAGACTTAATCATTAAGCTCTTTTATGATTAAGCAAACAGGGCAGTTTCAGACGCTCCTTGATGCCTCTGATAAAGAAATACCTTTCCTTTCATACACCTTATGTGACGTAAACGAAGTTGCGGGCTCAGCTAGTCAAGAGTAAAACTGAAGATTTTGACATTGTGTAAATGATTACCGATACATTGTGAACGCCGCCTGTAGAAAGCAATGACTGCAGTATCGCCTTACATTAAACGTTATTTCATGCAAGTTAACAATAAATTGCTTTCAATCAAACTCTATGGGAACGGTGAAAGCTATTCGTAATACTCATTTATTTTATGTAGAACATGTTTTAGAAAAAGCAAACTGATATAGTCTACAATAGCTTACATAAAAGTGTATTAAAATCGAAATGAGGTTTCTTGAACGTTACTATGCATGTTTTGTGATGACAGAAAATAAATTAATTCGCGTCGTCTATGCTAGTCGCCGGCATATAACTACAATGTTCTTTTTCAAAGGAATAAGTGAAAGAAATAAAACAAAAGAGACTAAAATCAATATAAGTGCGAGGCCGCACTTGCGTTTTTCCGCGGCGGTTTTTAACCTCAAAGTGTCATCAAACTGTCAAAATCAATGAAATTAAGTCAAGGTTTGACATTTTGAGGTTAGAAACCGCCGCGGAAAAACGCAGATGCGGCCTCGCACTAAGAATGCCGTTTGAGTTGAAGAAGAAGCTAATCAATTTTGAAATATTCAAAGGGAATATAGAGTTGTAGGTCTACCTAACACAGCAGAAAATTAACAGGAAAATTTATGCTAGAGTTTCTTTATATTTTGAAGGTTGAACGCACAGTGACGCATGTGCATTTCGAGCTACTGTCCATTAAAGTTATTTTATTTTATTTAAAGGCCTAATACAGCTCTAGTAACTACTTCTAGAAAGAAAAGTACGCAACTAACATTGGTGCTACTTACTTATTTCTGAAAAAAAAAACATAGGTAAGTATCTACTTAATTCTAAGAAATTCGAAATATTTATTTGAGTTTGATTAGCCTTTTACAATTTTAGAATAAATATAAACTCTTTCCTATTTTGCAGGAATAGGAAGGGCGAAACTGCGGGCATCAGCTAGTTATAAATAAAACGTTCGCATTAAATACAATAATTAACACTCAACACATAATGAGAGCTTAATTAATAGACACAATATATCACGAGCTTACGTCCAAAAGCTGATTAATATTCATCGCGAAGTAGTGTAATATACCTACCGTTTATTACCGAGAGTTCCCGTGGTTACAGCTCGTTAACGGCGCGAGCGCAACTCAAAGCTGTTGTTTGCTATCAACACATAACTTTCACTAGAACAACGTTACTTGTTTGCATAGTGGCTCGGTAAATTGAATAAACATGAGCTTATGAGACTGTTTAATCTGTTTATGGTAATTTAAAATTCATGAGGTGCGATTCCATTTATTGGACGTATAGCGAAGGATGTTTTTAATCCTGTAAGCAGGAAAGCTGGTAGATTTTACCGGTTGGCAAAAGAGATATCTGCCGATGTGACGTGATCACATGCTTGAGCTTGTTAAACGATCAAAAATTGTGAGGACTGTTGATAATCAGGAAATTAATTTATACTGTCCAATGCTTTTGAAGTGGTTCCCTTAACAAAAAGAAGTAACTAGGCAGGGTAAAACAGTAAAATACTATGTTCTTATTTATGGACCCTGGATTCTTAAATAAAATAAAATAGTTATTCGAACATTAAAGCTTCAAGTAAGATGGTAGGTACTGATTTTATTAATGTTGGCACATCCCTACTTTCCTACTAATATTATAAATGCGAAAGTAACTCTGTCTGTCGGTCTGTTACGCTTTCACGCCTCAACGGCAGGAGCGAGTGATGAAATTCGGTATAGTCGATAGTTCGAGGCCCTGGGAAGGACATAGGCTACTTTAACCGACTGCGCAAAACGAGGATTATGATTTTACGCGATAACGACTTCCACGCGGTCGAATCCACAGGTAGTACAACATAAGGTTTTTAATTTGAGAATAGAAATAAAAGTGATGATGATTTCACTGTGGTAATAAACAAAATAACCAGGACTCACACGTTAAAAATGACCAAATTTCATAGTTTATCTTCAAGATTTTATCAAGTTAAACGTTACAGTTGACAAAAGTTTTATTTGCAATAGTTATAATTTACTTTAAAGAGCTAATACGACGCGACGGTATGCGTGAAATTGCTGAGCAGTTACAAATACAATACGAGGAGGCTTTATGCTACGTCATTACGCTAATTGCGGATGAGGTGTGTTGAAATATGATAATCACTGTCACGGGGCAGCAGATCATGAACGGCTTTAAGTACTTTGTATATAAATATGTTAAAAAGAGAAAATTGTGACAATGAGAATAGCTAGTCATGCCAGTGGAAGTTTGCGATTGTGTTTGCGTGCTGCCTTTTAAAAATAAAATATATGAACTCAATTGGTTTCTGAGAAGCTATGAAATCAATAGAATCCACTAGGTATACGAGCATTAATAAGCGTTGAATAAGTACTGTGTATGTGCATGAACGACGGATTACTAGAATTGCATTGTTTATCATTGTTTTCTTAAGTAAGTGACTGTAGTGTTTTTTTGAGAATAAATTATCTTTAAAAGTAAATGGCATGCCAAACTAAATTATCTTATCTTTAAACCTATTAGGACGGGAGAATATTTTAAGATTATTATAATACATTTATACATTATATTGATGAATACATTTATATACTTAAATACGTACCCTTCGCTCTAAGGCATTTTTGAACAATCAAAATATAACATTATTTTAAATACATGCAGTGCGCTTACAATTTTTTTAAAGCTTTTGTGTGGAATGAAATTTAAAAAATTACATAATTAAATTTAAGCAACTAGGAAGTTTCATTGCTGAGTTCCGTTTACTTTACTACCTTCTCATGGTCACTAATAATAATTATTATTGTTAAATATTTAATGTAGGTATAGAGGTTAAAAATATTTCACTAATCTAAATGGACCAATCACTATTAGTATTAATGACCATTCTATGTTTTTCGATAATGGTTTTCGGCATATAGCCTTTTTTTTGTACCACTAAGGAAGCAAACAAGCATACGGCCCACCAGAAGGACTGGCAGTCACCGCAGCCTATGAACGTTTGCAACACCAGAGGCGCCACACTCGCGTTGCCGACCCTAAAAGTCATTTTATTACTGAACACAGACATTAATATAATAATTGTATATTTGCTATCAAGAAATGTCAGTTCTTTTTGAAATGCCATTGCTTAAATTCAATTGTAGAGTTATAGAAGATACTGTATTTTTATAAATAAAACTTTCATTTATACATTGCCGCAATTTTTTTTTCGAACGACGTTTGTTGATTTAATAATTATGTAAATTTAATTTGGCAATCACTTAAAAATCACTATTCTTGGTCATTACAATACTTTAAATACATTACTTAAATTTAGATATTTTTTTAAATTTCAACATTATACAGCAATGAGGTCGTATAAGTATGAATATTAATTTGATGTTACATTTTGTGAATAATTATTTTAAAACCGTGAAGCCATGAGTAGTGGTGTAAGTTTTTATTTTGCCTTTTTATATTCCATATTTTACTTACTTACATGAGTTTCAAAAATATTCTACAACAAATAAATTGCTAAGGGACGGCCAAGAGACTAAAGATTAAAATAAAATAATAACTATGTGCAAAATAGTGTATAGAATTATGGTATTACCGAAGTAAAGTATGTCGCTTATAAGATCGAGAGCTTTGATTAATTTGGGACAGCAATTTAAAGACATATTGACTTTTTAATTAATAAAGTAATAATTAATCTGGAGATTGATTCCAGAGTATCTACTTAATTTGACTAATCATAGAATGTAGGTATAGGTGAATTATGAACATGAAAATTCAAACACAAATATACAATTTATAACTTAAACCAAAGTTATGAAACTGTAAGGATTACAGCTAGATCAAAAAATGTTTAGTACATAAATGACAAGAAATTTTAAAATTTAACATACATGTGCTAGTACGAGTAGTAATTTTGTTACTACTTAGAATATTTCTTCTAAGCTTTCATTGCTATGCTATGCTATGCCATAAATTTTGTTTTTATCCACGGTCGTACAGCGAGATATTTCATTACTTTGTAACTGGCGTTATAGATTTCTTAATACAAACTACATATTTCTTTAGATTGAATAATGGAAATAGTTTTAAATTATGTACCATATTAAGTGAGGGTGTGTAAGTTGTATTTTCTGGAGCACAAGCAGGAAAAAGGGTTATGAAATTCAATACATTTATGTCAAAGCTTACTATTTTATATACAGTTTGTTAAGAACTGGTATCATTGTAGAAATAGTATTCTTTGGCACTAAAATGATAAGCTGAGAAGGAAGTTTGAGTGAAAAAAATTATTGAAAACTAGTCAATACCCACATCCTTGCCTCCGTGGTTAATATTTTCCTGCTTCGAAACTTCTTACCGATATAAAAAGAAGTTTATATAGGTACATCATTTCACAAGCTCTATTCTATCTCTGTACCAAATTTCATCTGAATCTGTTCAGAGGTACTTTCGCATGTTCCTGCTTCACTATTTACCTACAGGTAAATAGTGAAGCAGGGATGAGTTGATGCATTGTGACATCTCTTTTAATACTTCTCTACCAAGTGTTTTAGACCAACACGCGTGGATTAGCCCTTACCATGCATGTATTTGAATGAAAATAATAAATTTATAAGTAAAGGTACTAGGTTTTTGAAACCCGACTAAAAAGTGATAAATGTAAAAATTCATGCACTTCGAAGAAGTTAGGCGCCTATTTAGAGATAATAGGCGACAATGTTGAAATATAAGAAAGAAGTACCAACCCTCGTGTGGGCTCGCATGAAGCGATTAGGAAAAATTTTGTGTGCAACCAAAAAGAAACGACTAGCCGACCAGCTTGAAGAGGGAAGAATGCAAATACTAAATCTGAAGAAAGCTCTCGTCACCGAGGAATTGAACGAACAAAAACTGAAGCTAGCCATGATTGCTGAAGATATGGAACATAAAAGGCAGCTGAATGACATGCTGAAACAGCTGACGTCACTGAGAATGGAAGGCTGTGGGGATAGCGCCGAGCATAGGCGAAGGAAATCTCTATAATTGTTAAGTTTTCTGGTGAATATTGTGTTAAGAATGGTCAATAAATTGGTCAATATAATGGAAAAAAAAAATGAATTGGACAATTTTGATTCTTTTGACATGTTATTATATTTTTATTTTTTGACAATATGAGAGT
The DNA here is from genome assembly GCA_933228765.1 of Miltochrista miniata. Lineage (NCBI taxonomy): Eukaryota > Metazoa > Arthropoda > Insecta > Lepidoptera > Erebidae > Miltochrista > Miltochrista miniata. The sequence continues at coordinate 25,757,165 of OW121755.1, forward strand.
GTTTTATCCTTGACATCTTATTGAGATGAGTATTTTATTGTTAATTTAAGTTTTTAATTATTAGGTATTATGTTATTCTGGTGCTGGTGTGCTTCCCAATGTTTCATGCAACCCAAATACAAATACAATTGTTATTGTTGAATGAATAAATAAATTGAAATTGAAATTGAATTGAAATTAACCGCGTGCACCCTACCTAAGGTACCGGTACCGTCCTCAAAGATGTAAACCGCATTCATGTAACCGTTTTTGTAAATCAAGACGAGGATAAAGGAAATCCCGATCACTGATAGAGGTTTTTCGTCACATTTGTGTCGTCTGCTTCGCCTGGTCGAGTAGTAGCTTTTTTTTTTTTTTTTCAAGGAGGGCTCCGCTTACGGGCTACCACCTATGCTGGCAAGGCATGGGCTCGTGTGAGGGTCGCCCAGCACCTGATCACGATAGCACTGGGAATACTTACTAAAACTCCTTGACACACCGATCTGCCCCTGTGGGCGGTCGAGTAGTATCTACCATTTTTGATTGATTTTATTCAATAGCACTAGTGATCTATTTATGTATAAATGTTTGTAAGTAACATGCTTGGTTCACTATCAACACCATAGTTTTAATAGTTTGTGCTCGTATTCTGTTGTTGAAACAATAATTCACACAATTAGCATTACAATTAGACAGGCATAGTTTCTCACGGGTTCCTTTCAAATTAGCGGAGACTCGATGAATTAATGTACCTATGTACCTATTTGGGTTTGTTCGTAGTAGGATAATGAAATGTCAGGATGAAAATAAGCAACATTAAGAAAATAGTAGTGTTATATAAGAGCATGTGTAAGAGAATGAGTTTGTGAATGAAATTGGTTAACTGGGTTCTATGTTGTATCAATACAGGCTACAATTTGCATATTTTGTTTTATTAGTAAGGTACATAAGCATACGGCCCACCTGGTCAAAAGTGATCTTCACATCCTTAACATAAATATTCACGATACCGACTCTAACTTACTTGATTTGACTTTATCTTTTCTTAGGCATTCTACGGGTGGGTTTGCTTGGAACAATGTCAAACGAGTTGTCGAGCTAAAGGATGATAGTAATCAATAATAATCATACATATAATGTAGAAAGGAATGATCAGATATATCATGTAAGTAGTGTAACTAAACGAAAAAACATGTTTTTGGTATACGAAGACAGAGGTAATATATTATGAAATAGTAATATGAAATAATAAGAATTTTTAACATTGATAATAAAGTTTATTCTATTCTATTCTAAAATAGAAGTCTTCAGCAGGACAGTATAAAATTAGCTTTTAAATGGTATTAAGGACTTTAATGTGTTGCTGTGGCAGGCAACAACTCAATTGTACAATTGAGCATTGAATAAGCGATGTTATGCAGTAAGGTTATAAAGAATTATAATAGTTCTCAGATAATAAACCATTTGAGTCGTTGTTTCGTAGTTCCATGAGTGTCTAGGTCAAGTTTTCGGCCGAGGCAAAAATGATGTGCTTGTCTAGAACGGCTGCTGGTTTGGTTATAGCCTTTTGTTCTATTACAAGTTCATTGTTTATCTATACTAATATTATAAAGAGGAAAGATTTGTTATTTTGTTTTTTTTTTTGGTTTTTTGTTTGTTTGTAACGAATAGGCTCCGGAACTACTGGACCGATATTTTATTCCCATATTCCCACGGGAACGGGAACTACGCGGGTGAAACCGCGTGAAGTCCGCTAGTATTTTATAAGATATATTATTTATGAATATTTGATGAACCTATCTGACGTACATCAAGTACATTATTTATTTGAAATAAAAGCCTGAACGTTTCAGACTCAGAACAGAATTATCCAATGTTTCTTACCACAATCGACAAATCTCTTTCTATTCTGTAGTTATTGTTTGACATTAATGGAGGTCAACAAACCTGTAACAAGAAGAACATAACATTAATGAAAAGAATAAAGGAATCTAAATATATGGGTAGGTATTATATTGAGTGAAAATCCTTGCAATTTTGCTGAAGCCTATTCGATATCCTTTCAGGTATCTACATCCTTATCTGCAGAGTTGTAGTTATGTTTATGTTAAAAAGCTGAAAAAAGCAACATTTTGAAAATTATGGAACAATGATCCCTAATGGTCTTGAGAACCTGTATTATTAGAAAAAGGCAAACATGTGATTTATTTGAAAGATAAAAGTCACTAAAACGGTACAGAAAGTTCTTTATTGTGTTACGATCGACTGACTGCTCTACAATGTCTGCCGTTACATATAATTACGAGCTTAAGATTGACAACCATTCTTAAATGAATAAACTACAATCATATTAAGATCTGACAATATTATGTGAACATGTGAGGATAATAAACACATAAATTTTATTTGTTCGTTTCATAGACAATTGTTTCAAAATTAGGCACATATTGCTATCTGAAATATGGCCTAATTCATAATACGAGTAAGGCCACGTTCAATATGATTTTCTAAAAACAATTTCAAATAAAATGCGTAACGTGAAATAAAATAATTGACATAAAAATTCTTTTCTAATTGCAACTTTTTTAATTAACTTATTTAAATAAATACCAAGAATATTGCACTGTGTATAGTTGTGTAATCACTCTGTGCAAAGTGGGAGGCACGCGTCGATTATGTGTGTGTGTAAGATGCGTGAAATTTTGGACACGCACCCTGCTTAAAGAATCAAGTCATAGGCGACAGCGGATTGAGCTTTGTAAAACACTGTGCAGGTAGTGAACTTGGTTTCCAATTTTTTATATTGTTGCCACCACCCGCCTGATGGAAAGCCATGGCAACATGTAGCGATTGGGGGCTACTCTGGAATTCTGACAGAGCGGTTCTACAGTTGGCGGCCTCATGATGTGCCCCTTCACGCTCCGCTTCAAGTTGTACCTACATCATGGAGCATAAAACCCAGGCTTGGACGAGGCGAATCCACTGATAGTTAAAATATATGATGATTTTATTTAAAATTATAAAGTTTTATTAACATTTTATGTCCTTTAACTGTTATTTTTGTGATACACAATCAAGATTCCACACTTAAGATTTTCAAATTGGTGACTTCCTAGGAAGTTAAACTCAAGGAACCTGTTTTTGAGTTGAAAAAAATTACTTTATATTTACTTGGTAATTTTCTCAAATGACGAATATGGCAGGAGTAACAAATAAAATGATTATATTAAATTTATAGCTAGTTGGACAATGAAGTATTTTTAACTAACGTTTAAAACTACTTATGGGTCTTTAGGTTTTTCGCTATTTATATTACACTTATTTGCATCGATATATACGGCTCATATAACTGTTCGATTTTACGGCATTTGAATTACTAAGGATTTATAGTGAATTACCTACATAAAAATAGAAGAAAAGATGACCTGCAGAATTCAAAATAATAATATTCACTTCTGCAAGTCATCGTTTCTTCTGATTTTTCCACAGTATTCAAGCCCATCTATTTGATGTTTAATTACTTACAGTTATTAGTTTAAACCATCATTTGATATGACCAAATAGCTTGTTGGTGTGGATGTGATGCTTCCATCATTAAATTTGCATTTCCAACAAAAAATGTTTATAAGGTCTAATAATTTTGTCTTCTATCGCTTTTGACTTGTACTGTCGTACATAAATAACAAAAGAGTTAAATGTTATTTAGAAATAAATAACACTTGCAAAAACGATGTTTAAAAACGATTATAGTGCTTGGCAATTGTATTGCTGAGTTTGTAATGAGCTCGACTCATAATTGCTAACTGCTGGATGATTAGGAAATATGTTAATAACTTAATATTTGTTAAGTTAATCTGTTAAGCCAGTGGGTGTGGCTGTGTCTTTATTTTGAGCACGTACCTATTTTGTTACACTTGCTTGATATTGATATGTATCTTTTTCTTTCAGAATTATTGAAACTTCATTATGTAGTGAACCTTAGCGTTATGTTTTAATTATATAGAAGGACCACAGAATTAATTACAGATATGATCGAGTGAACACTGATCATCCAGCAGCATCTAGCTCTTCCTTTACCCTCGGCATATCCTTTCGAGAGCTTACCCGGGTCTCCCAACCGTAGGCATTGGTACGAAATGTGTGATTTTTAGTCGGTAAGAGTCCGGCATAGCATTAATGACGGACTTTCCTCACGTTAAAAAAAAATATAAAAAAGCTACTCTTTACATCATTATTTTAGCCCAGGTCTCGATATTTTGAGCTCTTCCACTCTGACATAGAAGTTTCATTTGCGTGTCCAAATATTTCATATTTCGATTCATTCGCATTGGTCATCTAGTGTAGTCAACAAATCTCCCACAAAATGTGCCAAGGTGTTTAAAAACAAATTAGGACCATTATATTGTTTTAATATTGCCTGGCAGCTGAAGTCGACTACTTTTTAATAGTGAAACTAGGCCTTTTTAGGCCTCAACCTTAATCTGTTTTCATACATGTGTGATATTAGAACATTGTCGGTTTAGGTTTCTGTCAGACAGAGAGCGTTTACGCGGTCAAGCGCTCAAGAGGTCAGTTATGCGTTCTTTGTGTTGTATTACGTTAGTAGATAATACCACAGGGCGGAAACTCTAAACAAATGATTCGTTTTTAATTCTGTCATCTTTATTAAAAATACCGTTATGTTTGTACCTACAGAGCTTGAATGTTTGTGTGATCACTAAGGCTAAGCAACAGACTGAACAGGATCTGGAACTTTTGAAGGTGGATCAGATAGTCCGATACTGCAAGGATACTAGAAGATTTGACGGGGCGCCGTGAAGAATGCTGGGATACCCAATCTAATCCCAGAGAAGTGGCTCGGGAAATGGACGAAATGGAAAGCAAAACAGGCGGTCGGCATGGCCGGCGTCCCCCATAAGATAATAACCCCATAAGAAAATAATAAATAATAATAAGGCTAAGCAAACGTTCCGTCAAAATACCCTCTAACTATAATGCCAGCTGTGGGGGGTGGGGGTGGGGTGGGGAAGCCTGCTCGGTGAGGGGCAGGGAGTTGCCTATCTGTATGTAATACTATTATTTATTTTTGATAATACTCAACTAGGAGGTGTCCGAGGCATGCAGTTCGTGAGCCACTGCACATTGCGAACGCAGAACGTCTAAACGTCTAATCGCTCTCTATCTGACAAAACCCTTAGTTGGTTCCCAAACAATTGTATAGAATTGCAGTCGACGAAAAAAAGTGCGTTATTCAAGCAACCCATATTATAATGTAATGTTTTAGAACGTCATGGACAACAGAATAGATGTAATTATCATTCGTTTGTTAAAGCTGGTGACAATGCGCAGAATGATTATTCTAAAACAATAAGTGTTGAACAACAACAAGGTTAAAAATTTAAGAGATTTACGTAAAGTATAGTTGGCGGTGAAGATTTTGACATGCGGGGGGAGGGGGAGGGGACATCTAGACGACTTTATGACCGATTCCTAGCTATTAGAGGGACTAACGTTCCACTCGTTTGACTCGCTTCTTCCAAGTTCCAGAATCGATTAGAGTGCCTAGTATGAGATCTGCTAGCGCCTATTGTGATTTACGGTTAGCGCGTTAATGCCAATTTTTATGAATTCGAGACACCGCTATAGCTGCAGATGTCGGAACGTGTCTGGACTCCATACTACTAGTAATACACTATAGTTCAGGTAGATACTCTCAATAGGCGCTCGCAGGCAAACTCACACTAGGCTAGGTATTCAGAGTTGCAGACTACAACATGTCACAGGTAACAATGTTGAATCCCTTTTATTTAAAAAGTACTTTCACGAAACTCGAGTACCGTATCCTTTTTTGGCTCCAGCTGTACATTATTGGCTACTTCAAACGATTAGCGAAACATTATCAAAAGATTGTTCAATATCGATCAATTGTTTGTCTTGTCGATTGTATCGCCGGAAACCTTGACACCGCGACCATTGCTTTCTCAAACTCACGGTCGCCATTATACCTACTGTGAGCCAGTTTCATACAAGTAGAGGCAAATAAAGCGCTTATTATTAATTACACGGTGTCGTGCGCTATGGGTATTGTTTTATGGCTACTGTCTATTAGTTTCAGTGTTGACACTATGGTTTGTAAAGTTATATGGTTTACTAGCTAATGCCCGCGATTCCGCAGTTGCGTTATAGGATATCGGTTTTTGGAAATTTCAAATTTCAGCGGAATTAGATCGTGTTTGAATAATCGCTGATTCTGTAAAAACCTATTAAGGTTCTTTTGGAGAACCATTGCACTCTGAGTATGAACAGTACCATGTCAAAAGTAAGCCGTTGGCATCAGTTTATGATATTTCATTGTACATGTACTTTACGATATATAAAAAAAATACTACCTACTATACATACTTAGCTTCACGACGCAACGCTAGAAATGACACGATGGAGACACTAAGTATAGTTATTATTTGCTACGATTATATTTTACTCTTTAAATGTGGGTACTACAAAATTGGCGGTGAGTTATGTATTGTGTCAACGTTAATTATATAATATTACGTAGGTACCTAACATCCACTACTTACCTGAGTTGCATTAGAAGAGCCTAACTGACAATAATTACAAAAATTAAAAATAAAATTGTTGAAACGAACTATTTACCTATGTCTGTTTACATTCAGCATTGTGGCGGTGGTGAATTTAGCTAAATGTCTAAATTCTTAACTAAGAGAAAAGCTCAGAAACAAATAAAATACTGGGTCTAAATTGGCTTAGTAAGTTTTGGACATTAAAACTTTTTAGGCAGACTCTGATACGATAGATGACCAAGAAAGCCTTTTATAGCGATATTGCAAACTTATGCCTAAATCGAAAATTACTTTTGGCAAACAGAAAATATTTTGTAATGAACTATCCAATAATGCGTTGAGCCATAGGTAGAAGAGAAATAAAATGGTATACCGACGCGCTCAGACTAGCTCAGAAAGCCTTAGTACTCTTAGTACTAAGGATTTCTGAGCTGGACTGCGTAGAGACAGATAAGGTGAAGCTATAATAAAAAACCGTTTACCTGTAGCTGAACGTGACATTCTACGCAATTGAAATAGCTTAACTAGAGGCGTTACCAGTAAATTAATAAATTTCAGATACGTATCAGCAACGAGTAGCATTTTTTGCGTTCATATCAGAGAGGTCACATCGCTGTTAATTTCATAATATTCTTTTTTGTAGATGTCAAAATTGTTGTATTACAAAACGTTTCGTTAAAATAGGCTGTGTGTACAAAGTTCACTTACAATCGCCCGAGAAATCTAAATCGGACAATTCGGCCCATTTTAATAGAACGCACAGTTCCACTAAGTAGCGACACGCCTTAAGCGAATTATTTAATTCAGTCGTGATAAGTCGATATCAGATTATCGTCACAACTTTAGTCGATATAAATTACAGGTTTAGTACGATAATAAAATAATGAGAGGCTAGTGTTCGTAGTAGTGTAACAGCATAATAACATTAGGGGTTCTTTGATTAGGGTTGTCATCTAGTCTCCTGTTACACAGAAAAGATTTAAAGTATGAAATCAATTTTTATACCTTACTAGCTGACCTGGCGAACTTTGTTCCGTCATATCAAGCTGACCCGATATATATTTTTTTATTATATTTTGAAATTTTGTGAGCTGAAATATATAGATCTATATTTCAGCTCACGGTTTCTTGGGAAAGACATTGAGTCAAATTTCACAAAAAATGTCAAAAACTGCGCTCTGCTTCTGAACACGGCTATGGGCCCACCAATTATCTCATGGTACAAAAACTACTACTACCACTTCAGGAATTAAGGCATGACTATTGTATGTATGTAACCATAACGTGCATTCTGAGTCAGTTCCGTTCGGATTTTCCCTTCTATAAACAAGTGGGTGGCAACCTTGTATCTACAGGATTGTGTTCACACAATTACGCCTTGCAGGCTTCCACAAACAACTAGTTCGGACCAAAAGCCTTTACAATGATTCATAGTTTGAAATACACAAAATATGCCGTCGGCAAAACAGAGATCAAAGAAACAATTTGATTTCTCTTCCGCTATGTGGATTTATTCTCCTTGTAGAATATAATGTTGATAATTGAACTGTAAATACTGTTGTTTGAAATATAACAAATGTGATTAAATAACAGAGACAAGGTCAATCAAAAACGATAATGGGCTACATTCTCTGAAATGTCAGTCAATTTATCATTTTTGATTTCGAATACAAGGGCATAGTCAAAGAAATAGGTTACTTAATTTCGCTAACAAGAAAAAAAATTGCGTGAGTGATATAGGTTATTGAATTAAAGACAGGTATCTAAAAATATCTTAAACTTAGAGATATTTCTATGATAAATAATTTACTAGAGATTATTACTAATTATTTTCTAGTGGGGGATGATCCAACCGCCTGTTCTGCTGCCCATTTCGTCCATTTTCCCAGCCACCTCTCTGAAATTGGACCACCTTCAGATGCTCCAGATCCTTTTGATATAGTCTGTGCGTGCCCATAATCTCCCATATGCTTACTGAGTATATGGGGCACTCAGCCAGTAGGTGAAGGCTAGGCTATAGGCTTACCAGAGATTCGTTGGCAGTCGAAATTTGGGCAGCAACTCCTTAAAAATGGCTTTATGCGCTTCTCCTTAGCGTCAAATTTATATTCATGCGTAACGCTTTCATAAAGGGACTCAGCTCTTTATCAACTTTGTATAGAAGCAGAGATGGGGTCATCTCTTCCCGTAAAAAGTGAAAAAGAAAACCACATTTTATAAAACTAGTAAGTAAAATTTTGTAATGTATTTTCTGCAAAGCATTCCCCTGTGTGACATTAAAATTTCATCATCAAACACAACAAATCCTAACGCTCATGTGAGAAAATTATGATTGCATTAATTTGGGTTCAGCACTTTTTGCGTCGAAGATGATGAACGATGTGAAACTGAACCGCAAAGTTCATAAGTTGCAAAATGTAGGCAATCATCATTGCTTGTGTCTTGGTCAACGTATTTAATGGGACTATTTATAGTAATTTTAAATCTAATGAATCAAATTTCAATCTAGCCATATCTCATACTAATGCTCAAAATGTTATTTTTAAAGCTCAAAATAATATAGGTATGCTTAAAACTAAAAACCGGGCTAGCCGTAAAGTGCTTCAAGTGTGTTAAAAATGTCGTATGACACATTAGGCTTACGATTATTAAAGACAATTCTGTGCATTGTACTAGTGCAGTGTGAAAAACAATTATTTTTTAATTTTAACCTAAATGCAAACATCAAACGTAACAAAAAAAGTGTGTGCGTGTAACCTTTACCCGCGATTGAAATAAAACGTCGTATGTCTATAGTATAAGTAGGTATATTTTTATTGTTAGTACAATTATTATGTGTATTTTAGATTTATTGTGCACTGCCTTTATTTATTCAACGATTTCTATCTATGCAAGCAAAGGTTGCCTGAAAGAAATCGCTTTTAGAGTTAAGGCCGCCTATTGTAGGTACATTCGATGTTATGAATTTCTTTTAAAATGTAATCTTTTTATGGTGTACAATAAAGAATATTTATTATTATTTATTCATTTAAAACTTCTTTGCCAATGACGGCATCGAATGTTATATTAATATCATTCATTACTTACGTTAGAAAAAAAAAACTGAGTTACTCCCTAGTCGCGCCTAAAGAAGTTTAATTCAATAAATAAACCATCAGTAACACGATAACGTAAATAGTTTATTATTCTATTTGAATATATATTGTAAGAAGACAATAATAAACAATAAATATAATTTAAAAATATATTAGCACCTAGTTAATTATAATTAGCAATTTAAACAGGCATTATAATTTAATTATCGTTTTATTTTTCCCGTTATTACAATAAATTTTAAAATCCAATAAAACTCAGGGTCAATTACATAACCAAATTAGGGGTTTAAAACTTTATTTTTACTTGAAGTTGGGCATATTATACTAAATTATGTTAAGCTAACGTTCCATCCGCGTAGCTCCTGTTCCCGTGGGAATATGGGAATGAAATATAGTCTATGTTACTCTGGCTGAATGTAGCTTTCCAATGGTGAGAGAATTTATGAAATGGGCACAGTAATTTTTGAGATTATTTATCATAAATATACATGTACACAAAAATACAAATTTTTCCTCTTTATGATATTAGTGTAGACCCTAGTGTACACTAATAATCTAAAGAGGAAAAAATGTATTTTTGTGTACGTGTACTACCTATAGTACACATAACATAACTCTCTCCACATGATATCTTTGCGGCAACAAAGTTTGAACCCATAAAACCCTTGTTATTCCTAAGACAATTGGACCTGATTGAAAGCAGATATTAATACTCATTGCTGAAATGACCATGGGGGATTCTCATACCGAGACCTAAGCCTCTGAATTTTGGAATGTGCGTTTCCAATCTGACCACTGGCTATAATTTTATTCTGTAAATTTATTTCATTTCATAAGTCAAGATTGCTGGTGCTAGTTTTTCTATATAAAAAGGTAAATAATTGCCTACTTCTAAGACAAAAAGCGGTAGTGGCTGTTCTGACATACTTTGTAACAGTGTAGGCGTTTTGCGAAAGTGATTATTGATTGCAAACGCCGATTGTACATATTGAGGTGATGAATAGTCCAAATTTATTGAGTGACATAATTGTTTGGCATTTATGTCATCTTACGTGTAACTGATTGTCAATGGACGGTTTTTGGTGATTATTTGAAAATATTTAATTGATATGTTATGAAATTATTTAAAATTAGGAATGACTGACCACTGGGTAGTAACTATTTATTAATCTGTGCCACTGGTTTGTTTATTTTTAGTAAATCTTTCATCATCTACTTGACCATCTCCCATTTCCCGTATTCGATATTCGAATTCTGAAAATATCACATACATAAGTAAACTAGAGTAATTATGTTTCGTGACTCAAATACTTAACGTCTGAATAAGTGGCAATTACAATTCTTCAGCCACTGTAGCATGTAGTGTTAAAACGATTATTTTAATTATTGGTCTACTAAAAGCTCTTTTAGATAAGTGCAGATAAGTTAACAGTTAATTTCTGTATTGCAGAACAGAAAATCTGTTTTAAAAAAGACAATACATCATTTATGTACTGAAGTGAAGAAATACTTAATGATAATGATGGTCCTAGATCAAAATGAATTAATAGCAGGCCGTACGTTGCGTATATTCACGCATCGGTGGATGATATGGCAACAGCGGAAGATGTCATAATTTTGTCAAGCACGGGGTGTTGCGACGACACCGTGGCCGTGGGCTCTTTAACTCGCCAGCGAAACGTCATAGTAAACAAAGATTTACTAGATAAGCTCATTCTTTATCATAATCGTAAAGTAAATTTTAAAGCGTTTCTATTAGTGTATAGATTTTGAGATCTGCTGAAATACGATAGGCATCTTCTGATGATTTTTTGGAGGGTGATTAGTACATATCTGACAATGTATTACAATATTTTGATTTAACTGTGTATCAGAACATTGCCAAGGTAATTGATAAGTTCGAGATAGTAACAGGGAGTAGCAGGGAGGAAAAAACTGAGAGAATGGTGATGAAAACGTGTAAACATCCAGAGAACACTTCTTTCCTGCATATTGCTTTTGAGCTACTGCCTTGTAGAATACATATAAATGTTGTGAAATAATTCACACGTTATGATATGAAAACAAAGCTACTTCTGCTACCTCGTCACACACGAAGGCTGCTGTCTAAGGCCAAAGTCTACGAGCCAATTTTATTATACATGATGAAATGATTACCTGCACAGAGTAATTGCTCATTTTTTGTATTATTCTGTATTATAATAGGCACAATCTCCGTTATTTCCTTTTCGCCTGAACCGTGGGAAATGCTTGATGATAACTTTATTAGCATAATTTTGTTTGACGGCTGTTATTTGATCTACTAATCTTGTTTATCTTAATGTGTAGCTGTTAGTTATGAGAATACTGAACACCGTTTCAATGAATAAAAAAGCTCTTAATGTTAGTTTTTATTATGGATATGAAATTGCATTGTCTGTTATAGAACATTGTGTTCGACGATAATAGTTTGTGTTACTTTGGGCATTTATTAATCTTTAATCTTTATGTTCAAGGTAAACCATTTTCTTTTGTTAGTCTGAGAAATTAAAAAGTATTCATCTCATCCTTATCAGATTTAAAAATGAAAATTAAGCAGCCATTTCTATCTCTTTAAAAATCAATTCTCTTCATTTTCAGAGTTTGGTTTACGTAATAACTATTTATTATTTAAATAAATAGTTATTACCTGATCCAAAGTCTTCTTATACTATATAGAATTGTCTATTTGGCACATTACATTAGTTTCGTCAGTCCTAAACTACCAATTACTTTGTATCCTTTAAAGCTTTATATCTATAAAAAAAAGAATACTATAATATATCTACTTAACAAGATCTTATCTTGTCCCACTATACAACTTCCGTCCACATAATATTTAGGTACATACCTATACTTCAATTTAGGGTATAATATCAGTGTCTCCTCTGTATAAATGTGAATATAATATACTTATGTAGATATAATTGATATAATTTTTTTACACTAAGCCAGCTGTTTAAAAATGCCGACATGCCTCGGGCTTCTAGTTGTATAAATATCATTAAGCTAACGAGAACTACATTAACAATTTTGAAAGTGTAACAAATGGTCAATAAAAATGTTATGGTAGATTTTGTAAGAAGCAAAGCACACGTAGATACTATTAATGAAAATGGTGCTCTGCATAGCAAATATGATGAAGTAAGTGATAAAATTGTAGACATTAGCCTAGAAACAGCTCAAGTGAAATACGGACTTACGTACTCTCACTGTTTGTAAAGTTATAAGACCAGTTTAGTTTCAAACGATAAAGATTTTTTTTATTTTAATATAAATTATCAATTTTATTGTATTTAAAAGTCAAATAAACAAATTAACAATAAACATTACACAAACAAAGTATCCGTCGTAAACTACACTTCGTCATTCATCGTCGACCCTCTCCCACCCGCACCCGGTGCAAAGGTGCCCATCACGTTGGTTGCGTTTCCTCTCTGAATCGCAATGGCCAATCTTTGCACCAGCCACGATCCAGCCCGGGGGTCTGCGGACTTTTCCCTTAATCTGCGTCTTATTTCCTCCACAAATTGTTTGGCCTCAATAGCCCAACAGCCCATGGTCTCCACTGCGAAGGGCACGAAAAGATACTGGGCTTGCAGCGGTTCATATTTAAGCCGCTTCACGGCAGCTGCGTCCTCAGCCGCAGCGGCCGGAGACCGAACCGTATGACTGAGGTGACTGGGAGCAACAGTGCTAACGCGACTTTTTTATTTTTCAATGATTAATAATATTATTTCCTTTATAAAATTATGAATTAAAATTTTACCAACATAGCTATTTATTTTTCTAACATTTTGTTATTAATACGATACTGTGCCATGGTAGACTGCATTCTTTTCCAAACGTTGCCAATTTCATTTTTCGCAACTTTAGTTGCATCAATTGTTGAACGTCGGACTAATCAGTTGGCAATACAATCTCTTCTTATATTTTTATCTTAATAAAGAATTAGATGCCGATCAAAATAATTTAATTGAAAATAATGATCGTTTCACGCCTGAGTTGGTACATGACAATGTCTTAATCAAACATGTTGTTGTTATATATTTTAGTACTGGTATTGTTATATTTACTTTTTTTAGTTTAATTAGTGTATTTAATATTACTTAGTTACTTTACTTTTGCATAATCCCACAGATATGCCATAGATATTTGGAAAGAGAGATGGCTTCTCTTTTGACTTTGCCGTTCAATCGTCGCGTTTAACCATTATGTATAGGAAGACGAATTGAATGGAAATATTTTTTAACAAGGAGTAACATATTAATCTAAATTTATAAAATATTAAAATAAAATAGCGTTATAAAAAGTGAAATCGGTAAAGCTTACGTTGTAGTCAAACTTCCTGATGTAGTTTATTTATGACGTAAATGTCAGGTTTCTTATTCTATTGTATTGTTTCCGCATAATATGTATTACATACTTTCCTTGTAATTTAAACAAATCGAGATGGAACGATCTTGGTATAACAATCAAACAACCCGAGAATACTTGCTCCGAATTTCTTGGCTTTAATTTAACTCTTTTTTCTTAGATTTAATTAATTTTGCAATTCTTACTTTCAATTCTAGTTTACCGCTTTCGAATTACTTTACGTAAAACAGTTCAAGCGATTGGTTTCAAATAACTCAAGAAAGTGAAGTTGTTTTATATTATCGACTGCAATAGTATAAACCTTATTTACAGCTATATATTTCTCGTATTTATGTTTGAATACTACGTATCAAAATATAGAATTTTACAATATAAGTGGGGTATCAGTTATCTTCGGTCGGCTGGGCATTGTAAATTAGATATGTTCACGTAAGTTCACATGCTCATGCGCGCATGATGCGTACAAACTGATCGTGAATGGCGCATTCTCCTTGCACCGTTTACTTTAATTCTATACGCGTATTTAAAGCAGGTGTTTTCACTGTTCGATAGATAGTTTTACTTTTGTATTTAGAGTGGAAATTCACTTTCGCTAAGCATGATTTTCTTAGATTCTAAGAGCGTTTTTGAATTGAATTTATATACGTAGATTGATCAATGACCCTGAGTAAATGATATTCCTGTTAGTAGAAATGTTACAATATCGTAATTATTCACATTGTTTGCTTCTAATTCAGTATATTTATTTTATAATTTTCCAATAATAACAAAATTTTATGCTCAGGTCGAAATTATTATGTTTGGTATATCTACTAAACAAATATTCAAGATTAAGCTTAATCATTTTGTCTTTAGGGATGCCGAGATAAAGGTACAAGTAGAAAAAGGTGTTGAAACTTCAAACTGCAGTCGTTTCAAAACATAATAGAAGAAAATTTAACAAATTCGGATGTTAGAGTAAACATATATTTGAATGATGAGATGATATACAAAGCCCTTCACCTACATGTGTCAGGACAACCTTGTACAACTTCTAAAGCAATAAGAGCAGGAAAAAATCAGCAGGTCTTGACATGGATCTTTGTTGATCAATAATTATCTTCAAGGAACTTTATAATCATGAATGATTACTGTTTACTATTTAAGAGCTCAGTATCTTCGGAGGAAAATTGAGCTGTGAATGAAATATTAGAAAACAGGAAGAAAAGTCTGATTTTAATGTTGCAGGAAGAGTTTCTGTATGTATTATGTGTTTGAGCTGCTGCATACGGATGTTGGTTAACCATAAGTGTTTTAGATCTCTCAGTTTTAGATAGTGGTGTTGAAAATCTGATTTATTCTAGCTTAGCGATTGTGTGCGCCTAGGTCATATATTAAATTATAAAAGTTGTCTTATAATATTATATACACCAAAGTGAGATTGGTTGTTACACGACCTACTTAAATCACTGAATTAATTCCTATTAAGGTTTTTATAATTCTATTATAATACCTAAAGTGAAATCTATGTATTCCTTAATAAACTGCTAAGTTTATAAGAAGAAGAACAAGTGCACGGTCAACGGGGAACTCTACAAAGAATGACGCACTTAGAATACTTTCCTATGTATGTTTTTTAAAATAATGATAAGTAATTGAGAAAGTAATTGTGATAGTAACTGTAGTAACTGCTTCTCATAATTCTATACTGCTATATTTATAATTCTAAACTGCTTCTCATAATCAATTCTAGAAGTCTTGTTAATACAGACAGTACTTTTAAAGTAAAGTAGAACAAGACAAGTAGAAGTACGAACAGAATGAGCAAATTAAAATTTTAAAAAAGTATTCTAATCACCGGTAATGTTTAGCATTGCATCATAGGGTACTTGTATCGCCATCAATCGCGATTATGCGCACGTACAAAAACTGATTCCTGTATAGAGCGTTACGTCAAGGTAGAACAAAACATACATTTTTCACACAATTTATTGTGGGACAATGGTACGGTAAGAATAGTCAGTTATTGTCAAACTACAACAGTAAACGCAATAGGTTGGTATGAGAGTGTACAAAATGTGCATTCTTAGTTTGTTGGGACCGGCCAGCGTAATAAACATAGTTGTATGGTTCCCAGATTATTTGTAGATAACCGAAATCACTAGAATTCTTGAATCTCTTGGATAAGATGTTTACGCAACAATCGTTCCTATTTAGGATTAGGGATATCTAAGGTACTCTAAGCTACCGCTACTTGAGCTTTCATT
Organism: Miltochrista miniata; assembly: GCA_933228765.1. Taxonomy (NCBI): domain Eukaryota; kingdom Metazoa; phylum Arthropoda; class Insecta; order Lepidoptera; family Erebidae; genus Miltochrista; species Miltochrista miniata. The sequence goes on from OW121755.1 coordinate 25,773,461, forward strand.
TATTTTATGGTCTGCTCATTTCGTTTAGTTTGAAATGGAATTGGAATTGAAATTCTTCTTTCATACATAATAATGCTCACAATTATGAATTAATGTTAAGTACTACTATAATTTGGGAGAGGCTACGTCCAGCAGTGGATTGCTATAGGCCGATTTGATTCACTAATTGACTATACATACTACTTAATAATTAGTAATTAACTTCACCTGTGTCGTTGAACTGACGTTTTAGTGTATCTCACATTTTTCTTTCTGAAATGTACTTATGCAAAGAATGCATAAAATTTCAACTTTGTAGGAAGAGTAACTATCAAGTTGAAATTTTTTGCATTCTTTGATGATGATGCAAGGATGTGATGGATAAGTTAACGATCAGGACGGGTCCGGCAGCCATCCTGATCGTTAACTTAAAAAAACATGCTGTCTGTGTCGCTCTATTTTTCACCAATAGCAGTAATATGGAGCGACTATACAACAGCAAGAAGAATAACTGAACGCAGAAGGCGCAGGTAAATTTGCAAAAAGTCTACGCAGTGGATTGCGATAGACTAAATTAGTGATTGGTTTGAATTAAACAAAGAGTTGTAATGAAGTCAATAAAGTTAAACTCTATAAATGGCGATTCAATAAATTTTAACTGGAGACAGTGATTGATAGAATCAAGCCACAAACATTAAATATTCAATACACAATGGTATTTATAACAAAACACGAATATTATTCTACTAAGAACTCATTATTAAATTTGATCTACGATTGTCTTGTTCTAAGCTATCCAGTTTAAGTTATGTCGATAAATCAGTCACTGATGATCGTTAAAACGAATGTTTTATAATGTAAGTAAATCAAATTAATACTAAGTACTGTTGCATAATACACAGTTAATATTTTAAACAGTTTGATTTAAATGGTCTAGAAAGACCTTCGGTATGAAATAAATTCAACAATGCAAATTCTGTGAAAAGATGTGCTTTAAAAGATTGACAAAATGGTAAGCCTGTTATCAAGTAGAAGTCATTTATTTTCACTTTCTTCGGCGCTGTTAAAGTAATCTACGATTTTCATTTGCAACCGAACTTATTTTGTCATCATTAAAAACAATTTGGCGTATTAAAAATATTGCTTAGATGTCTCAAAACTTGATATATAATTCGGGAGCACAAGAACTACTGCCAGTATCGTTTTCTTAGCTTATTTTTTGGAACGGAGGTACTTCCGTTGGCCTTCCCACTGGTTGAATTTCCTAAATGATTTTTCCTCTTCATTAAATGGATAAAAACCTATAAGAATGTTATTTATTACGTTAAATATTATGCTTCGATGCACTTATTTGCATTTCATTACCTATCTACCAGACTTCCGGCATGTGGCTAGTTGCTGTAGCAGCTGGTTAGAACAAAAATCGATATTATTATTAATAATTCACTTTACTATTGTCAAATATAGGTATCAAAATAGTAGGTGTTTAAGGTATAAATCGAGTTACTCTTCCTGTGTCGTTAGGTGGATCCTCCGGAATGGTAACCAGGTCAGTCTTATCTGTAAAGTCCCATTCTTGCAATGCAAAACTCGAAACAAACCTCTGCACTTGTACTGTGTATGACCCTCCCCAAATGAATAGGAGAGACCTACGTTTTTTACCGTTATCTGGTTTGATTAGTGAGATTAACAGATAATACCAATAAATAAACAGACAAAATAAGCTTAGCATGAAAAATTAGCATAAATTTCTTAAAGTTACACAATATTACAAGATCAATTTAATTACATTGTTTGTTAACCACGCGGTTGTCAATCCTTCATTTATCACTTCTATGTTGTATATGTATAATACATTTTACAGTTCGATATTTTACCCACACATACATTTAGCAATCCTGACTAAACGAACCCTACAAGAAATGTCATTATATTTTATCTCGTTAATATATTTCAACACTATACTATCATAAGCTTGAGGGTTTAGGTAACCTGTTTAAGTGCCTGATACACCTACATCACAGTAAAAGTAGTTCCTATATCACCAATCAACTAGACGCTGACCTGATTTGCTGATTGGGGATTGACATGCTGTTTCATACGCAATGTCAGAATTACTTACTGTGGTATGGTGAAATTATGACTTCAAAACTTCGAGATACGTATGTATGAGTGCTAGATTTTAGAATTCAAATATGGAATGATAAATTCATAACTATGAACAAAATAGCAATGCTGAAACCACAAACATTATAATTTAGGTCAGTTTCATTGATACTTCGAGCGTTTTGTTCATCGGTAGGCAATTTTATTGTGTTTGTGATAAAAAAATTTGAGGACTGAGAAACTAAGTAATTTTTAACCAGCCATTTTTTAATAACCAGTGGTGTCGTGATTCAAATACTACATTTGCAAAATACGTATACTAAATTGGAAGCATTTGCGTGTTTAGGAATCGTCTTCAATGATAAAGCTTCTTGCTAGAAGGAATTCAATGTTTGTGCTACCGACTAGTCATCTAGATAAACTTTTAAAACAATGAATTTTGTTAAAACTCTAAACAAAGTACTAAGCTGGTTGATATTTAACTTCTGTACCAGCAGCAAGCCACGACTTAGGTCCCTACGTCTAAGAACTATTGTGAAATCTTATATCGTGAATATCCTATACGTTGTCCTTTGTTTTCATACTTATTATCGAGAATATGTCAAGGTTTCTTGAATTATAAAGCACGGATTAGCTTTAGGTCTTGAGTATATTGAATAGGTTTAGACATACTTTATAAAATTACTTACACTGACGAAATTGCTGGATCATTCGCAAGGTTTACAGGGAAATGATATTTTGTAAAGATTGGTGCAGGTGCGATTTATATTTCCCCTTGTTTTATTCTCAAATATTTAGTTTTTATCTTTTTGACAATTTTGAACACCTTAAGGGTCTCAACATAAAATCGTTACACATAACTCTTATTGTAATATTACTCACTATATGTTATATACTTAGATGCGTCAATTACATTTACTCATGCTAATTATCTCTTTAAAAAAGATGTAATGAAACTTAAGTATTAATGCGTTAAAATAATTCAACCTTTTACCGTGTAAAGGAATAACGTAATCATTGACAGCTTTCTGATCCCGTTACGGTATAAGAGCGCACAAGATATCAACAAATAACTAGCTACATAAAATAAAATACTCGATTACGTCCAATTTATCGTATAATTGTGTTTGCTTATGTTATAATTTTCTATTATATCTGTGAAGATCAAACCACTGCACATTATTTATTACCAGGAGTTGACATAATCAGTTATGCATCGCTGGTAGAAGTTTCTTTTCTTGCTTGCTAATTCTTCCTGTGGTAATATTAGCATGTAAGTAATAGCTTCATTATGAATCGTGTCGATAAAACTTTATGTAACATTGTTTGTCTATTATTAGTCTGAAGCAGTAAGTACAATTAAACAAGTAAATAAACCTTATTTTTGGCATTCGATGTTTTCAACAGATGATAGAGACATCTAGCATGTCTTATTTTGTATTTGGTTATTTCTGGCACACTTGAGTTTTTGCACTTCTTTAGGCATTATTTACAGCTTCTACCACTAGTTAGAAAACATTTAGTCCTATTTTGATGTTGTCCTTAAACTGAAACGGGACTTTGTTTTAGTCTTCTTATCAGTTATTTAAGATAAATTCATACTTGCTTTTATTGACTTCAATTTGTCAATAACGTGTTATTAATTTCAGCATTGTATGATATGATACGGTTATTGTCAAAACGTAATACGGGTTACGTTGATTGTTCTACATAATGTAGTATTATTTTGTGGGATTACATAGAAAGTTTGTCACATTGTCTGTTTGACATGTTCACAATCTGTCGAGAATGTATTCTGGACCGTTTCACGTGTCTACGCAATGTCATGAATGTCACATCAAGGCGCTACATCTTACGAAACTGTATTATCTACATTGCATAATCTGTGTACCTGCTATAATAATAGTAAGTAGTCTTATGAACAGGTGTATTTTAGATTGAGGGTTAAAATCAGGTTCTTTAGCATGACCGGGAATAGAATGCAACAAGACACGGTCGCTCGGAGTACAAGTTGATTTAAATTACTTTTTATTTCATTGAATGAGTGGATAGTTTGAACTGATTGATGATTTTAGGGTTCATGTGATATACGACACTTTACACTGTTTCAAGGATTGAAGGAAAAACAAAAACTGTTATAACAGTAACATGTTATACCTAAAACGGTTTTGTAACTCGATATTTTTATTTATATTAAGCTCGCCAAATTGACGTCGCCACTAATGAAAAGCCGTGGCGCATCTAGCGATTGGGGGTCATTCTCACAGTCCGTAAGACTTCTGACAGTGGTCCTCAAGTTGGCGGCCCTGTGATGTGCCTCTTCATGCTCCGCTTGAAGAACCCAGGATTGGAAAATGAGGGAAACACGTGTGCGGGCAGGTCGTTCCATGTTTCGATTTAATAATATTTTCTTTAACAACTTAAATAAGAGCGTTTCTTTCAACCAGAGTTTGAATTTGTGGTTTTTCTTGGTAATCGTTTAAACCAAGAAGATTAAAATTTGCATTAATTGTATATTTTTTTGGAATTGGTTAATTTGTACTTCAATTTGATATTTCCTTTACATGTGTAAATAATCGACCGGTAACTTTGCAACATATTATTGCGTTATTAGTTCGTAAACATATAATTACATTATTACCTATTATTCTACATGCGATCGTGTATTTAACTGCAATTTAACAAAATTAAATTTCGTAATGCCATGCAATATTCAGTAGGTTTAGACACAAGGTTAGACTTGTAAAATAAGGTTCAATTATTATATCAGACTTCTGTGTATTTAAAATTGATTAAATTACAACAGTTATTATATATTAATTTTTGAAATAATTATAATCTTTGTTAATAAACATGATTCTCGGAATATTTTGAAACTGTTTAATATATTTTAATTTTTTTGGTAATTAATATTAATTTATAAGTTATGATGGAACGTTAAATTACTGCTTATTGTCTTTTAATTTTAATAATGGTTTAAATTAACCAAATTATAACTGTAAAATGAATTAAATTAATTATAATTATCTGTATTTTACAATTTTATTTTACTTGTTTTTAGTTTTATAATAATTTCGGAGTTAGCGATAAGCTAGATAGATAGTATCGTCTAAGGGTGAGGGTCATATGAGCGGATAAAAAACGCAATTAAAATATTTGAATTATCAGAATATTATGCATTCGATTTATTTTTTCAGTCTACGAGACCTGAAATCCGGTCAACCAATCGCAGGTGGGCAGTCAAACGGCAGTTGCTTTTAAAGTTAATATCAGAGCTTACCATACTTGGTATCACGTATCCTGCCTCTGCCTACCCCTTCGGGGATAAAGGCGTGACTATATGTATGTATGTATGTACCATACTTTTGAGTGTTCAGTAGACAACCAGCTTACCTGCAAAAAGAAAATATTTTCATTAGAATCAAATTTTTCAAGAAGTGATGTAAGTAGGTTAGTAGGTAAATTGACTGCTTCGGTGGAGCATTCGGTAGTGTAACCGCCTGCCACGCCGGAGGTCCTGGGTTCGATTCCTGGGTCGGTTCAAATATTTGTGTGATCCGCAAATGTTTGTCTTGGAGTTTGAGTGTTTTCTATATAATAATATTTAGAAATATGTATCTATCAGTCGTCTAGATTCCATAGCACAAGCTTACGTTAGCTTAATTTGGGCTAGATGAGGTTGTGTGAGAATGCCCACCAATCTTACTAATATTATAAATACGAAAGTTTGTAAGTGTGGATGTTTGTTACTTTTTCAAATTTAGTACAAGGATAGATTGTAGTCTGGAATAACACATAGGCTACTTTTTATCCCGGGATAAATTCCCATAGGCAACAAGCTTTTACGGGGGCGAACCTCTGGGCATCAGCTAGTATTAAATATATCCTTGTGCACATTTTCTCTTATAATTTTCATTTTCTCGTAAAAGTTATCCTGTATTACAGAATGTCCACTAACAAGGATATAATGCATTAATGTTAATTAGTTACTATTATGTATTTAACAAAGTTCCGTTTCCATAATAAATCATTTATTGAATTTCTAGGCTGTCGGTTTTCAATGTAATTGATTCAATACATGAAACAATGAATCCGCTTAATTATAAATAGTCGTTGAGTGTATGTTGCTGTATAAGATTTATGACTTCAAGTATAGCTGAAGACAGATACATATGTTTTGCGTGCAAATTAAAATCACAATGATATAATTGTATTTTACACGATTCAATTTACACACATTTATATCGTCAAACCAATTCCCCTGAAACGTTAACCAGAGGAAACTATAAGCACATATTGCACCTTAAGTCTTCTCAACCACTTGAACTTATAACTACTGAAACCGTCCCCTAGGTGAGGCCGCAGTGATAGCCGTAAGTCTGTTGGGAGTCCTGGGGCATCCTTCCAAGGGCTTACCCGTGGTTCACAACCGTAGGCTGTTAGGCATGATGCGCGAGGTTTTATAGTCGGTAGAAGTCCGGAATAGCATCCATGAGGATCTTTCCTCACGTAAAAAAAAACTGAAACTGTTCTACAGAGACATTACCTACTTCATCTATCTATAAGGATTAGTAGTAATACCAAACAAGAAGCCGTGAGACGATCTCACCCGACTGTCCCTCTCAAAACGTTTATTTTGAAAGTTCAAACCGATATTACAATTCACTGACACTGACGTCGTTGCCGTGGATACGAAGCGCGGCGCCTCGGCGTCTTTATTTCAAACTTTGAACAGATGATCCACGTGACCTAGTGACGTAGTTTAATACGACAGTCACAGACTACAGACAAAGTCTCGCCATAAGCCCCTCTGCACTCTATTTTATAGAGAGGGGCTAAAACTCGAGATCAGGTTATTGTATCCCTGATTGCATATCGTAGCGAATTTCGTTGCAAAACTCTACCGTATCAACGATCTAAATTACTGTCAGCAACGAAACAGTCTGATCGCTGAATGGGTATCGTGATATCGCGACGAGATTGCTATTACAGTGACAAGGGCGTTATCGACATCCGTATCAACCATTTGTTTGCGATCAGAAATCAATTAGATCCGCGACTAAAATTGTCATACTACGAAAGGCTTTATTATCTGGAGGTGTTGTAATAAAATTAACTTTAATACCTGAGGCATTGTTGCTAAATTTGCTTGATAAGAAGTTATGTGGAATGCGATTGTCGTGAACAGAGTTAGTCGGCACATTCACGGCCTTGTCGACAGTGAAACACCATTAATGCTCAGGAAACTGGATATAAACCTTTTGTCGTGCACAATGTACATTTGTATAATATAATTTCTGTATCTGTGGTTACGCGCCGTCCACTGTGTAATTGGATATGTGAACTGGCAAACTATTTCGAAACTGAATAAATAAACGCATTAGCGCTTCGACTTTTGGCAACAAGCAATTGGTATATATGTCTTATATCATTTGTTAAACATTGCAACATTGTTGATAGATATAATGAGATGACTATTTCAACCTTGTAACTTAACTGACTCCGAAAAGGTATTTAATTCGATTGTGTTGTATGTAGCTCAAAAATCCCGTTGTAGTGGTTTAAATTTATAGTTATATAAAAAAGGAAAAATGTTGCGATTCAGGTCAATTAGCTTTCTAAATCTGGCTCAAGCTACACGATGACTAAGAGCTCATGACGTCTGTGAACAGGCCAACTCTCAGCTATGGTCTCTTCACAGACGTTTAAGAAGAACTTTAAGTACTGCTGCAGAAGTGATTCTGGGTCTTCGTTGCAAAGAAAATGCAGATGTGCCAAGGTTTAACTTTACTAATTATTTAAAACGGGTATTAACGCGATCATACCTTTAAAATTGAGGCTTGATGTTTCGGCTGGGTTGCACCAGTCGTGGTCACAAGCAGACTGAAGAGGCGGTGTCACTCCGATTGCGAGGTAGAATCGTTCAAATCTACCCTCGCATTGTCTATCCACGCACTAGTACACACTACGCTGACAGTGTCCCTATTCTGGAAGCCGTCCGTATTCCGAGCGTTACCCGACTGTGCAAAAGAGCGAGATTTTAATAGAGAGGACGGGTTCAAATTATCTGCGACGTGGAATCAAGTAATAAACATCACGCAATCTCGCTCTTTTGCACAGTCGGGTAACGCTCGGAATACGGACGGCTTCCAGAATAGGGACACTGTCAGCGTAGTGTGTACTAGTGCGTGGATAGACAATGCGAGGGTAGATTTGAACGATTCTACCTCGCAATCGGAGTGACACCGCCTCTTTAGTCTGCTTGTGACCACGGCTGGTGCAACCCAGCCGAAACGTCAAGCCTCAATTTTAAAGGTATGATCGCGTTAATACCCGTTTTAAATAATTAGTAATATCATGCAACGCGAAAGTTTAAAAGTTAAGGTTTAACTTTGTCTAAACCAAAATCTAAACCACCTAAAACGGAGACACTTTCAGTGGAGGCGCTGGAGTACCTTGGGAATTGCTACGCTACTGAATAAATTGAGCATCAGTCCACGACGGCAGCTCATCTCAAGCGTCACAAATTTTTCTTGATGGTGTTGTGTGTACAAAATTTTATGCCAAAAGACAAAAATAGCCACCGTCTAAACTATGACGCTTTGGTTTTGAGCCTGCTGGTAAATCTGTCCCACTAACCTCTCTACGAACTCCAACATCATGATTTTGGTTGAGATTGACTTAGACTCCAGAAATACAAATATAAGACACCATTCCATTAATTAAATCACCATTTCTTGTAAAATCAAGAGTTTTAATAATAAACTTCTCATAAGTTCAAACTATATATTTATGGTGTTCAACGTCACGATAAAAGTAAAAGTCGGTGTAAGGTTAAGTGTGTGTAAAACCCGTCTGACGTTATTTCCCAACCTTGCCACCAGTGTTCCAGTGCACCGGTATGGACCCGTTGCATTACAAGTTGTTGCACTCGATGCACTAGTTTGGCGAAAGTAAAAGTGATCACAGCCTACTCGTTCTCCAACCAGTTTACTGTCAACCGCAGTTTCGCTTTTTTCGGAAATATTAAATAATATTTTAATGCAATTTCGCTTTCACAAATGCGGTAATATCTTAATTGCGGTGGTCTCAGACTGGCAAATTAGCCTTGCAAATAAACCTGAGCAAACAAGAATTAGACTTAATTTCATAATTAAAGCCTGTTTTCAACAGCGTTTCGGTAGCAGGCTTTATGCTGCGCTGACACTAATTAAGTTCTATGTATTCTAGAATTAATTTGTGGCACAAATTACAACTATTAAATAGATGATGTTACTAAGATTGATGATTATATTAAGCTAGAATTAACATCAATACATGCTTAGAGAGGAGCAAGTTATGTGTGCCACTGAATTAAGAGAGGTCTGAGGTCCGAATCTTGGGGAAGAAAAAATATGTATTTGAGTGATTCGCAAATATCTGTTTTGAGGTTTCAGTAGCTTAGAGCACATAATGAACTTGTGGACAAAGCCAGTATACTACTTATTAGCTTTTCAATTCAATTTCGAAGACAAAAAGAAATCTGAAGATAATCGGGCTTATCCCCGTAAATATAAATAATTATAAGTTTGAAATGCTATAGTTCAAAAGTAAGAATATATTATAAGTTTCTCTTAGCTCGTTTTTCAATTTTTTTATTTAAACTAGCACTACTCGAAGTGGTTTTACATCGATTGATATATGAGATGATAAATATGTATGGAGACTTTCAAACGTACGTAATTATTGATATGTGATTGATTTGCAAGACTAGAAACTTGCAAAACGCGTCAGCGTCCAGCTCTTACTTACATGCTGAAAATAAAAACTGGCAAGCGGTGAGTATCGTAGCTTCGAACTAAAATTGGTAGACTCAATAGACTCGCCAGCTACGTAACGTACAAAATAAAGTTGGTGAAGTGTCATGGTGAGCTGGAGACACCACTATAAATAGACCCTTGGGCTGGAGTATTACTTATAGATGTGGGGCGTAACGGTGGTTCTATTTATTTATTTTTTAACGCGATGAAAGTTCTACATGGATGCTGTTCCAGGCTCCTGCCGACTAAGAATCTCACGCATCCTGCCTAACAGCCTACGGTTGGGAGCCCCGGGTAAGCCCTCGGAAGGTTACCCCAGGACTCCTAACAGACCTACAGCGACAGTTCAAAGTATAATACGTCTCAAGTTACCGGCAAAGTCAGGTGACGTTGACGGTAAAAATAAAAACTCTATCACAGGTATAAAAAAATCTGATTTCTGTTTGCTTGAGTTCGAACATCTAATTTTTTTAGTAGACATTACATGGTTGAGAAAGTGCGGGAAGTTATAACAAAAAGTGCTTCGGAATTGTAACAAATTTCTCAAAAATGTAACTTTCTCAGTATTTGGTAACTTTCAATTAAAACATTAACGTAACAATTTCCAGTTTGTTTTTATAATGCTACACACATTCTTGATTTTACTTGGAACTTGTGAATATTTTAATCATAATATAGAAACTGTAAATAAATTACGTAACATATTGACAATCATAATCATAATGTTAGTTGCGTAAAATAATTTTCTGTGGTGGTTTATGGTTTTACTATACGTCATCTAGAGGTTTTTTTTTAAATTAACTTGTGCGTCGGGGAAGAAAGGTTGTTGGCGGCGGGTTTCGATTTTGGAGGCAAATCAAAACATAACGGAAATTGAGATGAGAAGCAATAAATAAAATATCTACTCCAACTTTGTATGACTTAAAGAATTTAATCTCTATCTATGTATCACACAATCTCATAAACTGACATTAAAAATTATTGTTTCTTAAAGTGAAAATAAAAGCCGCCAAAGAGTTGCAACTAGACAAATAAATTTTATATTATTGCTTGCAATATGAAAAGGAATAATTAAATTTTATACCACGTAATGCTTACAATGTTAAATGCAACATGTTTACAAAGAAAAGTGCTTTTGACAAACAAGCACTTACACTTTCTTCCACAATCAATTTGAAGTTCATTCAAATGAATAAACACTTAATCGATCATCGATTTCTCGATGAAAACACTCATCGAACTGCTCTATTGTTTAATAACGTACTATTACGATATCTGATAACAAGCACTTAAAGTTACATAAAACAGTGAAAGTATTAATAATATAGGTAGGCAATAAAGTGACTACGAATTGTTGTAGGTTGTTGTTACACGGACAAGAAACAGTTCGACGAAATCTCGCGAAAATTTCCTCAGTAATGGCCATACATTGCTGTCTAACTATCGAAGGGCAATTCAATTGTGTATACCTATCAAGTAATGAACAGTATTCTAACGTCATTGTCCGCTATTGATACACTTTGGTTGGCATGGGAACCGTGTCCTAGTTACACCAGCTGCTCTCAAAACAATATAGTACCTAGATCGTTCCAATAAATAGCTGAACACATTTCTGAGTTAAATTTATTACCCTTATAAGTATCGACAAGATACCAATTACGAAATAAATATATGTATCGAAATGCCGTGTCGAACCTAATCTATCGGCATAATACGGAGAGGAACGTAAGTCATTATTTAATGGTCTATTTACTTTATCTGAACCAAATTTGAATATTAGCCCACTTTACAAGATAGTTTAGTAGGTATACATAATTGAAGAGAAAAATTCCAATTCGTCTAGACTTTCAATGACATCTAGAGCCGTTTCACGCGGTTTAAAATTATTTACGAGGATACTGTTTAGCTTAAAGTTCATAGTATTTACCTTCAATGGTTATAACTAGCTGCCCTAAACCTATCATATGAGTTCTGTATCAACCAGAACCAATCTCATTGTGCGACGTTGAATTTTTCAATATCTGTGTGTAATTCTGTTATAATTTAAAGTCAGTTATCTAGACCCCACTAAATTGGTGTAGAAAGCATTGCGTAAATATTTCCAATATTTTATACTTTATACCAAGACAAGTACCAAGCCTCAATATTGAATGAATTGCAAACAGCACAAAATTAACCTGATCTAGCCTAATACATAATATGTTAACGACGTACTAGGCGTAGGTATATCGTGAAAACCTTTTAGTAGAACTATTTTGCATACGCAATCAACTTGTTATTGAATCGAGTTCGATGACAGCAAGACGAGTGTTTATTCGATGCCATGGCCGTGTCTTCGCACTTGACCTATGCCACACCCGCATTGATGCGTAAGATTGAAAAGAAAACTACTATCGAAACGTAAATCGATTTAAAATGCAATTGGATTGTTATCGATTAGAATTTAAATAGATTGTTACTCACTGTACCAGATTTCGTTAGATAGAATGTTATTTTTTTAGCTGTATTTAATAGTTCACTAAACAAGGTTTGTGTTCATATAGTATGTACTTTTAAAGGATATAATCTTGTTGCCTTGAATAGAAATTTAGAATGTTATATATATTATATTATTCGATTGAATTGATTTAGGCAATTGGAATATTCTTATTATTGTTGATTGAAACACGTCAGAATATTTTTGAAACAGTATTTTTATTTAATTAAAAAAAATAGTAAATAATTAATATTATTACGTTATGAGTACACGTACAGAATAATTTACGTTATTTAAATACTTTAATAAGGTTTAGTAATCTTTATCAAATCGACATTTCAGCACCTGAAATTCAGTTGAAACTAATTAATTTAGTAACTTCCCGTGTTCAATCAAATAATGATGTTTGTTCTTTTCGAAATAGTGGTAAATAATATGAACCTACAATATTTCTTTCTTTATTTCTTTATTCTATCAGCTACAAGCTGCTCCGGAAATTTTGTAATGTTTCATATTCCTAACACATTCTGACCTGACAAGATTTTCAATTTCTATTTGTCGATTTTCCTCTTCATAACACAAATAGGAATACAGGTTTACATTTTAAGTGTCTAGATTAGGAAATAATTAATTAGTTCATGCAAACTAATAATACTAAGATAGTAATATTTGTAATAGGTACTTTTTAAATAGGTAAACTTCTTGTAAATTTTAAAGAACTTTTTTCACTCAATAAATTGATACGATATGAATATTAGCACTTCCATTCCGCGCGAAGGGCAATGTACTCATAGTCTGGTCATTGATTTATAGTTAAGCTAATATTATAATAATGAGCCTGATGAAGCCGCGTACGCAAGGGAAATCTGACCGAGTCAATGGCAGCTACTGACTACCTAGCTAGAGCGGTCTCTCAGAGAAAGTTTTAAATTATACGTAAAGTAAACTAGTAACATTGACGGCGACAAGACTTCGCTTAGGCATCGGATGTGACACGCCACGCTACTCTATTCGAAAATCGAAACGCGTCACTCGATTCAAATTCAAGTGTAATTGATTATCGCATAAAAGTCATGGTGTCCATTGCGTGCGTTCAAAAACGATGCTATTCACATCACTATTAATCCTCGTTGTTACTTTATTTTAGTTTCACTTTAACGTTGAATTTTAAGCTTCAATTTGCTGTGATTAAAGTTATTAGTTACAAAATCTGATTCATAATACTTTATATGTGATTTTTCTATAAATTGCATTACACATTTTTATCTCTTTTTGTTAGCCCCTAATTAAGAACAAGAATTTTCTTTGGGTGCTTTCAAGTTGATGGTATTGGATTCATGTGGTTACTTATTGATAAGCAGTACTTAAGCTTTATGAAAAGATGGTATTAGTTGTAATAAAAAAACATAAAATAGTTGGTAGGTCCTGCTTTATAATAGTAGTAAGTAGCCTTAGGCGATGTCCATCTCGGTATAGAAAGTTGATATTTAAATCTTACATAACTAGTGATATTCCTCACATAGGTATGTGCGTTTAATACATTAGTGGTCAGGTACATAGATATTAATAACTATGCTGTAATTTATAGTGATATTGACTTTATATTCCGATTTAAATGATTTATTGCTGATAGTGAGTAGGTAACATTTTTACTACGGGTTTTAGTTACGGTCAAAGCACACGCGCTACTTTCGACATTAATATGTAGGTATAGGTATGAATCAGTAAGATTGCTCGTAAATACTTTATTTACAAGTGATGACCCAATTTTTTAAATTCCACTTTTTTCATAGTTGCAAAATATTTTGATGAGTTCGTGGTGATATTTGAAATTCACTTGCAGAATTTCTTTTGAGTATTCTTAAGATATTATACATTAGATACTAAGTAGTACTCTGATACAGAGAAATGGAAGCGAGTTGCTTGCTCCTCACTCGAGATATTTAGGCACGATTTTAAGATTTTGTTTATACCTATTGTGTTAACTCCGATATCCTTCCGAGGGCTTTCCCGGGGCTTCCAACCGTAGGCTGTTAGGTAGGATGCGTGAGGATTTTTAGCCAGTAGAAGCCCGGCGTAGCATTCATTAGGATTTTCCCTCACGTAAGAAAAAAAAAGAAAAAGAAAAATCTCTTCCTAACCTACCAATAGCAATAATTTTAATGTTCTTGTTTCTTAACATAGAAAATAAATATACTTAATTATTTTCATTTCAGTACGTACCTACTTACGTACCTATTGTTGTGCCCATAACCACTTTATCGGTCAAGTTTTACCTTAGTAGGTACCCGCAGTTACGACGAGAATTACGATTATGAAAGGCGACATAATCGCTGGTTTAGTTATGTTATATTGTGACAGAAAGTTTTATTAGTACCGGTTGTGTATTTTAATAATGAGTAATGAGAAAATATCGTAGTTATGTTATTTTACGTTTAATGTCTGGGCTGTTGATCTACTTTCTTAGTAAAGACTATTTATATAAAACTCGATGGCTCTCGCAGCTTCGCCCTCTATGAATTCTGTTTCCGTTCCCCGGAAAAAATAAGCCTATGTGCTACTGTAACGTATCTAACTTTTACATTTATGATATTAGTAGGCTTATCTTCTTTTAAAAAACCAGAATCACCTAGAGACCGACGAAAGAGCTCGGCATAGAGAAATTATGAAAAAAATGTTTTTAATAAAAGCTTTTAATAAAGCTTATGCTACATTATGATTCGAAGAATTAAATGTACCTAATTGAGCAACTCACTATAATTTCATTACATTTCCCGATTATAACTACTATTATAAGATAGTTTTAGTGTTAGTTCTCTTTAAATTTTATTGCACCAGATGAACAGGTTGCGTTATGAAATATTTTTTGTGTAAAAGTAGGTGAGTAACTAATATTATTTTTATTGACAAGCTTCTCCCGTTATTTTCCATTTGAGTGGTGCCGGTTTAATTACTGTAAAACATAAATTGTAATTAAGTACAATTCATTACCTACTTATATAACAAAACATTAGTAATAACTCATTATTTAACTAGCAAAATCAGGAAACGAATATTTTTAAACACTATAATTCTATTGTGACCACTTGGTTACATAAAAACTATTATGTACATAGAAATATGTTACATACAAGTCCTCATAAAATAATGAGACAATATTTGTTACTTAAGAACATTACATCTAATTATGAACGTTCAGACGATCCGGAATGGTTGCAACATCTGTCTGTTAAGACAAAACCTGCTTCTTATATTGGGGTCTAATTAATCAAGTATTCAACCGTCAATCCATTTATGAACGCATAATACTGTGCTAGATTAAAATCAATGTGTATCCAACATTTGACCCACATCGTTCACCAAGTAGGTTTGTTTATTTTACTAAGGTATTTCCGCAACAGTAATTCTTTTCAGCAGAAATTTTTGAGTTCATTTCAATTTTATTATTTAGTCAATCAAACCAGCTTGCTTCAGTGCACTGCTAGACATAGGCCTTTTCCAATATATTTTGGGAAGGCACGACCTTATTGTATTATGCTACCTAAATGGGTTAGTACAAGGTTTGGTTTTAAGTTTTCCTTCACATCGCCAAGACCTTGTCTGTTAGTCATTGTACTTTTTTATATATCTGCTCCTGTTCGTTTAAACCTGACTATAGATCAGTATCACCACCTATTTTATGTTCAATCAACACTGCTGATGAGATGTGGTCATAAACTCGCAGTATGCTTCTTTCTACTCGTTTGGTCATAAAAATTTGTTATGTATGTAGGTACGTCTAAATACTAAAATAATCTAAGTGAGTAGGGATATAATTAAAACATTTACCGATCTAGACATGTTCTGTTAGCAAAGGCGATTCCAAAATTATGCTTACTAGATCACTCTTGACCTTTTTTTATTACAAGGAGAGCTACGCTTACGGACGACCCATGCTGGCGAGGCATGGACTCGTGTGAGGGTCGCCCAGCACCTGATCACGATAGCACCGGGAATACTCACTAAAACTCTTTAACGCCGATCTGTCCCTGTGGGGGTTTCTGGGCTCTGTCTAATTCACCAAAACAAGATCACCTTTTACCTACCTATTTATTATTACTTAGAACTATATTATATAATAAGTACAGGAAAGTGTGTCCAAATCAAAATTACTTATGAATCTAAGAATTATAAAATAAAAAGAAAACATCAAAGAATCAGCATAATTTTAGTTAACCAAAACGAGCAATGAATAACCATTAGTTAGAAAGTCCAGTTTTATCACAATTTTAGGTGAAAACGCGCCATGTGATTAGAATATTGACATAGGTCAAAAGAAAGCGTCTAATTCTGTGATAATACTAGCCAATGCACGCGACTCCACTCGCGTGGACATATCGCAAATCCAAATTTTTCTATTTTTGTTCATAACTCATTTTTCACGTTTGGCTTGTTGAATGATTTCCCTGCCTCGGTTTCCTTAAATGCCAACAGTTATGGGCTCTTCAAAAGGGGTCTTAGAAGGTTTTTACAGGGTTAGCAGCGCGAGTGTAGAGCCTTCGGTGCAAACGTCCAATAGACTACGGTAACCACCACTCCGTCAGATGGGCACCGTATGCTCGTCTACTACCTTAGTGTTTTATTAAAAACTTTAACTTAACCGTAGAACAAAAATCTTTCTTATTAAAAAAAAATGAGTCAGTAGTTTTTGCATCCATCGCGAGCAAGCAGAGAAGAATTCCAAAATAAAATGTATGCATTGAAGTATTAGGTACTTTTTTGATATCTCTATTGTACAGACATGACCACTTTACAATTTTATAATAGTAGAGACGTGATGTATCACAAAGTCATGCCTTATCGACCATTAATCTCGCCGAGACGGATCCGCAGACTAATTGATTGCTTGTTTGCATATTATGTGAATAGCATACATAGTTATAAAACCAAATGCATAGGCCGTATTGATTAACATGTTTAAAACCATTAATTATGTAACGGATTACATAAATTATGATCACAACTTGAATTAATATGAGTCATATCAAAACGTGTGATAAATTTAATAAGGTTTCTTTATTTGGTAAGAAATTAATGTAGTCCAGGATGCCACTGTTATTATTTTCGTTGTAATTATACATACATACAGACATACAACATACATCCATACATCCCCCGTGGGGAGGCAAAAGCAAATTATCTGCCCACATTTCATCTTTTTAGGTTTTGTCTCACGTAATAGGTTATTGCCGTGTTGATATGGACAGGCGCAGGTTGTGACAGCCCGCTGTTGAAATTTTTCAAGCCGCCCTCATCATTGTAAATGTTTAGTCCACTGACTTTCTTTCCGGATCTTTTGAAGACTTTTGTTTTGCAGTCTTGACTACTTATATACAAGTATAATACTAATCCTACTAATATTATAAATGTGAAATTTTGTGAAAATGTTTGGATGTTGATGAATAACGGCTGAACGGATCTCTCTGAATGTTGGTATAGGAATAGATTATAGTCAGGAATAACACATAGGGACCTATCATTTCTGAAATATGTTTTTATGGGAAAAGTGATTGGGTACTGAATTTCACGCCTGCATCATTAAATGTAAATAAAAATGTTATTTGACTTTAATATTGAGTCTAAAATATTACTCGGATATAAAATGGCAAAAAGAACTATACTGACAAGCCTAATCTGCCTATGAAAAGGCTTGTGTGAAATGAATGTTAATACTTATTAACATTCATTTCACACAAGCCTTAATAATAAGCATAACAATAAAAAAAATCTAACTACGATATAACTGTCACTACCTAGTTAGTGAAAAACCACGCTCTAAAAAGTATGAAAACAAGTAATGTATGTATAAAATATGATAATTTTAAGCCCTTTCAGTTGATACCAAACATTTCATTTAAAAATATTTATGCAAATGTCTTTAAACTCATACAATTTGCATATTTCGTTATAGTTTTTGGGTCTGATTCGCGTCTGCCGCGTGACCACGGCTATTAAAATATAGCTGAAATGTCGAGAAGTGTGCGCAATTTTAAATTATGTTAAATAGACGATTTAGACGTGAGTTAGAGTTTACAGAAATACAAAAGTATGTGAACAGCTTAATTCATTACTGTTTTTGATTTCACACTAGATAATCTTTTCTTTTAAAAAGTAGCTTAATATTTAAAAAAGGTAATTACTTTTGGGAGTATAAATTTTTCAATAACTAAAACGCACTATTTCACTTTATAGTTCTGTAAAAACGGTAGCTCCCGGCGATATGGCGCTCCCTGACTACCTACTTTAATTTAAAATGTCAACAGTAATTGGGATGTCCTAAAACTGACATGTGTGTACAAAGATCTAGTTTACAATTTAGAAATTAAAGTCTGAGTGATTCACACGTACCAATCTTTAGTTTTGAGTTAACATTCGTTTTACATCTGTTAGAGACTGTTGTGTAGTCCATATTTAACAAACTCGCTCAATTCGATTATTGCTACAGCAGTATAATCTTTGCCATTTAAAGAACAAGTAACAATCGTTATTTAATATTTTACTAAAACTGTTCTATAAATGGTACTATGCGTGTTGCTAAAACTGTAGAAATTATAGCAATGTTAACGAAATACATATAGGTATTACAGGTTTTGAATTATGTTTTTGAGTGCATTTAATTATATTTATTGGTGTTTTTATTGAAACCTTTTTTGATGTCTCTGTAAAAGGTAACGCCTAGCGCGCCTAACGAATGTGTCAAAACTTTCATTTTGACACATTCGCGCATTCATTTTTCACTTTTACCGCGTCTGTCTTTGCGCGACCGACTCATGGCCTAATGAACGGATCTTTATGCAGGTTTTTCAGAAGAAATAAAGGTACCTATAAGTCGGATTATTAATCTCAGTCAGTAAAATGACAAGTGCTACTGTCACTGATACAAAAAAGGGTGACCCGCTACAATAGTGATGTTCGACAATCAATAGACTTAGACATTTTAGTCATTCTTTATTTTATTAGGTGTAAAGGTGTTATTGTATTGTATTTTAAATTTTATATTGTAAATATATAATATCTATCTATAACATATCATCAATCAATATCAATACATCAATACATATAATAAAATCGTAACAGGTCGCTGTCTGTTGTAACGTAACGGGGGTCAAGGGTGTCGGTGTGGACTTCCCAAGTCCCGTGTTACAATAGTTTGATTTGTAAAAGAAGATTACCTGGATAACAGCAGCCGGAGATACAGTGGACCTTTTAGGTTAAGGGCCGTGTTGTCTGGCTAGTAAACCCCTGTTGCAGTGAGTTCGTGAAAGAAAAACCAGTGTATATTATTATCACCACGTTTAATGGTCTACAATACAAAAACCATAGGCCTTGTGGTATATCAAACGCACTACTTAGCCTATATATATATGGCAGGATGTACCAGTATTACTCCAGTTAGAATACTTATATCTACACACACTTTACTTACTTGCTATAAACTTATATCAGATCTATTGACCTGGCCGGCTCTTGCGCCGATGCGATGAAATTATTTCATTTGACACAATTAATTAAACATCACCTTGTGACGTGGCTAACAAAATATACTTTAATCTAGCGACCTAGAGATGGATCCATTCTGGTTAACATTATTATAATCTATGATTTAAAGGCTAAATAAATCTAGTTACATTCTCGGATCGTTATGCAGCCTCCTGAAGGTGAACTACGTTGTTAAACTGTCGGCGGACTATCGCGTAGGCACCGCTAACCAACGAGATGCAGTAATCAACCTCGCGTATGGATGTATAAGAAGAATCCTGGTGGCCCTCCTTGGTGCCAAGTAGTGAAAAAGAAATGCACGTGGCGTAAAAAAGAGAATAAAAAAATGCCGGTGCGAGAACCGGTTACCGCTACAAAGCCGGGCTCGTCAGCGGCGCGCAGTCCCGTCTGTGGATCACGCGTCCCACGCTGATGGGTTCACGGGGAAGAATTCCTCCGTGTTGGGATTCCGCCAAGGGACGGGCAGGTATTCCCAGCAATAATAGGTAGGTACTCCAAAGACCCGCTACAACAAAAGTTACGCGTCATTAGCAATCAGCACGCACTTCACAGACCGCGATTATTACAAGGTCTATCTAGCTTATAAATACCTTTTTGCGGGTCCTGTGATGGTACGAATTGCTCTTGAAGAGACACCTTACGGGTCTTCTCGCTCGAGAGAAAAAAATGCCGACTGCCTCCATCTTTGCTTTTCGTCTCTTCCCCTTCCCACCAAGCCAAACCCGCTTGGTCAGTTACATCTACGGTCCGTTTCATTTCACTCATCCCTCACGTTCCGTTCGTGACTTTTATTCCTCCACTTCTCATACGCCATACACGATTAGGGCTTTATCGCATTAACGCCATGTCATTAACTGAAGCTAAAACTATCCTGTACATTAACCATCCTATCCTCTTAAGCGAATATTTTATCCACTATTTGACATAATGTTCTACGTTACGCGGAACGTGAATTCTGGTGTGACCACTCCGAAATTGATCCGCTCGTAAACTATATATAAATTATCATTAGTTCCAAATCTGTTTACTAATTTAATATACCTATTATTTATTCTAATCTAGATTTATTGTACACTAAATAAAACTATTTTTTTTTATGTTCTTTTTTTTATTCCTAAACTATTTCGTTGACAAGGATCAGTCATTGTTACTGTCAAAATGACAATGTCAGATTCACGACGTCTAACCTATGTGTATGTGTAGTATTGTGACTGGATGTAAACACGGAACAAAACGACAGAAAGATATCGAGTTTAATATCTTTGTGTTAATGTGCTTAATGTATGAAATCCTCGTTATCACGAGACAAAAAGAGAGTATTATATTAGAACGTATGGATAATGTGTTGGTGAGTATTGCAGAGTGTTACAATACCCCCTTTCTCGGGAAAAGAGGTAAACCGACAGGTTTACCGAAAGAAACAGCCGGGGCAACCGGGAAAAAGTGGTTACTTAACCGACTCCAAAAAGGATTAAAAAAAATACCGAGAAACAAAAGAATAAAACTTCAGAACGCTGCTAGCAATAGTTATTCTTCTGACTGCCCTTTAGAATGATCACAGCTGGATAGGTATTCCTTTCAAAACGCGTACTTCACTCTTCCATACCTCACACAGTATTTCATATTTATCTATGTACATTCATTCGTCATCCTTTCCATATTAATAATAATTATAATAATACATATAATAATATTTAAAGCTTATTTTCCACCTATCATTCAGTCATGCACTTATCCTTCCCTTTCTTATTTGCTCCTATCATTCCATAATTATTTACATGCTGTCATTCATCAGTCTTATATTCTGTAAGAGTTTTTCATACTTTGGCCAATCGTACTGTCGGTCAATCATTTGACTGTCAAGAAAAACAACTTTTTTGCTCATGCGTTGTTAAGTATCATATCATATAAACATTAACTGTAAGAATAAGAACACAATGTAAAAACACAAACGGCAAAACAATTATTAATTGCATACATTAGTTTCGATAAATGCTTGCCTAGCCCTACGATCAAAAAAAAATCTTGGGTTCGGAGTAAATACCACTAGACAAGCAACAATATCGGACAGGGTGTGTAAAATAATTTAATCTACACGCAAGATGTCCTTTACATGAAATTTACCAACAGATCCTGACGATAACTCGCGTAGCTCATACACTACATCTGACAACCTCCTTTCAACCGTGCACTTCACAAATTTCGGCGCCAGCTTGGCGGAGAAATACTTCGCTGCGTTAGATTGTACGAAGTTCCTTCGCCAGACCACATCGCCTATTTTCGCTGTGAAGTGTCGTCGTCTTAGGTTATAATGTTGTGAATTTTTCTGGTACGCCTGAGTTAATGCATCTACTACCTTGTCAAAAATTTTTCCCAATTCCAACAACGATGATGCCGCTGCGCTTCTATCGCCTATGGTCAGATCATCAGCTGATGTTGGTAAATCCCTAAGAATTGAATGGAATTGACCGTCAGTGACTATTTCACGACCGGTGGCTAAGAAGTACGGTGTGTATCCCGTTGCTAGGTTCACCGTGCTATTCAGTGATAGCTGAATTTGCTGAAGGTATTTGGACCAATTACGTTGATCTTGTTCAACTAGTATGGATAAACAGACTTCAGCGGTTTTGTTATACCGTTCGACTGTATTCGCTTGCGGTGCGTAATGCGCCGTATAGAAAATTCGAGGGATAGAATATCCATCGCAAAATGATTTAAACGATTTGCTTTTAAATATGGTAGCGTTGTCACAAATAAGAATCGCGGGGGTTCCCCATTTCAAGATCAATTCCTTTTCCAAAAATGAAGTGACCGTTTGAGTGGTTGCAGTACGGAGGGGGTGAAGCCATACAAATTTTGAGAAAACGTCTACAACTGACAGAATGTATATATGACCCGAATATGCTTTAGGTAATGGGCCTATAATATCTATTGACAACGTGTGCATCGGAACGTCCACCTCCTTTTGATTTGTCATGAGTCCGTGAGGTGGTGAATTTGAGTGTTTATATGCTTTACACTTGTCACACCGTGTGACAAATTCCTTAACGTTTTCAAACATATTTGGCCAATAATAATGTTCCCTAATTTTCAAATACGTTTTTTGAACTCCTGGGTGTACACTACAGAAGGAGTCATGGTTTTCCTTGATGCATTCATCGACCAGCTCTTTAGGAATTACTAACCTCCAATTGTTTTTTGAAGTACAAGAGCCACCTTTGCAAAATCTAAACAAATTGTTGCCTAGGATCTGAAAATTTTTGAAACGAGTAGGCTTAGTTTTACAGCCGTTATACATCTTCTTATACCACTCATCAGAAGTTGAAGAAAGTTCTTGATTGAAAGTAATAGCATCGACCGAAATTCGGGATAGTGCATCTGGTACGACATTAAGCTTACCTGCCTTATGGCAAATGTCAAAATTAAAAGTGGATATCTGCATTGCCCATCTGGCCAACCTGCCTGAGGGGTTATTTAAAGACTTAAGCCACTTTAAACTCATATGGTCAGTGATGACCGTGAACTTAGTACCTTCTATGTAAGCACGAAAATGATTTATGGAATCCACTACCGCGAGCAGTTCACGCTCTGTTGTACTGTAATTTCTCTCAGGTTTTGCCAGTAAACGTGAAAAGAAAGCCACAGGACGCTCGATTCCATCTATGTCCTGCGTCAAAACACTACCAATGCCTACGGATGATGCGTCGCAATGAAGCACGAAAGGTTTCGAAAATTCTGGCGACGCCAAAACTGGAGCTGTTATTAAAGCATTTTTAAGGGTATTGAAAGAATCCTCAGCTGCTTCGGACCATTGGATGCCGTCACTGCCTTTCTTCTTACCTACCAACGCTGTCATAGGTGCTATGATGGTGGAAAAATCCTTAACAAACCTACGATAGTATGAACATAGACCTATAAATCCTCGTAGCTGCTTGGCAGTTTTAGGCTGTGGGAAATTCTGAATGCTGCTCAGCTTCTCTGGGTCAGTGCGCAAACCTTGTGTATTGATGATGTATCCCAAGTATCTAAGCTCTCCTTTGCAAAATTCGCACTTTTTTAAGTTGATAGTGAGACCAGCGTCACTAAGCGACTTCTTTACAGCAGCAAGTATCTCCATATGTTCAGAAAATGACTCTGTGGCAATCAGAAGATCGTCCAGATAACAAAAAACTTTTCCGTCAAATTTGTGCAGAAATAGCGAATCAACTAGCCTTTGCATTTCAGCTCCCGCATTGGATAATCAAAATGGCATTCTTTTAAAATGAAAAAGACCTCTATTAGGGACTACGAAAGCTGTTTTCTCACAAGAAGTACCTTTGCCGTCTATTCCATCCTGACTTGACAAACTGACCTGCCAAAAACTCGATGATAAATCAATTGAACTAAGATAATGTGCTCCTCGCAGATTGTCCAAAATCGAATTTATATAAGGAAGTGGGTACGAGTCTTTAACCGTGACATCATTGAGCTTACGCGCGTCGAGGCAGAATCTCCATGATCCATCTTTCTTTGGGATCATGACAACCGGGTTGGACCATGGTGACCTCGACGGTTCGATGACATCGAGCCTCAACATCTCGTCCACCTCCCTATTCAATGCTGTCAACTTAGCAGGCGATAAAGGGTAATATCTTTGTTTAATAGGCTCTCCCTGTGTAATAATTTTATGTGTAACGATATGCGTTTTCCCTAAACCTTTTTTTTCTGATGAAATTGACTCAAAGTCATTCATTACTTTTTGTAGATGTTTGGCTTGTTGAGATGTTAGATCATCTCTGGGTATTAAAGCTTTCACCTCACACAACGCACTGCAAGCACTATAACTTGTGGAGTTGCCTCTCTTCACGACATCTCCAAACTTAAAAATGTCCACTAGACCAAATGCATCAGCGAAATCCATACCGCACAAGATTTCGTGATGTATGTCAGGGCAAACTAAAAAATTAAAGTGGGCAGTTATCCCATTACAAGTTATTGGCAAAGACATTATGCCAATGACTTTAATTTGTGATAAATCCGCTAAAAATACTGCTGGCACGACTGAAGCATCCCTAGCATGTAATGTCCATCCAAGTCTTTGAAAATATCGATGCTTATTCGCACCTAAAACTGATAAATGTGCCCCAGGATCGAGCAATGCTTCGAAACTACGGTCCTTTATTGTGAATTTAACAAACAACCGATTATCCCCTACGAATGACGATATTTCAGGCGAAGAGACTGTTTGTGTGCGTAACGACTTGCTCGGGGGCCCCATCAGTTTTTTTATTAAGTGTCTGTGTAGTAGACTGCGAGCGCAAGCCTGTGTTACATTGGGTGCAGTTCCTAATCGTCACCCTCTTAGCACCGCACTTGAAACATATTATGCCTGGTATTGACCTACACACCTTATAACTATGGCCGACTTTTTTACATTTAAGGCAAGTAATAGGTGAGCCGCGCCTGTCAGGTAATTTGCCGACGCTGACTGCATTGAGTTCGCGCTTGCCAACCGGTTTAGATTGACATAAAACACCAGAATAAGCCTCATAATTCTTGGACACGTTGACCAATTGGTCAAAGGTAGTAATATCATTGATGGCTAATAGTTGGGCGTATGTAGGTAGCAAATTGTGTTTTATAATTTCAAGTAGGTTGTCGCTTGTAATAGGATATGTTAGTCTATTGTTTAAATCCTGGATATCTAAAATAAAGAATGATACAGACTGACCTAGCTTCTGCTTTTTTTCACGAATTTGTCTCTCTATGTTGTAGTTGTAATCCTTTGATTGAAAGAATTTTCGAAATTCAACGCAAATATCAAACCAAGAGTTAATTTTATGTTGGATTGTTCTATGAAACTTGAGTGCGGTGTCAGATAACAGTTCTGAAAAACCTCTTACTAATGTTGTATCGTCAATCTGTCGTGCGATACGTGTTTCATTAACCCTAAGGAGGAAGTCGTCAATATCTGACTCTCCGTTATACTTGAGTTTAAGGGAAGCTAAATTCAATGATTTGTAGTACACATGCGCACTGGGGGGCGGTGCAACTACTTGTGTTATACCATTACCTTGGTTCATGTTGTCAAAAATTTCGCTAGTTTTAATGGGGAATGTCTTATGTGCGTGTGCTATCGGTTCTTGTGCCACGTATGTCTCTTGTGTGTTGCTGTGAGAGGCAGCATAATGGGTGGTCGTATTAGAGACTATGGATGTCGTAAACGTTTCGGAAGCCAAAGATGAAGTCCGGTTCACGTTGACTCGGGGACGTGTATTTACGGTATCCATAGGTATGTGTACCTCTAAAGGTCGTGTATACGGGCTAGAAGTTACCTGCATAACGTTCCGACTATGCACCGGTGAAGCAAATTCACTTGCATCAGTATCTGGAGTTTTTGACATTTTTTATAAATAAGTTCTTAATATCTAGTTTGTATTTAGCCTAAAATGCTCTAGTCGTAGTAGTAGTAATGGTATAATCACTGTAGCAATGCCACAGACACAATAACAACAAAGTTATGTTTCAAAAGTATGTTCGTAAAAATTACTATGAAAAAATTCAATTTTGTTAATAAAAACAAAACCTGCAACTATTTAGTCCTGATCCTTGTGTATTTAAGCTCTAAAGGGTGTACAAGATCAGATAAAACTATAAAAACAACCAATATGTTGATATTTAAAAAGTTGATTTTTGTCGGGAGAACGATAAGACAAAAAAACTCAAATTTGCTCACAAAATCGAAAATTGACACAAGACTTTATCTGGTCCTAGTGTTTATCAATGCAGAATGGTGCACCGAATCAGATAGAAGTTTAAAAATCACCAATATGTTGATACTTAAAAAGTTGATTTTTGCCGGGATGAGAACGACAACTCATAAAACACAAATCTGTTCACAAAAACAAAATTTGCACATATTTTGGTTTGGTTTCTTACTGTCATTAACTCTAAGCAGTGTAAGCAATTATATTAAACACTTAAACCATCCAGATGTCAATATTTAAAAAATGTTGTTAGTTCTGGATGAAACTTTTGTTAAAGAAAAAAAACTTAAATTTGCATAAAAAAGTCAAAATTTACACATTTTGTGGTCTGGTCTTCACGGATATGAATTCTTAATAGGGTGAGTGACCAGATTCAATATCTATAAACCATCAATATGTCAATATTTAAAATTTTGACATATTCCTGAGGGAACGGTGAAGTATGAACTATTAATTTTCTTAAAGTAAAGCTACTGCTTTCAAGCCTAGATACAACAATAAAAATTGTATCCCTCAAAAGATAAACACAAAGGAAATTCCCCCCCGAAGCTCAATTGCAACAATGGTTACCAACTAATTTCAATTGAATTCAGGCGCTGTACATGCAGCACTTTAATAGGTAATCACAATAAAATAAAGTTCGGGCGCCATGTAACGTAACGGGCGTCAAGGGTGTCGGTGTGGACTTCCCAAGTCCCGTGTTACAATAGTTTGATTTGTAAAAGAAGATTACCTGGATAACAGCAGCCGGAGATACAGTGGACCTTTTAGGTTAAGGGCCGTGTTGTCTGGCTAGTAAACCCCTGTTGCAGTGAGTTCGTGAAAGAAAAACCAGTGTATATTATTATCACCACGTTTAATGGTCTACAATACAAAAACCATAGGCCTTGTGGTATATCAAACGCACTACTTAGCCTATATATATATGGCAGGATGTACCAGTATTACTCCAGTTAGAATACTTATATCTACACACACTTTACTTACTTGCTATAAACTTATATCAGATCTATTGACCTGGCCGGCTCTTGCGCCGATGCGATGAAATTATTTCATTTGACACAATTAATTAAACATCACCTTGTGACGTGGCTAACAAAATATACTTTAATCTAGCGACCTAGAGATGGATCCATTCTGGTTAACATTATTATAATCTATGATTTAAAGGCTAAATAAATCTAGTTACATTCTCGGATCGTTATGCAGCCTCCTGAAGGTGAACTACGTTGTTAAACTGTCGGCGGACTATCGCGTAGGCACCGCTAACCAACGAGATGCAGTAATCAACCTCGCGTATGGATGTATAAGAAGAATCCTGGTGGCCCTCCTTGGTGCCAAGTAGTGAAAAAGAAATGCACGTGGCGTAAAAAAGAGAATAAAAAAATGCCGGTGCGAGAACCGGTTACCGCTACAAAGCCGGGCTCGTCAGCGGCGCGCAGTCCCGTCTGTGGATCACGCGTCCCACGCTGATGGGTTCACGGGGAAGAATTCCTCCGTGTTGGGATTCCGCCAAGGGACGGGCAGGTATTCCCAGCAATAATAGGTAGGTACTCCAAAGACCCGCTACAACAAAAGTTACGCGTCATTAGCAATCAGCACGCACTTCACAGACCGCGATTATTACAAGGTCTATCTAGCTTATAAATACCTTTTTGCGGGTCCTGTGATGGTACGAATTGCTCTTGAAGAGACACCTTACGGGTCTTCTCGCTCGAGAGAAAAAAATGCCGACTGCCTCCATCTTTGCTTTTCGTCTCTTCCCCTTCCCACCAAGCCAAACCCGCTTGGTCAGTTACATCTACGGTCCGTTTCATTTCACTCATCCCTCACGTTCCGTTCGTGACTTTTATTCCTCCACTTCTCATACGCCATACACGATTAGGGCTTTATCGCATTAACGCCATGTCATTAACTGAAGCTAAAACTATCCTGTACATTAACCATCCTATCCTCTTAAGCGAATATTTTATCCACTATTTGACATAATGTTCTACGTTACGCGGAACGTGAATTCTGGTGTGACCACTCCGAAATTGATCCGCTCGTAAACTATATATAAATTATCATTAGTTCCAAATCTGTTTACTAATTTAATATACCTATTATTTATTCTAATCTAGATTTATTGTACACTAAATAAAACTATTTTTTTTTATGTTCTTTTTTTTATTCCTAAACTATTTCGTTGACAAGGATCAGTCATTGTTACTGTCAAAATGACAATGTCAGATTCACGACGTCTAACCTATGTGTATGTGTAGTATTGTGACTGGATGTAAACACGGAACAAAACGACAGAAAGATATCGAGTTTAATATCTTTGTGTTAATGTGCTTAATGTATGAAATCCTCGTTATCACGAGACAAAAAGAGAGTATTATATTAGAACGTATGGATAATGTGTTGGTGAGTATTGCAGAGTGTTACACTGTACATGGAAGATAAATAAGATAAAATATTATAAGGGGGCTTTATGAACGCAATAGAACCCAAAACAATGATTTTTAGAATTTTTGTTTGTTTCTCTGTATGTCTGTATATCTGTTTGTCTGTACGTTTGTGCACGCTTATCTCAGTAACCGCTTAACCGATTGCAACGCGGTTTTTTTATTGTGTTGAGGTTTACTCCACTTAACACTTAGCGTTTATTTGATGTCAATCAGTTTATAAATAAAAAAGTTATAACACTTTTAAGAATCAGATGTTTTGAAAATTTTAATTGCAGGAGTTTCTTTGAATGTGAGTGTAAATCTAAACTGGAGTGTTGGCTTAATCATAAAAGGTACTGAATTGTTTTAAAATAGACTTAATCTTTAATCTTTTTTATGATTAAGCAAACAGGGCAGTTTCACACGCTGCTTGATGAGTCTGATGAAGAAATACCTCTCCTACCCTGTTATCGTGGTGCAAAGTGATGCTTTTCGAATAGATGGGATGAAAAAATAATTTAAGGACAAGCAGAAATGACAGTTTTAAATTTTTGTCATCAAAGTACTTTTCATGAAATTATTTTCAAGGTAAATTGGTGTAAAATGTTTGTATAAAACAAACTATAGTTCCTAGAAAAGTGATTATATTTAAATGTAGGGAAATAATTATAGAGCAATCGAGATCCAAATTGTTTGTTTACTGCATTATTTGAATGAGTTGAAATACGGTATAGGTGGTTTTATGTAATATTTAATTACTGTTTGATAATGAAATTAAAAAATATAATCTCGACTAACTTTTAATTGTAAAACTCGATTTAACCACATCACTATTTATTTGTGCCGGACTCCTACCGACTACAAACCAAACGTATCCTACCTATCAGCCGACGATTGGGAGCCCCAGGTAAGTTCTTGGAAGGACACCCCAGGACTCCCAACGGACCTACGGCTACCACTACGGCCTCACCTAGGCTTTAAAATACTGTATGTTTGTTAAAATATTTACGATGAAGGCATCCGTTTGTGAAATTTTAATTTTTCCACTCGTCTACCGGTTAATGGGTTGTTACAGGGCATGCTAAATATATATTATCACGAAAGTATGATTGCTTCATGCAATCACGAAGCATAATAAGTATTAAACCATTTTTGATTTACTAACAGTACTGATTTTATGTTTCATTAAATAGACAGAGGCTTATATAATTTTCTATAAAGTACCTACGTCTTTTGTGTAAACTTATAAATGTTTAAAATAAATCGTTATATATAACTCCTATTCATACATTAGATTACTTAATATTCTAGTTTGTGCGAAGTAACTGACCCTTATTTCTATTTTAAAATGATTAATGATATTATCATAACTTATAATCTACATTCTGTGCTTCTTAACGGCTATATGAAATGCGGCGATACAGACAGACAGTAATTACATATCATGTACCTATATAATGTAGTGGATGTCTGATAGAACACCTGTGCCCGCGGCATCATTCATGTTTATGCTATTATTGAAGACAAACTGCAGGAATTTTATTCCATTGGTTAAGACGTCGCGTTTCGCGAAGACTAATAGATACGTAGTAAAGAATTGTCAAGGCCAGGTGATGTCCTTCTCATTTCCTAACAGGAAAGGGAGACTCTAGACCCTGAGTGGGAGAAAACGAACAGCAGGACAGTAGACCAAAGATAATACAATAGTATTATATACAGATAGACAACTCCCTGTCCCTCACTGAGCAAACTTCCCCATCCCCGCTGCAGCTGTCATTAGTAGTTGGAGGATATTTTGAGGTAATGTTTGCTTAGCCTTAGTGGTCACATACCCATTCAAGTTTGTTGAGTGTAGGTGACATAATTAAAAACTTATCATTTGTGTGGAGTTTTCGCCCTGTGAGTAGACATAAAACTATAAAGCGCAGGCCTCACGTGCAACCAAGTATAACACTCAATTGTGATGACTGGGTCAGTTGGCCATATGTTTACTGGAGCATTCAGCAGTTGAGATACAACCTTGTCTTAATCAAACAAATTACATAATCCAACGTTCATAAGCATAATTTCTCATAGAACTGGCAACTTGAAAGGCGTTTAATATCATTAAAAAAAAGTAAAACTAATCATTATAGGCAGTGTAGCATAGCGTGAACAAAGCATATAAATATACGTATGTCTGGCTGCAGACTAGTAATTATTGTAACCAATAGGTGCTTTTGAATTATCACGATATATACTTTGTTTGTAATGATTAATGATTGTGGACATTCAACCATGAAATGGTATTTCATAATTGATATTATTTTTTGTCTCCTGTTTAATGATATAGGTAACTCGTCAAGAGGTTCTAAGTTTTACACTATCACATTCCATTCTACAAGTATATGTTATTTACGTTTACCAAGATAAGGGCATGCATTTTATGAGTTTGAATCTTTTTCTTACGTCACAATTCAACCAGTCAGCGGTGCACGAATCGAAATATCAGACATAACTTATCTCTATAACGTGCTTAACACTAGTGCTTCTGTTTGTGTCTTATCTAAAGTATGTGGTCCGTAGAGTATAGGAAAAAATAATATTTTATCATATATAATATATTGTACCTACAGTTTCTTCAAACGATGAAGTGCCGTATAGGTATAGCTGTGTGAAGACTAACAGGCTTTAGTCTCGGTCCCGGGACATCCTTCCGAGGGCTTACCCGGGGCTCCCAACCACAGGCTGTTGGGCGTTGCGTGAGGTTTTTTAGTCGGTAAGAGTCCGGCATAACATCCTCTGAGGATTTTCCATCACGTAAAAAAAAAAAAGGCTTAGTCTCAACAAAAAACGAAACGATGATTGTATCAATTCTATTTACGCACTTTACATAATAACAGATGTTGAAATTCTTTTGTCTACGTCCTCAAGAATATACCAAGAAATTACGTACAAAAAGAAATTAAAAATATAAACTGTTACTCTTTATTATCTTACGGAATGACCATTTGCCGGATGCATAGTTAAGTAAAAGTTACATTGACATTCCATATCTAAGTGTTCTAAGCACAATGTTGGGAAGTAGCGTAATGTATGCAGTAGTAAACGACATTGCCGGTACGTGAATAAAATGCTAATTAAATATTAGAGAGAGTAAATACACGTGCTTTAGATCGTAATACATTGTAATATGGACCAGACCAGAGCTCTAGGCCCTTCTTTTCATTTGTGGGAAGCCTCATGGATCCCATGTTGTATTTCGACCGATTAAAACCACACTGTGCCCTATAAACTGCCTACGGCCGGGACCACAGAGTACATTTGTATATTATGAGATAGAGACGTCACTCGACTAAGTGACGACACCAGCGGTGCCAAGCAGCTATTACAAGAAACTTTCTGACTGCGTGGCCATGAAATAAAAATCGAATGTAACAAATATATTTAAGTAAACTTGAATCTTTTAAAAAAATTAGTTATAAGATCGTAAAAAGTAATATTAAACTACCTTGGGCAGATTTTTTTTTTTGTAGTCTTACTTAAATATGACTTTATGTAACGAAACCATACCGCGATTTAAAAAAAAGGCACAGCGCCATCTAGTTGCGAATTTTTAACTAAAATAATAGATTTTTTAATATTGCATACAGCGCCAACTACCACGTGTTTCTGGAAACTCTTACGTTATAATGAAACGAAATTAAATATCATGACAAGTCTCAATGTAACTGCAACGTTGAGAACCTACGTAAGTCGGTTACATTATAATTCAATGCTCAGTTCTAAGTGATAACACCATGGCCGGGACTCCCAGGAACTCTCGAGGACTCTCAAAGACTCCCAGGGACTCCCAAGACAATGTGTCTGAGTGTTGGTGTACAGGAACAGAGATTGGTAACAGCAAAGTCTTCGGACTGCCTCTGTGGCGTAGTCGGTAGTGAAACCGCCTGAGGTCCAGGGTTCGATTACTGGGTCAGTCCAAATATTTGTGTGATCCACAAATGTTTGTTTTGGAGTTTGGGTGTTTTCTATGTTTAATATGTATGTATTTAGAAAGATATCATTATATCACCCATAGCACAAGCTTATATTGGCTTAATTTGGGCTAGATGATGTTGTGTGTGAATGTCCACAAATATTTAAATATTTAGACAATATTGAAAAAATTAAGCAATTCTCGCCTTATTAGTTCCTGCTTCGGGGACATTATAATCCAGAATTCCCCGAAGCAGGAACTGAAAAAGGATTAAGACTTTCAGCTCATAACAGCTTAGTCTATCTTTTTATATCAACATCTAGACAAACTTGGCATTCCTCGCAAAATGATCTTTATGGCTAAAATACATTTGTAATTCAAGTAAATTGTCGTTGACATTGACACAGATGTTCTGTTTTTGTACAAACTATTGGTATAAGTGGGTTAGGCAGGGTGCGATTCTTTGATTGCTGTAATTATACTAGAAACGGTTATATTGTGAAGTATTAAACTATAAAACTTTATATGGCGTGAACAAATTTATATTATTACCAAATCTATTGCTTCGTATAACTATTGAATGCTTGTAATATTTTTATTATATTTACTAAACAATTTTCTGACAGATTTCTTAGGACCTGAAATCAGTATATTTACTGGCATGAATGATTGAATAAAAAGGAGAGTCGGGGGGGGGGGGGGCGGAAATGTCACATAACACACTTTCTCTCCTGGGACATCCTTCCGAGGGCTTACCCGGGACTCTCAACCATAGACTGCCTCTGTGGCGCGGTCGGTAGTGATACCGCCTGCAGCGCTGGTGGTCGTGGGTTCGATTCCCACCAGAGACAAATATTTGTGTGACCCTTAAATGTTTGTCTCAAGAGTCTGGGTGTTTCTTTGTATAATGTGTATGTATTTAAAAGTATATAAGTATTAATATCCGTGGTCTGATACCCATAACACAAGCAGGTTATTCCTAGCTTACTTTGGGATCAGATAGCGTTGTGTGAAATGTCCGTGAATATTTATTTATTTATTTATTTATAGGCTGTTGAGCGTAACGTGAGGTTTTTAATCGGTAGGAGTCCGGCATAGCATCCATGAGGATTTTCCTTTACGTTAAAATATAACAAAAAAAAACACTTTCTTTTAAAGCCTGTTGAGGATGTTTTTTTAGGTCAAAGCTAGAGTTAGGTAACTTTTGACTCTCATCTGTACACACCAATACTGCCAACTTGACCAAAATGACTTAAGTCTTCATTTGGACAGAGACATTCCAGAATAGGTAACAAAAATAAATAAAACAAATAGGCATAATATGTCACTGTCAGTGGGAAAAATGTTAAATTGCGTTTCGTTTGACCATCAGCGTTTTATTAAACAGTCTACGCGGATTGTGTAACGAAAGTGAAACTGGATGAAAACTCGTCTCCGCGTAGTAAACTGAATTAACATAATATTATGTAGAATGACGTCAACGAATGATCGTCATGATGATTCTATAGCCTAGTTGTGACTTGTGATACGTGTATAGCATTATTTGTAGGGCTTAGGTATTTAGTGAAAAGGATGCTGGACAGGTGAAAAATGGAAAACAGTATTTATAAAGTAGCTCTTATAATGAAGGTATCCACTAAGAAACTATTTTTCAAAATATCATCTCTAAGAGGTAAAATAGGGTTTAACATTTGTAAAGATTGTTACGTGCGGAGCCAGGGGACATAGCTAGTTGTAATATATAAAATTTTCAGGTATTCATTAAATTAAAAAAATATTTACTTCAAAATTTTGAAACATAGTAGGTACATGAAGCAAAGGAATGCTAAAACTCGTAAATAAGGCTAATTAGAAATTTAATATAAGTATATCAACTATGTAATTAAGCAATAAACAGCCCGTACAAAATATTAGTATACTAATTAAATTTGTATTTAGCGGCACCACTACCGATAACAAGTTTCAAATATAATAGTTATTTTATGCAAATTTATTTTTATGGCCGACCATCTTCCGGTTACGGAAGTGATTGCTTTGCATGTGAATAATTAGATTTCGTAACAGTGACTATGATACTGCCCCAATAATGATCAAAACTAGGTATATACCTACCTAAATAAATAAAATAAGCCTTCATTGCTGTTTATCAGTTTCAAAAAGATTGATTTTGACGTTTCTTCATTTTGGTTTTCAGAAGCTTGCTCTTCAATAAAGGCCTTTTCTGTTTCAGTAACTCTTTTAACTTTGTCTGACATTCTTGCGGTCTCGTTTGAATATTATTGTAGTCCACTATTATTTGACCCAGGAACCTCTTTGAAGAAATCCGTATTCGTAAAATTTGAATCCAGTGAAGTGACTATCTTTTTAATAGATGCTTAATTTTCGAGAAAAACGTGTTTAGCCATTGCATCAGTTTTAATGTATTTCGGAAGTGTGTAACAATTTGACATACATGAAGACCAAATTTAATAAGATTTGAATGTCACGGGATCCGATACGTTTATATCATGATTGATAATATCGGATGTGATGTCAAACTAAAAACGTAATATTAAGTAAAAGATATTAGTCTCAAACTTACGAGTAATGAGCAAATACTTTCTTATAGATTTAAAAACCGAAACGCACTGGCACTTTAAAAGCTTGCATATTTATTGCCAGGACCTTGGAAAATCCTTGCGAGGGCTTACCTAGTACCTCCAGCCGTAGACGTTTGTATACTTGTAACATTGTGTGGTTTTGTAGCACAGGGCGGAAACTCTAGCTTGAATGTGTGCTTGTGATCAATAAAATGTAAGCAAATTGTCCGTCAACGTGCACGTCAA
Source organism: Miltochrista miniata (assembly GCA_933228765.1). NCBI lineage: Eukaryota > Metazoa > Arthropoda > Insecta > Lepidoptera > Erebidae > Miltochrista > Miltochrista miniata. The sequence goes on from OW121755.1 coordinate 25,809,321, forward strand.
CTCTACTGACAGCTGTGGCGCGACAGGGAGTTGCCGATCTGTATGTAATACTATTATATTACCTTTGGTTTTAGTCAGTAGGAGTCCGACATAATTTCTACAACTTGCACATTTTCTACAAATTATTCGAAGGTAAAACCGTTCCAAATTATTTGCAGACAATGCAATTATCGAGAAAATGTACTAGAATTACAGCAATTAATACGTCCCACGGTGTTTCCAAAGCGTCCTATCACGAGGTTTCCGCGACATGCTGATGCTATCGAGACCAATTATTTGGAACACGTGGTAAATCGGACGTCGCACGGTGCACGCGATTCAGAATTGCGGTCCAACTCTCACTAGCGATACTTTTTTGATCTTACTTTTTTATGATTATGTTGATCTGATATTACAATTAGGTATTTTAAGCCCGCGGCTTCGCTTGCGATAATTTTTAAATCTATTTTTACCCGCTTACGGTTAATAATTCTAAAATTAATGTTTGTGAAATTTACTGCGTGAAAACATTTACGTTTATGTAAATATTTTGCAGATTGTACCTACTAACTTTCAGGAAAAACATACTTATGTAAGCTGTTTATTTATTCAAGAACAATAGCAGATAACTTAAGCGCTATCTTACTAATTCAAACAAAAGTAGACAAATGGCAATAGAGTGTGCAAATATTTATACCTATTACAGTAAACAATATAATTTTCCAGCTCAATCGAAAGCTGCGTAGTTAAAATTTTTGTTTTCGTAATTTGAATTACACTGACTTCTTATCTACTAATACACTCGAGAGCAATGAATCCGGGTCACTTAAAGAATGTTAAAAATCTCGGAAACTAAAAATGATAGGTTAATGCAATAAATTGTATTTAATAGACAATGTAATACTCCTTAAATGAAAGTAAAAAAAAATATGAGTCACCATACATTTTATTAACACAAAATTACATAAAGAAAAAACTGCTGATCTCTCCTTAAAACAAAAATAGGAAACATGAAATTTTTGAAATTTATTACGATTTTCTTGAATTTTAATACTTCGTATTGCCTCCTCGTGCTTCCATTACTGCGTTTACGCGGTTTGGCATGCTGTACACCAAGTTCCTTATACGATTTTGGGGAATATTCTCCCATTCCTCTGTGAGAGCAATTTTGAGCTCACGAAGCGTGATTGGGGGAGGGTTTCGTTGTTTTACGCATCTGCCTAGCTCGTCCCAAGCATGCTCGATCGGGTTGATATCCGGGCTGCGCGCTGGCCACTCCATACGAGTAATGTTCATCTCTTGAAGGTAGTCATTCACAATCCTACCTGTATGAGGTCGGGCATTGTCATGCATAAATATAGCATCCTCACCTAAATTGACCATAAATGGACCAACGTGATCATTGAGGATTTCTTCCACATATCTTACGCTAGTTAAAGAGCCGTTTTCTATGATCACCAGCTCTGTGCGACTTTCAGAAGAAATTCCGGCCCACACAAGTACAGACCCACCACCGTAGGCTACTTTTTCTTCGATGCATGCTTGCTTGAATCTTTCCCCTGGTCTTCGATACACTCTGTGTCTTCCATCGTGCTTGTAGAGCATAAATTTTGATTCGTCGGAGAACATAACTTTTGACCAATCTTCAATACTCCAATTTACGTGGCTCTGGGCATACCTTAGTCTCGAAATACGATGCCCACGCTCCAGTTTAGGGCCGTTTGCAGGTCTAAGGGGTTTTAAGTTAGATTCAGCAAGCCGACGTCTTACTGTCCATGCACTTGGGTTACTTCCTCCGAGGCGTCGAAACTGATTGGTGAGTTCAGTTCCTGTGAGAAAGCGATTTCGAAGCATGGTGTTCACCAAGTATCGGTCTTCTCGTGCTGTGGTACACCTGGTTCTGCCCGTTCCTGGTCTGCGTAGGTTAGAACCAGTTTCTTCGTAACGTCGGAGAACTCTTTGTACTGTTGACAGCGACACACCGACAGTCCTGGCTGTATCGCGCTGACTCCGGCCGGTTTCCAGCATTGTAAGTATTCTGGTGCATTCTTCAGGCGTAAGCGACATAATTTCAGCTTGATTAATGAATATAGAGCACTATCAACATGGTTTATGTACCCACATAAATGACAGATTACAAACAAAAGCAACACCAAATGCTGTAATTTCGTAGTTCCATCTTCGAAAGTGGCCCTTTTTCAAATTTGATTTTTTTATGATATAACTTTACAATAACTAAGAAGTTTTAATACCTTCATTTAAGGAGTATTACATTGTCTATTAAATACAATTTATTGCATTAACCTAGCATTTTTAGTTTCCGAGATTTTTAGGATTCTTTAAGTGACCCGGATTCATTGCTCTCGAGTGTATTATAAATGCGAAAGTTTGTGAGTGTAGATGTGTGGATGTTTGTTACTATTTAACGCTCGAACGGCTGAACGGATCTGGCTGAAACTTAGTACAGAGAAACATTATAGCCTGGAATAACACATAGCCTACTTTTTATCCCGGGAATAAGTTCCTACGGGAAGCGGGAATGGGAACAAATTTTACGCGGACGAAGCTGCGCTAGTTTATTCATCTATACTATAATAATATTATAAAGAGGAAAGATTTGTTTTTTTGTTTGTTTGTTTGTAACGAATAGGCTCCGGAACTATTGGACCAATTTGAAAAATTCTTTCACTGTTGGGAAGCTACACTCTTTGCGGTGAACATAGGCTATATTTTATTCCCGTATTCCCACGGGAACAGGAACTACGCGGGTGAAACCTCGTGACGTCCGCTAGTAATTAATAAAATTCGTAAGCAAATAGTGAGTAGTCGTTAGCAACTAAATTAATTGCTAAACAAAAAAAAACTGATTGACTCATATAATCTGAGACAAAATTAATAAAATACCTCACAGGTTGCTATTTCAATGACAAAGAGATTTTTTTTAGTCCTGGTTGCGAATTAAACCTACAACCTCCAGACACATAGTCAAGTATTATAACCACCAAGTCTAACTACTAGATCAAAATGTCGATTATAGGTACATAATTTTATATGACCCGGTTTTACCAACCTAGCTCCCGTTCCCGTGGGAATACGGGAATAAAATATAGCCTATGTCACTCTGAGATAGTGTAGCTTCCCAACTGTGAAAGTATTTTTCAAATCGGTCCAGTAGTTTCGGAGCCTATTCGCTGCAAACAAACAAACAATCAAATCTTTCTTCTATAAAATAAAAGTACAGCGTGATTCAGACGGATGTCAAAACTACTATAATACCAGATTAATGGATAGACGACTTTGGAAAGTTTTGAAACTTTATGACACATTATGAAATATAATTTTAATAACGGATATCCTTCAAATCATTCTGAATCTTAAATATGTTATAAGAGTCTAATTTGTCGTATTAGATGACATTATATAAGATGTAATAAAAACAGTGAGATTAGTAAGTTCGTCTCAAATAAGATATAACGCAAAAAGGAGGACTAGTTCGTGTCAATTTTAAGCGATATAAAGTAAAATATAGGATACAGAATACATTCAATGCATAACCTTTGATAGGTGAACGGATGAGCAATCTAGATTGGTATATCGTTGTATGAATGCAGATGCAAAGGTTAATTGTTTAAAAGGCATATATATTTAAAGGCTATGATGATCCTTGATACACTATGTAGTTTAATAAATTACGTGCAAATGTTTATACTTAGATTTTTCTATTTGTTTTGAGATACTTTTCATACCACTAAGGTGATAGATAAATCACTCTACGTCCGGAGCGTTCGAGCACGGTTAGATCCGATAGGGGGTTTTCATCCGCGCACGCTTAGGTTGCGGAATGATCTTCCTGCCTCGGTTTCCCAAACGCCTACAGTATGGGGTTCTTCAAAAGGGGTCTAAGAAGGTTTTTACAGGGTCGGCAGCGCAAGAGTGGCGCCTCTGGTGTTGCAAACGTTCGTAGGCTGCGGTGACCACCAGTCCTTCTGGTGGGCCGTACGCTTGTTTGCCACCTTAGTGGTATAAAAAAAAATGGACGATTGCAACACCAAAGGTGCAGTACTGAAGTATGTATTATACATTCTTAGTAAAAAAGACAATTTGGTTTTGATGAAGCTTTTGCATATCAAGGGTAGAGAGCCGCAGACCGAGTGAAGGCTATATAATCATAGTATAGCTGCCAGGTGTGGCAGTATGCTATAATATAATATATATCTCGATATAAAAATAAATAAATAAATATTCACGCACATTTTACACAACGCTATCTGATCCCAAGGTAAGTTAGGAATAACCTGCTTGTGTTATGGGTATCAGACCACGGATATTAATACTTATATACTTTTAAATACATACATATTATAGTTACTTATACATATGTGGTGGCCTTAAGGCTTTGGCCATCTGAGCTACAGACCCGAACTAAAATCATCTGAAATCTTTACCATATTGTTAAAGCATTTTAGAGCAAGGTTGCCTTGAGAAGGATTTCCAGAAATATAAAAAAAATGTTGACTGAAGTATGTAATCTCTATTTACTGGCTAAATAACGTATTTACTTAAGGAAAAATGTTATAAGACAGTCGGTTGTATCATAACATTAGTAGAAAAGTTATAGTAGCTTATTATTCTTGTAAGTTTATTGTGTAATATAAAGTGATTGATGAAGATAAAAATATTGTGATTTAGTATTATATTAAATTGTATATTTTTAATCACAATATTTATTGAAGATGATATAAAATCTTGTCATAAAACTAGGTAACATCAGTTATCGAACATTGTAATGTACTGAAAGTTTAGGTTGCAGTGAGATTTTAATTTCTATAGCGTTTTTTATAATCGTATTTAGCTCGCAAAATTGACAGCGCCCGCCTGATGGAAAGCGATGGCAAACCATTCTTACTGCCCGTAAGAGTTCTGTCAATTACAAAAAGACTGTTAAATAAGAATATCTGTACTTTTTAACTCTTGCTTGTAGGATTTTTAAAGCTATAAAATGGCCTAACTAAAGACCCGCCTGAAAAAAGTTGTCTTTGTCGCCTATAAATGGTTTGCATCACCAGAAACACTACACTGCTACGCTGAGCTGACCCTGAAAGTACCTTTTAAGAACTCTTTTGAAGAACCCCATACTGTATGCGTTTGGGTAAAAAGAGGATTTAATGTAGGATTTGTTACTATGTACTCGAATCTGTTTTACAAGTTTCTTTTCTAGAACAGCAGTTAAATATAAAAGCAAGTAAGTGAATTGATTGATAAGTAGCTATTACCTCACTCTTAAACGTCACGTGACCTGAATCACCTCGAATGTGATACCTACATACATATTAATTAAAAAGTAGATTAGTTTCTAGAACTACTTTTCTAAGTGATCGTTGTAACTCAAGGGCTTCTAACAGTTCTACAAAGTCAGTCCTTTTACAAACTTATGAAAAAAGAATGTGGTTATCTATAAAGAGATTCGGGAACGGGAACGGAATTCCGTTCCCGTTCCCGAATCTCATTGGAACACATTCCAGGGATGAAAGTAGCCTATGTTTTTAGGAATATTAACTATAATATATCTTTGAACCAAATTTCAGCCAGAACCGTCGATGAAAAAAAAGCGATGTCGGATGCAACAATTATTACGCTCTCTACTGCTCAGATGAAGAAAACTATTGGTCAAGTTAGCAGTTCAGTCATTAACTATCATCAAACCAAGTAAGGTTGCACCTAGAAATTAAATAATGAAATCGGAAATCACTAATCTCACGAACATGAATGTGGCAACACTCAGTCGATACAGGATGTGTGTGAGAACAACCATGGAACTTGAGAAATCAGCATTGCAACATTATACGCACAACCTTGCTGCTTTCATTAGTGTGGTGAGAATATGGGAGCAAATTAAAAAAATACTGTTAGGTAATTTGTGTTAGAATTTATACAAGAATACCTTAGCCTCAATATTCGATATTCGAGATTTCGAATTCTGGCAACGCCTTTCAATAAAAAGCGTTTCCAGGATTAGAAAAGAGGAATTTACCGGCTTGAGTTGATGACGAAGAATTTTCAGGCTCCAAAAGATTTACTTTCGAAAATTGATCCGTTTTCTTGACATTGATAGAACCAAAAAGTTACAATTCTAATTTTCTCTTACGTGTGCTAGCAAGTGACCAAAACCGGTACTAATTGAAAGTGACATTTTTATGATTTACTTGCATCGTAAAATTGTATGCTTGTGTCTACTACACAGTATTATGCAAAATGTCATAAAAAAATAAGTGACAGAAGTATTGCGGAAGGAAGCATTATTATGTATGTAGCTATATAAATAAAAGAATTTATATCATGATACTTTGCTATGCCTTTCTTAATGTTATGGCTCGATAACACGGAACGAGCTTGTTGGGACTCGTGGGGTATCCTTCCGAGGGTTTACCTGCGGCTCTGAACCGTAGGCTGTTAGCTAGGATACGTGTGGTTTTTAGTTGATTGGAGGAATAACATCCATGTAGGATTTCCTCACGTTAAAAAAAACGGGCCGAGTATATAAGATTAAAATCAGATAGTAAAAAGGTTGTGTGTTTACAAGCTATTCGCAAACTCGCTGACTTGTTTCTTGTAAATTCGCTACATGTCATCGAGGCTTTACATGTCGATATTACCATACAAAAGGATTTTGGTACCGTATAATGGGCTTCGAAGACGACCAATGCGTCTTGACAAGTCTCACGTTTACGCACACATCAATGCACACAAAACACGCACACTGGAATCTACTTTCATTCTCATTTCAACAGACTTGTCAAGTCGCATTGATCTCTCTGGAGCCCATAAACGATCTGTCAATGTATTTAAAGTAGCAATAGTTCATTGTACGATTAAAGAGTGGCATGCGCTTTTAGTTGATAATGTCCATGTTAACTGCTGAATTAATTGATGTAGTTGTCGTTTACAAATGAATGATAGAGTTAAATAGATAGATACTTTAATACTTTACTTTTTTAGTAAGTAAATGTAACATCTCAACACGGCAATACGACTCACCACCTATTACGTGGGACAAATTCTAAAAAGGTGAAATGTGGGCATAATATATGCTTCTGCTTACCCCTTCGGGGATAAAGGCTTGACTATATGTATGTATGTATGTAAGTAAGTAAATGTAAAATATTTTGTAGCAATATTGAGTACAATGAGGCCTTGCCAAGCTGTTAAGATGAAGGTGTCCGTGATTAATGAACTGGATTTTAGCGGAGAGTAGGGAAATTCGACATAAAATACTAGTTCAACCCATCTGACGACTCTAGAGTTTTCCTTCAGCGGGTGTATCCAGGACTCCCAATATATCTGGCGAGCCTAGTATAATAAACGCTTAACCCCTTACCGAAATGATCTAATAATTATGAATTGGGGAAAATGAAAATACTGGAATAATATACCTAGATTTGATGTATGTAAGTAGGTAATATAAATGTTGTTAAATACAAGAAGTTCATTTAATTGTGTATAGAGATCAAAAATAAATTTAATTAGATTTTGGAAAGAAACATGTTAACCTAACTACTTATTGGATATTTTTTAATAAATTTATTAATGACAAAATGAAAACGAAACGCACCAAATTTATTGCCTAAAATCTATTAAATGTATCGCAAATACATTGTAGTTACATTAATTAACAAATATAATTTATAAAAGTAATATAAATATACAAAAACATTTATCGGAGAATTTTCTTTTTTAAATTCGAGAAACAATACTGTGTCGTTAACTTATTCTGCCAACTAAGGTGCTAGTGACATGGTAGAGGTTATGTTAGCGATAAAAATACGGAAATGAGGATTTGTTTAGCTTGTTTGTCACGCACTTAATGCGAAAGAATCCATTGTGATGATTCTTATGGCGTGTACAGAAAACCAATTTCGATAGGTAAAACATCGTTTTGTAAATTGTACGAAAATTGGGATAGTGTTATGGTTTAATGAAGTCCTGGGGTATCCTTCCGTGAACTTACCCGTTGGGCGGGATACGTGGTTTTTTTAGTCGGTAGGAATCCGGCATAGCATCCATGATGGATTTTCCCTCACGTTAAAAAAAAAGGCTGTTGGGCGGGAAACGTGAGGTTTTTTAGTCGGTAGGAGTCCGGCATAGCACCCATGAGGATTTTCCCTCACATAAAAAAAACACATACTATTCCATGTATTTTTATTTTTTATAGGTTGATAATTTTATTATTTTTTACCGTTAAAAGTAATCACCGAAAAAATTAATACAAAAATAGTGGTGCCCGTCATGACGTGTCAAAGAATTCCTCTCCATCGAAATCAACTAATAAGGTCTCCATAAGGCTAGCCACAATTATAACTGTTTATTAGTTTTAATCTATCCAATTGCATCACAATTGTTCCAGCAAATCCAAGTCAAATAAAAAATAACGAAAGTGAAAGAACACAATGCCGAGTATGTTGAGCACTAGATTTACATTTATTTAATGACGTATGAATCATCAAAAGCGATTCATGGTTTGACCTCTAAAAGTGCCATAACGGTTTCAGATACGCTGTTAAACATAGTTTTAATGGAAATTAATACCAATAAAATTAATGTCTTCTTCTTTTTTTTTATTTAAATTTCGTATTTAGAATGAGAACTATGGTTGAAAAAACCTCGTAAGCTGCCTACAAGTGACAAAAATACCAGCCAGCTAGAAAAAAAGTAAACCATGTAACCTTACATTTTTTTAAATTAGCATTTTTGTGGTGTATTTTTTTTTAATTCATATAATTGTTAATATTGAACCTATTTTGTGCTACCTATGTTTAGACCCCCTGAACATAGGAGAAAGGATTTTTAGTATTATTAAGAAAAGAGCTGAAAATTATGATGCTGGTGGTAATGGCATATTACTGCTGATCATGGCATATTATAATACAAATAGTAGTAGCAAGTGGAAAGAAAAATGTTTATCGTGGCTAAAATCTGACAGTCTAAAACCGAAAACTTTCAAATGAATAGAGAACCTATATTTTTGGTTGACACCTGTTCATTTATTATTAATCAATAGTTTCTTGATGTAATACAACTGAATATTAATGTCCATTGAAAGCTTAAAAAGAATGTCTATTAATAAACGTTTGAAAGAAAATTGTAGGAATAGATAAACGTGAAATTTAACCCAGTTAAACTATACATACACAACTTAATTTTTTTTAATGAATTTCTATCGAAATTTGACAGCCGACTAGTTATATAATAAATCGTTCTTTTTGGCTATTAGGCTAGTAAATTAGGTTGGTAATAGATAGGTATTTGGATAACAAACCAAAATATTGTGCAAGGACGGTCATAATTACCTCATGCGGTTACAATATACGATGTGCATGCTCAATATACTTACAGGTTGCGAAGTGTGTTAAAGTTTTAAAATACGTTTTAGTGCACAATAAACAATTTATTGGCCATTATTAGAGATTAACAGTAATAAAATTTATTATTTATCTAACAATGCAATTCTAAGATTACTACCGCATTGTGGCAACGATTGCTAATTATGTGTTACGATAGACTTTTCAATGAATATAATAATTATAAAATGTTTAATGAAATTTTTTGATAATTAAAATAATAAATAAAATAAAATAGTTTAATGTTCTTTTCAAAGACGTTCAATATTTAAAATAAAAATAAAATAAAACTTACCTTTCTTTCTCTTAGGCACCACTCTAACACCAATCGCAAGTTCAGTCACAACGCACAAAACCAGTGTCAGCAAACAGTATCTACCACTGCACCCCATTTTTATCACACAAAGTCTACGGTTTTTTTTTTTCAAATTTCGAATAATTGAAAATACCTCCAAAGACGGTGCATTGGCCACTACTTTGTATGGGACGCGTATAATCCCAAATGACCTGAAACACACGCACGAGTGCACTTTATGACTTCGATAGTCGGTTCCAACGCACGCCCGACGAGTGCTCCACGATCGAGCCAACCGCCTGACTACCCTATATTTTGACTTATAGCAATTTGGCAGTGCGAATTCCACTTGTATATAAAACCTTTCGCCGGGCCAGAGCGGGCGGTCATTGGTCGCGCCACCGCAGAGCCGCGAAGGTGAAGGGAGCTGGAAGTGGCGCCCCCCTCCAACTACAGAGAGGGGGTACGCCAGGGTCGGTAGACACTTTTGCTATCGTTGATGCGTGATAGCTCTAATGCTCTACAGACTGAACCGTTTGTGCTCTGATTATTACGTCACAGCGCTACCGCCACGTTCGTAAAGTGGTCCAATTGATCGACTGAGAACATAATATGTTTTTTTGGAACTTTAAACAGAGCTGTTAAGCAGACAGTAACAATTTACATATCTAGCCTATACATATGCTCAAGATTAATTTGTTTAAGACGCTGTGAAGGACTAATTATCTAAAATTACCATTCTGCCCCTGTATTAAAAAAAAGAAGTACAAGAGGACATTGACCTGGATTTCTGCAGTCATTTGTCTTAGATAACAGTAACCGTCCAGGGAAAGGCAGAAGGCCCTGGACCGCGCGAAAGGTCTCCCACCCGTTGGGCTGACCAGATCAAGTCTGCCATTGGGGGTTCAGTTAACGAGTGCAGCAGGATGACCTTCAACAGACATCGGTGGCGATACGTCGTGAAGCGCATTACATCTGCCCCTGTCATTAATACTAATACCTATCGATCACGACCGCTCAGTCAAGAGTCAACCGGATAAGAAGTAGAACAGTAATATGAAATTAGGGTTATCTATTTGGGCATCTCTCGCACACACTTTGTTCTATTAGACATCAACAGGGCTTTACTGATACCTGTTATTTCTTCTTCTTATTCTCATCACAACACCAATGGAGTACCATTCGGGAAAAGAGACATGACTCTATTTAAGTATAATGTTTTACATTCATCACCTAGGTAATGCCCATTTGCCATGGCTCTTTTATGTCTATCATATCCTTACTCTTTCATTGACTGGATTCACTTTTATTGTCTTTCAAGTCCTCTGTTATTGGGATTCCTGAGACTCTTCCCTTTTTTTCCATTCCCTTCCAAGGGCTTATCCAGAGCTCCCAGCCATAGGTAGAGTTAGGAAATCGTGTGGTTTTAGTTGGTAAGAGTCCTGCATAGCATATGCATGCATGTATTAGAGATTTCTACATGTAAAAGCGTTATAGGTATACTCAACATGGCATTTTCGAAGGAAAAACTATAGCTAGGTAACTGGCCTAGTTAGGTACCTAGCTATAGTTATTCCTTCGAAAATGCCATGTTGAGCATGAAGTAAAAATACTTATTTCGAGGCAATTTAACAGCAATTTTCCCAGGCCACGGTAAATCTTCATATTTTGCAGTAATTCCAAAACTATGATTAAAGGTAAGAAAGGTGTTGGGAAATGTCAAAATGTAAAGACATTCTAAAAGCAATGTACCTATGCCTTTAGTATCAAGGTTTGTGGCAGGAACACGTAAGTCATGAGAACTTGGGATCATTACACAATATAAAGGTATTTAATTTACATTATATTATGTCGCTCGATGGTCATTTTAGGATTTATTGGGTTAAGGTTTTTTTTATTTCCCGGAACTGAAATTATTTCGAAAGCCTATATTATACTGGTTTTCTAATATTCGTAAACAACATGTCAATCAAATTTAAGGTTAATGCTCACATACATACATACATAACTTTAAGCCGTCTCTCAACAGGGTACGCAGCAAACAAATGCTACGGTCGTGGCACTTTTCGCTTCTTCTGCTTTCTTATGTGTTTTCGTTCATGCTCTTCGGTTAAGGGTGCTCTTTTAATGTAAACGATGCTTAATGAATGTGTTAAGATTTGTCATGAGCATATAAGACTTCTGTATTCATCCAGAATAGATAAATGCTGATGCTGTAATTTCTTTATCATAAATTCAATCAAGAGTTGCAGTAGTAGTTATTGTTTTGGGTAAGCTAAGAATCTACACAAGAATAATGCCCTCTCAGAAATCACACCCTGTCAAATATTTCTGTCATAGATACATTAAATATAGTTACGCCTTTATCCCCGAAGGGATAGGCGGAGGCGTATTATACGCCCACATTTCTTCTTATAGTTTTTGTCCCACGTAATAGGTTGTGAGCCCATTGTCGTGTTGAAACAATACTAAGATTTATTCCTGCAAGGAATACTTAGCATCATAGTGGTCATCCGTCACTGACAGTGACTTTTGGCAGGACTGTTTCGGTTTCGACACATTGCGTTGTTAGGTATATTATAGTGATATGCAATCGTTTAAACAGAGTTTGGAGGTGATTCAATAAACGCGCGAAAACAATCAGAATAAAATAAATAATGTTACATCATATTAAATTGTTTCTCAAAATTAGACCCAGTTATTTACTGAGGCCTAACTTTAGATTTCACTCAAAAATTCCTTGTACGAAAGTGCCATGGTTACAGTCAGTTTTCGCAGTTCTGTGCTTGAAAATAGTCCATAGTTTCGATGAAATTCATGCCCATAGCACAACTCCGCCGCGAAACCATGATAGCGGAACCGCAGTAATTCCGCCAAGTTCTGTCACATGTAGGAGGAGCGGAACACTAGCGAAACCGCCTGTTCTAATGCATAGATGTAACTATCTTCTATCTCTTTCACCGCACGGTTTCGCCAATCTGCTCCTACGCCAGTCAAACCTCCGCGCTTGGGCCGCCTTGTTATTGCGGTGCCGCGTTGTCTACGCGTCGGTTTGTCAAAATTGACAGAAATACAGAGCGGAACGGCGAAACTAATATTTTTTCAGTAAATGGACGTGAAGTTCACGGAAAAACTACTTCAAGCCATCAGAAATAGACCCTTTATGTATTTATTAAGTCATCCAGATAATAAAAATAATATGATAAAATTGCGATAGCGTCACATCGACTAACTCGTGTCAGGTTCCGTTGCCCAGTTCCGCTGTTCAATCCACACTTGATCACAGCGGAATTCATTCAGCGGTTCCGCTGTTCTGGTTTCGCGGCGGAGGTGTGCTAGGGCGTCAGTTGTTCATATATCTTTTCTCTATTAAAATCAGAATAATTGGTAATACCACTTACCTACCAACTAACATTTTTGTGTCATGTTTCATGCTGTAAGATTCTATAAGTGTGTCAAATATAGAGAACTGTAAGAGCCCTCGGAAGGATGTCCCAGGACTCACAATAGACCCACGGCCGCCACTGCGTGCGTGTGTTTCTCATGTCACGCTGCCGTCATGGGCCTGCTTCTGTAAGGACGGTGAGCGACCCTCTCACCGTCCTCAGACCCCCGGTCATGGAGGCCGATAGTCCTCGGCGAAGACACGTCGGCGTCGCCCAGGCCGCCAATTGCAGAACTCGGGTGGGAGAGTTCTCTCCCGTACCCACCCCGCCGCCTTCTTCACGAGCATGACCTGCTCGCAGAAAGAGGCTTCGCAGTCCCACTTACTCCCGCTGGAGATCATGGCTCGCACCATGGTCTCGAGTGAGAGAGTGTCCACGTTCAGACCCACTACGAGGACCGGGCACTGTTGCGTCCACGCCGTGCACTCCACTAGCGTATGGAGCACTGTGTCATCGCTGCGGTCCTCGCAGTGCTGACACTCGGCCGTGGTTTCCCGGTGACTTCGCCACAGATACCTACCGAAGCTACCATCCCCGGCAAGTATCTGTGACAACCGGTAGGAGAGAGCACCGTGTCTTCTCTCCAGCCACTCGTTCATGACTGGTTTATTGGCGATACTAAAGTCAAGTTAGTCCTGGGCGCCTTTTGTTTGGCACGCTGACGTTCGCTGATCATAAGCTAATAGCAAATTTTTAACAGACTATTTTCAGACCTCATTGCTTACCAAAAATGTTTGATGTGTGCTATTTGCTTTGTGGCCGATGATCAGCTCGTATGGCTAGTAATTTACCAATTTTGGATTAAGCTACAAATATTTTACATAAATTTAAAATAAAATATTATACGTACCTACTGTGTAACGCGATAAAAGTTTTTTTTAATATGTGCACGCATTGTATGAATTTTTGTGTTAAAGCGATTTCCTGACTTTTGTTTGTTGAGCGTATTTTTTGAGTGAGCCACATAATTATAGCAACAGTAAGTTCCGGAATTTTGACTGTTTTGATTTTTTTAAACTATGTCTAGGCAAACCACGCACTGGTGCTGGCAATTAATTTCTTTCTTTTGTTTAATAAAATTTACTGAAACATAATAATTAAAAATCTTTTTAAAAATTGTGGCCGAATGCATATCAAGATATACCTACAAGAATATTGTGAGGTGAACACTTCCATGGTCCCTGAGCTTGTCTGACATCGTAGCTGTATAAAAATACCGCATTATCGGATTCCGTGACAATATTATTAAGAACCAAGTTTTGTAAAACTTTAAGATGAAGTGTGAGCTATACTATGCCTTTGCCTACCCCTACGAGAATAAATGCATAACTGTATGTTTGTATGCAATTTTTTTATTACCGTCCATCTTATTAATATTAATACGAAAGATTGTGAAGTCATTTGTTACTCTCCCCGATCCCGAACAACGCGTGCTGGACACAGGTGCCACTCTTACACAGTGGAGAGAATCTTCGCTAGAACTGATTCAAAAGATCGTTTTTCTGTCGAACCATAAAAATCTGGTAGGACCTGCCAGCGCACGTGTTTCCCTCCTCCTACAATCCTGGGTTTTTCAAGCCGAGCGTAAGGAGGCACATCATATGGCCACCAACTTGAGGACCACTGTCTACAGCCTTACAGATTGTGACAGTGGCCCCCAATCGCTAGATGTCGCTGTGGCTTTCCATCAGGCGGGCGGCAGCATCATTTTGGCGAGCTAAATAAAAAAAGACTCCTTACGATTTCACCAGTGAGTCATATCGGCTGAAAGTTAGGAATACAGAAAAACTTCACGACGCGGGTGAAGTCGCAGACGCTTGTGTATTTTACCTAAGCAATCAGATAAATATATACCTACATAGAAATATGGCTAGTAATACTTAACATTTTATTTTTTTACATTTAGTATGTCTATCAGTCGCCTAGATCCCATAGCACAAGCGTATAGCTTAGTTTGGGCTAGATGATGTTGTGTGAGAATGTCCAACAATATTTATTTATTTATTTATTTATTCTCATACTAAAGGAAAAATTGTGAAAATAAGTTGCTCAAGGATCTATGGATCCAACCAAACCCAACTTCCACTGAATTTTGAATCTACGGTCATAGTGAAATGGTCTAACTAAGGCCTGGTAATATAGAGTTCTGTATTGATTAACATTATGTCTTATCAATAGGGGATTTTGCAAAATCGCGCGGCCACAGAGACGGTAGAATATTCATTCTCAACCCTAGATAGATATTGATTATTTAAATTTTATGCACAAAGGAAGTAAATAGGCGGACTTAATTACTAAAGCATGCTATGTCAATCAGCTATTTGGTGGTGCTACGTTAAACACGAGGTAGGCGCATTTATGACAAGTCAGTGATTAACTGAAACCTATGTAAGCGGTCCCTAGAGTATCTAATCTTTTCTCTACAATTATAAAATTATTAAAATAGCTGTTTTAAAATATTTATTTTGAATGCACCGTACATTCAAAATAAATTTAAAAATACAACTGTTATCGACTACTTTAGGGCTTCTGAGCCTAAATCTATAATTCTTTTTTTTCGTGTCTGTTTGTTTGTTTATTTGTTCGGGGTTGGAGCAAAATTCAATAGCTTGATCATAATTGTACTACCAGGATTTTGTAGGTATTTTTTCAACTTAAAAATCGCTGTACGTTTCATCAAAATTGATTTAGCAAAAATGATAATACAGCTTGACCTATGTTTTTCTAGAAGCCCTGTACGTTAGACAGGTCAAAGTCGATTGGTTTTTGTTCAAATCCCCTCGCGGATGGAGTCGCGGGCAAAAGCTAGTAAATATATAAAAAACTAGCGGACGGCACTTGGTTTCAACCGCGTAGCTCCCGTTCCCGAGAGAATATGGGAATAAAATATAGCCTATGTTCACCGAGGATTATATAGCTTCCCAACCATGAAAGAATTTTCAAATCGGTGCAGTAGTTTCGGAGCCTATTCGATGCAAACAAACAAACAATCAATCTTTCCTCTTTATAATAATTAGTATTAGTACAGAAGTATAGATAAATTAAGATCTAAAGATAATGCACGTAAATAATTACGTGGCCTATCTTTAGTTGTGTTGATTCAAGTGATAGATGCAAACTACGTGCAATCTAGTTGCATACTATCATGATGCGATAATATTCTTTTGATTGAAAAGTGCATGCGTCATTTTGGTCCTAACATGCTACATGATCATGCCACACGATCATCTTTTTTTTAACGCGAGGGAAATACCTCACGTATCCTGCCTAAGAGACTACGGTTGGACACCCCGGGTAAACCTTCGGAAGGATACCCCAGGACCCACCTTGATCGTCTAGGGACCGCTCATTAATTACGCCTCAATGAATTCAATCAGCCTCCACAGTTGGTCATGGGCCTCTTTCTCACGAAACATACGAATGAACGAAATCACGAAACATACGAATGAACATAAATATGATACATTTAAATAGACAAGTAAACGTTTGCATCATAGACTAAAAAAAGGAATAGGTAACGTAAGCCACATTTTGAGGTTAGTTCGAATCTCGAAACAATCGTAGGTACTACCCGTTCGCTCTAACTTTGCCGCTGGCGTAGAGGCGTATACCCGAATTGTTAATTACACGAAGTAAATTGACAGTAGCTAATGTCACTTCGTCATAGAAAATAAGCAACATTGTATGAAGAAGTGACATTAGTTGCTGTCAATTTACTTCGTCTAATTAAAAATTCGACTTTAGTATGGAGCCGAGCGGCAAAGTTAGAGCGAACGAGCAATAATACATTAATTTTCGCATCCTATTTTGCAATAAGTTCTTTTGAAAAGGCATTTGGCGCTCCCCTCGCCCCGGGCGCAAGACACACCGCGCGTCGGCAGCGGCATTGAACTCTCATGCCACAGTATACAGTAGAGTAGAAAGAAACAGCATGCTAACTTTGTTTGACGTAGTAAATGCATCTAACTTTATTAAGTGTAGTGATTTATTCGAGTTACCTAAATAAATGAGTTAATTATATATATATATTATACTATTATTTTTAAGCTAAAGAGTTTGTTTGTTTGTTTAGTTGTTTGAACTCTATGGTCTAAGAGACTGATAGTTGAATTTCAAAAGTTCCTTAACAGAATGTCCATTTTTGAAAAATACCAAAATATATTAGGTGCTTACATATGAAATTGGCGTTTTGTATAGGAGGAACAAAAAGTCGAATATTTTTAAATATAATATATTTAATTAATCAAAGTATGAACCATTGTTTTCTATGCATTTTTGCCATCTCATAGGTAGTTCATTGATCCCTTTACTAAAAAAACCAGTCGGACGGGAATCAATAAAATCTGTGAAGGCGATTTGGACTGCCCCATCAGAGTTGAATTTTTTCCCTTGCAAGAAGTTGTCCAAATTTCGAAAAAAATGGTAATCTGTTGGAGCAAGATCCGGGGAGTACGGAGGATGTTTTAGACATTCCAATTGAAGCTCTTCTAATTTGGTAGCCGTCTGTTGTGCAGTGTGTGGTCTAGCGTTGTCGTGAAGCAGCAGTGGCGTGGAGCGATTGACCAGCCTAGGTTGTTTAGCCGCTAGCTTTTCCATCATGGTTTGCAATTGCTGACAATAGACATCAGCCGTAATAGTCTGGCCAGATTTGAGAAAACTGTAATGAACAATACCGGCACTAGTCCACCAAACGCTTACAAGTAACTTTTTTGGGGTTAATTTTCGCTTGGGGCAGGATTTGGCTGGCTGGCCAGGATCCAACCATTGCGCTGAGCGCTTTCGATTATCGTAAAGAATCCATTTTTCGTCACAGGTAATGATTCGGTTTAAAATACCTTCATTATTGTGTCGGTTCAGTAATGTAACGCAGCAGTCGACGCGCTTTTGCCGGTTTGCTTCAGTCAATTCGTGAGGTACCCACCTTTCAAGCTTTTTAATCTTCCCAATTTGCTTCAAGTGAATTAAAACAGTTTTATCACTAACACCGCAGCCTGCAGCTAACTCGGACGTGGTTTGCGATGGATCCGCTTCCACAATAGCCTTCAATACTTCATTATCAACTTGAGTCTCAGGCCGTCCACGGGGCTTGTTCTGCAGGTCGACATTTCTTGAACGAAAACGTTGGAACCAAAAACGAACTGTGTTTTCTTTTGCAACATGACCGCCATACACATCATTCACCCTTCTAGTCGTTTCCGCAGCACTAGTGCCACGGCGGAACTCGTACTCGTAAATAATGCGATATTTTAAGTTTTCCATTTTGTAAAATGAGTGACGCAAACAGAAAAAAACAGAAGAAAAAAACAAATGAATGACGGTCATCGAAGGATAAATACATGAGTAAATAGCTGGGAAAATTTGAATTTGGAATTCCTTACCAAAGAGGAGAAAATCGTAATTAAAGTGGCCAGTACGAAAAACGCCAATTTGATGTGTAAGCACCTAATATAACATCACGCTAAGGCGAATAAGAGCTGAGCAGCAACGAAACATATTTCGAAAACTAGGATATTTCATTTCTTTTGAGAGTTTCCGTTGCGTAAGTTTGCTAGATGGTTACAGTTGCGTAAAAAATGTAAATTACATTATAACTGGTCATAAAAATTTATAAAGTTTTCTAAAGTTTGTATGCTAAGTATGAATCACGTGATCATTTTGCAATCCAAAATGGCCGCCGCGGTGTAATCACAACATTTCATGATGGGTATCATTTAAAGGGTTTTTTGGTATGCTGAGTACGAATCACGTACTAATTTTGCAATCCAATATGGGCGCCGCGCCGTAATCACAAAATTTCATGATGGGTATCGTTTAAGGGGTTTCTTGGTATGCTGAGTATGAATCACGTGAAAATTTTGCAATCCAATATGGGCGCCGTGCCGTAATCACAAAATTTCATGATGGGTATCGTTTAAGGGGTTTCTTGGTATGCTGAGTACGAATCACGTGATAATTTTGCAATCCAAAATGGCCGCCACGGTGTAAACACAAAATTTCATGATGGGTATCGTTTGTAGGGTTTTTTGGTATGCTGAGTACGAATCACGTACTAATTTTGCAATCCAATATGGCCGACGCGCCGTAATCGCAAAAATCCATGATGGTTATCGTTTAAGGGGTTTTTTGGTATGCTGAGTAGGAGTACGAATCACGTACTAATTTTGCAATCCAATATGGGCGCCACGCCGTAATCACAAAATTTCACGATGGGTATCATTTAAGGGGTTTCTTGGTATGCTGAGTACGAATCACGTGATAATTTTGCAATCCAAAATGGCCGCCACGGTGTAATCACAAAATTTCATGATGGGTATCGTTTATAGGGTGTTTTGGTATGCTGAGTACGAATAACGTACTAATTTTGCAATCCAATATGGCCACCGCGCCTTAATCGCATAAATCCATGATGGTTATCGTTTAAGGGGTTTTTTGGTATGCTGAGTACGAATCACATGATAATTTTGCAATCCAAAATGGCCACCGCGCCGTAATCACATAATTTCGTGATGGATATCGTTTAATGGGTTTTTTTTGAATGCTGAGTACGAATAACATGATAATTTTGGAATTCAATTTGGCCGCCTAAGCTATTAACAGTAGTAAACTAAAAAGATTTGCTTATTAAGTTTAGGCCTAGCAATGCGAAAATACTATGACCAAAAGTTTTAATTGTAAAATTAAGGCCAATTACATTAAATTGGTACCTAGCATACGAAAGAATCCCTTAATCGATACCCATAATGAAATTTGGTGATTACGGCGCTGCGGCCATATTGGATTGCAAAATTATCACGTGATTCATACTCAGCATTCCAAAAAACCCCTTAAACCATATCCATCATAGAATTTTGTGATTACGGCACGGTGGCCATATTGGATTGCAAAATTAGTACGTGATTCGTACTCAGCATACCAAAAAAACCCTTAAACGATACCCATCATGAAATTTTGTGATTAAGGCGCAGCGGCCATATTGGATTGCAAAATTATCACGTGATTCGTACTCAGCATACTAAAAAAACCCTTAAACGATACCCATCATTAAATTTTGTGATTACGGCGCGGCGGCCATATTGGATTGCAAAACTAGTACGTGATTCGTACTCAGCATACCAAAAAAACCCTTAAACGATACCCATCATGAAATTTTGTGATTAAGGCGCAGCGGCCATTTTGAATTGCAAAATTATCACGTGATTCGTACTCAGCATACTAAAAAAACCCTTAAACGATACCCATCATTAAATTTTGTGATTACGGCGTGGCGGCCATATT
This sequence comes from Miltochrista miniata, assembly GCA_933228765.1. Classification (NCBI taxonomy): domain Eukaryota; kingdom Metazoa; phylum Arthropoda; class Insecta; order Lepidoptera; family Erebidae; genus Miltochrista; species Miltochrista miniata. The sequence continues at coordinate 25,829,711 of OW121755.1, forward strand.
GGATTGCAAAATTAGTACGTGATTCGTACTCAGCATAGCAAAAAACCCCTTAAACGATACCCATCATGAAATTTTGTGATTACGGAGCGGTGGTCATCTTGTATTGCAAAATTAGTACGTGATTCGTACTCAGCATACCAAAAAACCCCTTAAACGATACCCATCATGAAATTTTTTGATTACGGCGTGGCCGCCATGTTGGATTGCAAAATTATCATGTAATTCGTAGACATTTTAATGCATTAGGTAGATGGTTACCATGTCGTGAAAACACTTAAAAAGTAAAAGATCACCACATTTACCATGAGTCGCGTATGGGAATTTTAGTGAAATCCCTTCATCACTCAGGAATTAAGCTGATGGTCTTCAAAATATTGACTTACGATCAAAAAACCGCATCAAAATCGATCCACCCCTAGGGCCGTGACGAATTCACAGGAAAGAGTTGTTAATTATGAGAGTTCGTTAATTGAATTAATGAGTAACTAGTTACAATGTAATTAGATTAACGTGTAATTCCATTACTCAGTAATTAGTTACTGCTAGTACTCATTGTAATTAATTACTCAAGTAATCTGTTACAGAGTAATTGAATTAAGCATAACAAAGTATTGTAATTTGTTAAAACGGTTAATCTAAATACATTTTGCCCATTACTGATATTTTTATACTGTGGCGCGATTTCAACGTAATTTGGCATAATAATTACGAAATAGTTGCGAAAAAAACTGACACAGGTCCTACCGCCACAAGCGCTAGCGCGAGACTGATCGGCCAGATCGGCCGTCAGCGGCGCAATTCTATTGCGTTTGGTAGATATTCGTACATGATAACTATGTAAATACTTGTGTATAAAAAAACGTTCAGAAAATGTGTATAAAAACTCAATAGCTTTAATTGAGTGCAAAAAAAATGTATAAAATGTTAATAGTTTAGCCACAGTATTGAAAAAACTTTTCTGAGAGAGTCAACTTTGGGATTTATTTCTATCTAGTGAAATTTATTGGATCGTGTATCGGGCTTGGAATATGTTTAGCTTATATCCTTAACTATTATACATATATATATTTATCAGAATAATAAACCCTATACATTTTGACTAGCATTGTTTCAAAAAACTCAAAATCTGACCCACGCGGCCTTAATTTGTCCAAAAAAATTTAAAAAAATTATTCCTCTTAATTTAAAGACAATGTTAGGATTTTTGTGGAATTTATGTTGATATAATTTATAGTAGTAAAGTATATCTATACTTATAATAAACTTGAAATTTTGAATGTACAGAATTTTCACTTCTCCGTAGAAGTGAAAATTCTGTACATTCAAAATTTCTAAAAAATAAATAGCAGGGGGTGTACTAGACCGACACCGAACCCAAAAGTGTGATCCAAAAATTGTTTGTATGTCTGTCTGTCCGTCTGTTTGTACAGGCATCACGCCAAAACTACCGGTTCGATTACGATAAAACTTGGTATAAATATTCTTTAATAACCTAGGCACCACACTGGGTACTTTTTATCCCGGAAAAGTATATAGAATTCAAACCAAACTTAATTTTGCGGTTCGATCCCTAGACCCAAAGTTATTATCAATTAATAAATAAATAATATATAGGTTCCTACGTGGGTACGTACTTCATACACTTTACATAAAAAATTGCATCGTTTCCGGTTTCTTTTTGGTTCAATTACCAGAAGAAGATTAATTACGGAGAAAAAAAATATCAAAGACAAATTAGCCACCTAGTATTTTTATTAAATTTACACAATTTACAGACTGAGCTATTAATAAAAAATGAAAATTTAAATTTCTATCCAGAGATTAGGAAAACTGGTTGTATAGATTCATGCCTACTGAGAGTCCACTTCAGTTATTTTAGCCCCTCTCTATAAAATAGATTGCTGAGGGGCTTATGGCGAGACTTGGTCTGTAGTCTGTGACTCTGCTCCATTAAATTACCTCACTAGGTCACGTGGATCATCTGTTCAAAGTTTGAAATATAACAAAAATGACAACTTCAATCGGATTGAACTTTCACTTTCACAATAAACGTTAGAGGGGCAGTTGAGTAAGACCGTCTTACGGCTTCTTGTTAATTTTTATAACCTTTTGATAAGGAGCAAGTACTATCCGAATTACCTTTCAAACCCTGACACTTGTGTATGCGTTCAAATAAAATCGTTTGCCCTTACAGATAAGATAATGAACGCCCAGACAAACCTACGAAGTCTAGGAAGTAATTTAGAACAAGGTTTATTTGAATCGGTCATTTCAAAAACCACTTTAGTCACTTTTTTTCCAAAATGCTTTTTTTTACTGAAAATGGTTCCTCAAAGGTAGATGCGTATTCTGGGTAAAAACAACTAAAGTCAATACATTCCTTCCCCTTTTAATAATACCGCGAAAGACGTTCATTGCATAAACAACATTAGTCAGTGACTTAAGAGGTTTTTGCATGCACCATTAGATGGCAGGAGTAGTTTATAACTAAGATTTAAATGACATTTGGCTTTGTTTTGAAATATTTTGGCGGCCATTTAAAATAAAAAATATTTTACCGCCATTAATGTCATTTGAACTTCACTTGTCTTTTAATCAACTCAACAAAAATTATTTTAACTTATCAGTATTTTCCCATACGTGGTCGTTCCTTTTTTTTACCAAATAACCGTGATTTTGGAGTCTTAAAAAAAATGTTCGAAACATGATCGTATCTACGTCCCAGCAGAATACATTGAGTTGGTTTCGAACTCCCGCTCAACATTTAAAGTCATAGAGCTAAAAGTTAAAGATATTTTGGAATTTAAGAAATGGTGGCCAAATTTGTACAAAAAATCATGTTTGTCAACTGAATCTTATGGAAAACAAGTCCCAAAGGACCAGAAAAAGTCATTTGCACCTTCGACATTCATGAGTTTTCAGTATGATTCAGATCGAAAAGGAACTATCATAGCCGAGGAATATATTGATGGATTGATTTAATATTCATTCTCATTATTAAAGAAAATAACAACTTCTGTTTCACTTCCATCAACCAAAGCCTATGATTTGACAGTGCCCATCAATAAAAAAATGGAGTATTTAAAACAAGTTCAAGATAGCAATTGACTGAATGAATTTTGGAAGAGCATATGACATTTTATTACAACATTTTTAGCTGGCCAACTGCAAATGCTGGAGATAATCCATGATGAAAATGATGGAGAATATGACTATGTAGGTACCATAAAGATGTTAAAACGTGACAAATTAATACACGTAAAATGTTAATAAGATTATTTTTAAGTGTAGGTAATTCTTAACTATACCTACCTAAGCAATAAAAAATATGATTACTACGATTGTTTCGGTTATAAATTATGTACCACTAACCCTGTTTCTAGCTAGAACAACATAAGTCAAGAACTGTTTTTCAGGTTTTTTTCATTATTTCTATTAACAAACTGTAAAGGCTATAGGTATGCTATTTTATTGTTTACCACTCAAATACTAAATTAAACATAAAAAAGTCCTTAAAACTCATTTCTTTGTGATATGAAACAGTTTTTATTGATTTCTGAAAAATTATAATTTTGTGACTCATGAGGTTTTTGAAATGACCGATTCATTTGTATTTACTGTAAGTAAATAAATAACGCCCATGGTCATTACCATGGCTCATATTTCTCTTTATACTATTACTGTGGCCAAATGGTTTTGTTACCAATTTTCTTTCTAATGGCATGATCACTGCGAACAGAAGGCAAGAAACCCGTGAGATCGTTCTCACCAGACTACCCCTCTCTAACACGTTTATTGTGAAAGTGAAAGTTCAATCCGATTGACGTTGTCATTTTTGTTTTATTTCAATTTTTGAACAGATGATCCACGTGACCTAGTGACGTAGTTTAATGCAACAGAGTCACAGACTACAGACAAAGTCTATTTTATACAGAGGGGCTAAAAAGTCACGCATCCATGTGTGTATCGTATTAAATAAATATTTCCAATTTTTTCCGTTCGTCGAATAGTTATCTATCTTCTTCTATACTTATAATAAATCTGTAGAGAGGTCAATTCTGTACATGAAATGTATTTTCAAAATAACTATCAGGGGGTGATTAGTGATCGATACTGATGCCAAAAATGCAATCAGTAGTGTTTGTTAAATTGTAAGGGGTAATCTCGGGATCTACTGAACCGATTTTAAAAATTCTTTCACTAATAGAAAGCTACGTTATTGTGGAGTGTCATAGGCTATATAGCATCACGCTACAACGGGTAGGAGCGGAGCAGTAATAGTAAATGTTTCAAAAACGGGTGAAAAGTTATTCATGAATATTAACGACGAGACGCTACGGGGGTAAACGCAACGCGACGGGAGTAAATGCGACGGGAACAGGTAATACTCTCTCTTATGTGGCGCAAACGAAGTTGCGCGGGTCAGCTAGTTTGTTATACAAGAGTGCAAAGTTGCTTTTTAACCACGAGCTCAATTTTGATGTCCGAGCAAGCGAAGGATTCTAAAATTGAATCACGAACGCAGCGATTGTTTTAAAACTAGAATCCTGAGCGTAAGCGAAGGAATCAATAGAGCACAAAGTGAAAAAAAAAACCTTTGCACTCGAGTGCAACACGTAACTTTTCATTCCACCTCAGCGAGGACATGGCTGAATACAAGGGGGGGGGGGATCATTTACAATCACAAGATATGCACTTTTATTTTAGTTTAGATATTAAATACCACATTATGATAGATACTTAAAGTAAACCTACTACTTTACTTTAAAGGTATTTCGATCAATTCTGTAGGCGTGAAATGAATTTTATCTAGATTTTTTTTTTGATTTTTCACTTGTATTCATAAGATTTTAACATTATGAAGTGAAAAGAACAAAGCGCGCGCAAAGTAAATAAAAAAAACGTAGGTACTTACACCAAAGATGTTCCGAGTCTGAATTTTTAATACATTAAGGTGAAGTGGGACTCAAAATACATAATTTTGACATATTTCGAACCAATTTTGCAACGGTGTTAACAAAGATTTCACAATTTTTTAAATGGATAATTATTATTAAGTATATTGACTAGGGATGTCAGTTCTCCAAAACACGATTGAGTAAATTCGGCTCGATAGAAAATAATCCCAAAGTTCCCTCGAATCTGTAAATTTACCTGTGACCGCCTTGACTATAATCAATTTCATTCAGTAGTTATATCATGTACCACACAAATTTTTTATTTCCATGTCCCTAATAAGTTACTTCGAGGTCCTATGCAGTTATTTATTAATTAAAAACATATTGTTTTAATAAAAAAAACGTTTTGTTGAGAGGGAGTGCATTTTGCCGCTATCAGCCACCTCACAGAGCCCGCTCAGTCAGCCGACAGGCTTCGTCGAGGACACCCGTATACAACTTTGTCACGCCCGCTGACGTAATTCGCTGCCGTAGTAACGAAAATAGGTAATAAAAAAAAAACAAAAAAGGAAGTATTCAAGGCTTAAGCTCAAGAGCGTAAAAATATCGCATCTGTTTGGGGAAGTTTCTTTGGTGTATTATATAAGTTATAGTAACGTTTTCATACTTTCCAATACAAAGTTCGCATGATGCCACATAATAGATAAGTCCAGAAGATTCACCTATAAATGCGCTCATGTATGTGACGCCCTGACCGAGCGTATAACATGTACATTATTTAAATTAATATTTAAGTAAAATCAATGTCATAACGAGTATAATACTAATGACTGATAAATCAGTGGGCCAATTCTCCTAAATTTACAAAATAACAGTAGGTATAAACCTTAATTGAGTATATAATAAATTAAACTCAAAAAATTGGTATTCTTCTATCCAAAATTACAGCTTTCAAGGCACGTATTGCGTATTGTTGATATTCTCGTAGTCTTACTTTACTACTCGTACGTCGTAGTTGATGTAGGTAGGTTTTGAATTTGAAGTTGTAAGTATGAGTTTCTTTTTTTTTAAATTTAGTTTGCCAAATTGACGTCGCCACCAGCCTGATGGAAAGCCGTGGCGTATCTAGCGATTGGGGGCCACTTCTGACAGTGGTCCTGAAGTTGGCGGCCCTGTGATGTGCCTCTTCACGCTCCTCTTGAAGAACCCGGGATTTTAAGATGAGGGAAACATGTGTGCGGGCAGGTCGTTCCATGTTTTTATAGTTCGGTAGAGGAACGATCTTTTGAAACGTTCAGTTCTGGCGAAGATTCTCTCCACTGTGTGTGAGTGTCATCTTTGCCCGGCACGTGTTGTTCGGGATCGGAAAGAAGAGGGTGGAATCAGGTTAAAGAGCTCTTCAGAACATTCGCCGTGATACATTCGATAGAAGGCAGCCAAGGACGCTATGGTTCTTCGCTGCACCAAAACGGTTCGGGGACTCCCGTCACCTCAGTTTGAATTTTAACCAACAGTGAACTAAAAATAAATAGCTTACATACAACCCGATACAGTCAATACAACCCTAACTTTGTTAGAGATAATTTTGAAAAGCAATTAGTATGCTGACTCAATCACAAATTTAATGTGAAAAAATTTTTGATCTCGAGCAGGATTTGAACCCGCGTCGCCCCAAGACGTAATGAGGTGAAAGAACTTGACGGTCGAGAGCAGTGTCTCGGTGGTCTAGTTGGTTAAGGCGTCTGGTCCGGCAAACCAGAAGACGCGGGTTCAAATCCTAACTTTGTTTTTAAGCCATAATGTAAAATAGTAATACAATGTTCAATGGATAGTGGTACCTATATGTTAAGCGCTAGAAGATGATTTTGTGAATATATGTTACTGAAAAGGCCTGATGATTTAATATGATTTACGATGATATATGAAAGTCTGTGAAGATGTTAGTGACAAAATCACGTTCCAGCGGTTGAGCAGATCTGGCTGTAATTGGTGGCCTATTATAATTATTTTATACTTTTCCAGACTGCAATGTATTCCTGGACATATTATACACTAGCTGACGCCAGCAGCTCTGCCCGCGTCTAGTTTTGTTCCCGTTTCCGCTTCCTGCGGGAACTGATTGCCGGGATAAAAAGTGGCCTATGTGTTATTCCAGGCCTATATCTACCTCTGTACTAAATTTCAGCTAGATCCGTTTAGCCGTTAGAGCGTGAAAGAGTAACAAACATCTACACTCACAAACTTTCGCATTTAGTAAGAAGTAAGATAATTTAGAAAATAGCCTAAAGGCTATTTTATCCCTGGATATGACCCAATGGTAGTAGGGAACGCGAACAGAATTCTACACAGCTGAAGCTGCGGGCAATAGCTATGCGAAGTGAAACGTAGAATGTTTAATTTAGGAAATGGTAATCATTTGGACAGGACTTAAGCCTAGTCTAGTTTAAATAACTAGTATCGAAATTTATTCCTTTACACCCTTGCATATATGCAAATAGCAATATTCGTTTTTGTATATTCTTCGTTTTCTTAGCCAAACGGGACCCTATTACTGAGACTTCGAAGTCCGTTTGTTCATCTCTATCTCATGAACTAGGCAGTAATACATTTCAAAGATGTGTTTCTGCTACCGCTGTAACAACTATAATAACACTAGATAACGAAAAAAATAAGGTTACTCCCATACAACGTAATCTTCTGGCGTTTTTTTTGTTACGAAATCCTCATCAGTGTGCCAGTCCAACTTGAACCTCGGCCGTTTTTACAGTTCCGTATCCAAAGGGTAAAAATGGAACGAGGAGAAAGTATTGCCTTTTGAAAATGCTAAGAGGCAAAAGCGGTCAGGTGTAGAGTAAATAAATGCTGTAAAACAGTACAAGTGGTGGTTATTCAATATGCGCTGCAGGTTCCACCAAGTGCCAACAGTATAAATAATCTGTAATAATGCGACCCTATTACTGAGACTATCTATCTGTCATCATACGCAACACTGCAATAGCTAGGCATTTGAAATTTACGAATAAAATAAAAATAAATAAATAAATAAATTCTTTATTCGGCACGCACAAATATATAAAACAACAAAAAAAAATGCATGAGTATAATGTGCGTGCCCGAAAAGGTCGTCATCTCAGCTAATTGCTGCACTAACAGGTTAATGTTCGGCAGCGCTGATTTTCAGATGACGCCTACCTAAGAACACGAATCCTAAGAACAGAAAAAAAAATTAAGGAGGGCCTACCTGTATGGGAATACAGGTATATTTTTCAGTCTTTTTTTGTACAGAACCCTCCTTTTTCCTTTTAAGGAAGTACCAAAAAATATATACAAAGGATAGGGGCAGCAGATTCTTACTTTTTTATTAAACCTGGCAAAAAAAGGCACAGGTAAAAAAATAAATTGAAGTACTTCTTAAATATATTATGTTCTATTCTTATTATGAAAATGAATTTCATTACATGTTAGTGATAAAAATTGCATCAAAATCAATTACGTAGTTGCTCACGAGTAGAAGATCTAAAAAGGTTTATCTAAACAGGGCGAAAAAAATTGTTATGTAAACTTGTACTTCTGTCAATGATTTCAATTGCGTAGTGAACGGGTTAACGCGCGAAAACGTTTCCGACGCACGGAGCGTCCCGAACATCTTGCGTCTGCTTCACCCCCTCCGAATCGCTTGAGACACAATTGCACTTCGCCTTAAGCACTAAACGACCACTAGATCAATGAGGCAGTTAATTTTTCCAATTACAGATTACCTACCAATTTATTGTAAAGTTCTATTGTTAGGGTCCCGTATTCAATGGGTAAAAACGGGAATCCTGGAACTTCGCTGTCCGTCTGTCTGTCTGTCCGTCACGAGGCTACAACCGTGATAGCTAGAAAACTGAAAATTTCACAGTAATATGTTTCTGTTGCCGCTATAACAACAAAACCTAAATTAAAAAAAACCCTAAAAAAAGCACCTGGGCTCCTTGTGATTTTTTTTTCCGTTTTTTGGTACGGAACCCACCTGGTGCGAGTCCAACTCGCACTTGTTTATATTAAAATAGGTAATACCTTATTATGAGTAAATAATTTTATTACTGTGTGTACTTTATGTTCCCTTTAAAACAAAGAAGCATATTTCCGTTAAATATTGAATTGATGTTATCAATGTAAAGTAACTTAAGCATTTTTTTATTCATGACGCACATAATTAATAATTATTATAATTTATGTAGGTATATATTTTTATAGATATGCACTGGACCGAAAACTATTCCCTGCGGCACGCCAATAGCATAACAGATGCTCAAGAAGATGTGTTCGGAGAAGGTTTTTAACAAGTTTATCAAATCGTTCATCTGTCAAAACATTAAGACCTAGAACGAACTGGATGCGCTCGTGTTTCACTCCTCTTACTCTTACAACCCCATTATTAAACTCTGCCATTATTCAAACAAAATTTGCCATTCAAATCAAGAAATACACAAAATAATAAAATTTGTGATAGAGGTTAAAGTTATATTCAAAAATATAGAACATTTTTTTAATTCAGGTAAGTTTTGTGCTACTTATCTACTTATTTATTTTCGTGCAATACCAATAAAACGACAATAAAAATTTGCTCCAAAGTGGTAACAACCTTCAGGCTGTGATCAAAGTAAAAAAGGAATAAGAGGTTTGCATAATAGATTTAAAAAGTTCCATATTGTATATCACAATGCCATTGCCTGTTAATATTAGACTTTTATGTGATCTGCAAATCATAAATATCAGTAAATTTGTTACGACTGGATCCATCCATTCCTCCCAACCGCTAGTATAAAGCTGATTTGGGACTTCCTCCCCTATCTGAAACAGAAAACACCCTAAACACTCAACAGAGAAGCTTTAAAGGTGCTACCTCACATATTTCCCTCTTCTTACAACCCGAGGTTCTTCGATACATATTCTTTAACATTATTGCGCCACCAAATTTTTGTCAGTGTCATTTTTCTTGTGGGCTGTGAGAGTGGACCTCAATTAGATAGATGTCGCCATTTCTATTCATCAGGCTTGCCGCAACATTTTGATGAGTTAAACATTAAAATTAGTTTTAAGAGTTTTACTAATGTACATACCCGGATCAAACTTATTATGAAATAGTATAAATAATTTTACCTTAGTCAAACTGCTGGCGTAGTAACAAGGTAAGTATATGTGAAAGACACCGACCAACATAAAGGATATGTATTTTGGGTCAACGCTCTGCTGCAGATGTATCTGATACAAACTGAATGTTATCAAACTAGAAGTCAACATAAAAACAGAAAGTAACCAAAATCCATACATCTCTTGCGTCTGAACATAAAACTCAAGTGCGTCCTGATGATCTTGGATTGCTTCACGAATTTTTGATCTGAGTTCAAAGACATTACGTGAATTGTCAAATGCTTTTTTGACTTTTAGGGTGAAAAGTTTCAGTTTTAGACGTAAGTGTGTTGTTACTATACAGAACGAGCCATCCATACCAGCAAAGTTGGGCACGAGGACAACACATTGCCCAATATTATAAGCAAACATGCAATGAAAGAAAGGTGCCTCACTTTGAATGTCTTCAACAAATAGTAGGTCCATATCGTGTACCATACGTACTGTATAGTCATCTGTCTGTATGCTTTCAATGCTCATCAGTATACCTGCATACAATGGAAACTGGAGACTCATAACAATTGGTATAATGAGCCAGAAGATTTCACCATATTTGCCTTCTTTTATATGAGTATCATAAATTTGCTGATAGTCCTCTTCCATATCATTAGCTTTGATGAGATCTTCAGACATTTTCTCTATAAGAGGTGCAAATTTGTAGGTAGCGTAAATACCATAGTAAGTTTTGATGAAAAACAAAATGAGAATCACAGCCAATGTCATATTTCGGGAGAAATTGTAAATATCTAAAGTGTAGAGACATTTAAAAGTGTAAATAGAGAACCAAAATAGTTGCCCTCCGTTGAATGTTATGATCAAAGTAATGACAACAGCCCTTTTAACAATGTTTGTCCTATTCGGGTAGAGAAAAGAAAACGCCAGGGCGAAAGCGCATATTTGAAAAGTTTGATCGAAATTTTTATATTTCTTTTCAGGAAGGGCGTTTATTTTATGCTCCATTTTTTATTTTATTTCGTATCGTGACAACCGTTGTAGGTGTGAAACGAACTAAGTATCGGTAGCAATCATATTAAGGGTAATCTTACGTAAATTACTCTGCAATTCGTTATCATTTCCTTTGCTACAATCACCCTCAAGTTTCTTCTAAATTAATTATTCAATGAGAAATCAGTTAGGTTAGTCCACGTGTAAGGGTTCTGTAATATCGTAGGTATGAACTTCTAATCTACCAAATTTAAGTCATTCTAGGGTTTTAGGATGACTAAATTATGTAGGTACCTACAGTCTTCAGTTCGTCGTGTGCAGGTTTATAAGTCAGTATTTTAGTTAGTGCTGGTATGAGAATGAATTACAGATTCTGTGCGTGGAAATCCTACTTATTATAAATGTGAAAGTTTGTGAAGATGTTTAGATGTTTGGATGTTTGTTACTCAATCACGCTCTGACGGCTGAACGGATTGGGCTGAAATTTGGTACAGAGATAGCTTATAGTCTGTGCCATACTCTTAAATGGCGGTTACAATAAGGTGAAGAATTTCAACTTGTATCAGTACGGCTCCCGTAGCTCAATTGGTTAGAGCATTGCCCTGGATTAGGCAAAGGTTGCGGGTTCAAGTCCCGTCTGGGCCAAGTTGTATTTTTTTCACTTTATAATAAAATATTATGAAAAAGTTAGCATACTAATTGCTTTAAATATTAAAAATCTATAGATTGAGTCGGAGACATCAAATCAATATATAAAAATGATTGCAATATCGTTCATTGATATCAGAGTTGCTAAGTAGCTCGATAGATGGCTCTGTGCCATACTCTTAAATGGCGGTTACAATAAGGTGAAGAATTTCAACTTGTATCAGTACGGCTCCCGTAGCTCAATTGGTTAGAGCATTGCCCTGGATTAGGCAAAGGTTGCGGGTTCAAGTCCCGTCTGGGCCAAGTTGTCTTTTTTTCACTTTATAATAAAATATTATGAAAAAGTTAGCATACTAATTGCTTTAAATATTAAAAATCTCATTACAGAACTCTAAAAATCGTTGTGACTGTAGTTATGTTATGGTTCTGAGTTACCATTACTCGTAATAGAGTGAACAATTTTATCATGAATTTTGTACCTAATGAATCCAATTTACCTCACAGTGTTCAGCAGCTATATTTAATACAAAACCGTTTGCACTCATGGATTGTTCGCATTAAATCTAAGACCTCAAGACCCAAACACAACATAACCTAAATGAACCTAAAAGCAATGGACTAAAATACTTTGTGGTGAATAAAAATATGAGTCCCACTGTCTTGTCTTCTGACCATAAGCACAGTATGGAGGGAGAGCTAAAACAATCTTGCACCTATCAAAAGAGACCGCCGTGTATAATTCCGATACGAATAATGACTCATACTCACACGAATCTTGTACTATTCATTATAGATTTTGGGTCTTTTTCGCGTATACATAAAAACCTCAATGTGCGGAGTGTAATGAGGCACATCATAGGGCCGCCAACTTGAGGACCACTGTCTATAGTCTTACAGACTGGGACAGTGGCCCACAATCGCTAGATGCCGGTGTGACTTTCCATCGGACGGCGGCATCATTTTGGCGAGATAAATATAAAAAATAAACGTTAAAAAGCCTTTGGTTATCTCTAGACATTTCGGTTATATTGCAGTAGCCGTGGTCACAAGTAGAGTCAATCGTTTCCGGCTGTGTGTGTATTGATTTTATTATTATGCACAAATAAGTTTTCAGACCTAAGTAGATGAACACAAACCGAGTAGATAATCAACATAGCAACGTAAGTCAGAAATAAATTACGTCTCCCAAATTCTTCATTACCTCATTACATTTCGAATTTAGTTAGTTTTTTAATGAATACTTAATGTAAATACTTTAGATAACAATGTTTAAATTTACATTAAGATTATTTTTTTGAAAAGCAATTAGTATGCTTTTTTTTTTACAGTTGAAAGTTTTCATCGTATGTTCTACAAGTACCTATTGATGGTACAGATTGACGTAAAAAGTAAGCACCATACTTAAGACTACTATCTACCCTACCAAGACCCTCGAGGTTCAAACCAGTCTTACCTGTGCTGCGAGTGGTGCACCTGCTGTATGAGGGATGAGGCCATGACGCACAGAGCTGGAGAACTCGAAATAAAACCCTTCATCGACTCGTCTGGCCAGCGTGGTAGTAGGGTCTGACATTACCATCAGACCCTACCGTTAAACTCTAAGTATTTAAAATCAATAGAGTAAGAATATAAATAAAAGAGAATAAACTATTGTTATCGCAGGTCCCTTTCATAGAATAAACATACATAAAAAAACATACAGACGAATTGATAACATCCTCCTTTTTTGAAGTCGGTTAACAAGAATAGCGTCTCATTATACGTTCGATCAACGAGTTAACTCAAGATCTTTATACAAACACAATTATATACAGGAATTTGATTATGACATACTAAACGAGGTGACATGAGAAACTACAAGGGCTTAAAACAGAACTATTTCGTAAGAAGAGTAAGTAAGAGACGTAAGATTGGTCCCATTTCCGATCGATATTTTTGTAATACAAGTTTATTTTGACATAACTTGTGCTATATGTAATTGTAGGTACAAGTTAATTTTGACATATTTTTGTATGTAATAGTTGTATGACATTATTTTGTGATTTTGACCGCCTTTTCAATAAAAAGTAGAGCAAACTGTTACAAATAAATTACGTTAATGTGTTCGCATCATAATGACTTGTTAAAATTTACAACATTGTAGAAATTGTAATGACACAAGTGTTACTATGTTTACTTTTTTTAAAATATTTAGGCTGCCAATTACTTAAAAGTTGAACAAATAGGACATAAAATGTTTTATACGCTATTGACTTGGAATTATTTTTATCACACTTCATATTCACCTTTTTAAAGAATTTAAAAATGGAAGAGGAATATGTAATGATTTCAATTTTATAATAATTCTATTTTACTGATGGGTGTTAAAAATGTAAAGATTCTTGGTACAATTACGCTCTAGCGACTGAATGGATCTGGCTTAAATTGTTGCATAGATATTAGTCTGAAATAACAGTCGATGACACTTTTTAGCCCAATAATAATGTTTCAAAGAAAGCAGATGGTAACCAAATTTCACGCGGGTGGGGACGTAACAGCATTAGTCTATACTAATATACGAATACTAATAATATATTAATATAATTAATGTAATATAATAATATTATAAAGAGGAAAGATTTGATTGTTTGTTTGTTTGCATCGAATAGGCTCCGAAACTACTGGACAGATTTAAGAAATTATTTCACTGTTGGGAAGCTACGCTACACTCATCGCGGTGAACATAGGCTATATTTTATTCCCGTATTCCTACGGGAACAGGAGCTACGTGGGTGAAACCGCGTGACGTCCGCTAGTATAAAATAAACAGCCAAACGTACTGATTAGATTCTTGATTTTTGCATCAGGGTAAGATGCAATGCCCTGTTCAGCAATTTAAGCTACTGGAAGACATGCACATGGCCGCCTGATCGAAAGTAGTTATGTGGCACTGGACATTAGTAGCATTAGTCAGCATTGGACGTTAGTAAAAAGGCGTTTTTCTCGCTACCAGACCTATTTTCGTGTTGAAACGAACAGCTACAGGCTGTAGCTACCACCTGAAAACAAAATTCTAATCACCCATAATGCCATCAACTACCTACTCTACCTACCATATTACTGAAAACCTGGACCAATGGCTTAATGTGCTTTGAGAAGCACGTAAACGCTCGTGGAGATTTCGGAAATGATCACCAGTATTTTTTTACAGAATAGAGAGCTAGCAGTAATATGAGCGCTGCCAAAAGAAGCTATAAAACTAAATTATTTCTATCCAATTGGAATTCAATAGGAGATAAGTCATTCATTAGTTTTTCCACAGAGTTGTGTCTTATTTTCTTAAAACTCGTAAAGAGAAACTCAGACCTTAAGCTTAAAAAATACAAGCATACCAAAGGGTGACACGTGTTTAAAGTAGGTAAGTAAGAAGTCATGTACAAATACCAACAGAAACTATAGTACTTTAAAGGCTCGTATTACAAAATTATACTCAATTCTTGAACACGCTGGAGGCTAGTTTTTGCTTTATAGAGCACTCTTTTTTTTTTTTTTAACGCGCGGGAAAATCTTCATGGATACTAAGCCGGATTCCTACCGACTAAAAAACCTTATGTTACGCCCAACAGCCTATGGTTGGAAGGATCTCCTAGGAGAGATAGAGAGCACTCTATGACGCCCGCGGCTAGGCGCGCGTGAGAGACTGATCCCGCTCCCCCTTTCCGTGGAAACTATCAACAACAGACAACTATCTCTTGCTGCACCAAATTTCAGCAAGAATCAGTTAGCCATTAGAACGCGATACAGTAACAAACATCCAGATATCTACATCTACAAATATAATAAAGAAATTTTCAAGTTTTATGAAACGTTCCATAAGGCAATTTATCTAAGGTACCTACCTACTTTAAAGACGTACCTACGATAAAACTTGTAGCGCCCTACTAATTAAGTAATACTAAAGTTAGTTTGATTTTAATAAGTTGAGCAATTATAAAATTATTCTAAATTGCGTTATGCCAAAACAATGTTTTACGACGCCTACATTACACAAACATTATGAATTTTAGTAAATTGCAAATTGTTATGTACAGAAATTCAAGTTCCAATTACATTAAAACCATTTAATTAACAATGTTAAACAAAAAAATTGCAAGGAATTTAAGCCAGATATTATGTAAACATTTGATTTGTTCACCATGATGGTAAAAGTGGAATTCCAGTTTTACAATTTCCAAAGAAGAAATATGGTTAAAAGAAATAATTGTATTTTTGAGCAATAATTGTATTAATTACTGTTTTGAATTTAGAAACATAAGTGTTAACATTTTAGTTTTCAATTTAGAAAGAGAAATAAGTGTTAACATTTTTGTAGAGCAGATTTGACTCTACCGGCTACAGGAGACTTTTATTTTATATTTGATGGAATTAAATAGTTTAGCAAGCAGTAGGGTGTTTCTAATTCTCGCCAGAAACACGCGGTTTTCGATAAGGCCCTTCCCGCAAACTAGCACTGACTCCACAAGACGGCTGCAACGTCCATAACTTACCCGAGCTGGCTAGGGCCGGGTCGGCGAGATGTGTCGTGCGGTGTTCCACAGGGATCGGTTTTAGGGCCGCTCCTGTGGAACATCGGTTACGACTGGGTGCTGCGTGGTCCGTTGCTCAGAGGGGTCGGCGTAACGTGTTACGCCGACGACACCCTCGTTACGGCGCGGGGAGCAACGCAACGTGCCGCAGCACTTAAGGCCACGGCAGGGGTTGCTCAGGTCGTGGGTCGGATTCGGCGGCTGGGTCTCGAGGTCGCCCTTCACAAATCCGAGGCTCTGTGCTTCCACGGACCTCGGATGGGGCCACCTGCGGGATCCAGCCTACAGGTAGGGGGCGTCAGCATCGGCATCGAGCCCTCGATGAAGTATCTGGGGCTCGTACTCGATGGCCGGTGGAACTTCGGACATCACTTCCGAAGTTTGGTCCCAAAACTGAGGGGAGCATCGGCCGCACTCGCGCGGCTGATGCCCAACATCAGGGGACCCAACGCTCCCTACAGGAGGCTGTACCTGGGGATCGTGCGAAGCATGGCCCTGTACGGGGCTCCCGTATGGGCGGAGACCCTGACGGCCAGCAATGAGGCTAGACTGCTGAGCCCGCAGAGAATGATGGCCGTCAGGGTGATAAGAGGATACCGCACGATCTCCGGTGAGGCGGCATGTCTCCTAGCCGGGACCCCTCCATGGGACCTGGAAGCGAGAGCCCTTGCGACACTGTTCAGATGGCGCAAGGAGGCGCTGGAGCGGGGCCAAAGGCCTGCGTCTCGAGAAATCGAGGCCCAGCGGACCCTGCTCCACCAGGAAACCGTGGAGACATGGAAGGTGCGACTTGAGCAACCAAAGGGGGGATTCGCCACAATCGCGGCCGTCAGACCGGTCATGGACGAGTGGCTGGAGAGAAGACACGGTGCTCTCTCCTACCGGTTGACACAGATGCTTGCCGGGCACGGTAGCTTCGGTAGGTATCTGTGGCGAAAACACCGGGAAACCACGGCCGAGTGTCAGCACTGCGAGGACCGCAGCGATGACACAGCGCTCCACACGCTGGTGGAGTGCACGGCGTGGGCACAACAGCGACAGGTCCTCGTAGTGGGTCTGGGCGTGGACACTCTCTCGCTCGAGGCCATGGTGCGAGCCATGCTCTCCAGCGGGAGTAAGTGGGACTGCGCCGCCTCTTTCTGCGAGCAGGTTATGCTCGCGAAGGAAGCGGCGGGCCGGGTACGGGAGAGAACTCTCCCACCCGAGTTCCGCAGTCGGCGCCCTGGGCGCCGCCGACGTGTCTTCGCTGAAGACTATCGGCCTCCATGACCGGGGGTCTGAGGACGGTGAGAGGGCCGCTCACCGTCCTTACAGAAGCAGGCCCATGACGGCAGCGTGACGTGAGCAACTCACGCACGCCCCCCCTTAGAAGCGGGGTCACACCCGAAACCCCCCATAGACGCGGGATTGCACCCGAACCACCCCCTGGGCGAGGCCGCAGCGGCGGCCGTAGGTCTGTTGGGAGTCACGGGACATCCTTCCTGAGGGCTTACCCGGGGCTCTCAACCATAGGCTGTTAGGCGTGGCGTGAGGTTTTTTAGTCGGTAAGAGTCCGGCATAACATCCTATGAGGATTTTCCCTCACGTTAAACAAAAAAAAAAAAAAAAAAGACGGCTGCAACGTACTCTCTTAAACCCTCCCAGTCTGCTGACGATGACTAAGACAAAACGGTGTTGCCTCAACCAGACTGCAGGTCATAGGTGAATTTCTCTGTTACCCGGCAATGTCTGTATTGAACTTAAGTTAGATTATCCCGTTACGAAAGACAGCGCGGCAGTGTAATGTGAGAGTTTCAGGTATTCCAAAAGAAACGGGATGACATGTGTCATCCCGTTTCTTTAAGGGGTGGTTCATGTGAACCACCCCTTAAAGAAACTGGTTAACACTTACGGTGGTTGCGAAAGTCTACAGGGAATCCTCGCTAATCCTCGCCGGGCGCTATAAGGATGGATAGAGTCCGCGTGGTAATACCACATAGTCTCTCTCTTTCCGGTCGGTTAAAGTCCGGTATGACCTGCATGGGGATTTCCACACGATAAAAACAGATATACCGCTTTTTTTTAAAGTGAGGGAAAATCCATCATGGATGCTATGCCGGACTCCTACCGACTAAAAAACCTCACGTAACGCCCAACAGCCTACGGTCTGGAGCTCCGGGTAAAGGTCAAAGCCCACTATAACGACTCCACTCCCACCCGGCAAAAACAATATAATTCAAATATAGGCTTTAAATATTGCTCTTTGGATATATTTTACATTGCCATCATCAATTAGCAGACAGCTCGCTGTCAGCGAGCTTACCGCCGTCAGACTGCTCGGGAGTGGACGCCTCGCTGGGTGTGCGTTGTAGACGAGCGGTCGGCGCGGTGCCCGCGCGCTTACTGCTAGGAGTCGCCGCACCGGCACCGATCGCGAACTGTGTCTATTGCGAAAGGCGAGAGCGGTCGGCGGGTGGACAGCTGGCCGTCTGCTAGCTGTCGCCGCGTGGACTGCTGGGTGCGTGCTAGCTGTCGCCGCGTAGACTGCGAGCAGTAGCCTTCTTTTAGGGCAGTGTTGGGTGGGAGCGGTGTTGGAGCGGGGTGGTTATAGTGTGCTATGACCTTAAGCCCTCGGAAGGATGTCCCAGGATCAGATATACCGCTGTAAATTCACACCCGATGTTAAACTTTCATTGATTTTACTTACAAGTATATCATCCGTCGCTAAATACCATGGGCGTTATTTTACAATTCTGTGGCACCTTCGGTATAATTTTATTCATATTGTGTACTTTATTTAAATCGAACGGAACTCTATAGGCGTATTTACCCTATGTTGTAAGTAGTACATGTTTATTTACATAACTCAGCCGGATATACTGTTGTCTTAGGTAGGCGTGCAACCTGCCAGTAATTTAACATGAATTGAAAATAACCGCAGGTCATATAAAGATACGATTCGATTGTTGTTTCAAGGTCATGGTTATAGAGTTGAAGTTTTAACAGGTGTTTGGAATGCATGTGCGGTTTTGTTACACATAACAACTATAATTAATCTTATAAGTAGATATTGATACTTGAATTACATGTGAGTCAGATATTTTGCTCGTTAATGCACTATTATTTTTTCAAGGTTATTCACGAACTATCATTGCATTTTATGGTATTGTTAGATGTACATATGTTTGATAAGGGCTTAATATCAGGCACAACATCTATTTTCTCTTCAGGTCAGGTTTCTCATCAATTTTTTTTTTCCTCGGCATTTGGGCGGTGTTTTAACTGGGTAATGAGTGTCTTAGAAACCCTATACTAATCTGATAATCCATTTGCACATAGACATTAAATAATTGGACCATTAATTAAACACAGATTCCCAGTTTTATTCAACAAGTCCACCTTGAAAATCGGACTTTTGTGTTTCGCCCGTTCTACCAACGTCCATCAATCAGCTCAGCATCATTTAGCTCTTGGTGAAACGTGGTATCTGAAAACTATCCAAGTATCCAACGACTCTCATGGGAATGAAACGGTAACGCATAATAGGTAATAAACATTTTAGAAAGTTCTAACAAAACACCATCCAGACTAAATTAAGCTATTTTACGCAAGCTTGTGTAGGGCTTAATCTAGACTACTGATAAACGACCCTATATATTTTAAAAGGGTGCTAATTAAACGACCTTCTTTTTAATAGCATTTTTAGCCTCCGGAAAAATACTTTGCCCCCTAAATTAATAAGTCGGCCACAATTAATGAGCGTCAGAATTTATAGATTATAGCCACCAGTTAACCTCTCTATTAGCCACTGTTAATATAATTCAGCATCGTGATTATTTTTAAGCATCTAATTTTGTAACATGCATTCAAACAGTAAGCTTCTAAAATACTAAAAAATGGCATCAAAATGAACATTATTTATTAATATCATAGCTTCTAATTTCCTTATTCAGCATGTTTAAAATGTAACTCGTCCAACATTTAAGGATCATCAAAGTTAAGTAAAATTGCCACCAAAATGCAAAATATGGCCACTAATATTACCTAAATAGCTAGGACCACTTGTAGCCACTAACTCAGTCTTTTGTAAACGATCACTGCAGTAAGCAACTACCGCCATTGCTGGGATGGTTGACCACTTTGTAACATTTGATTTGCGAGAGTTTCCTTGCTTTGCAAGGCACGTCGTTCGTCCAACTGTGTGGGGTGTCACAATCTGGTGGAAACGGACAAGCGAGTCCTGAAACGGACTTGCTTGTCCATTTCACACGGGAACATGGGACAGATTTTCGGGCATAAATGCTTTTATTTATTTTTATGTGTTACCTGCAGTCTTTATAATCAGATATTCTAAACTAACCGTTCGCTCTAACTTTGCCGTTGACGTAGAGGCGTATACCTGAATTGTTAATTAGACGAAGTAAATTGACAGTAGCTAATGTCACTTCGTCATAGAAAATACACAACATTGTATGAAGAAGTGACATTAGTTGCTGTCAATTTACTTCGTCTAATTAAAAATTCGACTTTAGTGCGGCGCCGAGCGGCAAAGTTAGAGCGAACGAGCAGTACAATACCTGCATTCTAAAGCTGTCTACACACCAAAGCCGCCGCCGGCCTTACCCAGCGGGTTCTGCCGCCGGGCCGGCGGCTTTGGTGTGTAGACAGCTTTAAGAATACCTGCCCCAGACTCCACATGCCCCTTCGAAGCAATTTAAGAAATGTTTTGAATAAGTATATGATTGTTCCTTTGTCTAGTACTGTACAAATTTCCTAGGGATTGCATAGAATACCTGCTGGTCCACCGGTAATGTGTATAATAAATAGGTCTTGGGTCACCATAAAATTATAAGTAGGTACCGCAAAATTATAAACTATCGAGGAATTATAAATTGTAACATATTGTAAAATATTAAATTTATCTGTAATACATCTGGCGCTCGGCGGCTGCTGCAGCGGCATGCTCGCTTCGCTCGCTCGCCTTCACGCGTTAGTGGTAACTGTTTCAACCTAACCTAACCTTCGCAAGCAGCGAACAACCCTTCCATACTCTCGTTATTTCATACATTGCCTTGCCTGCAAGTATCAGGTATTCTCTGTAATACCTAGACATCATACAGATTTCCGTCGGTGACATTATGTATGCACGTAATACAGATTATAGAACTAAAGACAGATACCAAACAAAGAAGTGAGACCAAGAATCCAAATACTTAACCCAAATGTGAGTAACGAGTAATTTCTCATTAATCGTACATTTATGACAACATTCACGATATGCACTTCTAGAGAGTCTATAATGTACTCAATTTTGAGTTTAGTATTTGCTTTCTTAACCTCACTCTCTTGTTTGGTAAACGTAATCTGTCTTTAGTTACAAAGTGATATCAAATAGCGGTCTCTGATTGATGCTAATGGCCGGTCGCTGTCGTCCTGTGCACTCGCGTCTAGCCTTACAGTGGCTATTTTCACGAAAAAAGAATATGATATATCTATTTTACACGCTAAGTTATAAAAACTGAAGTTGTCTGTGGAGGCTTGAATTATAATTTTTTGAGGCTCTTGTTTTGAAGCTATAAAATATAAAATAGTGATTACATGTAAAATATGTGGCTGAATTAGTAAATTAGGTGTTAATATATTATTACGGAGGACAAGTTAAAATAATTGTTGATTTTAATTTGATGCTTATAATGGAATGTTTAGGTGACGTTTCAAAGAAGACGAATTAGTATCTTAGAGGCTATATCATTTTCGCGTGGCTTAGTTATTAAATGAGAGGCTAAATGCCGTGGCCGAGAAAAACTTTTGAGGCTCGGTTTATTATATCCCATTTTAAAATACTTACATATAAAACACCAAAACTCGGAAACATACATTTGCGGATCACACAAATATTTTTTCTGATCGGATTTTTTTTTTTACTATGATGTATAATATTAAATATTCACGGGCATAAACCATTACTGTTGCAACTTACTGCTGTGGCTTCGAGTAGGTAATAATAACCATAGAAATATTATCTTTGTTCTCACTGCAAACTTTCCTCAAAATTTCGCATGAGTGTGTACTTAGTGTGTGTTTAATCCAGTTTCTATCGATAAGGTAGTGACGCAAGTTACCTAGGCATGTTGCACAGACATGTCGATTGTCGATAACCGGTATCAACGTGGCTACTTCACAGCGGGTCACTTTTACACTTTCAAGGTAAGGTCCCCGTCTGATCTCACGGTAGATAGCTGACCGCATATGATACATAGTAGGTATTATGTTTTCATTGTATGGTTTTGTAGTTCCGTCTAAATGAATCACGTGGGTCACAGTAAAATACCCATTATGATTGTCAGCATAAAAAATTTGGTGTGGGTGTATCAAATTTTCATTAAAAGTTTTATGTTGCATTACAACCACAGAAATTAGTAAACAGTACAACATACAACCGAGCAGGCATAAGTAACTGTATAAATCCTGAAAATTCTTCTGTAGATGCTCGAAAAAACCGGGGCAGGCAGTTCATTCCAAATTCACAATCCAAGCGTGTGTGGACGACGAGAAAGATGATGCACACCAACTGTCTGTATGTTTTGTTGATTTCAAGTAGGTACCTAATAAACAAGCCCATTCTATTTACACCAGTCATTATTTACGGGACTAAAAGTCGGGAGTAGTATGGGAGAAAATCCATGACGAATGTTTTTAAATCAAGAGTCCGCGTCGCCAGGACTAGCTACACGTCCACATAAACGATCTCTGCGATCTCAGCGTCACATCCACATAAACGATCTCTGCGATCTCAGCGAAAAGTCAGTTCCATTTTATACTATATAAAGATAAAGTTATCTTTACCTACCTATTATAAAATGGAACTTACTTTTCGCTTAGAACTTTAGAACTACTGAACTGATTTTATTACAGTTTTCAGAAATAGATAGAGTTATTCACGCGGAACCTTTACTATGTATAAAATATACCTACAAATTATGACACAGAAATTAGAGCTGGTTTTTTTTTCATAAAATCCAAATGTTGTTAAGTTCTCATAAGTATAGAAATATAAATAGGTATCAAAGGTACTTGTCAAAATAGGTAGGTAAACGATTTTGCTACGACTATTAACTGAAAATATAGATAAATTCTATTTATTGATAATGGTGATTGTGCAACAATGGTCTATTTCAAAGGTCAATCGAGGCTGTCATGTTAAAGTTTCTGGTTACGCCCACCAATGACTGTGTATATTGGCATTTTGTGAAAATATCCTTTGTTTAGCATAAAGTTCAGAGGTAGCAATTAAAGTACAGTTGACAGGAAGTAGTTCAACTTTAATGTATTATTAGTCACAAAGAAAAGAGAGAAAAAACCTATGATATTATAAGTATTATCTATACCAATATTATAAAGAGGAAAGATTTGTTTTTTTGTTTTTTATTTGTTTGTTTGTAACGATTCGAATAGGCTCCGGGAAGCGCTCGTGGCCCCGCGGACTCAGTGTTCTGTAAACGATCACTGCAGTAAGCAACTTTCACTATTTTCATTAGGAGGAAGGGCATAACGGAATTCCGTTCGGTGAGCAGCCCGCCTGGGGCAGTACCTCCACCCTGCAGAAGACCGCGGTAATAGTAACATTGCTTCGTGCTGGGTTATGTTCTCCGTCGGTTAGCAGGGTTCCAGTGCTCATTGGGGTGACTTTGTGCCGGTGGCGGTGAGACCAGAGGCTCATCTGTCTCCATTGGCTAGCATAGGCGCGGAATATTGGTACGGCGGTCAGGGAGACCCGGTGAAACGGTTGCCCGCTGACCGCCCGCAGGCTGTACGGGACCCGAACCTGCGGATTACGTAATCTCCGCCCCAGGAGGCTGAACCAGCAGCCTGTGTAAAGTCCCTGGTGCTGTGGTCGTGCCGGAGGAGGATACCGGAGTGGACGCGGCCACTGCATTGGGGGGGGACCGGGGGCCCTTCCGTACGCCGTGCCAATCTACCGCACTACCTGTGCCTGCCTTTGGGGAATTGGAGCCTCGCTTAGTCTCTTGCGTCACCGACACACAGGCACCCCCTACCTTCTTTTTATCCCCTTTCAACAACAATCATGGCAAAAGGTCACAAAAGAAAAAAGGTTTCCACAGCGGCTTCGTCGTCGTCCACACTAAATGTGGACTTCTGTAACATCAGAGGAATGCACTCAAACATCAACGAGATCCACCGCCACCTGGAATCTGCGAGGCCGAACTTATTTTTCCTGACGGAGACTAAGATATCTTGCCCGAACGATACATCTTACTTGATGTACCCTGGCTATAAGCTGGAGGCTAATTTCAGGCGTCAAGCTGGGGTATGCATGTTCGTGCGGGAGGATATCTGCTGTCGCCGTCTCAGTGACCTGGAAGACAGGGACCTGTCTACATTATGGGCGCGCGTGGATCATGGGGGCCACACTCGGATCTACGCGTGCATTTACAGGTCCCATAGCGGTGATACGGAGACAGTTCGCCTTTTTGACCACCTGCAACAATCGACCGACAAGGCTATTGAGCGGTATCCCTCCGCGGAGATAGTGATTTTGGGGGACTTTAATGGTCACCATATTGACTGGTTGGGTTCCGTGCACACTGACTTTGCGGGGAAAGCTGCTCACGACTTTGCCCTGACCTACGGTTTCTCCCAACTGGTAAAATCTCATACGAGAATACCAGATAGGGAGAACGAGCAGAGTGCATTGCTGGACCTTCTGCTGACTACGCGGCCTGACGGATACACCACATCAGTGGATGCGCCACTTGGTTCATCGGACCACTGCCTCGTTCGGTCGCGAGTGCCTCTCGCAAGGCCTGAACCACCTCGGCCCAAGGAGTGGCGACATGTGTGGCACTACAAGTCAGCAGACTGGGATGGACTTCGAGAGTTCTTTGCGTCGTACCCGTGGAGGCGGCTTTGCTTCACTTCAGATGATTTGAACTCCTGCGCTGCAGCAGTAGCTGAGGGGATCTTGGCGGGCATGGAATGTTATATTCCTAACCGCTGGATCCCGGCCGGAGCTAGGAAACGACCGTGGTTTAATCGGCTTTGTAGAGAAACTAGGATGTTGAAAGAAACTGCCTACAGAGCTTGGACCACGGCTCGCGCTAACTCAGATCCTAGCATCTCTGAAGTGAAACGCAAACTGAATGCCGCCTCGAGGGCCAGTAAAAGAGCGGTTGCCAGGGCAAAGTTTGATTTCGTCGGCAGAATTGGTCAGCGACTAGCCGGCTACCCTTCTGGAAGTCGTGAATTCTGGTCGCTCGCCAAAGCTGCCGAGGGAAACTTTTGTCGGTCGGGATTACCACCTCTACATAGACTGGATGGTAGTCTGGCCCAGAGTGCCAAGGAGAAGGCCGACCTTTTGGGTTCTCTCTTTGCCTCCAACTCGACCATGAACGATGGAGGTGCGCTTCCGCCTGGTATCCCTTGGTGTGGCACTTCCATGCCAGAAATTAAATTCAAGCAACGGGACGTCAGGCGGGAGCTTCAATCCCTAGATATTCATAAGTCGAGTGGGCCGGACGGCATTCCCGCGGTGGTACTTAAGCGGTGTGGTCCGGAGTTGTGTCCGGTACTTACACATCTTTTCACGCTTTCATACTCCATGAAGCAAGTCCCGGCGTCGTGGAAGATCGCGTACGTGCATCCTGTGCCCAAGAAGGGTGACAGGACCGACCCGGCCAATTATAGGCCTATAGCCGTCACCTCCCTTTTATCTAAGGTGATGGAGCGTATAATTAATACACAGCTCCTGAGGTACCTTGAGGAACATGACCTGCTCAGTGACCGGCAGTACGGTTTCCGTCACGGTCGCTCGACGGGCGATCTTCTTGTGTACCTCACACACCGCTGGGCGGCGGCTATCGAGAGTAAGGGTGAGGCTCTAGCAGTGAGCCTCGACATCTCGAAAGCCTTTGACCGGGTCTGGCACCGTGGTCTTCTTACGAAATTGCCCTCCTATGGACTGCCCGAGAGTTTATGCGGATGGGTGTCCAGCTTTCTGGCCGGTAGAAGCATCAGGGCCGTCGTTGACGGTAGCTGTTCTGACTGCATAGCCATAAACGCTGGAGTACCACAAGGCTCAGTGTTGTCCCCTACTTTGTTTCTGCTGCATATCAATGACATGTTGTCTATTGACGGCATTCATTGTTATGCAGCAGAAACAAAGTAGGGGACAACACTGAGCCTTGTGGTACTCCAGCGTTTATGGCTATGCAGTCAGAACAGCTACCGTCAACGACGGCCCTGATGCTTCTACCGGCCAGAAAGCTGGACACCCATCCGCATAAACTCTCGGGCAGTCCATAGGAGGGCAATTTCGTAAGAAGACCACGGTGCCAGACCCGGTCAAAGGCTTTCGAGATGTCGAGGCTCACTGCTAGAGCCTCACCCTTACTCTCGATAGCCGCCGCCCAGCGGTGTGTGAGGTACACAAGAAGATCGCCCGTCGAGCGACCGTGACGGAAACCGTACTGCCGGTCACTGAGCAGGTCATGTTCCTCAAGGTACCTCAGGAGCTGTGTATTAATTATACGCTCCATCACCTTAGATAAAAGGGAGGTGACGGCTATAGGCCTATAATTGGCCGGGTCGGTCCTGTCACCCTTCTTGGGCACAGGATGCACGTACGCGATCTTCCACGACGCCGGGACTTGCTTCATGGAGTATGAAAGCGTGAAAAGATGTGTAAGTACCGGACACAACTCCGGACCACACCGCTTAAGTACCACCGCGGGAATGCCGTCCGGCCCACTCGACTTATGAATATCTAGGGATTGAAGCTCCCGCCTGACGTCCCGTTGCTTGAATTTAATTTCTGGCATGGAAGTGCCACACCAAGGGATACCAGGCGGAAGCGCACCTCCATCGTTCATGGTCGAGTTGGAGGCAAAGATCATTAATGAATCTATTCGATTATCGATTGCGTAAAATTTTAAATCGATAGTTACAAAAAAACCGTTTTTATTATTGTAGGTAATTAGGTAAATATAATTGCATTATTATTGTTTGTATTATACTTAGCTAATCATATTAAGTACAAATAAATTTTGTAGATACCTACTTATTAACTTTACTAGCATTGAAATGAATAAACTTAATTTCGATTTATTCGAATTATTTGTTCATGATCGATTCTGCGGTATTGTTGGAAGACGCTTAAGTGGGCGGTACTCGTCTATGTGCTACGATAATTTTTTGAAGTGTATTTGACATAAACAAATCCGATACTTCATAGGCGAGAGCTGTAAAAATTATCAACCTAATTTTAACATACCTAGTATAGACGCACTTTGGACACTCGCTTCATAAACTATTGAGCTCAATAATTCACTCGTGAAGTCGTGACAGAACTATGACGGATAGACTTGTGTAACTCCGGAGTGAGTCGTTCCGAGGAACTGCTCCGATGTAGAGAACGAAAGGAAAGAGTTCCACTCTGTGGAGTTAAATCGTTCCATCGTTCCAACTCCGAGTCGGAGTTGATACGCCGATCGCTCGTTCCGATTCATATCGTTCCTACCGGAGCCGTGCTGCCATGCCCTGCGATTCGCTCACCGTTCGCTCCGGCTGTGCCGCGCCAATCACAGCGGTTTATTTGTATACCTTGGTGAAGTCCGATTGGTCATATGTTGATAGACACTACACAGTTACTGTCGTCTGTCGCGGTGTTTTTGGTAGGCATTACATGCTATACTACTTTCGACTTAAAATGCGTGGGATGAAGTTTATTTCAGTGTGCTATTTGTTTACGTAGGTAAGTTGTTTGTTTTCAAACAAGAGTACCTATTGTTTTTAGAGTTCCATACGGCGTACCCAAAGAGTAAAAACGGGATCGTAAGTATTACAGAGACTACGCTGTCTGTCTGTCCGTCTGGCACCAGGCTGTATCTCATAAACCGCGATAGCTAGACAGTTAAATTTTAACACATGTCATGATCTATTTCTCCAGAAGCTATCACAGATCACAGCAAATATTAAAAAAAAAGAAAAATTTTAAGGGACTGCCATACAACATACTTGATTTTTACCGTTATTGATGCCTACGGAACCCTGTGCGCGAGTGTGATTTAAGTTTAAATAAATATAACTCATAGGTGCATAAAAGCGTAAAATATTTTTAATATTAAATAGGTAAGAACGTTTAAAAACTTTATTTTAATATGTACGAAACTATTATTAATAAAGTCTCTTTACGGTTCTTAGTACAACCGAAGATAATAATACCTACTACAATAATACCTACTACAAGATCGATAACACTCCATTCCACTATCCACAGAGACAAAGCAAAGGAACTGTGGAGTTGGAACGATAGACACATCGTTTACAAATCCATGGAGCTAAAGGAACTGGGAGCCGGAGTTATAACAGACCGTTCCTCTAGTTCGCGGAGCTAAAGGAACTGGGAGTCGGAACGATTTAGAGGAACTCGTTCCAAATCCGGAACGAGAGTTGAGGAACGAGTTCCACGAAGTGAACGATTATGCTGACGGATGACAAGGTAGACATTTTGCAACGTGGAACAAAGGCTGTCTACCACAGAAATAAAAAAAATATCTGTGCTGTCTACTTATTAAATTAGAGTTGTATCTATTAGACAAAGTTTTTAATACGCCCCGTGCGACAGGGTCCCGTGTTACGACTGGAAAGAGTACAAAATGTCGTCACCCCTATACAACCCGAGGGTGTCGTAAGAGGCGACTAAGGGAACACTTTCGCAAAAAGATTTATTGCGTAGATAAGGAAATTTAGAAATGAAACCCGTTTAACAATAAACAATCGTTAAGCCAAGTTGAAGGCCTTATTAGCGGCTTCAAAATTTTCAACTGCGGGTTGTGGGGACCTGAGCCTGTCCATTTCAACACGGCAATAGGCTCACCGCCTATTAAGTGGGACATAAAACTATAAGGTGAAATGTGGGCGTATGCTATGACTCTGCCTACCCCTTCGGGGATTACCTAAGCCGTGATTATATGTATGTATGTTTAATACGTATAGAAATAGAACTTATTTCTTGTAAACAAGCTCAATGCAAATCAGCCTTTATTAAATTTTACTGCTTTACATCATGCAACTATAACATTCCTTAACAAATTAATTTTCAAAACTCAAGAAATACTTGAGAGTCGTTTTATATGGCGACAACTAATCTAAAGATTTACTTTAGCATATTTCTGTAATACAGCCTTATTATTCTGTGCCTATATCGTCCACAAATGATGGACATACGTGTGGTAAGGTACTATCGGTGCCGGTGCAAGTATTAATGTGACAGGGATGACTTCAGGACCCCCACATAGACTTTAGCAACCAGTGCGGCCTCACCTACGGGGTCTGGGTGCTGTCCTGCACCTTTGGAGTGTTGTTCGGGTGTTATCACGCTTCTTTGGCCTGCTTCTGTACGGACGGGGAGCTGTCTCCCCACCGTCCCCAGCCCCCGGTATTGGAAGCCGATCGTCTTGCCTATAATGCCTGGCTAACCGTTGAGTAAGGATGCATAACGTAGTAGTCGTTTACATAACCTGAGCAAACGTGGTCTTATTTATTCCGCTTAACCTTAAGTTACTCTATAATACCACAGCCGTCATAGGTTTTTTTCTCTTTATACTGTGACTTGCGGACGTCACGCGGTTTCACCCGCTTAGTTCCCGTTCCCGTGGGAATACGGGAATAAAATATAGCCTACATTCACCGCAAAGAGTGTAGCTTTCCAACAGTGAAAGAATTTTTCAAATCGGTCCGGTAGTTCCGGAGCCTATTCAGGTTCATCATCACGCCTTTATCCCCGAAGGGGTAGGCAGAGGCATATTATATACCCACATTTCACCTTTTTATAATTTGTCCCACGTAATACGTTGTGAGCCGTATTGCCGTGTTTAAATGGACAGGCGCAGGTTGTGACTGCTTGCTGTTGAAATAAAGCCTTCAACTTGGCTTAACGACTGCCATTTTACTGGCAACCGGGACCAACGGCTTAACGGGCCTTCCGAAGCACGGAAACACTCAAATAAATGTCACAAAGTGATCACATGGATGGTCACCCATCCATGAACCGGCCATAGCATTTTTTTTTTTTTTTTTTATACCACTAGAGTGGCAGACAAGCATACGGCCCCCCCAGATGTACCGGTGGTCACCGCAGCCTATGGACGTTTGCAACACCAGAGGCGCCACAAGCGCGCTGCCGACTCTTTAAAAACCTTCTAAGTCCCCTTTTGAAGAACCCCATACTGTAGGCGTCCGGGAAAACCGAAGCAGGGAGATCATTCCACAACCTAAGCGTACGCGGAAGAAAGCCTCTATTAGATCTCACCGTGCTCGAGCGCTCAGGACGCAACGTGTGAGGATGAACACCCTGTCTATGGCGAGCGGTGCGATGATAGAATGTAGCCGTAGGCATCATATCAAACAATTATTCAGAGCACAAACCGTTGTACAGGCGGTAGAACACACATAGAGAAGCAAAGTCTCTCCTGTCACTAAGAGGTTCCACACTACCTGCAAGTATGGGATCGTTGACAACTCTCATAGCTCGCCTTTGCACCGAGTCAAATGGACGAAGCTGGTATTCGGGTGCCCCCGCCCAGAGGTGACAGCAGTACTCCATATGCGGGCGCACTTGCGACTTATAGAGAAGCAGTGCTTGCGCCGCAGTAAAGTACCGCCGCGCCCTTCTGAGCACTCCGAGCTTCCTGGACGCCAGCTTGGCCCGTACTGTCGTCCGACAGTACGGGCGACACTTATTACACGGGCCGTCCCGGTATCTCTCGGGATGCAGTGGAAGAAAGTCGTGAACAACTTGTGTCTGAAGTCGAGGCTACTCTCACTAGAGTGTCCGATTGGGGTCGACAAAATCTTGTCCAATTCAACCCTACCAAGACACAAGTTTGTGTTTTCACCGCAAAAAAGACCCCATTCACTGTGGCGCCACAATTTCAGGGCACATCTCTCACCATCTCTGAAAGTATAGGGATCCTTGGTGTTGACATCTCCAGTGATGTGCAGTTCCGCTGTCACTTGGAGGGCAAGGCCAAGCTGGCGTCCAGGAAGCTCGGAGTGCTCAGAAGGGCGCGGCGGTACTTTACTGCGGCGCAAGCACTGCTTCTCTATAAGTCGCAAGTGCGCCCGCATATGGAGTACTGCTGTCACCTCTGGGCGGGGGCACCCGAATACCAGCTTCGTCCATTTGACTCGGTGCAAAGGCGAGCTATGAGAGTTGTCAACGATCCCATACTTGCAGGTAGTGTGGAACCTCTTAGTGACAGGAGAGACTTTGCTTCTCTATGTGTGTTCTACCGCCTGTACAACGGTTTGTGCTCTGAATAATTGTTTGATATGATGCCTACGGCTACATTCTATCATCGCACCGCTCGCCATAGACAGGGTGTTCATCCTCACACGTTGCGTCCTGAGCGCTCGAGCACGGTGAGATCTAATAGAGGCTTTCTTCCGCGTACGCTTAGGTTGTGGAATGATCTCCCTGCTTCGGTTTTCCCGGACGCCTACAGTATGGGGTTCTTCAAAAGGGGACTTAGAAGGTTTTTAAAGAGTCGGCAGCGCGCTTGTGGCGCCTCTGGTGTTGCAAACGTCCATAGGCTGCGGTGACCACCGGTACATCTGGGGGGGCCGTATGCTTGTCTGCCACTCTAGTGGTATAAAAAAAAAAAAAAAAATGCTATGGCCGGTTCATGGATGGGTGACCATCCATGTGATCACTTTGTGACATTTATTTGAGTGTTTCCGTGCTTCGGAAGGCCCGTTAAGCCGTTGGTCCCGGTTGCCAGTAAAATGGCAGTCGTTAAGCCAAGTTGAAGGCTTTATTTCAACAGCAAGCAGTCACAACCTGCGCCTGTCCATTTAAACACGGCAATACGGCTCACAACGTATTACGTGGGACAAATTATAAAAAGGTGAAATGTGGGTATATAATATGCCTCTGCCTACCCCTTCGGGGATAAAGGCGTGATGATGAACCTGAATAGGCTCCGGAACTACCGGACCGATTTGAAAAATTCTTTCACTGTTGGAAAGCTACACTCTTTGCGGTGAATGTAGGCTATATTTTATTCCCGTATTCCCACGGGAACGGGAACTAAGCGGGTGAAACCGCGTGACGTCCGCAAGTCACAGTATAAAGAGAAAAAAACCTATGACGGCTGTGGTATTATAGAGTAACTTAAGGTTAAGCGGAATAAATAAGACCACGTTTGCTCAGGTTATGTAAACGACTACTACGTTATGCATCCTTACTCAACGGTTAGCCAGGCATTATAGGCAAGACGATCGGCTTCCAATACCGGGGGCTGGGGACGGTGGGGAGACAGCTCCCCGTCCGTACAGAAGCAGGCCAAAGAAGCGTGATAACACCCGAACAACACTCCAAAGGTGCAGGACAGCACCCAGACCCCGTAGGTGAGGCCGCACTGGTTGCTAAAGTCTATGTGGGGGTCCTGAAGTCATCCCTGTCACATTAATACTTGCACCGGCACCGATAGTACCTTACCACACGTATGTCCATCATTTGTGGACGATATAGGCACAGAATAATAAGGCTGTATTACAGAAATATGCTAAAGTAAATCTTTAGATTAGTTGTCGCCATATAAAACGACTCTCAAGTATTTCTTGAGTTTTGAAAATTAATTTGTTAAGGAATGTTATAGTTGCATGATGTAAAGCAGTAAAATTTAATAAAGGCTGATTTGCATTGAGCTTGTTTACAAGAAATAAGTTCTATTTCTATACGTATTAAACATACATACATATAATCACGGCTTAGGTAATCCCCGAAGGGGTAGGCAGAGTCATAGCATACGCCCACATTTCACCTTATAGTTTTATGTCCCACTTAATAGGCGGTGAGCCTATTGCCGTGTTGAAATGGACAGGCTCAGGTCCCCACAACCCGCAGTTGAAAATTTTGAAGCCGCTAATAAGGCCTTCAACTTGGCTTAACGATTGTTTATTGTTAACCGGGTTTCATTTCTAAATTTCCTTATCTACGCAATAAATCTTTTTGCGAAAGTGTTCCCTTAGTCGCCTCTTACGACACCCTCGGGTTGTATAGGGGTGACGACATTTTGTACTCTTTCCAGTCGTAACACGGGACCCTGTCGCACGGGGCGTATTAAAAACTTTGTCTAATAGATACAACTCTAATTTAATAAGTAGACAGCACAGATATTTTTTTGATTTCTGTGGTAGACAGCCTTTGTTCCACGTAGCAAAATGTCTACCTTGTCATCCGTCAGCATAATCGTTCACTTCGTGGAACTCGTTCCTCAACTCTCGTTCCGGATTTGGAACGAGTTCCTCTAAATCGTTCCGACTCCCAGTTCCTTTAGCTCCGCGAACTAGAGGAACGGTCTGTTATAACTCCGGCTCCCAGTTCCTTTAGCTCCATGGATTTGTAAACGATGTGTCTATCGTTCCAACTCCACAGTTCCTTTGCTTTGTCTCTGTGGATAGTGGAATGGAGTGTTATCGATCTTGTAGTAGGTATTATTGTAGTAGGTATTATTATCTTCGGTTGTACTAAGAACCGTAAAGAGACTTTATTAATAATAGTTTCGTACATATTAAAATAAAGTTTTTAAACGTTCTTACCTATTTAATATTAAAAATATTTTACGCTTTTATGCACCTATGAGTTATATTTATTTAAACTTAAATCACACTCGCGCACAGGGTTCCGTAGGCATCAATAACGGTAAAAATCAAGTATGTTGTATGGCAGTCCCTTAAAATTTTTCTTTTTTTTTAATATTTGCTGTGATCTGTGATAGCTTCTGGAGAAATAGATCATGACATGTGTTAAAATTTAACTGTCTAGCTATCGCGGTTTATGAGATACAGCCTGGTGCCAGACGGACAGACAGACAGCGTAGTCTCTGTAATACTTACGATCCCGTTTTTACTCTTTGGGTACGCCGTATGGAACTCTAAAAACAATAGGTACTCTTGTTTGAAAACAAACAACTTACCTACGTAAACAAATAGCACACTGAAATAAACTTCATCCCACGCATTTTAAGTCGAAAGTAGTATAGCATGTAATGCCTACCAAAAACACCGCGACAGACGACAGTAACTGTGTAGTGTCTATCAACATATGACCAATCGGACTTCACCAAGGTATACAAATAAACCGCTGTGATTGGCGCGGCACAGCCGGAGCGAACGGTGAGCGAATCGCAGGGCATGGCAGCACGGCTCCGGTAGGAACGATATGAATCGGAACGAGCGATCGGCGTATCAACTCCGACTCGGAGTTGGAACGATGGAACGATTTAACTCCACAGAGTGGAACTCTTTCCTTTCGTTCTCTACATCGGAGCAGTTCCTCGGAACGACTCACTCCGGAGTTACACAAGTCTATCCGTCATAGTTCTGTCACGACTTCACGAGTGAATTATTGAGCTCAATAGTTTATGAAGCGAGTGTCCAAAGTGCGTCTATACTAGGTATGTTAAAATTAGGTTGATAATTTTTACAGCTCTCGCCTATGAAGTATCGGATTTGTTTATGTCAAATACACTTCAAAAAATTATCGTAGCACATAGACGAGTACCGCCCACTTATCGTAGTAAAGCGTCTTCCAACAATACCGCAGAATCGATCATGAACAAATAATTCGAATAAATCGAAATTAAGTTTATTCATTTCAATGCTAGTAAAGTTAATAAGTAGGTATCTACAAAATTTATTTGTACTTAATATGATTAGCTAAGTATAATACAAACAATAATAATGCAATTATATTTACCTAATTACCTACAATAATAAAAACGGTTTTTTTGTAACTATCGATTTAAAATTTTACGCAATCGATAATCGAATAGATTCATTAATGATTGGACACTATGGGGTGCCCTACTGAGAGCTGTCAAAATTATCATCCTAATTTTAACAGAGTATAGTGCATTGATTTAAAAAGTATAAGCCCTTCTGAACATTAACTCAACAAAACTAACTAAAAAAGCTACGGCTATCCTCTTTGAATGCCTCAGTGGCGCATTCGGTAATGTAACCGCCTGCCGCGCTAAGTAATCTGGGCTAGATGATGTTCTGTGAGAATGTCCACAAATATTTATTTAAGACTAGCGGACGTCACGCGGTTTCACCCGCGTAGTTCCCGTTTCCGTGGGAATACGGGAATAAAATATAGCCTATGTTCACCGGAAAGAGTGTAGCTTTCCAACAGTGAAAGAATTTTCCAAAATCGGTTCAGTAGTTCCGGAGCCTATTCGTTACAAACAAACAAAAAAACAAATCTTTCCTCTTTATAATATTAGTTTAGAAATAGGTAATGGTCCGAGAGCTGGCAGTAATTATTTTTGAATAGGTATTTCAGGTAGGCTGAAAACTTGTCTAATACCACTCCTATTTACTCTCATACACACACTTGTAGACCTGCTGGCTGACTGGTAAAGTTTAAAAACATAGTAAAAAGAATATATATAAAACAGCTTTATAAACGTTTACATCTAACAAAACTTAACACCTAGAAACCTATTAAATTCATAATGAATTGCAATTATTGTGAACGAGCTGTATAATCTAGTTTCTCCAATTTTGTCTATTAATTCAATTCAACTCAACACCAAATCGCCTGCCTCCTGTTATTAGAACTAATAACGAGGGATATGCTCAATGCTCATGATTATTGTTCAATTAAATTTTTGTATAATAATAAAAAAAATACAGGCCAAGTGCGAGTCGGCGAAAATATTGCAAAAAATCACGTTTGTTGTATGGTAGGCCCCCGTAAATACTATTACATTATTTGATTTTAGTATTCGTTGTTATAGCGGCAATAGGCATACCTATATCATCTGTGAAAATGTCAGCTCTCTAGCTATCACAGTTTCTGAGATACAGCCTCGTGACAGACAGACAGACATACAGACAGCCAGCGAAGTCTCATGAATAGGGTCCTGTATTTTACTCTTTTTTTTTTTATAAATAATTATTCACGGACATTTTACACAACGCTATCTGATCCCAAAGTAAGCTAGCAATAACCTGCTTGTGGTATGGGTATCAGACCACGAATATTAATACTTATATACTTTTTGAAATACATACATATTATACATAAAAACACCCAGACTCTTGAGACAGACATTTATGGGTCACACAAATATTTGTCTTCGGTGGGAATCGAACCCACGACCTCCAGCGCCGCAGGCGGTATCACTACCGATTGCGCCACAGAGGCAGTCAAACTGAACCCTTAGCTAGGTACTGAACCCTAAAAATGATTATTTTTTCATTTTCTTATACCACTAAGGCGGCAGATCAGCATACGGCCCCACCTGATGGAAAGTCGTCACCTTAGCCTATGTACGTTTGCAACACCAGAGGTGCTACGCTGACAACTGTTGAATCGAGCCCCCGTTCTCCTATGTCGTATTCCGTAGGTCTATCATATTTAAATAATCTGCGTCACTCATATGAAAATATACTATGACACACTAATTATATCATAGCTGCTTGAATATATCTCTGATATTGGTAAATAGAGACCTTATTACTTACATATTAACATATCTTGGGCCTTAGGGGCTTGTTTCTTAGGTCAATAACAGGGTCAATATTTGACATTTGGTAATATCATGCACTCTTATTTGACAGCTATAGATATAATTATAAAGGCTGGAAAGATACATAATGAGAAGGTACCAATATACCTGGGAGTGACACTAGAGTCAGAGTAGATCACTGTTCTGATTCTACTCTGGTAGGTACAGTTTTCTTTTCAAAAATTTTGTCTTATGAAAAAAAACCGACTTCAAACAAAAACGGAAAAATTAAAAATAAAATTAACTTAGCACGAAGTAACATAGTATATATTTAGATTTATCAGATATAATTAAATTACTTACTTACCCATTACTTTGTGCTAAGTTAATTTTGTTTTTAATTTTTTAGTTTTTGTTTGAAGTCGGTTTTTTTTGTTAAACATTTATTTTTAGTGACGGGTAGACTGAAAATATATTGTTCTAGGGGTATTGTTCTCCCCAAAACAAATTAATCAAGCCCAAACACTCTAGCTAGCTGCTGTAAATCGTTAAGGAATTCCCTTTTCTGTTTGTTATTTATTATGGATTGATTTTGAATTTTTATTATTTTTATTTTTTTAGAATGTTTTATGTAATTTTGAGTAGGTACTTAATATTGACTGTGTACTTATCTATAAATTCAAATATGATGTAAATCGTTGTTGAATAAATAAACAAACAAAAAAAACAAACCCTCGATTGGAAGGATTTCTTCGATTTCTCCAGGATCCCAGCATCCGATTCTGACTTCCTGTATATGGGACCACATGGAAAGCACCAGCTTTCAATTAAAAATCATCCAAATCGGTTAACTCCTTCAAGCGATTTGCCAGTAACAAACATAAAAAAAATGAAAAGAAAAATACAGACGAATTGAGAACCTCCTCCTTTTTTGGAAGTCGGTTAAAAATCAACGTATAAATTAGACTAATAATGCAAAGAAGAAATAACTGACCATTTTGTGCTAATGAGGTGACAGCCCATTAAGAGACCACCTGATCAGAAAAAGTTAGTTACCGTAACCTACGCTATGTCAACTTAGGTCAGTGACTGAATGAATTTGTTACAAAAAGTAGTGCTACACATAATAACCATTATAACATTGAGCGAGTCCTCCAAGTCAACTATACTGTTATTAAAACAATAAAATTAACAACCTTAGAATAAACTAATGCCACAAATCGCGTGACCAATGCATTTAAATTGATTAAAAAGTAAAACATAATTTATCACTATGAGATTGTAATTTCAACAGAAAATTATTATAATTAATTGCATGTTGCCAAGCATTTTGTATGACTAAAACTTACTTCCTTTGTGACTTACTGCGCCTTATAACGCCAGGACAGATATTAATTTTCTAAAGCTATCAACAGTGATAGATTAATATGATATATGGAAGTTAGGTTGTGACTCGCTCACGATGTAGACCATGTTGCTGACCATGGTGTGTAGAGAAAGGGTAAAATGATTTCCGGCCTTCATGAGCTTTTGTTCTCTTTACCGTCACATGAAATCCCATGTCCACTATGTCAAATTAGAACGACAATAAAGGAAAAACGGAAAAAGAAGCCGATATACACCCTCGATCTATCAATCCTAACGCACAGTCAAGGATAACCTCAGTTAATTGTAACTGAGGAATGGTGAATGTAACTCCCGGAGGAAAGGGGTTAGCACAATATTACAAAAAAGGCACCTTTGGTTTTCTTCCGCGCACGCTTAGGTTGTGGAATTATCTTCCTGCTTCGGTTTTCCCAAACGCCTACAGTATGGGGTTCTTCAAAAGGGTTCTAAGAAGGTTTTTACAGGGTCGGCGGCGCGAGTGTGTTGCCTCTGGTGTCGCAAACGTTCATAGGCTGCGGTGACCACCAGTCCTTCTGGTGGGCCGTATGCTTGTCTGCCACCTCAGTGGTATAAAAAATAAAAAAATAAATTAACCTGCAGATTTTTAGTAATGAAAAATACTTAGCTTTACAAGGTGACAATACGTCGACACGTGTTACGCCTGCACACGAGGCATCATAAAGCTGATTGGCAGTAAACGAAAAGAGTACTCGAACGAAAAGTAGATAGTATTCGAACTCTTAGGTGCGGCCGCGGTGGTTTTTTCTTTTAACATGAGGGAAAATCCATCATGGATGCTATGACGGACTCCTACCAACTAAAAAACCTCACGTAACGGCCAACAGCCTATGGTCGGGAGCCCCGGGTCAGACCTCGAAAGGATGTCCCAGGACAGGCCGCGGTGGTAGCCAAAGTTTGTCGGGAATCCTGGGACATCCTTCCGAGGGCTTTCGAACATAATCAGTGGTAGAACAACGTGTGCTTTTTGCTTCAAAAACCACACTGATTTTCAGACGTAAAAAGAAAGGTCTAGTTTGGAATCAAAAATTGGGACGAAACCCAAACTGACAGAAAAGGCCGCGGTAGCGGACAATGTCCCTGGGGTTATACTTTTGAAGGCTTACCCGGAACTCAGGTCCGGAGGCAGATAGATAGGCACCGAATAATTTTAACCGGTAGGAGTCCGGCATAAGGATTTCCACACATGAAAAAGGCGGCTCTTTTACTTTTCGCAGGAAGGATATTCGTTGTCAAGGTTTCAAACTTTGGTAGCTGAGGCCGATTATTTTAAAACATTTCTATTTAAACAAAAATCA
The DNA here is from genome assembly GCA_933228765.1 of Miltochrista miniata. Taxonomy (NCBI): domain Eukaryota; kingdom Metazoa; phylum Arthropoda; class Insecta; order Lepidoptera; family Erebidae; genus Miltochrista; species Miltochrista miniata. The sequence goes on from OW121755.1 coordinate 25,869,163, forward strand.
CACAAAGTAAAATTTTAACACAGGAAGACAAAGTATTACGACATTATAGTATGTTAAATGATTAGCTTTTGTCTCAGTCACGGTCGAAGGCTAACCTACTGGAGATGTGTATATCTCTAAGTACGGTTTACTGCAGTCATTGCCATCAGCCTACAGTCCACTGTAGGAGGTAAATCTCTTCAATTTTTGCACACACAAGGTCCTGAGCTTTCCACATCCAGATCTTCTAGCTACCCCCGGGGTCATCGCTATCTACCTAGGATTACATTTTGATAGGGAGTAAGAAAAACTCTGTTCCAAAATGCTAGTTAGATAATTGAACGAATCACATTTATTTCGTTACAGTAGTTTTCCTAAAATTAAAATTGATTGCCTGTTTTTTGATATAATTAAGCATAATATACAGAAAACAGGGCTTAGACACTAGAGTGGAATGACGCTAAGCTGACACTTGAAGGTATTAGGTAATTAAAAGTTTCTACCCACTGACTATTGACAAATAATTTCCCTACCTGCAACCTTGTTGACTTCATTAACATAATTAATTACTTGAATAATAATCACTGCTCTGTGACACCATTGCTTGTATTAAGAAAATAAGGTAATTGGGGTCTTAGAAGGTTTTTACGGGGTCGGCAGAGCGTGTGTTGCTAACGTCTATAGGCTACGGTGACCACCAGTACATCTGGTGGGTCGTATGCTTGTCTGCCACATTGTCAACGTAGAGTGATTGGTCCACCGCCACTGGTGTAGGTACAGCCACAAGCACCTGACAGCTAGCTAACGACGACTTTCCACCATTGACGGTGTCAAAGAGCTCGAACCCCTTGCGGATCACTAAGCTTACGACTCCGTTTTAGGGAATCGGCACATTCGCCTCCTACCATGCCCCTGTAAATATGCCCGTTTAAGATGTTTTTTATTCATACTCTTTGAAAAGTAATCCATTTTGACTACCTGAAGCAGTTTTCAGTAAGTTATCTCAATCTCGTTTTACAAAACCTAATGAAATCATAATAGGTAGTAAATTTTCAGCCTGAAAACAATCGTAAAAGCTGATGTAAGAAAATCTACAGACGGTAAGCTATAAGTTGCGTCAAGTGTGCTCCAGTTTTAAGATATATTACTTTGCAATTACATATAAATTTTTCAATGTCGACCGATATGGCTACATTTTTTTGAAGGCCGACCACTTACTAAAAGAATGTTGATTTGGGGTAAACGACAATTGGTTCATATATTATTTCATGTCAACAACTTTTACATTTTACTTGTTAGCATTGAATGGTAAGCCTTGTCAATGAAAACGTTGAGAAAGTGTAAAGTTAGCAAAACTTATAAAACTACTGACTGCGCCCCATGGTGTATACTTGTAATTTTTACATATCTTATCACTTACTTAAGAAATTCTGTCTGATTTATTAAAAAGTATGAGTGCTGCTCCACTACCTTGGGTAATAGAGTGATGGATGATACTACATACATCGAAATGTTGACTTTCAAAAGAAAATACATACTTCTATCGGGTGAGCAGTTCCTGATATTTAAAACGTTCAATCAAACAAACAAATTCTGTCCTTTTATACATAGGTAACTTTTGTAAATTTGAATAAAAGTACTATAGTACTTTTCACACTCATCAATTACCTTTACAGGTTGTTTTGATACATTTCTAGACAATATGGAGAGTACCTTCTATTTTGAAAACTATGAACGTTTGTGCAAGAACCTTGTTCGACTCTTCGAGTTAACAAGTTTGAATACTTGGTAGGCTGGACTCCAAGTATTTATGCATAACATAATCAGGTCAGGAACTAAAGCAAGTATTTTATTTGAAGACCCGCTTGAAAATTGAAGCTGTGGTACACAACCTGCTCCTGTTAGACTTGAGGGACGAAATGCGTACCCCTGCCTACCCTAAAAGGAGCGTATAATATATGGAAGCAATTTATTCTTCGACTTGTGCAAAGCTTCACTCAAAATCTACTAGGGATATAATCTATACTCTATACGTACCTACTTATCTATACTAATATTATAAAGAGGAAAGATTTGTTTTTTTGTTTGTTTGTTTGTAATGAATAGGCTCCGGAACTACTGAACCGATTTGAAAAATTATTTTACTGGTTGAAAGCCACACTTTTTGCGGTGAACATAGGCTATATTTTATTCCCGTATTCCCACGGGAACGGGAACTACGCGGGTGAAACCGCGTGACGTCCGCTAGTTTTCGAAATAAAGAGAGAAATAAATAACTGTTCACTTTGTACATAATTCTCACATTCATACCTTGTAACGTAATGACACATTTCTCTTAAAAAGATTTGTAATCTCTAGATCTTCATGTTCAGTACAAATTAATGTAGAACTTTTTAATAAACAAAGATACATTGTTGTGTGAGATGATTCACAGAGGTGTCCGAAGGAAATGAACCAGACGGTGTTTAATGTGATATAATTATTGTATATTGCGTAGAAAAAAAAACCGGCCAAGTGAGACTCGGACTCGAGCACAGAGGGTTCCGTATCAAAAAACGGCAAAACTAAAATCCCTCCTGAGAACCAGCTTCGTGACGGATAGACAGGAAAGACAGACAGACAGATACACAGACAGACTGATAGACAGTCAAACAGACAGCGAGGTCTTTTGAACGTTTTTACCCGGTTTTACGAAACCCAAAAAATCGACCAAGTGCGATTCGAATCGCACATTAAGGGTTCCGAACCAAATAACGGAATAAAAATTACGTTTGTTGTATGTAACGACAAAAAAAACATACGAGGTTTTTTTTTCTTACAGCGGCAACAGAAATATTTACATCTCTTGTAATAATTTCAGCTGTCTAGCTGTCACGCCTGGAGATAGACAGACAGCTTAGCCTCTGTAATAGGGTTCGTTTTTCCCCTTTGTGTACGGAACCCTAAAAATGAATTATTTAAAGAATTCGCTTTTAATACACAACACGCAATGTATTCGTGAGTAAATCTTGTAGATATCTGTTATTAATCTTCGTATCAATCTATGTTTTCCTTTTAGTAGGTACGTTCTTACAATGCTGTATTCTCATGCGTTTAATTCGACGCGTTCATAAAAGTATGCATTTTGTTTTAAATTGTTGAATTTTTTCACACGAACTTAACCTTGCTTAACAATTTTTAATACTTAGGTAAACGATAAAGAATTTGCGATTCTCAAAGAATAATTATATTTGAGTACTAGCTGAGCCCGCAACTTCGTTTACGTCACATAAGGTGTATGAAAGGAGAGGTATTTCTTCATCAGAGTCATCAAGCAGCGTCTGAAACTGCCCTGTTTGCTTAATCATTAAGCCAACACGCCAGTTTAGGTTCACTCACATTCAAAGAAACCCCTACAATTAAAATTTTCAAAATATCTGATTCTTAAAAGAGTTATAACTCTTTTATTTTTTAAACCGATTTACATAAAACAAACGCTAAATGTTAACTGGAGCAAACCTCAACACAATAAAAAAAATCGCATTGCAATCGGTTGAGCGGTTACTGAGATTAGCGTGCACAACCGTACAGACAAACAGATATACAGACATACAGACATACAGACAAACAGACAAAAATTCTAAAAATCATTGTTTTGGGTTCTATTGCGTTCATAAAGCCCCCATATAATATTTTTTCTTATTTATCTTCCATGTACAGACAGCGACGACCTGTTACGATTTTATTATATGTATTGATTTTTGTTAAGGTTGAATTTAAGTAAATATACAAAGTGAACCGATGGACTGGGTTTAAAAGTGTTTTTTCTTCCCTTTGTCCTTTCACGTGCACGAGGGAGACCTGACATCTAAAGGTTTCGTTGCGAGAAATGTAAGGCTTAGAGTGCAGCACAGTTGTCTGCAAACGTAGAATGCTTAGTAGAAAATATTAATTGTTCAAAGTTCAATGCTAGGTACCTAGATCGCCGCCGATTGTCTTTTCGGGTAGTATTTTTTTAGTATTATTATACACACTTCATTTAGTTAGCATCTAGGGGACAAAAAATACAGTCATTTCGTATGATTTCGATAGCAAACAATAGGTACTTACCCATAGAATTATAACGCAAAGAAACCCAATACGCGCGAGCGACGTGAAGCCATTTCATGGCAGCTGATACCGGCTGCCTACATCAATCGGCGCTTTAGTACCGGGCATCTAGTGTCAGTGCGAAGAGCTCGCGTAATTTTTGTCTAAAAATGACATATTGTGCAGTGAAGGGATGCCACAATGCATCTGAAAATTGTTCCAAACACCCAAAGATCACATTGCATAGGTTAGTACTGCAAAATATGTTACATTTTTGTTAAAAACACCTCATTTATAAAAACAAAAATCGTACATTTTAGTGACGTCATCTTCATAGACGGTGTTGCAAGCAATGAGAATTTTTTTTCCCACTTTTCTCTTATTTGCTTCAATATCGGTTAATGGAACTTGTTATAAAAGTAGGGTAGGGTGGGGCTTAAAGGTCCGCGGGTAAAAAGGTCCACCATGCCTATCTCAGACATTATAAATGCGCGAACGAAACAAATGGCAGGCGTATGTAGGGGGTGCGGAAGGGGTACCCGCGCAACCTCGCGCAGTGAGCTCCCGAGCACCGACGAGAGTGTACGCGATGCCGGTGCAAAAAAATCACGTGAGTAAAATTTTTCACGTCACCAATATTTAGTCTGACTTTTGTGCTTATAACATTACAGACCTGAATTTTTATTAAAGGTGCAGTTAAACATATACAGTTTAACGTAAAGCCGTTGTTTTTTGAATTTTCCGTGTAGATTTTTTTCTATAACCTTGAACTTCAATCAAAATACAGTTGGGTATAAAGGTCCACTCTGGACCTTTATGCCCCACGGTGGACCTTTTAACCCTATACAAAATATATCATTTTATGATATTCTTTTCAGTATGCGGAATTACCAGAGAACCACCGAGAGAGGTAAAAAGTCTGTCCAGATCATGCAACGTGCGGCTGAGCTAGTCACAAACGAAAATAAATCCATAGGTACTACCCGTTCGCTCTAACTTTGCCGCTGGCGTAGGGGCGTATACCCGAATTGTTAATTATACGAAGTAAATTGACAGTAGCTAATTTCACTTCGTCATAGAAAATACGCAACATTGTATGAAGAAGTGACATTAGTTGCTGTTAATTTACTTAGTCTAATTAAAAATTCGACTTTAGTATGGAGCCGAGCGGCAAAGTTAGAGCGAACGAGCAGTACGTCAAGTTTGCCGTGACCACGAAATTAGTAGAACTTCTCAGATAAGATTTATTGCACGCCTCAAAGAAAATCCAGAATCACCACGATTTGTTTTGTATGTATTAATTGCGATTCAGATGACGAGTAAAAAGCTCAACTAATTTAGACTGAAATAACGTGCCATAAGCTAAGTAATGTTGTTTAGTTTTTTTTTTATTAAAATAAAGACTGATTGATTTAAAATAGTTTCCTTAGTGAAATAAGCTAAGAAATATTGTTTAGTTTTTTTAATTAAAATAAAGACTGATTAATTTAAAATAGTTTCCATTTATTTACTTGCTGTAATTACCTAAAAAAACTATTTAAATATACTGGTCCTTTATACCCCAGTACTGGTCCTTTTTACCCCACCCGTGGGGTAAAAGGGACCATACGACTCGACTTTAAAAAATGCAAATATCTAGGTTATAGATAGACATTACCTGTGTTCACTTGTTCTTTCTTGTAAATGAAGGATAGCGGTATCCATTGCTAGAAAACTTATTTTTATGAACCTTATACATAAATAGTTACAAGGTAATTTACGTAAAATGGACCTTTTAGCCCCACCCTACCCTACTTATCACATACATAAGTACATATGCTTACGCCTTTACTCCCGAAGGGGTAGGCAGAGGCATTTTATATGCTCACATTTCACCTTTTTAGAATTTGTCCCACGTAATAGGTGGTGAGCCGTAATCGCGTGTTGAGATGGCGCAGGTTTGAATGCCTGCTGCTGAAATTTTTCAAGCCGCCTCAAAAGGCCTTCAACTTTGCTTATTGATTGCCATTTTACAAGAAGCACAGAAACGCTCAAATACATGTCACAAAATAGTCACATGGATGGTCACCCATCCAAGGACTGGCCATAGTGAAAGTTGCTTACTGCAGTGATCGTTTACAGATCACTGAGTACGCGGGGCCACAAGCGCTTTATATCTACTTGAATAATTTTATTTGCAAAATTTTGTGGGTGGGTACCACATAATTTATTAAAATATTGTGATTAAAACAAGTTTATTAATTTAATAAGTAAGGTAAGCCTTCGGAAGGATGTCTGAGGGCTGCCGGCAGACTTAGGCCACCACCTTGGCCTCGCTTGGAGGGTTCGGGTGCTATCCCGCCACTTGGGAAAGGGGGTAGAGCTAGTTACTATTCCACCACCATGAATGCTTCTGGAAAAACGTCGAGTAGTCAACTCGGTCAGGGAGGCCGGTAGTAATAATATATTACTTACTACAACAGTGGCAGACAGGCGTACTGCCTGCCTCATTTCATCAGGCCAAATGTTATGGATTCCTGTAATACTGGTTATCACGAATGCGTTACCAATTTCATAATGCATTTCTTGTGTAATTTTTATTTGATAACGTAAACTATGATTATTAGATTCATATTTATATTATATTCTTTACTAGATTTCCTTCTGATCCAATTGTTGCTGCTCGATGGATAGAACAAATTAGGCTCAATCGAAAAGAAGTTTGTTGGAAACCAACTAAATTTACTAAGATCTGTTCTGACCATTTTGATGATGAAGACAAATCTATTACAAAAGGCGGCTTGAAAAATTGCAGTTCTATGGCTATTTCGGTTTCTTAAATAGAACCTCGAGATAGAGTGATAGACAGACAGACAGCGAGACGGACGGCTGAACCTCATGAATAGGGTTCCTTATTTACCCTTTGGCTACGGAACTCTAAAAGTATATATATGCCTAATAGTAAAAACTTAAACTGTTTATTATACTGGTTAGTAAGTCGTTTTACACTTACCCCCTTATTCATAATCGTTTATTAAACCTATTTTAGTTAAAACACACTTTAAGTCTATTGCTGTCTCTAACCAATGACAGAGTATGGTTAGAGACAGCAATAGACTTAAAATGTGTTTTAACTAAAATAGGTTTAATAAACGATTATGAATAAGGGGGTTAGTGTTTAATTTAGCATTTTTTACATATTAATAAAATATATAAACCATTCTGCCTACCCCGCGAAGAGTATAGCATATAGATAAATAGAGTTAAATGTTAAGTTAAATTAAATGTTGTATACAAACAATTTTATTTTTTTCCCATTTATAGGGTAAATTTTATTTCCTAGCAACATTTTCTGTAAGCTTGTGTGAGTGTCAACGAGTATAAAGACGAGTAGTTTACACCTACATTAATATTGGTTCGGCTTCGCGGGCGCGTACGTATCACTGAGCGACTCTCAGTCTATGTGTAATAAGTCTATGTACTTACCTATATTTTTGGAGGAAACAGCGAAAGCTTAAATATAAAGTAATCTAGGGAAAGTACAAAAACAATATATAACCTTATCCTTTCTCCCTTATCTTACCCTTCTCCTTATACTGTAAGTAGGTACATAGTTAAACGTCAATAGTATTTAAAATAAAACCTACAAGTCAAACAGTTTATATTTTGCGGTTCGTGTAAGAGAATATTTTGTTAAAACAATAACGAGTTAGTTAATCACTGCCGACAAGAAGCTTGGATATGTGAACATTACCTCGTTACTAACAGTTGATGGCTGATTGTGGCCTTTAAACAAGCGGGTTAGCAACTATTATTTACTAGTTCTTCTGCGAAAAGTACACATTGCTAGCACCCAGGAAAAAGAAAGAAAAAACAAAAATTTTTACCCCAGTTTTTACTTGATTTTCCTCCCATCAAGAAAAGCTCTCGACAAAGTTGTATTTTAAATCAAAGAATACGTGTTTGACACACGTGTTTGTTGAAAATTGGTTAAGAAATGCATCCTCTAGACCGGAACTGATTGTCCGCCACTAATAGAAGCGTGAAAAAGCTAATCTTAATCAATTTACCTACTATTTTTCGATCAAAGAACTAGCTTATTTTTTCGAAGTTACTATTTATTATGTACACATCCCATAAGATTTCGAACCCAAAAGAAACCAACTACTCTATATTTTATTGTTTTTTTATTTTTAAAATTCATTTATCGCTGCTTCAATAGCCACATCTGATTCTTGTTAAACATAAAAAATACTTTTACTAAGAAAGTTAGTCAGCTACATTTTGAAAGTTTGAAATTCGTGAGACATGTTACAAAGTGGACAATGATGAAATTTGTCTAACACACACTGTTAGTTGGAAAGATAGGTACAATTACCATTGTTCAGATATAAATTATCCAAACACATTGATACAAAGCTTACACGTACCTATATAATTATAATTAAAACTAGAATATTAAAATGAATAGGTAACAAACTGTCTAGTTAATGAACACTTACCTTAGGAAATGTAATTGTACTTTAAAATATACCTAGGTACCTTACATAAGGTAAAATATTATTTTGCGTGTGACACAACTGCACAGAAAAGTTATTACAATTAGTTATTAAATGCCTCGGTAACAAAGTGGTAATAGTGTACGGGTTTGTCATGTTTCATTTTTGAGTTTTTGTCCCGGGTCGAAGCAAAAATAAATAAAAATCATAGTTTGTTTCGGAATTTGAGCGTTTGCTATAAGTATCTTACTTCTTACTAATGTTATAAATCCGAATGTTTGTGAGTGTGGATGTTTGTTACTCTTTCACGCTCTAACGGCTGAACAGATCTTTTTGAAATTTGGTACAGAGATAGATTATAGTTTGGAATAACACATAGGCTACTTTTTATCCCGGGAATAAGTTCCCACGGGAAGTCCAAGTTTTTCGCGGGCGAAGCTGCGGGCATCAGCTAGTGTATAATAAATATTATGCACGTTGTATTTAGAACATTTTAGTTTTCTTTAAATAATTTAATTCATTGTTATAGGAACGACAGTACGGGTGACATTTTGTTACACGGGCCGCCCTGGTATCTCTCTGATGCTATGCCGGACTCCTACCGACTAAAACCACACGTTTGCTACCTAATTGCCTACGGTTGAGAGCCCCGGGTAAGACCTCGGAAGGATGACCTCAGGACTCCCAACAGACCTCGGCTACCACTGCGGCCTCACCTAGGTGGGGTTCGGGTGCTACAAATTATGTGGCACAAAGCTGTGTCCCACAGTCAAACCGATAACAGGGTATGGTGGGGCCTGTTGAGATGTAAATTAAGGCTGCAATGTTCGACCTTGACAAATTCGAACGATTGCAGCGTACGCTTTTGCCGGATTTCATTCGATTCTAATAAATTACATTACTGTTATAAAATCTAAGGGGTTTTCAGAAAAAATCTAGCTGTAAAATATTGTTCTAAAGACCTATATCAATTTTATGACAAGTCTTTATGAGAATTAATCTCATTTATTTAGATAAAAAAAGTACATTACTTTTTAAGATTTTTGCAATATTTTTCATTTTTCGGGAGCGATTTCGATCGAATAAAGTATTCCTAATCGTGTTTTGATACGTTAAAAAAGCAAGAGTATCTAATAAATTACAATAATATAGTTTTATCAGATCAAATCGAAGAATATTTCCTAGTATAAGGTTCACCCCAAGATGAGTCTCTTTCGCACATACAAGCCTTTAATACAAACTTGTAAAATATTTAATTCTACTAATATTAGAATGTGTATGTTTGTTATTGTTACACAATCAAGGTCAACAAGGATATTTAATAGTCTGGAATAACATTTAGGTTTTTTATTCCGGAAACATGTTGCCACGGTAAGCGGAACTGGAACCGATATCCACACGGGTTAAGCCGAGACCATACTTACATATGTACATGCATATGATCACGCCTTTATCTCCGAAGAGGTAGGCAGAGGCATATTATTATGCCGACATTTCACCTTTTTAGGTTTTGTCCCACGTAATAGGTGGTGAGCTGTATTGCCGTGTTGATAAAGACAGGTGCAGGTTATGACTGCCTGCTGTTGTAATTTTTCAAGCCATAAAGGCCTTCAACTCGACTGTCATTTGACTGGCAACCGGGACCAACGGCTTAACGTGCCTTCCGAAGCGCGAAAATGCTCGCAAATAAGTGTCACAATATGGTCAGGTGGTGGTCACCCATTCATAACCGGCCATAGTAAATGTTGCTTACTGCAGTAATCGTTTACAGAACACTGAGCCCGCGGGGTCGAGAGCATTAGCTTGTAATAACTAAAATTAAAAAAATCTATTTTTTGTACATTATAGAGCAATGTAAATATTCATGCCATTATATCGCTTTTGCGATAACCTTGATTTTTTTATAACCGAAGTAATTATTTAAGAACAAATTGTAGTAACCTAATGGAATGTGTTACCAAAATATTTTAAATGCAAAATTATTATAAACTTTTGTTGCTAGTTTAATATAGTTCTAGGAATTTCCGCACTAGTTAGGAAAAAAGCATATTTTCTGATTTTAGAACTCACAATAATAGTATATCATACAGATCGGCAACTCCCTGCCTCCCACTGAGTAAGCTTCCCCATCCCCCCACCAAAGTTAATTTGTCTATTGCCGTGACAGTACTTGAGAGTGTCACTGCGTTGTATTACTTGTTACTACCTACGTTCTTTGTGCTATTGCTATAGTTTAATTTGTGCTTAGCCGAGGGTAGATTTGGAAAAAAAAGTACCTACATACATGAGATTGCTTTCTGTTCCTTATTATTTTGTTTCCATAGCTAGTGTCCCTAGTATACTCACACACACACATTCAAGCTTAATTCAAGAATTCACATCACGTGTATATTAGTGTGGGTGAAGAAGAACATATTTGTATGGAGTTTCCGCCCTGTGGTTTAACTTAGTGTAAGAATGATCGTTGGGTGCTTTGTACTTAATACTATAAAAAAAATTAGGTAGACTAAAATGAGTGTTAGAAAGAAAGAAAGAAAAACTGTTCATTTCCATACCAAAAATGCGGCGTGCACATAGACATAATTATGCTAAGGATTAAACTATAGGTTCCCGTTCCTCCAATAAACTATGAACGCCCGGAAAACGGTCACATCTCAGCGTATGCTGAAACGCAGCAGATTACGCTGACCAGCGCTAATTTTCAGATGTGGCCAGCGAGTTTGTGTAGATGGCACGCCTGTTTATATTATTATGTGTATGTGTGTGGTAATAAAACAAATCAACAAGCATTGAGATATATTACTACGTATAGAGAACGCATCCCGAACAAAAAACGATGCCATTTGCCACGAGTTACAACTAAAGTTCGCTGCAGCGATAAAACAATAAATTAGTCATCTAATCATAGTATAAAATATTCAAGCGCAAGACCGCTTCTTAGTGATAGTTTGTTCACGACCAAAAAGCCTAAAGCGCCGTGCATTTCATGGCGCTTACGCGTTTCCTTCAACGTTTACCAAGAACATGTCACTTGTAAGAAAACACGACTGTAAAAAATGGCGGTTAGATATTAAAAACACAAATTAAATAAATCATGCGAGTTAAATATAAAAGCTTATATCCTTGCGAGTCAAAAGTACTTCCAAGACTTTTATTTTGTCTTCCTTAGTGGTTTTTACAGTATTTGACAACATTTTACGCAAATCTTTTCACTGATGAAGGCGTCACGTTGTGCCGGGTGCTCGCAAGTGACTAATTGACTTATGGTCCGTGGACCATAACGCTTAGCGCAAAATTTTACTTCGGGATGCGTTCTCTATACGTAGTAATATAATGTCTCAACGCAATGTCAACAAGTAGGTAGGCTTTTTAGGGTTTCGTAGCCAAATGGCAAAAACGGAACCCTTATAGATTCGTCATGTCTGTCTGTCTGTCTGTCTGTCTGTCCGTCCGTGTGTCACAGCCACTTTTCTCCGAAACTATACGGCCTATGCTATTGAAACTTGGTAACTAGATGTATTCTGTGAACCGCATTAAGGTTCTTATATAACACTAAAAAAAGCAGTAATTTTTGGGGGTCCCCATACTCAGAACTGAAACTCAAAATTTTTTTTTTCATCAAACCCATACGTGTGGGGTATCTATAGATAGGTCTTCCTAAATGCTGTTGAGGTTTCTAACATCATTTTTTTCTAAAGTGAATAGTTTGCGCAAGAGGGACTTCCAAAGTCGAAAAATGAGTGTCCCCCCCCCCCCTCTAACTTCTAAACTAAGAGAGTGATAAATTTAAAAAAATATATATGATGTACATTGCCATAAAAACTACCAACGAAAATTGGTTTGAACGAGATAGAGCTGGTAGTTTTTTTTTAATACGTCATAAACCGCAATTTTCGGTTAGAAAAATCACTACCACTGCGAACGTGTAAAAACATCAATCAAAGTTACTACGAACTATAAGAACTTTTATATTATGTTACTTGCTGCTACGAAACCCTTCATGGGCGAGTCCAACTCGCACTTGGCCGGTTTATTTAATGTTACGAGCAGTGCAAGTATTCTCTTATAAACAGCTCAAATTATTCGGTTTCTCAATGTAACTATCCGCATTATTTAGAAAGAGCTTCTTTTTTAAAATTAATTATAATTTTTTTCTAAAAATATCACAAATACCATGAATAAAATGGTGTTCATAATGACTATGAAAGTCATCAATAATTTTTGAAAACGCTTTTTTATGTAGGTGAGAAGTCCTATCTCTAAAATAGTCATAATATAACGGTAGGTCCATACTACAATTTTATCCTAATTAATTACATGTCTAACAATCCCTGCTAATATTATAAATGCGAAAGTAACTCTGTCTGTCTATATGCCTGTCTGAACTAGTTATATTCATTTGTTTCAAGTAAAATGACAATAGTCAACCTCTACACCAGAAATTGCATACCAGAAGGCTAACTCAATAGTTAGGAATGCGTCACAACTCCACAAAAAAGTCCAAAGGATATAAGACTTAAGAGGGTTAACACCCAAATACATGATTTCACGCGTTTGAAACGTTTGTTTCTGAAGAAACTACCAATGTTTAGTAAGTATGATTAATGTGTAAGAGTAATATATTTCCTTGTCTAAAAATTGTTCTAATCAAAATAAACGTGGCATAACTAGGTTTTTATTAAAAACAGTGTTTACACACCTCGTTTGAAGAAATTCACGAAACAAGGCATCTTTGCCAATCGGGTGGTATAAAATTAATTGATGTACACAGAAATTAAAGCTGCTATAAGTATCTTCGTATTGTCTTCTTTAAATCCGCCTAAGAAAATTATACCGAAATATATTTCTTATCACCAAAACATGACAAATAAAGTTTCCAAAAAACGTCGTACTTTGATGAACTTCATCACGATTTTTGGTACACTTCTAGTTTACAAAATGGTGATCTTTTTACATTTACAGACTGATCATGATATCACCAATTGAATACATCAGTAATATTCTAGAAACCTCTTTAAACATATATCTATAATAACGTAATAAAAAGAGTCCTCAAACTCGATGCACGGGCCGCGAGAAATTAGTACCGGCCGAGGCCTTCCAGGGGGAGGAGGTATCACTTTATTTCCCGCGTTCCCAGTCAGGTATTATCGTAATCTTCGAATACTTTGAGTTTACTCAACGCCACTTGATACTTTTTCAATTTTGTCCGCGCTGGGTGATAAACCCTCTTAATGGGGCAATTACAATTATTTTGATTGTGCCGTCATAAGCTAATAAATCAAACAAACAAATAATGGAACTATTGCAACACAGTATAAATTGAATATACTCGTAACTAAACTGTTTAAAATAAACACTCTGGTTAGTATCAGCGTTACATAATGTACCAAGTTACGAGTACAAAGAAGGTCGGTCGCGTTTATGGTAATGTCGTACAATCACCGCTCCAGATAAATGTCCAAGTGCACGAAACGCTGAATAATTGTGTCACAAGCATTACTCGTATCCTATTTATTGCGACTTTGTATTCAAATAGTTGTGAAGGCGAATATTTTTAATAACGTTTATTGTAGGTTGCGAGCTTGTTAGTGGCCAGTTAGCAGTAAAATGCTGGTATTGGTTTATTATTGTTTTAAAATCGTAACGAGGAAATCTAAATAAACGGAAAATATACGGTCCAAGCAACTATACTACTTACTTATTTTGCGTTTTAGACTTCACTGCGAGGACCTTTAACCATTAAGGCCCCTTCCTCACCGGGAGCATTCGCGTGTAATGTAACATATTAGATTCGACTTTGAGCATTACGTTACAACCTACCTCCGTGACCGTCGAGCATTCGCGTGTAATGTCACATTTAGTATAGATTTTTCATAACATCAGCGCATTGATGTTACAAGTTTTATCAAAACGTTACACATTGTATCATTATAAGGTGCGCATTGTATTGCTCGGTTCTCCTACTTCACTGATGTAACCTTGTCTTGTATCATTACAAGGTGCGCATTGTAATGCTCGGTTCTCCTCCCTCACTGCTGTAATGCTCGACTCTGTAACGTTACACCACACGTGAATGCTCCTGGTGAGAGAGCGCCTTTACAAAGCAGTGTGACAAATTCTTAATGTTTTAAATAACATTCAAAGACTCTAAGGTCGAGTTTCAATCATTTTTAGGGTTCCGTACCCAAAGGGTAAAGAACGGGACCCTATTCATGAGACTTCGCTGTCCGTCTGTCTGTCTGTCTGTCTGTCCGTCAGGAGGCTGTATCTCATGAACGGTGATAGCTAGAGAGTTGAAATTTTCACAGATGATGTGTTTTTGTTGCCGCTATAACAACAAATACTAAAAACAAAAACATGCAAATATTTAAGGGGGGCTTCCATACAATAAACGTGTTTATAGCGATTTTGTCTCATATAGTCGGTAATAAGGTATCCTTCTCAATTTAAACACGTTAGTTAATTTGAACATGTCATCAAGATCATTCATTCCCTTTACACCATGCAAATTAAATGAATACTTTAGGAGGTATAGCACAATCAAATGTTGCTCAATGAAATTAATTTCGTGTCGCCATGATTGAACATTATACGGGTCACATACTAACTTATTTTTCGACTTTCATCGTAAATATTTTTTCTTTAAAAAGTAAACAACGCTTTCAGCAGATTACTTTAGGTAGGTGTAATATTTCAAAGATAGCTATTTCATAATAGTAAACAAATAGTCCATATTTTATATTTTTCTCCAGTATAAACAATTTACGTACAAACACACAATTTATGTTGTAGACGTAGATATCGTGTTTATAATGTCAACATTAAAATGTCATCAATATTCTGAAAAAGAAATGAAACATAGAGTTCACAAACTCTTTTTGAAATATATACTGTACCTACCGTAGAGGATCTATACAAGGATAGTTAACACTATAGAGCAACGCGAACTGTCTAAAGACGCGCGTTGTATAACACAATAGAGCAACGCGAACTGTCTAAAGACGCGCTTTGTATAACACTATAGAGCAACACGAACTGTCTAAGGCGCGCGTTGCTCTGTGTTAATAGGTAATGAGGGCAACAGTAGACGCTTGAAATACTCACAGAATATCGAGCAGTGTATTTTCATAATAAAATAATAATTAAAACAAAATGGACCTTTACTGGGACACCCTTTCGAGAGCTTACCCGGGGCTCCCAACCGTAGGCTGTTGGCCGTTACGTGGGGTCTTTTAGTCGGTAGGAGTCCGGCATTTCATCCATTAAGGATTTTCCATCTCGTTAAATAAAAAGAAAAAAGGGGGGCTCCCATGCAACAAATAGGTACGACTTTTTGCTGTTTTTTGGTACGGAACCCTCCGTGCGGGAGTCCGACTCGCACTTGGCCGGTTATTTAATTTTCGTACGTAACTTTCGTCTAATCGTGCATCAAGTCTGAGTAAGTCCAGCATGCAGGTGGTTTATACTAATAGGGTCTAATCTGTGGTTTGGAGCTCCCGGAGTTCCGAGTGGGATTTCTTCACACAGATATTAAATCTTAGTCATAATAAAGAAACTAACTGTGCCATACTTTGGATATTATACTTCAGCCACCAACGCTATCCAACAGGATACTCTGTTTAGCAAAGCATGGAAGAATGAATTGCCCCAATTATGGACCGATCATGGTGTAAAATGATGGTTTACAGAACACAGCTATTGGAGCTGCGAGCACTTCAAGACAAAAAATATTACATATGAAAGGATTCTATATTGAATCACGCATCTTTTTGATAGATTTGTCTAGACTATGAACAAAGAAGTAGGGCGTACAAGGTTAATTCTATTCGCTTCTCGTAAGAGCGATCATCTTTTGATGAACATATTAAAGTATTAATATTTTACTTTTAAGCTTGTTCCTAATTACATCGAAATTATATTAATGTTTAACTCAAACCATCCAGTCCTGTTTCGTTAATTTTTTTGAAGATTAATTGTTTTTGTTAAAGATTGTAAAAAAATAACTTTACTTTATTCGAATTCTAAATACTCACGATAAAGCTAAGACGCACACAAACTAATTAATTATAATATTCAGAAAAAGAATACCCAGTAGCTCCCATATTTTCCATATTAAAATTCCCACTAAGTTCTTCCACTTTTGTAAAGACAAGTTACTTCTTTTTCTTTCTCTTCCTGTTGTGATTTCTCGGTTTGACAATTTCGTACTTTGGCAAAATCCAGTACTTTTGAGACAGGAGTAAGTAAATATCTATAAGTGTCTTTTCGTGTATTCACTTTCATAGAATCTTCAAGTTCTAAATTTTTAATGTTGTGGATATTTTACTGTCTGGAGCTGTCTGTGGAATTTGTTGAGGAAACCAAAATAGACGCGTTTCACTGCGTTATTTAATTTCTCAACAAAAACTTCTGTTTTATGATAACCTTTTATGTTAAATAATCTTTTAAAAAAATATTAACATAAACAATAAAACACTAAAACTTAAGCTAATTAAAAAAAAAAAATCATACATCGGATTGACTTCCACGTATCTCAAGTTCCTGCAAAATTCCAAAGAAATTGCATATGGCAGTGAATTTGAAAAAGTTATATAAGTAACAAGTACTTAGCCTAAGTAGGTCAACAAGAATAATATCTATACATATAATAAAATGATAGAAAAGTGAAAACTGTACATTAGATATATAAAAAAAAATACTCGCTGGGTGTTCTATATAAGATACCGAAGCCGAAAATGTAATTAGAAAAATTTTTGTCTGTTTGTCTGTTCGTCGGTTTGTCAGTTTGTCTGTTTGTCTGTTTGTCTGTTTGTCTGTTTGCTTTGCTTTGTCCGGAAGGATCTCGAAAAGTACTCAATACATTTGATTCAAATTTTGCACAAATATTAACTAGGGGTAGGGTCTTCAAATAGGCTATATATTATCACGCTGCATATCCTAGGGGCTAAGCAGAGCGCAATCAAATTGGCAAATAACATAATTTTCACGCGTACGAAGTCGCGGGCAACAGCTAGTAAAATTGTAAGCACTTACAAATGATTACATTGTGTCACTAACACAAAAAACTCATACACTTATTGATATTTGTTTGGGTAACAAGAAAATTGAAAGGGTAACTAATCAAAATAATCTAGTACTTACTTAATAAAGTGTTTTTTTATTCCGTTGGCAACTCACATCTAGACCAGACTAATAAGGTTTCGGTTTGCAAAACTCTTTTATCACTGTTTTCTCAATAGCATTCGTTTTACTTTTAATTTGCTTCGTTTTGGTGCATAGAATATAGGTATTGAGTCTATCACAATGTTGACCTACTACAGTCTTCTTATTATCATATAACTTTCTTTGCAAAAAAAAAATCCATGACTAGAAATTGATGATGTCACCGTTAGATTGAAAATGAAAATATCTTTAATAATATAGGTATAGGTAACATAGTAACACTTGTGAATATCACAATTTTTGATTCTTCATTTACAGCCAGATTCTCAAGACAAGAGATGACTGCCTCTGTGGCGCAATTGGTAGTGATACCGCCTGCAGCGCTGGAGGTCGTGGGTTCGATTCCCACCGGAGACAAATATTTGTGTGACCCATAAATGTTTGTTTCAAGAGTCTGGGTGTTTCTATGTATAATATGTATGTATTTAAAAGTATATAAGTATTAATATCCGTAGTCTGATACCCATAACACAAGCAGGTTATTCCTAGCTTACTTTGGGATCAGATAGCGTTGTGTGAAATGTCCGTGAATATGTCTGTGAATATTTAAGAGCTACCTATTGTCTTGAGAATCTGGCTGTAAATGTAGAATCAAAAACTGTGACATTCATAAGTGTTACTTTGTGGCTCTACAGCCTGTGAAAAAGAATCTGGCAAGAAAACTCACGGCCAAAATTGTTATCTACCTAGCGAGAAGAACACAAAAATAAATGGCATTAAATTAGTTATTCCGACATTGGGAATCAAAAGACTAGCTTTATTGCCAGAATCATTTGATTTCGGTGAGCATTTGAACATTAAAAACTTTTATTGCACTTTTTATCTGATGGTGTGACGATGACAAAGTACAAATGCCACCACTCCTGACTGTGACATTTACCTAGTACCTACCCAATGCTTAGAAAAGAAAAGCTCGAATAAACCTTATTCTAATCTCTGGCTAGAGTGGCTATTAAGGACAACTATACGCTTTAAACACAGAGAGAGCCATGTCCAGTAGAGAGTCTCAATCTCATAATTTGAACTGATACTTTACAAAGCGTTACGTTGCATATGGCCTGATATTCTTATTTTTATTACCTCAACGACGTGAATTTTATCAATATATTTTTTTAAACAGCAAAGCAGATGCTCTACCTGATTACGGTTATACAACTGTTCTTATAAGTAAATTTTGTTTTTACGAACCCAATTTTAAGCGCCACACTTAAGCTCAATAGTAATAAAACCACGATTTTTTATGCAAATTATTCGTAACGCCATCTCCTCATTTACTTAACAGATGCCGATTGAGTGAATGACGTAATTGTTTTAACGGTTACCCCAGAACCACACAGCAAAATTAATCATAGTAGTGATTCCGTACACAAGCTGTGAACATTATGTACCTATTTAATTATGCATAATGGTCGTTTATCCGGTACATTGTTTTGAAGTGCTTGTCAAATAATGGGATGATTATTCTCACACATCCCAACTTCACACCCAACTTTCACGACTCCTTACGTAACGATTGCTACAGTTTTTTCGTCGATTCCACTTTTATTACGAACGGCCTGTACCAAGGCCGGTAAAATAAAGTAATTCTTGCGTCGGAGTCACGAAAATATGAGACCACTCAAAAATATTTGACGAAATTCGTGATATAGAGCGCGCCGTAACATTTTATAATGGAATTTCATTTCCTTTTTAGTCACGGCGGCGATAAAAAATATTAGATGAAGGATTTTTTCATATTCCGTGCATAATTCGGAACTAGCTGCCGCTGCCATTGAAATGTTTGACGAATTTTATTAATAACAGGAATAGTTGCAAGAACCATTCCCAAAATATGACAGAAAGTATGTATTTTGCAAATTTTGCTCTATATTTTTAAAAACGTGTGATACATTAATGTGGAATATATTGTTGTAATAATAATTATTATTATTAATAACGACTAAAACATTTTTGTTTCTTAGATACCGGATGTTAAAGATTTTCAAGGTAACAATTGTGAACGTCCTGGTTATAAGAACCAATAGTAATTCGTTACACAAGGCTGCAGCGCTTTTTCTGGCGAGTACTCATTTAAAAATAAAAGTCGGGTTTCAAAAGAATTATGTGAGACGTAATTTTTGTTAATTCCAATCGAAACACACTTTTCTTTTGAGAATAATCTCCTGGGCTCAAGAGAGACATTTTATTACCCAAATAAATGTGAGCCCTGTCAGTCGTTAAAATTGCCGTGCTTAATCCCCTGACCAATACATACATAGTCACGCCTTTATCTCCGAAGGGGTAGGCAGAGGCAAATTATACGCCCACATTTCACCTTATAGTTTGATGTCCCACGTAGTAGGTTGTGTTGAGCCTTTTGCCGTGCTTGAACAATAGTGCAAAGAAAAGACGAAACCGATTAAATTTTATACAGAGACGAAATAGAGCGTGGTGGGAAAGGACCCAGGCTACTTTTTTACTGTGGGAAACAGGCGAGCATTAAAGTATTAGTGAAACTTAGTAAACCTCCCTGGATCGCCCTAGGGTATCCTTACGAGGACTTACCCGGGGCTCCCAACCGTAGGCTGTGAGGCAGGATACGTGAGGTTTTTTAGTCGGTAGGAGTTCGGCATAGCATCCATGTCGGATTTTACCTCACGTAAAACAAAAAAAAAGCTCCTCTGGATCCATTTCAAAACGTCTGTATATGTCATAGCTTTGCGGCATCTACAAATTTCAATTTATGAACAAAACGACGTCCTCTTTAACTTGTATTACATTACTATTACATTATCTTTGGTATTACAAGAATCTATTTACAGTCAGTTTGGAATATTATTGCATGGTTAATCAATTAATTAAATGATCCATCGACTCGTACAGACAGCTAAGAAAATAGTTTACCAGTTTTGAAATAAATAAAAAAAATAAATAAAAGTTTTTGTGAGATCTAATAGTAGTATGTTTTTTTTATTGCGACCCGTGATCATGACTATGCCGCCAAATATACGAGCCAAATAGGCAGGAAGACAGACATTCTTCTGTCATTCGGTTTATACAAGAAGGAAATTTAATTTTAGCCCCTCTCTATAAAATAGAGTGCAGAGGGGCTTAAGTCGAGACTCTGTCTGTAGTCTGTGACTCTGTCGCATTAAACTACGTCACTAGGTCACGTGGATCATCTGTTCAAAGTTTGAAATAAAACAAAAATGACAACGTCAATCGGATTGAACTTTCACAATAAACGTGTTCGAGAGGGGCAGTCTGGTGAGAACGATCTCACGGGTTTCTTGTTTCTAACGGAACAAATACCTAAAATTTTAAGTCGTGGATTAAATTATGTCATTTGGATCTTTTAATTTTTTCAAATAAAAACAGTTCCGTTGTAGACTCCATTTTTACTGACCGTACATGTGCCGTTATTGTGTATGCGATTATATGAAAGCAAAATGCACCTTAACCAGTCTGTTTAGTTTTTTTGCGGGCGTGGTCGATTGTTGGATAACATATCGCTGATAATACAGTAAATTCAGGGATAGTAATATATGCTTACGTAGTCAATATCTTACGAAGTATTGTATTACATGTCCCACGTAATAGACGGACTTTTGCCGTAATAAAGGTGTAATATGGGGTATATCAAGGTCTCCGGTGTTTTTACGAGTGAAATTCTTCATTTCTATTGTGTCGGACTCCTACTTACTAAAACAACAAGGTCCTCTTCTATCTGCCTACGGCTACGAGAGTTCTGGGTACGCCCTCGGAATGGTAACCCAGAAACCCCCGACACAGGCAACTGCGATGACTGCTGAACAATGGACAAGTCAAAGACTCAGGTGCAAGAATGACAATCCCAAATTGCTCGCCAAAACTGTCAAATATTTTTAGCTGGGGGAAAAAAATAGGAGTCTTATGTCGAAGATCGTGAGAAGTGTAGGCTTCAAATGTAATGGCCGCCCGGACTGAGGACCAATGTCAGAAGGCTAACGTGACCTCAATCGCTAGACGTCACCATGATTTTCCATCAGGAGGGTGGTGTCAATTTGGTGAGCTTAAAAATATCTTGGATAATGTTGATAGAAACGTATTCTAGTCTTGTGAACAAATCTCTATTAATCTGTAATTTTCACGAATGTTCGGAATAATTTAAGTTTTACCTTATACAATAACTTAATGACACATAGCGTTATTATCGTAACTGTGAGGAAAATACCATACTATGCCATGGTGGTCAATTTGGCGAGCTTAAAAAATATCTCCGATTATGTTGATAGAAACGTATTCTAGTCTTCTGAACAAATCTCTATTAATCTGTAATTTTCACGAATGTTCGGAATAATTTAAGTTTTATCTTATACAATAACTTAATGACACATAGAGTGTTATTATCGTAACTGTGAGGAAAATACCTTAGGACAAGTACTCTAGTTAGAGACATAATGCAATACACAACATGTTACCCAATACCGTCATGTTCAACCTAATTGTATGTGATTTAAATAACTGTACCGAGAGTGATTAATCTCTTCTTGGTCAGTAATAGCAGCTGATTCACCAATCTGTTGGCAAGTTTGTGTCGATAGACGCTAGTATCATGTCCTTGTGAGGTAAACGTATCTAATATCAATTATTAGTACGTAATACTGTTATTTAGCTACGCTTTCGTACGCTATAAAGCGGTTTTTATTATCCGATGTCTCATTCTGTAGGTGGTTAAGAATCTTGTCTATATTTCATGATATTTCAACAGACAAGCAGACAAGACATCTAAGCGTGGACTATCTATTTATGATTATAAATAGATAGGCCACGCTTAGATCAGATGTCTGATTACCATAGTATCATTATCATAATTTTATTATCATTGTATCATATCATAGTGAGGAGTTACTCGCAGAGAGTGTTTATATTATAATACTAGCTGAGCCCGCAACTTCGTTTACGTCACATAAGGTGTATGAAAGGAAAGGTATTTCTTCACCAAAGTCATCAAGCAGCGTCTGAAACTGCCCTGTTTGTTTAATCATAAAAGAGCTTAATGATTAAGTCTATTTTAAAACAAATCAGTCCACTGAATTGTTTTAAAATAGACTTAATCATTAAGCTCTTTTATGATTAAACAAACAGGGCAGTTTAGGTTCACTCACATTCAAAGAAACCCCTACAATTAAAATTTTCAAAATATCTGATTCTTAAATGTGTTATAACTCTTTTATTTCTAAACCGATTTACATAAAACAAACGCTAAATGTTAACTGAAGCAAACCTCAACACAATAAAAAAAATCGCATCGCAATCGGTTGAGCGGTTACTGAGATTAGCGTGCACAACCGTACAGACAAACAGATATACAGACATACAGACAAACAGACAAAAATTCTAAAAATCATTGTTTTGGGTTCTATTGCCTTCATAAAGCCCCCCTATAATATTTTTTCTTATTTATCTTCCATGTACAGACAGCGACCTGTTACGATTTTATTATATGTATTGATAAAGTAACTTTATCGTTAATGAATTAGCTTGAGCTCTTTATTCAAGTTTAGTTATAGCTTATTCCAGCAGTTTCCTGTATCTCACACTTCGAGATTGTAAAACCTTTTTCTATACGAAATATGCTTGCGCTTGAAATGTATAATGGGAGCTAACCGGATTACAATAGTGAACAAAATTGTACCTTTCGCGGAAGAAACTGTACCAACAGGCGCCACATCGCATCTAGAGTAACCCAGCAACATTGATAGGTACTATTTTGGTATTGTATTATTGTTTTGTGATCTAAGGAATTGTTTGATATGATGCCCACGGCTACGTTCTAAATAATCCTGTACCAAAACACGAACAACAAATCAACAGCTCAACATCAAATCAGGCTAGATCACCTTGTCAGGTCAAGGTTGTAATTACAGAATATTCAGGTAGAGAATGAAATCAACCACAATGTATCATATTGATTGCTGAAAGGAAGCGTTCAAAAACGGACGTATAAATTACGTGATTAGTTCGAGCTAAACGTTGTTCAACATCTAATAACTACTAATTTCCACATTAATATTCGTTACAGCGCGTGTACGAAATGAAATCATATAGATTGAGGAAGTGGGAAATGTGCCTTACTTAGTTGCAATTTGATGATAGCACGAACAGTTGAGCCATCATCAGTTTTACTTCTGGATAATTGAACGGATCACGGTCTATACTCTTCTTCCGAAGACCGCAGTCCGTTTAATCAGTGGAGAAAACTAACAAATCGGGATCGCACCCTGAAAAAAACTTTGTTGTTTTGTCGATACGAATAGTTTTTGCCCACCACCTGAATAGTTTAGCAGTATAGTTAGTTATCCACTAAATTACTATAAATTATACCCATTTAATTCTTATTCCTCTATATGATAGATCACCATGCACGATTCAGATGAATTGGACTAAATACAAAGAAATTATTACTAACTAGCGGACGTCACGTGGTTTTACTTGCATAGCTCCCGTTCCTGTGGGAATATGGGAATAAAATATAGCCTATGTTCATCGTGTAGCTTCTCAACACTGAAAGAATTTTTCAAATCGGTTCAGTAGTTTCAGAGCCTATTCGATTCAAACAAAGAAACAGACAATCAAATCTATCCTCTTTACAAATAAGTTTTTTTAACACGTACATAATAAACAGTGTACGTACATCGATTTTTATGAAAACCACTCCTTTACATCTATCCTAAGTACTTGTTCTCGGTGGCGCTGCCAGGGAGTATGCTTTGCAGCAGAGCCACATTTCTCGAGAAATCGAGGCCCAGCGGACCCTGCTCCACCAGGAATCCGTGGAGACATGGAAGGTGCGACTTGAGCAACCAAAGGGGGGATTCGCCACAATCGCGGCCGTCAGACCGGTCATGGACGAGTGGCTGGAGAGAAGACACGGTGCTCTCTCCTACCGGTTGACACAGATGCTTGCCGGGCACGGTAGCTTCGGTAGGTATCTGTGGCGAAAACACCGGGAAACCATGGCCGAGTGTCAGCACAGCGAGGACCGCAGCGACGACACGGCGCTCCACACGCTGGTGGAGTGCACGGCGTGGGCACAACAGCGCCAGGTCCTCGTAGTGGGTTTGGGCGTGGACACTCTCTCGCTCGAGACCATGGTGCGAGCCATGCTCTCCAGCAGGAGTAAGTGGGACTGCGCCGCCTCTTTCTGCGAGCAGGTCATGCTCGCGAAGGAGGCGGCGGGCCGGGTGCGGGAGAGAACTCTCCCACCCGAGTTCCGCAGTCGGCGCCCTGGGCGCCACCGACGTGTCTTCGCCGAGGACTATCGGCCTCCATGACCGGGGGTCTGAGGACGGTGAGAGGGCCGCTCACCGTCCTTACAGAAGCAGGCCCATGACGGCAGCGTGACGTGAGCAACTCACGCACGCCCCCCCCTTAGAAGCGGGGTCACACCCGAAACCCCCCATAGACGCGGGATTGCACCCGAACCACCCCCTGGGCGAGGCCGCATTGGCGGCCGTAGGTCTGTTGGGAGTCACGGGACATCCTTCCTGAGGGCTTACCCGGGGCTCTCAACCATAGGCTGTTAGGCGTGGCGTGAGGTTTTTTAATCGGTAAGAGTCCGGCATAACATCCCATGAGGATTTTCCCTCACGTTAAACAAAAAAAAAAGAAAAAAAGCAGAGCCACATTCAACGGACATTATTCCTCTATTCCGTATGCGTACATTTTATCTTCTATATATATAAAAATCAATGCCACTTTTCGTTGTAATTATTTAACTCAAGAACGGGCTCACCTATCCAAACCAAATATTAAGGCTTTGTTCGGACTATTTAGTAGATGGTTTATGTGAAGTTTGCGCAAAATCGGTCGAGTGGTTCTTCATTTATCACGCAAACGAAGTTGCGCGGGTCAGCTAGTACATTATAAATATTAGTATAGATAAAGAAAGAATACTTACTAAGACATATTTACTGTGGTAACAGTAGCTTTTATAAATAATAGCTAAGACAGGCGAGACGGAGAGACAAAAATCTCACAAACGAAGCGACGCAAACGAATTTTGACTGGTTTTTTTTTCATTTATGATTAGTTACGTTAAGATCACGGCCCAGTTTAACGAATTCTTTCTGTGTCATTTTAAAAGTGAATCTTGTTCGAAATCTTCGTTGAGAAATAACGATGGCTTTCTTATTTTACTCCTCTTATAAATAAATAAATAAATATTCACGGACATCTCACACAACGCTATCTGATCCCAAAGTAAGCTAGGAATAACCTGCTTGTGTGATGGGTATTAGACCACGGATATTAATACTTATGTACTTTTAAATACATACGTATTATACATAGAAACACCCAGACTCTTGAGACAAACATTTATGGGTCACAATAATATTTGTCTCCGGTGGGAATCGAACCCACGACCTCCAGCGCCGCAGGCGGTATCACTACCGACTGCGCCACAGAGGCAGTCAATATAATAATAATATTCCATTCTATTCTATTTTTGGTTATGGCTTTCTGCCGGGGCCGATGCCGGCAACTCCGCCATAATAATATTTTATAGGTACCAGTTATTAGCCGTGACTTCATGCGGGTATAAAACTTGCCATTCAATAATATTATAAACTTGCTGACCCTCGCAACTTCGTTTCCGTCACATAAGGTCTATGAAAGGAGAGGTATTTCTTCATCAGACGCCTAGGAGCGTGTGAAACTGTCCTGTTTGCTTAATCAGAAAAGAACTTAAAGATTCAGTCTATTCTAAAAACTGAATTATTTTACAATACCGTTAATCTTTAAGTTCTTTTATGACTAAGTGAACTCGCCATTCTAGAATGACTCTTGCATTCAAAGGAATCCGTAAATAATAGGTTTAGCGAAAGTTGAGATGTCTCTAATTTCTGAACTACGTAGGTAACTCTCAATATTGAAACTTGTGTGGAACAATCCGTATAGTACCTACTCCCTTTATAACCTAAACCCATTTTGTCTTTCATTCCCTCTCCCGGGACAACCGCGCAAAATATCGGGATCAAAAGTATCCAAGAACCTTCCTCGGACTATGAGCTCGGAATGTACCAAGTATCATTCAATTTGGTTCAGTAGTTTCGGCGTGATACTTATTTGGGAAAGATCGTAAAAATAGGTGGATAGTTAGCACATAAAAACATAGAAATTGATGATTTTTATAGTTTTTAATTTGTCCAGGCAATTTATTTTGATTCTTTTACACACAATCGTGTAAACAAATACTTGATTAATCATGAATTTAAAAAAATAATTTTAAGAGTTCAGTACAAAAAACGACTAACAGATGGCGCTCATCGATTTAAATTCAAGATAGCGTTTGGTTTCCTAAAAGTTTATATAAAGATGTCATCTGGCCTACAGTTCACGAATTTATTATATGATAGCGTTTGGTTTCCTAAAAGTTTATATAAAGATGTCATCTGGCCTACAGTTCACGAATTTATTATATGAATAGAAAAATAGAAATAGATATGTATAGACATAGATGGGACATGAAGGACAGGAAGAGCAAGAGGGTTGTTCTAAATTTATTTTTGCTGAGAAAATCCACCGTATCTTCTTATGGAATCAATGGAATTCGATCGTAAATGTAATTAAACGTTTTTAATTCTATTTGCTCCACTTAATTTTGAAATATCAATGTTTTTCTACTAAAAACAAAAATAATCTCTATTATCACTTATCAGTACGTTTCCTCTGTAAATACGAATAATAATTATTTTAAGTTGTAATTTTCAAATAATGTATTTGAAAATTCGCTGCATTCTCTTTTTAATATCTTTGTTTCTTGTTTCAATTGTTTTTATTTTGTTTTATAAAATAATTTGACTTGACGTTTGTAGATGACCTTATGATATGCGTGAAAAATTTTTTTGAAAAGAACTAAATGTATTCCAAAAACCTACCAAGTGCGAGTCGAACTCTCGCGCAGAGAGTTTCGTACTAACCAAAAACTCGTGTTTTGTATGGGAGCCCTCCCTTTTTTCTGATTTTAGAATTTGCAGTCATAACGGCAACAGAAATACATAATCTGTAAAAATTTCAGCTCTAAAGCTATCACGGGGTACAGTCTCATAACAAGAGCATGCTAAGAGCAAGTACTATCATAAGACTTTAACTGATTGCTCCAACAAGCCTTTGAAGATGTGGAAACTAATAGTGGAACTTACTGGAAAAAATCTTAAACCTGATGACGGGCAGACAGACAGACAGACTGACAGTGAAGTCACATGAATAGGGTGCCATTTTTACCCTTTCGGTACGGAATCCTAAAAATGTATTCCACTTTTAGTTCACCTTGATGGCATAACACCAAAATTACTTTAATTTTTGAATTTCAAAATACAGGTTTTAGGTAGGTACCTAGTTTGAATTTCAGAGTACCTACCTACCTAATTTAATGTACCTACATCATTACCAATTAACAGTGGCATACCTTTTGTTCTTTATTATGTAACTATTTTTGAGAAATAAAAATGTTTTATTATATTTCTTCTTTTTTACAAAGAATGACGTAATCATACTATGCAGCCTTTCTGTGCCAGAATCAGTTTAGTAAAAAAAAATTGTATCAACCTTTTTGGTAAAACTATAACGAACAAGTTTTTGATGAATTGATTAAACGGACACTACTTTTACTTCTTGTGTAATAGTATTAATAAAACATCTATTTAATTATTCAATTCATGTTTTTACGAAATGGCAGTTAAAATAATGTTTTTGAGGTGAATTAGATACAAAAATTCACTCACGTAAGTGACTGTTAAACTTTATTAGTCAACTAGCGGACGTCACGCGGTTTTACCCGCGTATTTCCCGTTCCCGTGGGAATACGGGTATAAAATATGTTCACCTATGTTCACCGCAAAGAGTGTAGCTTTCCAACAGTGAAAGAATTTTTTAAATCGGTCCAGTAGTTACGGAGCCTATTCGTTACAAACAAACGAACAAAAAAAACAATCTTTCCTCTTTATAATATTTGTATAGATTAGTATAGATAACATCAACTTTATTATGTTCTAGATTTTTACTGAAAGGCTATTTTTATATTCTTTAACATACACACATACATATATTCACGCCTTTATCCCCGAAGGGGTAGACAAAGGCATAGTATACGCCCACGTTTCACCTTATAGTTTTATGGCCGACGTAATAGGTGGTGAGCCTATTGCCGTGTTGAAATGGCCAAGCACAGGTTGTGACGACCTGCACTTGAATTTTTTTAAGCCGCTTATAAGGCCTCAACCTGTCCTAACGATTGTCATTTTACTGAAAACCGGGTTTCATTTCAATTTTGCCTTCTCTACGAAATGGATCGTTTTCCGAAAGTGTTCCCTTAGTCGCCTCTTACGACACCCTCGGGATGAATCCTGGTAGCGACATTATGTACTCTTCCCTGTCGGTACACGGGGGTATATTCGTTAAAGTCACAGGAAATAAAAACAAAATAGCGATGCAGACTTTTATCACAGAAAGTGTAATAAAACTAAGAGATTAATCAGATAACGTGTAAACTCATAATTCACTCAGGCACTGTTCAAAATCTGCTCCAAAATCACAACAAATGCACAATACAGAAACATCAAAAACTATTTCACGAACGGGATCAGTAAAAGCGTTCGCATATTTAAATACAATAAAAGTATGAGCGGTGAAACAACATGTCGGACGTTTCGGCCACCTGATAACATCAGATACATTTCTATTTACACACAATACAAACAGCTAATGTGCAAATAAACGAATACATAGAAGCACACCGTGTTTTGTCATTTCGTGGGAAATGAATAACTCTGTGTGAACTATGGCAGTTGGTAAGCGACGTAATGCTAGGATCACGACATGACACGGTGGTGAAATATGGTTTCATCCTTCGACCAAGTAATAGTATAGACCGGCCCCATCGGGGCCTGAGGACTGTGAGAGGGCTGCTCACCGTCCTTACAGAAGCAGGCCCATGACGGCAGCGTGACGCGAGCAATTCACGCCCCCCCCCCCCTTAGAAGCGGGATCACACCCGAAACCCCCCCAAAGACGCGGGATAGCACCCGAACCACCCCCTGGGCGAGGCCGCAGTGGCGGCCGTGGGTCTGTTGGGAGTTCTGGGACATCCTTCCAAGGGCTTCCCCGGGACTCCCAACCACAGGCTGTTGGGCGTGACGTGAGGTTTTTTAGTCGGTAGGAGTCCGGCATAACATCCATGAGGATTTTCCCTCACGTTAAACAAAAGAAAAAAAAAGACCGGCCCCATTAGTATGGGGTTCTTCAACAGGTGACTTAGAAGGTTTTTACAGGGTCGGCAGCGCGGTTGTGGCGCCTCTGGTGTTGCAAACGTCCATAGGCTGCGGTGATCACCGGTACATCTGCGGTGGGGCCGTATGCTTGTCTGCTACTCTAGTGGTATAAAAAAAATACATTAGTTTTGAAGACGTTAAAATGAGCGCATGTGCTCACGTCGGCGTTATTGTTCCGAAGGTGAAACACGTGTTCCCGAAGTGTAAAACCTACACTACTAACCCTAAATTCGAAAAAAGAATGTTCCTATAATGTGCATGTCGTGCCGCTGCTACAATATCTTTGTGTGTGAACTAGTCTCACTTTTTACAATGGGCGCGCACTAGGCGACAAGTCGCCGTGACATGTCACCGCGACATGTCACCGCGACGTGTCGCCGCGACTGTCGCCCAGTGTGCGCCTGCATCGGGCGACTTGACGCCGTGACATGTCACCGCGACTGTCGCCGTGTCGCCGCGACTCCCCTCTTTTTTTTTTGTTTAACGTGAGGGAAAATCCTCATGGATGTTATGCCGGACTCCTACCGACTAAAAAACCTCACGTCACGCCCAACAGCCTGTGGTTGGGAGCCCCGGGAAAGCCCTCGGAAGGATGTCCCAGAAAGCCGCGACTCCCCTTGCTTGTCGCGGAGTCGCGGCGACATGTCGCGCAGTGTGCGAAGCTTAGAACAAAATGTATGTAATTTGGCGCCCGCAGCTTGTCAACGACAACAACAACAAGACGCCTTTGTTGTCTCGTCAAGAACAAGACGCTCAGTGTGCGCCCACTGTTAAGTTCGTAATGTATGACGTGCGCACATTTAGTTATATTATTACTTGGTCCAAGGTTTTATCACTGAGTTTAGTGCTTCGGTAGTAACAGATTAATAGTAAAGATAGTCATACTCAATTTCTCCGTCCAAGGTTATGTTCCTCTGCTAGTTACCTACTTTTGTCTTGAATTAATTAGATTGTGCTGCTGTGTTTTAACTAAAATAGTAATGTGCAACAAATTCATTTACTTGCTAAAGTGGATATAAACTGCTATACTCTTAGTACACAGAAAAGGAACTTTAGAAAATCCTAGTCACATTCAACTTGACACGTAAATGGTAGTCAAGTGAAACCTGAGGAAGGTCCTGACTAATTTCTGAAAGTAGAGGCCTGTTTTTGACGTGACAACGTCTTATAATTCGATGGGGCCAGCTGCACGCACGAAAAAACATGACGTACGCGGCGTTACCTCGCTCTGAGGCGTTCCATTTAAGGCTGAGTTGTCACGTTCAACTATCGTCAGTAAACCGACTTTACAGACAACCGATTTTTTTGTTTTTTCTGTTGAATGATGGCTACTGCAGTCTCCCAGTGATTACAGTCATATAATATGGTCGTTGCAACCTGTTAGAAACGTCAGACAAGAAAAAGAGCATGATTGTAAACGCGATATCTTAAAAGTATTTGAAGATTGCAATAAACTATGATTATCAACGATGAATATGCCTTAGCGTTGTAACTTAACCTCTGGTTTATCTAAGTGAATACTCTGGACTCTCTTTAGTACCAAACAAAGGCCTCCCAGCAAATGTTTCCACAACATTACATGCTAAATGTATTTTGCCAAAAAAAACCTCCTATGACGTAGAGCCATTGTAGTACACAGTATCACTACGTCATTGGCGGCTTATCGATAGATCAATTTCAATGTGGAATGAGGTACTAAAATTCAATACAGTGTTATTGAATTTTAGTCAATTAATTTTCACTTTAGAGTTAACATTTCCGCCACTCGGTCAGTGGCCTTCCGCTTACAATAAAGCTACCGTGTTTAAGTCTTCAATCAAACTGTCAAAGATGTAAGAGATAATCAAGCAGACACATTTTTCTTTTATTTTGGATCTCACATTTTGTATAGGTACTTCATACATATAATACACTAGCTGACGCCCGCGGCTCCACCCGCGTCAAGTTTTGTTCCCGTGGGAACTTATTCCCAGGATAAAAAAGTAGCCTATGTGTTATTCCAGACTATAATGTACTTCTGTAGTAAATTTCAGCCAGATCCGTTGAGCCGTTTGAGCGTGAAAGAGTAACAAACATCCACACTCACAAACTTTCGCATTTATAATATTAGTAAGATTAAATACTAGTTACAGTAAGGTAATAATTTTGTGCCCCATGTGGCGATGTTAAAGAGTATAAAATGTCGCCAGCCCAATTCATCCCGAATCCCGATGTGTCGTAAGAGGCGATCCATTGCGAGGAGATTGTGGTGAAGCTAAACTCGAAATGAAACCCGGTTGTCAGTAAAATGACAATCGTTGGGCCGGGTTGGCGGTAGGTCGACACAAAGTATGTTTATTCATAGGTAGGATAGGCTGTCCATTTCAACACACGAACAGAGTCCATGTAGTATTTTCCTTACGTTAAAAAAAGCATAGCCTTCTACAATACAATTGACTTGTAACTCTACCGAATTAAGTTTATAATATCAATTCTGGTACATTTATCTTTTTAGTGCAGTACAATCAAAACCTGTATTTATAAACTAATCAGTAGGTTCCCGCTGCTGGTGGGAACCGAGGAAGCAGTCCACAGATGTAGAAGTGAGGATTTAAAATGCAAAACCATAAAATGCAATTGGAACATTATGCATTATTTATATACTGAAAGTACATGACTGTGTATAGATACTGACGTGTTTCTAAAAATTTCGCAAACATTTATTCTTTTTACTATTTTTATTTGAGTCTTGAGTGGAATTAGGTAGGTAGGTAATCAGTTAAACGTATCCTTCACATTGAATTAGTAGCTACAGCAAAAATGCTTCATTATTAGGTCTTCAAAATTATGAATAATCATTAGAAAAGCTGCCTCATAATATTTGCAATAAATAAAAAAATACATCCCGTTATGTTCGTTCTAAGTTATTTTGCATAGCGGAACAGGATTTAGTTTTGAATTTATAATGTACTACACGCGCTTAAAATATAGAAACTGTAACTGCGCACGAAGCTAATTGCCTATATTACAGGAATGACCGTCTGATTTAAAAAAAAAAACTAAGGTCAAAGAAGGTACTTAGCAAGCCAAAATAAGAAAAAAAAATCCAAAACATCGAATAACTTTGGTCGACGGTTGATGTCGCATTTAGCTTAAAAACATAAAAATAAAACATGGGGAGGATTCCTCGTGTACATATATAGTAATGCCGTGTATGTCCCAAAATCCCTTGGGACGACTAGTTACTTCGGCACAAAGAATTTTGCTATGAAAGTTCCTGAAATTATACACAACATCCTGCTTGACGCATATAGCAGGATTGAGAAAGCATGGTTTTTAACGGAACATGCATAATACACATCATCCGAACATTAACAAGATCCTCCAGATAAGCAAGGTGAATAAAGGATCTTCTTTTTATGTCAAACGACTCGCCAGGTCCTGATCTTCTACATAACTTACCCGATTATTTTCCAGGAAGTACGGCTAAAGTGTTCTTTGCTCTCGTTCTTGGGAACCTATCTATCTTTCATGTCAAAAATCGATGTCGTCCTAAAACAACAATAGTTACAACCGTGACCACAAATAAACAGGTAGGTAATCGATAACATACACCTATCTGCATTTATTAATCAATACTCGAACTAATTAAAATGTTTTGCCTAGAGCATATTAATAACCACTGACTTACTTCATGACAGCACAGCCAATAGCGTTCCCATGAACAATACTTATTAATATATTGCACTTATAAGTACAAACACAACCACAGTAAGTAAGATTGATATTGGTAAATACGAGCATCAGCACTTCAATACTTTTTAAGGGCTAATTGAAAAAAAGGTTTATCGTAAAATGAGATTCAGCGTCTTGGCATCATAAAAATGGCAAAGTTGGGCAAAATCAAGATTTTGATTCTAACACGGGTTTTACTGTCTGACCGAACCACACCCTAACGCCCGCTTTCCACTGCGAGCGAGTCGGACCCATTACGACGCTATACTCGTAACGTTGATTTTCGATACATGTCATGTCCGCTTTGGTGGAGCGGAGTCCGTAATGGGTCCGACTCGCTCGCTGTGGAAGGCAGGCATAATTTGTGTGGTTCGGTCAGACTGCACTTCTATCATAGTGGTATAGCTATATAATTCCCTATATACTTGTTAAACCCAGCTAAGGGAAATTGATTGATCAAACTTACGACTCTAGAAGTAGTCCTGGCCAGGTTACTGCCGCTTTACTGTCTGACAAAGTATTGGATGGCTCCTTCTTTAAACGAATAGAAAGCAGTCTTGCCACAACAAAATACCTGTGACGTAAAATGTAGTTGTGAAAATTATATCACATTTTATAACAATTGTAGGCAGGTACCTACTGACATCCGGTTGACCTCCAAGCAGCCTTGCAACACCACACCTTCTAGAGAACAAACCAAAGTAAAGTAATTAGGATTATTATTATATTATTAATGTAGGTATCGCGTTTTTTACTTTGCGCTACAATATCCGGAAATAAACCAACCAACAGTATAAGATAATTTAATTGTTTTTTTTTATTATAGAAAGAAGTACGTAGGTAAAGTAATATTATGCATATTTTAATTCCGGATTTTATTTACATTATTAGTACTTAGTAACTTTATAATACCGAACATTGTAGCTTGCTGCCCATTTACTGTTGTGTTATTCGCGGAATGCAATGCATGAAAAAAGTGTTATTGTTGATCGAAAGCAGATTACCCACTTATTTCTGTTATTGCGTGAAATAAAAATCGCTTGTCTGTAAAGTCGGTTTACTGACAATAGTTGAACGTGACAACTCAGCCTTAAACGGAACGCCTCAGAGCGAGGTAACGCCGCATACTTCATGTTTTTTTCGTGCGTGCAGCCGACTCCATCGAATTATAAGACGTCGTCACGTCAATATCTTTTATAACCAATCTCCCTCATAGGTAATTGATGTTGAGAGATTTGATGATGATAGGTGCCTATTACTGCCTATTGCTGTATTTTTTATTAGATAGGTATCGGTAGTAGGTAATATCAGGGAGTTAATGCGAAATCTAAGCAGGTACTGCATAGATACTGTGTTGCGATGGCAGGAAAATAAGTTCCTTTAGAGATAGGTAAGAACTTTTCTCCTTCTGAGTTACGGAACCTTTCTTTTTACGTGAGGGAAAATACTCAGAGGATATTATGCCGGACTCTTACCGACTAAAAAACCTCACGTAACGCCTAACAGGCTGTGGTTGGGAGTCCCGGGTAAGCCCTCGGAAGGATGTCCCGGAAAGTTACGGAACCCTAGAAAGAAGTCAGTGAATTCGTAATACTGTCATCAGTCTGTGTAATACTATTTCTTGAAATGAGTAGGTACTGCATTACAGCATTCAATTCATTGCAACTTTACAACACAACAAAACTACATTAATTTTTATAGTTGCATTTTTATTTGAGAAAGAAATAAATTATTTAGGAGGTAGTTAATTGGGTAATGATTAGGACAGTGATTTCCGAAGTTAAAAGGGCCATCCACCTATCTAACAAGTCAAAATGGCCCATATCAGAAAAAGTGTTACTAAAGAGAACAAAATGGCGTCTGGGGCACAATTTTATTTTCATATCGGGTAACTAAACGCCTACATTATGGGGTTCCTGAAAGGGAGTCCTAAAAGATTCTTGCAGGATCGGCAGCGCAAGTGTAGCGTGGCGCCTCTGGTGTTTTAAACGTTCCGAGGCCCCGGTGAATACCAGTCCATTGGTGGGCCGTATGCTTGTCTGCCACCTTGTGGTATAAAAACAATGTAACACAAAAATAACGGCTGATGCATTGGTTGAACATTTCGTACATACATACATACACATATAGTCACGCCTTTATCCCCGAAGCCCGAAGGGGTAGGCAGAGGCCAAAATATACGCCCACATTTCACCTTTCAGTTCTATGTCCCACGTAATAGGTGGTGAGCCCATTGCCGTGTTGAAATGGATAGGCGCAGGTCGCCGCGACCCGCATTTGAAATTTTTCAAGCCGCCAAGAAGGCCTTCAACTTGGCTTAACGATTGTCATTTTACTGACAACCGGATTTCATTTCGAGGTTCCCTTCTCGCTCATTTCGAGAAAGTGTTACCTTAGTCGCCTCTTACGACACCCTCGGGGTGTATTGAGGTGGCGACATTTTGTACTCTTTCCCGTCGTAATACTGGACCCCGTCGCCAACTTTTCGGAAGAAGCACAATTTGAACTTCAAAACTAAAGGAAATTGAAGGGCAAAAGTAATGAGCGTCACATCATTCGAAGACCGGGGTCTGGCGTCTAGGGTCCAGAGGTCTATTATTTCTAGGTGGAGGGGATTGGTTAAACCGCGAAGCCAAGCAAACTTGAACATTCCTTTGACCCATGCCTCTTATGTCCTGCAAATCCTAGGAAATTCTGTAGGTAGACCTGTTGTTGACTAGTATCTACTACTGAAGAATTAAGAAATTAAGGGACTTACCGCCACGAAGGTTTCCTTTACCTACTTGGGTGCACCCAATTCCTGAGATTCTTGACCGTAGACCACAACTTCACAATCTCCGTATGATTTGACCGTTAGAAATACAGAACGAGGTCTAATTGACGATCACCAGCAAGTTTTCGACTTATTTATCGCACATCAAGAGCGTCGCGAGTTCGTACGTTCAACAGCGGCGGCGATAACAGCTTTTTTTGTTCTACCGCGCTCCACGAGTTTATAAAGCGCGGCGCGGTTATTAGGTTTTTGAGACTTTGAGTGGCGGGAAGATTTAAATTTGGAATAAATAAGAATTATAGTAGTGATGTCGTAACACTAGGGTACAGAGCTCAGCGTGAAGATACAATGTCTAGGGTCCAAACTACATTGAAGGGTAGAGCATCTAACACAGGTTCTGTGGTTCAGGTTCCAGAAGCAAAGGCTTAGAACCTAGGTGGTCTAGGCTCCAAGATCTCCGGTATGTAGTCATGACTTCAGATGCCAGCTCAAAGGTTTGAGTCTGGTCCAGAATGAAAATATGGCATTTAGACAACTATATTTCTATCGGTCTGTCCTAACAGAAGTGTAAAGTTTCAAATTTATAAAAATAAACCCAAAAACGAACTGGTAAGCTTTTATACCTACTATGACAGCAAAATAGAGCAAGAATAACTAAACTGAGGTAGAATTATTACGAGAACTGGTCTTCAGCTTGTAAGTGAAAATGACTTGATTAACATTACTTTTAGACATGTTTAATCCCGGCAAAAATTTATTCTAACAAGAAAGACTACTGAGTATTTTTTTTGTGTGAGTATAATAGGTACCTACTCTTCTACATGCCGTTCTACATTTATCTTGGAGTTAAGTGAGAAAATCCTAATTCTACAGCTATCTATCCTAATAACGTTATAAACTCACTAAATACTTAGAAACCGTCAAAAGTCAAGTAACTAGATTACGACTAGATTAAGCCAACCATTCGTGCTTAGCACGTACTTGACCGTTTTATTATCGGCGTTATCTAACCGTTAGATCTAAAGACGGGCGGCCCACTTTACCATCTGATCATAATGGCTACTGAAAAGTTCAACCAAACTGATTACTTTTGGAAAGGTTTTTATTTTAACGTGACCTTGGTTTCCTAAATATTACTATTAGGGCCAAAGAAATCATATTTATGTGTGCTCTTATCTCCTTTTTTCAAAAGGAAACTTGTTATTTTAGAGGACAACGCTTGTTTAATTTTAATTATGAATTTTTATAATTCAAGCCAACTCACATGCTAGCGGTGCGCCTTGCGAATTAACGAACGAAACCATAGCAGTTTTTTTAGCAGCCAGTAAAAGCGGATTCCAGACTGGAAGTCAAGGTTCCGTATTTTTAGAATTAGAAATTTTGTAATTGTAATAGTAAATAATACATTCTTTTTTATTCCTTTATTTAGTACCTATTATGAAAACGCTAGTTCAAATAAACTACCGTGCCTTGATCACTATCCGCACAGCCAATTGTACAATAGTGCAAAGTAAAGGCAGGCCTAACAATAAATTTAGTAAGTAGGTATATACGGCAGATAAGATCGTTGTACCAAATAATGTCAACTCTGCACTACAACTGGTTAAAACCACGGTTAATGCATCACCTGCCGGTCAGACTACTGAGAAGCTATTTATACTTCACTACCTGATGCCCGCAGCTTCACCCGCGAAAAATTTGTTCCCGTGGGAACTTATTCCCGGGATAAAAAGTAGCCTATGTGTTATTCCAGACTATAATGTCTATCAGTACCAAATTTCAGCCAGATCCGTTCAGCCGTTTGAGCGTGAAAAAGTAACAAACATCTACACTCACAAACTTTCGCATTTATAATATTATAGTAAGAAGTAAGATTTATCCAGGAGAAACAAAATAAGTATGTATTCAATATCAGGGTTAGATTTTTAATTTTTTTTGTAAAATATTATTTTCAAACTAGCTCTATCTCTTCTGTGACGTAAATGAATTTGCGAGAAATTCGTTTACCTCACAAAAGAGATAGAGCGATAGAAAGGTGAGGTATTTTTTCATCAGGCTCATAGTGTCGTGTAAAACTGCCCTGCTCGCTTTATAGTAAAAGAGATTATGCCTATTCTAAAACATTTCAGTCCAGGCCTTCGGCGTGACGGAATTATTTTACAATAGCCTAAATCATTAAGGTCTTTTATGATTAAGCGAACACGCCAGTTTAGAATTGCCCTCACATTCAAAGGAACTCTTGCATTCTACCTAGAATTCAAGGGTTCAATTAACGAATGTTGAAATGTCTCTAATTTCTGAACTACAAAACCAATAATATTGAAATTTGTGGGGAATATATACTAAAGTAGCCTACTATCGCCACAAAAATCATTAAAATCGGACTACGCGTTGAGAAATTACAACTATATTTTATTCCCGTATTCCCACGGTAACGGGAACTACGCGGGTGAAACCGCGTGGCGTCCGCTAGTGTCGACTAAAACCACATAGTGCCCAACCACTGCCTACGGCCGAGAGTCCCCGGGAAATCAATGGGAAAGGTCATTGTTTAGTGTTGACGAGGTAACGAATATGACTGATCAAACTATCACTTCTCAGAAGCTAATAACTTCTATTTACAAAACAAAAGTAGCTCGACCATTTCAAAATTGACAACCGATAGAACGTCTGTTAATCCTGTGCTAGACACACATTTGTTGAAAAATAACGCTGGCCACATAAATACGTATAAGTTTTTATATTTTTATATCAAGGAACGAACTGCTGTCACTAGTGTGTTCTATGGTATTACGTGGTGTCATGTATTAGCTTTACAAATTATAATTTTAATATATCATTTAATAATATTTTCTGCGGTACTCTGATTTTACCTTACAAGAGGTTATGGGCTGCATCACGTAGAATGTTATGTAAGTGATTATATTTATAATTTAATTAAATTTTGAAAATGGAGTATTCAAACAACTCAACAGCTATTGCCGTTGAAAGGTTGAAAGGCACAACCAACTATAGAGATTGGGCATTTCGAATGAAAAACATACTCATATTCGAAAATTTGTGGCAATGCATCACCGAAAAACTCGAAACAGCTGAAGGTGCAAATGCTGAACTGAATGCTCGCGTAGAAGAAAAAGCTAAAGCGAGACTGTGCTTGAGTGTTGACAAGTCATGCTATTCTCACATTGTAAACGCTAAAACGGCGAAAGATGTGTGGAATGCCTTGAAAAAGGCGTATGACGACACTGGTTTGCACAAAAGGTTGTCATGTCTTCGACATTTATGCTCGATTAAGCTGGAGCAGTTTGAGAGCATGGAGTTTTATGTCAATGAAATTTTGTCGCTAGCTGAACAGCTAGATAACATGAAGAAGCCTTTAGATGATGAATTTCTAGCAGCTATTATGCTTCAGGGGTTACCACAGGAGTATGAGCCCATGATTATGACTCTGGAACACTCAGGTGTTAATATATCCACAGATATGATAAAAATTAAACTTCTGCAAGATCATCGATGGAGAAAAGGCACTGGTGGTCCTGATGACTGCTTGTTGACACGTGATCGTGGTAGCGGTAGCAAGACCAGTTTCCGAGGCAATAGAAAATATGTGCCTATTACATCGAAACACGTAAATACTTCGCCAAATACAAAGAAACTATGGTGTTGGAAGTGTCGATCGAAAGGTCACGTCAAGAAGGACTGTCCTCAAACTGATGTATCGACTTCTATGATGTTGACTGCACTCAGCACGACTAGGGATGACAGTTCTTGGATTGTTGATTCTGGAGCCACGGACAATATGACAGGATGTCGGGAATTGTTTGAATCGCTTGATCAATCACTGACAAAGGAAGTATGTGTTGCTGATGGAAAGAAGTTAACAGTGAAAGGAAAAGGTGATGTACATTTTACAGTGAACTTTCATGGTAGTAATATTGACATAACTTTGAAAGATGTAATGTTTGTACCTGGCCTTACTGTAAACTTGATATCTGTGTCAACTTTAACCGCAAAGGGTTTTATATTTAATTTTACTAATACAGAATGTAAAATATTAAAATCTGGTAAGGTTGTTTTAAGTGCTAGGAAATCTGGGAGAATTTACAGACTTGTAAATGTTAGTAGAGCTAACCTGTCAACATCCGCATCGTCTAAAGACATGATGTTATGGCATCAAAGATTAGGGCATCTAAATTTTGATAGCTTGGCATCGCTAAGGAAGGTTGCTAATGATATTGATTTTCAGGTTGCTAGTCAGAAGCAAGTTTGTGATGTATGTCTTAAGGGTAAGCAATCCCGCGCCCCTTTTGTGACTACTTCTGACAAACAGGTAGCTAAGACACGACTGGCGCTTATTCACACTGACGTCGTCGGGCCAATGCCGACAACTTCTCTCGGAGGAAAACACCTTCCTGGAATAGTCATCTAGGAACGTAAGGATGTACTTACGTTCCTAGATGACTATTCCAGGAAGGTGTTTGTATACTGCATTGCAAAGAAGAGTGAAGTATGTAAGTATACTATAAATTTTATAAATCTTGTTGAGAATCAGTGTGACGCTAAAGTCAAAGTACTGAGGTCAGACAATGGCTCGGAGTACGTAAACGCAGGATTAACTCAGTTTCTGAAGAAAAAGGGTATTATCCATCAATTGACAGTACCGTACAGTCCTCAACAAAATGGATCTGCTGAACGATTTAATCGTAGTTTGCTTGACAAAGTCAGATGTTTATTGTACAATGCTAATCTAGACGACAAGATGTGGGCAGAGGCTGCGAACACAGCAGCATTTCTTATAAATCGATCTCCTAGCTCACGACTATCTGGTAAAATACCGGAAGAGATGTGGAGTGGTAAGCGAGTGAGTCTTAAGTTTCTGCGCGTTTTTGGTTGCGAGGCATTTGTACACATAGATGACTGCAAACGAAAAAAATTAGACCCTAAAAGTAAAAGACTAATTTTTTTAGGTTACTATGACAACGTAAAGGGATATCGTTTGTTCAACCCTGATAACAATAAGATCGTTGTATCACGCGATGTGGTTTTCAACGAATCTGTGTTTCCAGGTAGACACTCTAAAATTGGTGAGAAACGTGTGTTTGAACCTATTTATCTCACAGAAGGCAATGATAAGAATCTAAAAACTACTCCAGTTGAGGCGGAGCTAGATCTAGATTGTCCTGTTGAGGCGGAGCCAGAAATGGATGCCGTTTCCGTCAATTTGCCAAATTACCATGGTAAGATGGAGTGTGAACATAAGCCTAGTGAAGACTCAGCAAGAGCGTCTACACAGGCAGATGAGTCTACTAGTCAACGGTATAACCTGCGTCCACGTTTGCCTAGACCGACGTGTAATGTAACTAATGTTTGTAATGTGACAGAACCTATAGAGCCGCGAACTGTAAAAGAAGCTTTAAATTGTGAAGATAAGGAGTTGTGGCAGAAAGCCATGCAAGAAGAAATAGATTCTTTTATCTTTCATGGAGCTTGGGAGCTTACTGACAAACCGATTGGCAAGAAATTGGTTAAAAATAAATGGATTTTTACACTGAAGCGGGACTCTGATGGAAATATAACACGTTACAAAGCAATAGAGGAAGATCCCAGAGCCCCCAGACGTCACTCATTTTCTGATGGACAAAATATGTACGAGTGATTAGTGGTGGGGTGTACTATGATCATATGACTAGTTGCTACCTTGGCCAGACGGCCAATTTTCTGGTAGCAATTAATCAAGGTACATAAAAACACTGCTCATGTCACTTAAATTCTGATAGCTGATTTTAACATATATTTTACACAATATCGTTAAAAATCAGTATTCATTACTCCCAGACATATGCGGTCGGCGGTTTCACCTTACAGACGCTTCAAAGCTCTGAAAAAAAATTATTAAGGTCACTTATTTTCTGATGCTTGATTTTTATATATGTTATTCAGACAACTGTTTTAAAACGTTTTGCAAACGGACAGACCGATCCAAGGGGCCAAACATTTCCCAGACCCAATTTTAATGTCGCTGAGAGTACCTATGGG
Organism: Miltochrista miniata; assembly: GCA_933228765.1. Taxonomy (NCBI): domain Eukaryota; kingdom Metazoa; phylum Arthropoda; class Insecta; order Lepidoptera; family Erebidae; genus Miltochrista; species Miltochrista miniata. Next base: position 25,911,729 of record OW121755.1, read on the forward strand.
CGCGGGCATTATCCGTGCGTATTATGCATATATGTAGCATGTCTAATCGAAGTCGGAATTAATATTTAAATGTAAATAAAAATGCATAAGTACCTATTAGCAATTAACGCCTGTCATTTTAAAATTTACATTTTTGTTATGTTTCATTTAATAAAGACTTAAGTTTTAAAGGTAATAATTTGAAAATCACGTAAATAATCAAAGATTAACTTTGAGAAAAGTGCTCGTCTGACCGCAATCCATACTATATACTATATATTATACTATATACAATATATACTATATATACTATATCCATACTAATATTATAAAGCTGAAGAGTTTGTGTGTTTGTTAGTTTGTTTGAACGCTAGGATCTCAGAAACTACTGGTGGGATTTCAAAAATTCTTTTACAGTTTGATAGTTCATTTATCGAGGATGGCTATAGGCTATATAACATCACGTTAAGATGAATAGGAGCGGAGCAGTAATCAAGAATGTTTAGAAAACGGGAAATATTTTTACCGTTTGAGAGCTTCCGAGGCGTACGCTGCCTAAATGGTTAAAGTTACGTAAAAATTGAATATTACAAAATTGTTTCTCTTAAAAAGTTCTATAAAAAAGTCTGCGACAGCATATGTCTATCTTTTAAGGTTTGCTCACAATAAAATTATTTGTCTTTCTTTTAAGGTGAGCTCACAATATTATCAAACTGAAGAGTTTGTTTGTGCTAGGTTCTCAGAAACTACTGGTTGCATTACAAAAATAATTTCACAGTTTTTTAGTCCATTTATTGAGGATGGCTAATGGCTATATAACATCACGCTAAGACAAATAGGAGCGGAGCAGCCATGAATAATGTTTTAAGAACGGGAAAAATGTATTTCTTTTGTGAGGTTTCATTGCGTACGTTGCGTAAATGGTTAAAGTTACGTAAAAATTGTGTACTACAAAATGTTTCCTCTTAAAAATTTACAAAAAAAGTCCTGAACAGCAAATGCCCATCTTTTAAGGTTCACTTACAATAACCTTCACAATAATTTTTAAAATATGAGCGACGCAACTCGACTACGCGTCGGAAGTAAACGTTTTCTGCAGCAGTAGCCAATCAACTGAAAGATAATACCGGCCAAGTGCGAGTCGGACTCGCACACGATGAGTTCCGTACCAAAGAACGGACAAAAATAAATGTGACGGGAAACATTATATCACTTCAACAAAGTTTTGCGGGTCAACTCTAAATGAATATAAGCGACGCGACGGGAAAAATTATATCACTTTTTACACACATTATTAAAACCTACAACCCTCTATTAAATATACCTAAGACACGCGACGAGTGTAAAAGCGACGGGATTATATTACCTACTTAAAATATTAATACTATACTACTCTCTCTTTGTCACTCTCATTTGACGCAAACGAAGTTGCGCGGGTCAGCTAGTAATTTATAGAATTGTGCCTTACAAACTGTTTTATGATTTTTTTTTAATCGAATTAATTTTAATTTTTTAAAGTAAATATCAAGAGGTTTACAAAGTATTAATAATTTAATTAAATAACAGCAACCTTTTCAAATAATTATTTATTGGTAACGAACCTTAGCCCGAGGAAAACACTGATGAACAAGATGACGATTTAGATATTCGATATCAAGATTGACTCGATGATGAATTACCTGACTTCAACGACGATGACAATGAAGATTAGAAAAAATATTTGTCCTATTTTTTGTAGTTTTTTAAGGTTTGTTACCAATAAATAATTATTTGAAAAGGTTGCTGTTATTTAATTAAATTATTAATACTTTGTGAACCTCTTGATATTTACTTTATAAAATTAAAATAAATTCGATTAAAAAAAAAATCATGAAACAGTTTGTAAGGCACAATTCTATATTTATTGCGGTCAGACGAGCACTTTTCTCAAAGTTAATCTAAATAAATTGATTATTTACGTGATTTTCAAATTATTACCTTTAAAACTTAATTCTCTATTAAATAAAACAAATACGAAAAAGTAAATTTTAAAATGACAGGCGTTAATTACTAATAGGTACTTATGCATTTTTATTTACATTTAAATATTAATTCCGACTTCGATTAGACATGCTACATATATGCATAATACGCACGGATAATGCCCGCGCCCATAGGTACTCTCAGCGACATTAAAATTGGGTCTGGGAAATGTTTGGCCCCTTGGATCGGTCTGTCCGTTTGCAAAACGTTTTAAAACAGTTGTCTGAATAACATATATAAAAATCAAGCATCAGAAAATAAGTGACCTTAATAATTTTTTTTCAGAGCTTTGAAGCGTCTGTAAGGTGAAACCGCCGACCGCATATGTCTGGGAGTAATGAATACTGATTTTTAACGATATTGTGTAAAATGTATGTTAAAATGAGCTATCAGAATTTAAGTGACATGAGCAGTGTTTTTATGTACCTTGATTAATTGCTTCCAGGAAATTGGCCGTCTGGCCAAGGTAGCAACTAGTCATATGATCATAGTACACCCCACCACTAATCACTCGTACATATTTTGTCCATCAGAAAATGAGTGACGTCTGGGGGCTCTGGGATCTTGGACCACAAGGTTGGTAGCGAAAGGCTTTACCCAAAAGTATGGAGAAGATTTCAATGAAACTTTTTCGCCAGTCATTCGTCACTGTTCTATAAGATTGTTATTATCTCTGGCTGTCAAAATGAATCTGAAGATTGATTATTTGGATGTACAAACAGCATTTCTTAATGGTGAACTTCAAGAGGAAATTTTCATGGAACAACCAGAAGGTTTCATAAGCCCTGGGAGTGAACACAAAGTCTATAGACTACGAAAGGCGGTTTACGGGTTGAAGCAAGCATCGCGATCCTGGTACCAAAAGGTAAAAGATGTTTTACTTTCCCTTGGATACAAACAATGCAAGCAAGAAGACTGCATCTTTATTAAGAGATCGGGTGAGTCGATTGTTTTCATTGCTTTGTATGTTGATGATTTTTTCGTGTTTTACAATGACAAGCGTCAAGCAGAGACATTAAAATCTTATTTGCTGAAATTCTTTAAGATTAAAGACTTAGGGCCGGTAAGAAATATGTTAGGTATTAAAGTCGAACGTAATGAAACCTCTATGAAACTTAGTCAGGAAAATCGGATTGACAAATTATTAGATCGTTTTGGTATGACAGACTGCAAGTCTGTAAAGTCTCCAATGATGACTAACATTAGTTCTGTCAATGAGGAATTTGATAATGATAATGTTAGGAATAATAATGTCAGCAAGTTTCCGTACCAAGAGTTGATTGGTAGTTTAATGTATTTATGTGTTACTACGCGACCTGATATTTCGTTTGCCGTGTCATATTTAAGTAAATATAACAACTGTTATACGGAATTTCATTGGAATCAAGCTAAGCGTGTTTTAAGGTATCTTAAGGGTACAAAACAAAAGGCTTTGGTTTTTGAGAAGTCTAATGAGAACCCCACCTTGGAGGGTTATTCCGATGCAGACTGGGCCTCTGATTCTGATCGAAAATCGTATACAGGGTATCTGTTTAAGTACGGTGGTAATTTGATATCATGGGGTTGTTATAAACAATCGTGTATTTCATTGTCGTCTACCGAGGCGGAGTATATTAGTTTAAGTGAAGCTAGCAGAGAAGCGGTATTCCTCCAAGCGTTATTAAAAGAACTATTAATGATACCTGTTTGTGATATTGTGTTGTATTGTGACAACCAGTCCGCTATGCAACTAGCTGTTAATAGGGTGCATCACAAGCGTAGTAAGCACATTGAGATTAGGTACCATTATGTAAGAGACATGGTAGATCGATACAATGTAAAAATATTGTACATTCCAACAGATGCAATGATAGCAGATGTGTTTACCAAGCCGCTGGGTTGTGTCAAGCATCAGGACTTTACTAAGCAGCTTGGTGTAGCATAACTGATGATGTCCACGTTATGGGGGGGTGTTGAAAAATAACGCTGGCCACATAAATACGTATAAGTTTTTATATTTTTATATCAAGGAACGAACTGCTGTCACTAGTGTGTTCTATGGTATTACGTGGTGTCATGTATTAGCTTTACAAATTATAATTTTAATATATCATTTAATAATATTTTCTGCGGTACTCTGATTTTACCTTACAAGAACATTTCATACAAATTAAGCCTTGTTTCCCCTGCAAGCTGAGTGGGCTCATTAATGTATATGCATACTTGTTTTCCCACCACCCCAAGCAAGCCGTTGGTCCCGATTGCCAGTAAAATGGCAGTCGTTAAGCCAAGTTGAAAAATTTCAACAGCAGGCAGTCACAACCTGCGCCTGTATCTCAACAAGGCAATACGGCTCACTACCTATTACGAGGGACAAATTCTAAATGAGTTGAAATGTGGGCATATAATATGCTTCTGCCTACCCCTTCGGGGAAAAGGGCGTGACCATATGTATGTATGTATGTTTTCCCACAATTCCCACCACACCGCACCACAGTTTATTACTGTGAGTTAAACAGATTTATTAATGGGCCCGTTCAGCTGGCGGTGAAAACCGGCCTTAACATTTTATTTGCCTAATATCAGTATTCAACGCAATTTTATATGTAAATACTTACGTTCCTATTCTCATTTATTACATAAGTCGTGTTAACATACGTTACGAATAATGTGTTTAACACCGTTTACAAAAAAATATGATAGTTAAAATGTATAAAAGCAAAACAAACCATGCTACAGAAATACTAATTAAATGAAATCATTCTACCTGTACCTGTGCAGTTTCGTGTTTTAAGAGTCCATTTGACGCCAAATAGACTATTACTTTGATCTAGATCTCAGAACTCGTGAGGTCTGCTGAATTAAAATTTGAACACAGACAACTTCAGTATATGAACTAAAAACGCTCTAGGCTCGAAACACGATTACTGATAAAATCCTCGATAGATTTTTGGGTTGAAAATACCTCGATTTCGTGAAATTTTAAGCTAGATCTCGTATGTTATTAGTTGTTTTTATAATATAAAATATTTATAAGAAAGACTATAGTAAAGTCTTCATTTGCACTAGAGCATTTTTTTCATATTGGTTATAGTTTTTTTATAATTAATTTATTTCGTTAAAAGCGCACAAAAACCGATCGCATCTCTCTCTTTCTTGCACGCTAAAATGTATATCTTCAATCTTCTTTTAACAATTTGGCGTCAGGTAGGCTCTTAATATTAATTTTTGGGTCGCTAAGTTATTACGAATCCGTATTAAGTCCCTAATTTAGAAGCAGTATTTGACACGGACATGCTATAACTACGGATGTAATCTCGACTAATTAGGAGAAGCATGAAAATAGCTGCTAATACACATATTATGTGCGTGCATTATGAAAAAATACTACTATTCCTGATACTTTCACGCGATGTGTAATGGAGGCAAGTTGACACGGTTTTGATTTGCAACGCAACGTTTTTGGATTTAATTTATTGGACAGGGATATTCCATGTACATGTACTCAAGGATAAAATTCCTTTACTCTCTCTTCCTTCCTGCACCAAATTGATCAATCTTCATCGAATCCTTTGTTAAATAAACATTAATTATTTTTACCAAGGTGCACTGCAGCGGACTACTTGACTTACTCACGTTTAGTTTTGCCCTCCATCAGGATATTTGCCAGTGATAAATCCGCTCTAAATTTAATGATATCTATGAAAGAAAATCTCAAGTAATTATCCAAGATCTGTCTACTATTCACACAACCAAATGAGTTGTTCTGGTCCCACTACTGAATTATTGGTTGTGTCAGGTTGATTTAGGCCTCTATCGCAGCCAGAATCGTGAGGAGATTGATCTTACTGTTGGTACAGTAAGTAAAAAAAACCATCTATCAGAATGTCTGGCCGGTGTGGTCACCGGCCAGACATTCTGATAGCTGGTTTTTTTTTTTAATTTACCTTTTCTTCCCCATAAGTCATTTATTGATCAGTAGGTGCATCTGTTGTAGGTGAGTCTTTTTACAATTTAACCCTAAAGAATAGTAGTGACATTTTTTTTAAACTACTAACGTGGCAGGCAGACAAGACTATGAACGTTTGCAACATCAAAGGCGCTACAGTCGCGCTGCCGACCCTGCAAGAACCCCTGTGAAGAACCCCATACTGCAGTCGTTTGGGAAATCCGAGAAATTTAATGAATTGAGTACTAAGGTCCACTTTCGCCCTCCATAAGACTATTCACAGTAGCCATTACTTTGGCGGCACAGTGATGTGCCTCTTCACACTCAGCTTGAAGAACCCGCAGTTGCAAGAAAAACAGGTGTCCGATAGAGTCCCATCGCATCCAGTTCTTTTTTCGCTTTCCTTCCAAGCATTTTGAATTAAACTTATTGTACGTTGTCAAGTCCGTTACGGATATCGCACACCGCGAAAAGGCCTTGATTTGTCTTTCCTATTTGAACCTATGTCGATCGTTATCTTGCGTACAAAGAATGAAGGAAACCTGTCAAATTTGATATAAGTAAAATTGAGTTTCGATTTAAGTTAGCTAGGGTTAAGCTGGTTTTGAGAGATTGTAGCTACATAGAGGATATGGAATGATTTCCGTGTGCAATGTTGAAGTATTGAATACCTTTCATATCTTTAGCATGTACCACGTCACTGTATGTGACTATACGCTGTGACTAAAATGCGTGTAGGAGTGCTCTTTCCACTTATATACTTCAAAAACATTCAATTGAGCGTACCGTAAAGTATATACCACTAAGGTGGCAGACAAGCATATGGTTTGGGAAAACCGAGGCAGGGAGATTATTCCACAACCTAAGCTTACGCGGAAGAAAGCCCCTATCAGATCTAACCGTGCTCGAACGCTCCGGACATATAGTGTGAATATAAACACCCTGTCTGTGGCGAGCGGTGCTATGATAGAACGTAACCTATTCTCATTGTATGGTACCTAAGTACAAAAGGGTATCGTAATATACTCGTAAGTGGCTCTGATAAAACTAATAGAGTTCTCGTCTGCACGTACATCATATTGAAAAATAGTAACGAAGTTACAAACTACACTTCGATAATGTACATTGTAATAAGTATAAAAATGTAGGTAGGTACATTGAACAGTTTTTGAAATATTTACTCTGTTTTCTACAAAGAATTCAAAAGTAGTTTGTAGAATTTTTGTTGTTTGTATGTCCGGTAGCAAAAACTACAGAATAATAAAAAACCGGCCAAGTGCGAGTTGGACTCGCCCATGAAGGGTTTCGTAGCAGCAAGTAACCTAATATAAAAGTTCTTATAGTTCGTTGTAACTTTGATAACACGTTCGCAGTGGTAGTGATTTTTCTAACCGAAAATTGCGGTTTATGACGTATTAATAAAAAACTACCAGCTCTATCTCGTTCAAACCACTTTTCGTTGGTAGTTTTTATGGCAATGTACATCATATCTTCTTTTTAGACTTATCATTCTCTTAGTTTGGAAGTTAGAGGGGGACACACACATTTTTCCACTTTGGAAGTGTCTCTTGCGCAAACTAATCAGTTTAGAAAAATTTATGTTGGATACCTCAATAGCATTTTGAAGACCTATCTATAGATACCCTACACGTATGGTTTTAATGAAAATAAAAATTTGAGTTTCAGTTCTGAGTATGGGGACCCCCAAAATTTAGTGCTTTTTTTCTAGTTTTATATAAGAATCTTAATGCGGTTCACAGAATACATCTAGTTACCAAGTTTCAATATCATAGGCCTTATAGTTTCGGAGAAAAGTGGCTGTGACACACGGACGGACAGACAGACAGACAGACATGACGAATCTATAAGGGTTCCGTTTTTGCCATTTGGCTATGAAACCCTAAAAGCCAAAATCTGGACCAATATTTAGTAGGAAGAGGTTTTGGGTCTAGACATACGCTACACGATAATATGACTATGAGCCGGCCGCCGGGTACCCGGCACCGGCTACCCGGCAACCGGTACGTGTGAAAAATATTTCCAGGTATTTCAACACATCCCTGATATCCTCATTTTTCCGTCACACATACGTAATCTTTATTACGTAATCTTGCCTTTATTGCTGTGAACCATCGTACAAATAGAAAAGTTTTATTATTTCAATTACCTTGCTGATTTCCTTTAGAGAGTTACTGCCATACCTATCCCTAGGTGTATAATTTACTTCCTCTCTATAATATATTCAGTGTTTACTATTACCTATAATTTATTCTAAATCAAATTAACCAAGAAATGAATGAGATTGTTATAAAATAAAAATAAAATAAACAATAAAACGTTTTGCTGTACATTTTACGTTTGAGTGGCAGTTTTAATTACGTACCTGCTTAATTTTACAATTTATTTTTGTACAACAAAACAAAGAATGCTTGCGTTGTATAATAGCGAGAACTAGTCATCACAATCTGAGATTTTAAATATAGGTAAGTATCCGTAAAGGAATCTATTCTAATATTATAAAGAGGAAAGATCTGTTTTTTTGTTTGTAACGAATAGGCTCCGGAACTACTAGACTGATTTGAAAAATTCTGTCACTGTTGGGAAGCTACACTCTTTTTTTTTTTTTTGTTTAAAGTGAGGGAAAATCCTCATAGGATGTTATGCCGGACTCTTACCGACTAAAAAACCTCACGTTACGCCTAACAGCCTATGGTTGAGAGCCCCGGGTAAGCCCTCAGGAAGGATGTCCCGTGACTCCCAACAGACCTTTTTTTTTTTTTTTTTTGTTTAACGTAAGGGAAAATCCTCAAGGATGTTATGCCGGACTCCTACCGACTAAAAAACCTCACGTCACGCCCAACAGTCTATGGTTGGGAGCCCCGGGTAAACCCTCGGAAGGATGTCCCAGGAACGGCTGCCAATGCGGCCTCGCCCAGGGGGTGGTTCGGGTGCAATCCCGCGTCTATGGGGGGTTTCGGGTGTGACCCCGCTTCTAAGGGGGGGGGGGGGGGCGCGTGAGTTGCTCACGTCACGCTGCCGTCATGGGCCTGCTTCTGTAAAGACGGTGAGCGGCCCTCTCACCGTCCTCAGACCCCCGGTCATGGAGGCCGATAGTCCTCGGCGAAGACACGTCGGCGGCGCCCAGGGCGCTGACTGCGGAACTCGGGTGGGAGAGTTTTCTCCCGCACCCGGCCCGCCGCCTCCTTCGCGAGCATGACCTGCTCGCAGAAAGAGGCGGCGCAGTCCCACTTACTCCCGCTGGAGAGCATGGCTCGCACCATGGCCTCGAGCGAGAGAGTGTCCACGCCCAGACCCACTACGAGGACCTGGCGCTGTTGTGCCCACGCCGTGCACTCCACCAGAGTGTGGAGCGCCGTGTCATCGCTGCGGTCCTCGCAGTGCTGACACTCGGCTGTGGTTTCCCGGTGTTTTCGCCACAGATACCTACCGAAGCTACCGTGCCCGGCAAGCATCTGTGTCAACCGGTAGGAGAGAGCACCGTGTCTTCTCTCCAGCCACTCGTCCATGACCGGTCTGACGGCCGCGATTGTGGCGAATCCCCCCTTTGGTTGCTCAAGTCGCACCTTCCATATCTCCACGGTTTCCTGGTGGAGCAGGGTCCGCTGGGCCTCGATTTCTCGAGACGCAGGCCTTTGGCCCCGCTCCAGCGCCTCCTTGCGCCGTCTGAACAGTGACGCAAGGGCTCTCGCTTCCAGGTCCCATGGAGGGGTCCCGGCTAGGAGACATGCCGCCTCACCGGAGATCGTGCGGTATCCTCTTATCACCCTGACGGCCATCACTCTCTGCGGGCTCAGCAGTCGAGCCTCATTGCTGGCCGTCAGGGTCTCCGCCCATACGGGAGCCCCGTACAGGGCCATGCTTCGCACGATCCCCAGGTACAGCCTCCTGTAGGGAGCGTTGGGTCCCCTGATGTTGGGCATCAACCGCGCGAGTGCGGCCGATGCTCCCCTCAGTTTTGGGACCAAACTTCGGAAGTGATGTCCGAAGTTCCACCGGCCATCGAGTACGAGCCCCAGATACTTCATCGAGGGCTCGATGCCGATGCTGACGCCCCCTACCTGTAGGCTGGATCCCGCAGGTGGCCCCATCCGAGGTCCGTGGAAGCACAGAGCCTCGGATTTGTGAAGGGCGACCTCGAGACCCAGTCGCCGAATCCGACCTACGACCTGAGCAACCCCTGCCGTGGCCTTAAGTGCTGCGTCACGGTGCGTTGCTCCCCGCGCCGTAACGAGGGTGTCGTCGGCGTAACACGTCACGCCGACCCCTCTGAGCAACGGACCACGCTGCACCCAGTCGTAACCGATGTTCCACAGGAGCGGTCCTAACACCGATCCCTGTGGAACACCGCACGACACATCTCGCCGACCCGGCCCTAGCCAGCTCGGGTAAGTTATGGCTCTCTCGGAGAGATAAGCCCCGACAATTCGACGGAGGTAGGGAGGCACTCCATGATAGATAAGCGCCGGAAGCTACACTCTTTGCGGTGAAAATAGGCTATATTTTATTCCCGTATTCCCACGAGAACGGGAACTATGCGGGTGAAACCGCGTGACGTCCGCTAGTTGGGCATACTAGCTGACCCGCACAACTTCTTTTGCGTGTGATAAATGAAGAACCGCTCGACGGATTTTGTCTTCACATAAACCATCTACTAAATAGTTCGAAAAAAGCCTAAACATTTGGTTTGGATAGGTGGAGCCCGTTCTTGAGTTATAAAATTACAACGAAAAGTGGCATTGATTTTTATACATATAGATGATAAATAATATATACTTACATAAATATTCACGGACATTTCACACAACGCTATCTGATCCCAAAGTGAGCTAGGAATAACCTGCTTGTGTTATGGGTATTAGACCACGGATATTAATATCTACTGAAATACTTTTGTTTTTAATACACACATAATATTATATACCTACATAGAAACACCCAGACTCTTGAGACAAACATTTATGGGTCACAAAAGTATTTGTCTCTGACGGGAATCGAACCCACGACCTCCAGGGCCGCAGGCGGTATCACTCTACCGACTACGCCACAGAGGCAGTCGACATATAGATATAGTATGTCATCGAAAGCTGCGCATATTATGGCAGTTAAGCTTACGGCCACGGCTTATGGAAAATCTGCCGCTGCCGACCCTGCAAAACCATCAAAAAATTTTAAGGGGTAGTGGAAAAAGTTGACCTTTTTTACATTATCTTGCAAATTATCGTCAATGTATCAATATCGGTTTCTAAAAATACTTAAACGCTTTTTTCGGTCGATATCTCAAAATCAACATCTCAGTCATCCCTATAGTAAATAGATATTGCTGTCACATTTGCAAGCCCTAGCCTACCAAATCTATAATAGTTATACACTCGAGCCATGAGAGTTGTCAACGATCCTATGCTTGCAGGTGGTATGGAACCTCTTCGTGACATGAGAGACTTTGCCTCTTTGTGAGTGTTCTACGGCCTCTACATTGGTTTGTGCTCTGAAGAATTGTTTGATATGCCACGATACTTTCTATAATCGCTCGGCTCGCCATGGACAGGGTATTCATCCTCACACTTTGCGTCCGAAGCGTTCGAACACGGTCGAGGCTTTCTTTCGCGCACGCTTAGATTGTGAAACGATCTCCCTGCCTCAGTTCTTCCTAACGCCAACAGTATGGGGTTCTTCAAAAGGGGTCCTAGAACGTTTTTACAGAGTCGGCAGCGCGAGTGTAGCGTCTCCAGTGTTGCATACATCCATAGGCTACAGTGACCACCAGTACATCTGCTAGGCCGTATGCCTGTCTGCCACTTAGTGGTATTAAAGAAAATATGGCTGGTTGTTTGGTAGGATTTGAGACATGAGTTTTCTAAAATGATATCTATTCCAAGTAGCCAAAGATCTATATCTTTATTTACTTTATCTAAGATCAATTCGATGATATCAGTTTGGTCAAAACCAGACATGACTCTATTATTTTCAGAGAGCAATACGACCAGTAGGTACAAGGGACATAACATATTTGCTATATTCATATTATGCACCGCTACAAAAGCAATCCGCTGTCACTATGGAACTGACACAAAACAATCAACAAGAATCCGTGAGACGGTCTCACCCGACTGCCCCTCTAACGTTTATTGTAAAAGTGAAAATTCAATCCGATTGACGTTGTCATTATTGTTTTATTTCAAACTTTGAACTGATGATCCACGTGACCTAGTGACGTAATTTAATGCAACAGAGTCACTGCCTACAGACACAAGTATCGCCATAAGCCCCTCTGCAATCTATTTTATAGAGAGGGGCTAAAACTCATAATTTCAAACACACACATTAACAATATGTGTGTTTAAGCGTATTCCTTTCGGGTTTCGCTTTGACAGAGGGGAAAGCCTCGGTATGGTGCCTCCCCTCCCAATAAAAGTCGTAGATCGTGTTGCTCTATGATTATATTATTGTACAATATCTAACATCACAGACTTACATTTCAAATTGAAACCCGGAAAGTCCAAATACGGATCACTTGGGTTATGTTAAGACCATTATTTAGATCTTAGATATTAGCCGAAGGCCATAACACATAAATTTCAACATATTAGACGATTTTAATCCTAATATTAGAAGTGTGAAAGTGTGAATATGGTTGTTATTCAATCATGCTCTAACCTCTGAATCAATTTGGCTTGGACATGAATAACAACTAGGATTAACATTTCGTATTAACTATTAGCTTGTAAGAAATTGAAACAAATTGAGAATCGAAACAATCGCGAAAAGCGTGAAATGGACAATTGGCACCTTGGACCAAATGCGTGTGCAGGAAAGCACCCGAACCCCCCCTTGGACATCCTTCCGAGGACTTTCCCGGGGCTCCCAACCGTGAGCTGTTGAGCGTTCCTGAGGTTTTTTACTCGGTAGGAGTCCATCGGCAAATCCATGATGTTTCTTCCTTGCGTTAAAAAAAAGGCTATGAATGGTATTGTCTTTAAGCAGTTGCTTTCCTAGCACTGTACAGTTAGGGGGAATAAATGACGATTCTTAGGAAATTTTATGCTTAAACAGAGTAAACAAACGGTACTTTATAAAGGTTATGAAGGAAACATACAGTAGTTACAGCGTAGCCGCGAGCATTAAGTAGTCCGTAAATAATATTTATATTCAGCAGTAGCTTTCCCGATGGGCACGTTAACTTTAAAAGATTGTATCAGGTTACTTTCTACAGAAATATAAATAAATATATCAGTTTAATGGCTGTAACTTACTATGGTGATATGCAGAACCAGATGTTGTGAAGCTGTGTTTAGCCTATGTACAATTCTTGCTTGAGTCACAAGTAAGTATCACAAGTTTTCTAAGATATTTTCTTAGCCGCAGTGGTAGCCGTAGGTCTGTTGGGAGTCCTGGGGTATCCTTCTGAGGGCTTACCCGGGGCTCCCAATCGTAGGCTGTTACGCGGGATACGTGAGGTTTTTTAGTCGGTAGGAGTCCGGCATAGCATCCATGTATGATGTTCCTTCACGTAGAAAATTACAAGAGATTTTGGTGTAAAATAATAATACTGGTTTCTATGTAACTGGCATCGTAAGCATACGGATTAAGTTTTAATAGTAACGATATGTCAGTTTTGTAGAGGGCTGAACCAAGATACAGCTTTATATCCGTTGCTCTTTTCATAACTTTTTATACTGATATTCCATCTGCTCCAAACTGCAGTATAGCTCCTGTACAGATGTATCACCTCAGGTGTAATACTTGAACTGCCAACCCTGATGCCCTGTTGAAACGGACATGGCCAGGCTGCGACTAGGTAGGTACCTGATAATGAATTTTTTTCAAGCCTTCAACTTCACTTAATAACTACTACTAGAAAATATTATATAATCTGTGCTACTACTTTCCTTGCAAGTGAGAGTTACTTAAAGTGTCTCATAGAGCAAGGATACCTTCGTGAATGATAGCGGCACAGTAGGTCATCCATCTCAGAACAGACCGAATAGAAACAGCCTTAACACAGTGGTAGTTTACAGAATACCGAGTTATCTGGTCCACGAGAGCGTTTCAATTATTATAACTAAGTTTCATCTAAGGTAATTCGTATTCCCAGATATATCGCCATTAGAATTGTAAGAACTTTCATTTCAAAATTAAAATTTTGAGCACGGCATGTAGTGGACATTGATTAGAAATCACTACTCCGTTTACTGCCGTGCTGATGTCACTAACCAAGTGTGTGTGTGTGTATATACTGCTCCAATTACTAAGCAGAGAAACACGGATGCTGTGTTACATAAACTATTGACATGCGCAAGATGAGATTCCTAATTCTCTCAGAACAGTTTAAGAATTGAGAATTGTATGACATCGAATGTAACTGAATGACAATAATTTTCAGTACTTCCTTCTAAGTGTCTTCGCCTTTTCCATACTAAGTGAGCTCTCTATTTTTGGAAAGTGGAAAATGTCAGGTACCCTTTTCAAAATTACTTCACTGTGATCCAAAGGCACTACTCAAATACCTTCAATACGCTATGCAACGTAGTCTCTGGTGAATTGAAAAATAAAACTCGAAAAGCATGTCGCACTATCATTTGGGTTTTATTTCTGTAGGGACGATGGGTATAATTATCTAATTAAGGCCCTGAGGCCAGCTGAGATTGAGATTTTTTAAACTACCAATCTGCGACGACAAGTTACTTCTTTCATTCCGTTCCACGATTCTGATTGCCACTGCCGCTTTATTTCTCGAGGTACAGAACTCACGCTAAAGGTTCTTCGCTATACCTACCTATGTATAGTGACTCGCCGCTTCAAAGGAACCAAAGAATGGTAAATCTTTTGATAGCTTGATGGTTTGAGCGCCGCAGTGAACGTCATAGCAATATGACGTGACTGACGATCAGTTTTTATGTCCAATCTACTACTACTACTACTTATAGGTTTATATTATGCCGCTCAATTCCAGAGTAATCGATATGCTACGCTATACACTATTTTTGGATACGCAGGTGTAGAGTGGTCAGAAGTGAGCGAGTCTTTTCTCGCTCACTTCTGACTCACACTCATTAATTTAATTATTACAAAAAAATACTGAGTGACTAACTCACGCATACATCAACCTAGTCGAAACCCTTGGACCTAGAAACTTGTAAGTTTGAGGGTAAGCTATCCTTATAATTTAAGCACCCAGTGTGAAAGGTAAAAATTAAACCCCTATGGAAGCAAAAGAGGGGGTTAAAGATTATTTTATACTGTTGATTGATGGCACTTGATTGAACTAGCTACACATATTGAAAAACTTTACTTGTAATGCTGCACAATGTTTATTATCGTAATGCCTAACCGGTTATGGCATTCTCAAAGGATATTTAGATGATCATTATGTGTTTTAAATATAACGATCATCTGGATACCCTTTGAGAATGCCGTAAGGCGAAACCGGTTAGACATCACAGTAATAAATATTGTGGAACAGTACAAGTAAAGTTTTTCATTACAGGGAATTAAAGTTCCTCGTAAAGTCGATATAATTATGCAAAGGGCAAAACTAGCTATGGACCTACATAATTGTAACATAATAACAAGTCGTGATCAATATTGTAACGATTTCCGTGATTGTCACGTCTCAGTGTTAAGAAAGAGAAAATTACTGTGATAGAAAGATATTTATTTCACCGAGAAAACTGTGTGATCTTGTTTGATAACCGTAATTATACGTCGCAATGGAAATGCGCATGATATATTGGAAATAAGCTCAAAACCTCGTGTAATAGAGGGACAGTTGTCCCGGATATCATGGCAGCCGTATGTATGTTTACAATTTTATAATAGAAACTGTTGAGATTATAAAATTTTGACTCGAATTTTTTAAAAGGTCTTTTTTTAACGTGAGGGAAAATCCTAATGGATGCTATGCCGGACTCCTACCGACTAAAAAACCTCACGGTACACCCAACAGCCTACGTTTGGGAGCCCCGGGTAAGCCCTCGGAAGAATGTCCCGGGACTCCCAACAGACCTACGGCTACCACTGTGGCCTCGCCTAGGGGATGGTTTGGGTGCTATCCCGCGTCTTTGGGGGTTTTCGGGTGTCATCCTGCTTGGGGGGGGGGGGGGGGGGGGGGGGGGGGGCGTGCGTGAATCTCTCACGTCACACTGACGTCGTGGGCCTGCTTCTGTAAGGACGGTAAGCAGCCTTCTCACCGTCCTCAGGTCACCGGTCTTGGAGGTCGATAGTCTTCGGCGAAGACACGTCGGCGGCGCCCTAGCCGCCGACTGCGGAACTCGGGTGGGAGAGTTTTCTCCCGCTCCCGCCCCGCCGCCTCTTTCAGGAGCATGACCTGCTCGCAGAAAGAGGCGGCGGAGTCCCACTTACTCCCGCTGGAGACCATGGCTCGCACCATGGTATAAAGCGAGAGAGTGTCCACGTCCAGACCTGCCACGAGGACCTGGCGCTGTTGCGCTCACGCCGTGCACTCCGCCAGCATGTGGAGCGCTGTGGCATCGCTGCGGTCCTCGTAGTGCTGGCACTCGGCCGTGGTTTCCGGATACCGTGCCCGGTAAGCATCTGTGACAACCGGTATCAGAGAGCACCGTGTCTCCTCTTCTGCCACTCGTCCATGACCTGTCTGACGGCGTCGATTGTGGCGAATTCCCCTTTTGGTTGCTTATGTCGCACCTTCCATGTTTCCACGGTTTCCTGGTGTAGTAGGGACCGCTGGCCCTCGATTTCTCGAGACGTAGGTCTTTGACCCCGCTCCAGCGCCTCCTTGCGCCACCTAATTAGTGACACAAAGGCTCTCGCTTCCAGGTACCATGGAGTGGTCCCGGCTAGGAGACATGTCGCCTCACCTGAGATTGTGAGATTTCCCCTTATCACCCTGACGGCCATCGCCCTCTGCGGGCTCAGCAATCTAGCCACATTGCTTGCCGTCAGGGTCTCCGCCCATAAGGGGGGATTTTAAAAGGCTTTCCGTAAATCGATGTTGACTCCAAAAATGTATTTTTAAAATGTTTGTTTCTGTTAAATAATTTAGGCACTACCTACTCGAAAATTAGAAAATACAATTTTCTTGTTTTTTGTGCCCTTCATATTTACTATCAACCATGGGCACCTGCAGATTTTGTCAGAGTTGAAGGTCAGTTTCGCAACTTCGTATTATAAGCAACTTAATAAATGCAATACTTAGAACATACTTTCATAAAAGTGACATTATCTACATTAAATTTGGTCCGCGCAATAAAATAAATTCTTAGTTGTAAAGGTAAACTTTGTAATCTGTAATTAAAATCATTGTCTACGAGTTGGACAAATCACGATAAGCAGATATATCCTTGGACCAATTATAAAGGAAACGAAAGCTTTTGGTTTTAATGACTGTCCGCTTAGTATTATAACTAAATGACTATAAATTATCATATTATACATACAAATGATACATAGTTAAAGTGGTGTATAAAGTGGTATCGCGTTTTGGGTTCAGTATAGAATTAAAAGGCTATATTTTCGACCTTGATTTTTATCTGTATTGTTATTATAAAGAGGAAAGGTTTTTAGGTATTGAAACTGCTGAACATATTTGGAAAATACTTTTACTGTTGAAAAAAGGTAGCTAGACTATCAGCCACAATCAGCCCGGTAGACATAGGCTATGCATAATATTAAGAGACGTATTCACACGGGAACAGAATAACGTGAGTGAAATCTTATTTAAGCTAACATAATAAAAGCTTTGTATTGCACTGTTTACGTCAGTGGTATAAGCATCCAGATTTTTTTGTGAATTTTATCCGAACCAACAGCTGTCAAACAATTGTATAGGTACTAGTTGTGCCCCGCGTATTAGCCTACTACTAGTTTCTCACCCCTGAAAACCTGCCTTAAAGCAGGAAATTAGCAAACTGTGCCCAGTAGGTAGAATGTATAATTCTATAAATCATATTTTTTGAGCTGATAATAGTAAAACAAAATCAAATAATTCCCATTGTACCTGATCAGCTTCTAATTCACGATCTTCCACACTGAAAATGATAAAGTAAGAAATAAATACAAAAAGCTATGCTTTTGGTTTATTAAATAATTGTTGAACGGATCCCTAAAAGTTGGTCATTAAATTTTGGAATGCCCGGTTACCGCGTTTGTCCTGCAGCGATTTTTATCTCACGCGCCGTATTGAATTTTCAAATTTAATTTATTCATACGTAAGTGAAGGGCAGATCATTAATACATTTTTCTTTTCTTGAGTTTGTGCTGTCATTTTCAAGGATATTCTCATAAATCAGTCTGTTAACTTACCTCCGGTCTATTCTGTGGCTCGACGGAGGCGAAGCAAACACTGCTGGTGGTTTGTTGTGAAGGTAGGTAGGTCTCTCTTAAAGTCCCCCATACAAAGTATCAAAAGCATTCTAACAAGCCAAAAAAGTTCCGATAAAGCTGTAGGTATAGGTCAAGCCAGAAATCTAAAATTAGTTTCTTAACTAATTTCTGTTTTATAACTACGAAATGCGGTGGAATAAGCATATCGGACTTAAAGTGACTAGGTATAAACCGCATATTGTTTAGAAACTGGGAACTAGCCTGTAGTTTGTGGGTCATAAGTTCATGACTTGCTTTGAAAGAGCTTCTGTAAAGTGTAATATTACTATCTGATGCCCGCAGCTTCGCCCCTGTAATATTTGTTCCCGTTCCCGCTTCCCGTGGGAACTTATTCCGGGGATAAAAAGTGGCATATGCGTTATTCCAGACCATAATCTATCCCTGTACCAAAATTTAGCCGTTAGAGCGTGAAAGAGAAACAAACATCCACACATCACACTCACAAACTTTCGCCTTTATAATATTAGTAGGATAGTAGAATAACTTCTATGTGTAGTACTGTCATTGAACTAACATTACTACGTATTATCTCAATGAATACTGTAAGTATTTAGTTATATATTTATCACTTGCACTGAATCTAATATTAGTTTAATTCTGATAAAATTATCCTATCTGCTGGACGTGTTTAAGTCTCTCCCTATTTCCGGCATAACACACGGTTCTGCGCCTTCCACATCCAGTCCCTCCCTGTGACCTCTTCCAGGTCTAACTATCATGAGAGCTGGAGAAATTGCCAGCGTTCCCCACACGGTCTCAACTACTGGAAAATATCCATGACAGCTTTCCAGAATGAAACGTTTCATATAACTCGACACTTTTTTTTATATTTAGCTCGCCAAATTGACGTCGCCACCAGCCTGATGGAAAGCCGAGGCGCATCTAGCGATTGGGGGCCACTTCTGACAGTGGTCCTCAAGTTGGCGGAATTGTGGTGTGCCTCTTCACGCTCCTCTTAAAGAACCCGGGATTGTAAGATGAGGGGAACACGTGTGCAGGCACATGATGAGTCAGTAGCTATATTATATGAGCAGTTGTCACAACCTTACTTTATAAACATCTATAGCACTTTATTATACTCGTTTCGGTCACTGGATTATCAAAGAAACAATACAAATTGCACTTGTAATTTCAATGTCACATTCAATTTGAGTGTCTTATTGTACGAAAATGGTGACTCGCGTTATCGTGTACTGCTAATTATTATTGGATTTATAAAAAATACTAGCTAGTATTTTTATAAATCGGGGATCACACCACACTATGGTGTGATCCCCGCGGCTTTCACCGCGTAGAAGTCGTTATCGCGTAAAGTCATAACCCTCCTTATGCACAGTTGGTTATAAAGTAGCCTATGTCCTTCCCGGGGCCTCGAACTATCTATATACCAAATTCATCTCAATCACTCCAGCCGTTAAGGCGTGAAAGCGTAACAGACAGACAGACACAGACAGAGTTACTTTCACATTTATAATATTAGTAGGGATATTAAGGATATTAATAACTTCTAAAACTAGGTAATTTTCTTAATGCATGTAAATCAAGCGGAGCGTGAAGAGGCACATCACAGGGCCGCCAACTTTAGGACCACTGTCAGAAGTTCTTCAGTCACTTACGGACTGTGAGAGTGGCCCCCAGTCGCTAGATGCGAAATGGCTTTCCATCAGGCTGACGACGTTAATTTGGCGAGCTAAATGTAAAAAAAAAAGAATTAATATAAAACTGACCAAGTGCGATTTGATTTCGGGCACGGAGCGTTTTCTTCCAAGGAACGGCGGCGTTACGTTGGTTGTATGGGAGCTCCCCTTAAATTTCTAATTTTGTTGTTTATATTTTTATATTGAAAAACTTCACTTGTACTGTTATTAAGTGTTTCTTTGTTAATTTATATAACTAACTGTTTATTCCTGATCAAATAAAATAAAAAAGACCAGTGCCTATGCAATAATTACATTAAATACATAACATACATTGTTTTCATTACAACGTTTGATTTGTTTTATGTACTTATCAGTAAATTCTAGACTCGCTAGACTTAGTTCTGTACTAAAAGTCAGCTCACATTCAAGAAAGCTTTAAATTCCAGTGCAATCCACATTATATTTTTAACAAAAGCACCAAAACTATTTCAAGATCGATGCCGACATAGGTACTTCCTTCTTACTTTATCAAGGAACAATGTCATTTGCAATGGTATTGTACAATTTGGCATTTGAACCGCACCCTTTCGAAATGCGTTGACATATTCACGGTATTGTTAGTCTTTTGTTTTACAACTAAACAGTGATGTACTGTAGTTTATTTGCACAAGTTTAATGTAAGCTTAGGTACAATCGAATTATGGTATGTACCTATGTATGTAACCTACAGTCATGTATTGTCGTAAAGGACAGCTGCACAGGAATTGATTTTTACAAAAGATCTTATCCTATATATACTTTTTTTATTAATTTCCTGCGGTTGTTAAATGAGTAGGTATCTATACTAATATTATAAAGAGGAAAGATTTGTTTTTTTGTTTGTTTATTTGTTTGTTTGTAACGAATAGGCTCCATAACTACTGGACCGATTTGAAAAATTCTTTCACTGTTGGGAAGCTACACTCTTTGTGGTGAACATAGGCTGTATTTTATTCCCGTATTCCCACGGGAACGGGAACTACGCGGGTTAAACCGCGTGACGTCCGCTAGTAATTGTATATTTTAAAGATATACAATTATACTTATTCAACAACCGTCTCTCCTATACTTGTCTCTCTTGCCGAGCTGCATATATAGCTAGCTACATATATGCTATACTTATTGTTTTAACCCTTTATCGCATACGAAACCACATATGGTTTGGCATTTTTACAGCTTATTTATTGTAAAACTATTAAAAAACTGCGTTAAAACTTTATTGAGGTCTGTTTGTCATATAATTAACAATAACAAAACGCAACTATTTTGTCTATGGTCCCATGCCACTTGGATATAATCTCAACTTTCCACACATTGTCAGTGGATGTTTACATGCGTGTACGACTCTCAACTTCGTAAAAAGAAATAAAAATGAAAAGGTGAGTTTTCTGAGCTAATAAAAATGTTTTACTGTGTGTCATAGCCTCTAGTTTATATGCACTGTAATAGATTTTCAGTATCTATTCGATTTCACCCATTTTCAACACTTATTGTTTCAGAACCATATCTGGGATCGTATGCATTCTTTGCTTTTTTCGCTTGGACATATATGGTTTCGTATGCGCTCATGCATTATTATTAATTTTGCACTAGGATATGGTTTTGTTTCAATTTCCTATACGTTTTCTTTACGCTAAGCTATTTTTTTCTTTCTTGGTGGTAGAATGGACCCTGGACGTTTTTATGGGCATAACAAAGCATACTAACGCAATCTCCGAGCATGGCTTTAGCGATGATGACATGTAAGTATCGAAATTGTAAGCTATCCGATTCCGATACTGACATGCCAATGATATAAAAACTATAGATACGTTATAGACACTGGAAAATGGCAACACGTAAAGCAGGTAATTACCTGAAAAGTCAGTGACGCGACATCAGGCTTAGCGGAAGTACTATTAGCACTGTTTTAAATTCTTTTAATAAAGAAAACTTGAAAAAAACATGCCTTCATGTATATTCAGAGGATGTACAAACTACACAGCAACTGTTCAATATAAAAACGTGTCGTTTCATTCAGTAGTACAACAGAAATAATAAAATTATTTTATTTTCTCGCGCCTAAAATGGCGCCTAGCATAATTATTAATGCACAAGGAAAATGTAGGCTTAACTTTAGATTGTCCTCCCACGAGTTTGGGGTTCATATTTTTTTTACACAAAGCTAATATTATTAGAAGCCTCCACACGAAGTTTTAACTTGCGGAGATTAATGGTTAACGAGAAAAAAAATTATGAAAATCATAAAAATTTACCAAAAATTGTCACTTTTGACCACAGAATACCTACACTCTCAATGCTCTTGACATTCGGCTCGGCATTAAACGTTTCGTTTTACATATGGTTTACGCACTAAAATGTTTAACTTAATTTAATAATGAAATAAATAGGTATATTCAGTGACTAGGTATGTAATATTTTATGCATATTTTATTATAATACATATATTTCGTTGACATAAATGAATGCTATTACTTAAATGTATTCTCACAATAATTTACCGACTATTGCCGCTATGTAAAACTAAACGTAAAACGCCGTCGACGCGCTGTCACTGTTACTGTCTGACAGTTATATTTTTTTTTGTAATACTTATTTTATGGCCTTTAACTTCAGCCTTTCAGCCAAACTATTGTTGATTATCCAACTATTGTTGGTTAGGTTAGGTTGGAACTGTGACCATTGACGCGCGACGGCGAGCGAGCGAAGCGAGCGTGCCGCGGCAGCGGCCGCCGAGCGCCAGAGGTGTCCTTTATAATATTATTATAACAATTTCAGACCAAGAAAATGCGAAAGTTAGGTTATAATATAAAAAAAATCGTAACTCAAAAAGGGGGGGCGTCCGCAAATTTTCCTTCAAGGGGGGGGTTCTACACCCCCTCCCCCCTCCCCCCCACCACCTCCCAGCCCTTAAATCGTGGGAGGACAATCCGAAGTCCTACCAAAATGTACTCTGTAGTCTGTGGTTTGGCGCGACGCATAAGGGGATGTTGGGGAGTATTTGTACTAATTTTTATTTTGCCATTATATTTTTTTATTTATGTAATTATATTTATTAAATAAATTGGTTTAATGACTTAAATTACGATAATATTAACTAATTCGTTAAACTACATTAATACTTTGTAAATTACAATATTACTTACTTTACCCGTAAATAATTTAATCATGTGTCTCAATGAGGGAAATTCAATTGACCTTTTTTCACCACATTTAATTCCTCTGTCTGATAGTGACTTCATGCATGATACCACAGATAATTTATGAAATTCTTTTTTCAAATTTGTAAAAGTTTAGCTGTTTTTGAAAGCCGTAATGTTCGAGTATAACGTGTCTATATATGATACGTCTTTGTGACATGCCTACATCCTCCATACCATTTAGACGTCCTGTTATTGTACCGGAGACGAACGATGACTTTTCAGGCGAAGACGACGTTCCTGTAGCAAATTTACCCTCAACTTCAAAGACCAAGAAAAGCAATCGTCGTAAAGAACCTACCGTTTAGAATGAACTGGTCAACAAAATATTTGCCTCCTTATAACCCGGATCATTACATCTTCACTGGAGATGTTGAACTTCCTAATGATATAAAAGAGCTAAAGTCTCCAGCCCATTTCTTCTTGTATCTATTTACTGACGAATTGATAACCTTTCTTATTTTAATCTTTCTCGTAAACGGGGTCGTCCATTGACCAATTTAGGGACTGGTTCGCCACGAGCTGCCATGGAAGTCCATCAATTTGTGCAAGTCCTGGACCTCAGAGGAAGAAAAGCATCAGGTTCAGGAAAGCCCCAGAAAAGCATCAGGTTCTACCCTTGACCTCTGTACGGACCAATAATTTTGGACATTTGCCAGAGTTGCAGAAAATGGTCAAATTTGTCAAGTATGCTCTATGAAAACCTACACAAAGTGTCCCATATGTAAGGTATATTTATGTTATAATGATAAGAGAAATTGTTTGATTAAGTTTCATCAATAATTTTGTATAACTTTCTTTGTTATATATATATAAATAGATAATGCGGTATGGATGTAATTTATTATATTTGGTTGTTTTGATGCATACAAACCCATATGTGTCCAAGGGGATTTAGGTTTTGATGCATACGAACCCAAATATGGTTCTGTAAAAAAAAATTAAAAGGGGGGTACTTTTTGGTGAAAAAATAATTTGTAATTATATTTAGAGCTGTAATAAAACCATTAACGTGAAAAAACTATTTTTTTCCCTTTATTTAATATATCATGCAGTAAAGGGTTAAAAGTCTCTACAAGACCTCAGAATATAGTCTATCTTACCCGATGACGGTGCATCTGCTGACCGACGCATAAAGCTCGGGAGTGTAGTTTAGGTCAGACGACAGTCGCTGTCAATAATACCAATGATATCCTTACTTTAAAGTTTGCGAGTGTAGATGTGTGGATGTCTGAACGCTTGTTTGTTTTTCACCCTCTGACGGCTGTACGGATCTGGCAGAAATTTGGTACAGTGATAGCTATAGTCTAAAACAGTGCTTCCCAAACTTATTTTGTCTACTGCCCACTTTGAGAATAAATATTTTTCTAGCGCCCCCATTTTTTCACCTATTTAAAAACCACTATAACTTCAAATTAAATTAATTAATTATTGTGACCTATATATGTGATGTTGTGTAAAAAAAAATGTATATTATGTATATTAACAGAGAATTCTAAACGAAACTTTTACTATAACCCGCAACTAGAAACCTGAGCGCAGTAGGTAACATACAACGGCGCTTAGGTCTCAAGTTAACTCTTACGGGCTCCACCTGCCAATAAGAATGATTATTGAAACGCAACTTTATAGTATTAAAACAGAGTATCTTTTATTAAAAATATAACTAAAATAATCAATCCTTATATAAAAACTGATGTAAAGGATGAATCTGATGCTGTTTAATAAGTTTGTTGATATCAGGTTCCATTTAACTCAAGAACAGTCGCAAGTCGCCACGTTCGGTAACAAGCAAACGATTTCTCTTTTTAGTAAGCAGTGTTGTCACATCACTAAATCCACGTTCACACAAATAGGACGATGGGAATGCTATCAAGAATCGTTGAACGATTGACCACAATCCAGGGTACAATTTAGGGATCGGTTTTTGAAGCCAAAATTCTTGGTAACCATTTTTGGACTTGATTTTTATTTCCTCGTTTGTTGTCAATTCTATAAGTTCTTCTTCCAGCTGAGGTGACATTGCTGTGTTGACATTTGAAAACGAATCCAACACCCAGTCTGGTATTTCCAAGTTCAAAATGTCCTGGTATCGTTCGGTGAAGTCAATGTGGAGCTTTTCCAAATGTTGGCAGTAGGCAAACAATTCGTCGTTACTGCATGATACTGATAAATTTGGAAAATTGTGAAACTCACGTCTGCCCAGATTCTTTTTGTGTAGAATCAGTTTGGCTGCGAAAGCAGCAACGACGTTTTTTGTTTTAATTAAATTTAGTTTATCGCCTTGCAGTTGGAGATTCATGTCGTTGAACAATTTATACAGGTCTGTCATGTAAGCTATATCATTCTTTGATGTTATGAGCTTGTCGTGCAATTCTGTATCTTTAGTTTCCAAGAACTCTATAACAGAGTCAAACAGGTTGTAAAATCGAGTCAGACAATTGCCTCTTGATAGCCAACGAACTTCAGTATGAAACAACGAACGGTTGAAATTCTCGTCATTAGTAACACAAAGCTGATGAAATAATTTATCATTCAAAGAGCTGTTGCGGATTTTATTGACTGCTTTGATGACACATTGCAGTGATTAAAATAGTTTCTCACTTAAGTTTCTAGCAACTAAATGTTGTCTATGAATAACGCAATGTACACCAAGGACATCTGGAATTTTATTTTTTAAGTACGCTATGAAGCCTTTATGGCACCCTGTCATAGCCGGAGCGCCATCCGTAGCAACTGAAATAATATTTTTCAAAGGAATCTCTTTCTCATCGCAAAACTTTTCCAATGTATTGAATATGGTTTCACCTTTTGTATCGGTCTCTAAATTTCTAGCAAATAATAGTTCTTCACATATTTTCTCATCTTTAATAAACCTCACGTAAGACAACAACAATGCTTCATTAGTTGGTAAAGTGGACTCATCGAGCTGAATTGAGAATTGACTTGTCCTCAGGTGATCGCACAATGATTCTTCAATGTTTTCAGCCATTTCATCAATCCGTCTTTGCACAGAATTATTACTCAAAGGAATTTTTCGGATAATATCTGCGGCCGGTTTATGAAGCACTGTAGTTATTACTTCATTTATTGCTGGCAATATTAACTCTTCTCCAGTGTTGCGTGAGATCACGTATTAAGCGCACGCATCGTATAGCTTTCGTTATCGCTAAAAGTTTTTAAAAAGTACCCACTTTTTTTTATGCAAATGTTTACCGATAATGGATGACGGGAAGAATGATGTTGATGTGGTTAGTGGAAGTAATCTATTAGATGAGGAAATAGTGAATAGAAGTGAGCAACAAGTGATGTCATGTACAGTGGAGAAGAGTAATAGTACGCAGCGAGGCTCTGAAAAACGAGTGCGAGAGGATAGCGAGGAAATTATTGAAGAGGAGGATGGTTTTATAACTGTTAGAAGGGGGAACAAAAAAATTGCAAGACGATCCTCTTGGAGATCTGATAGCAGTTTGAACAGTGAAAGAAGCTTACAATCGGCAAATAATGTTGTTTGTATTACGGGAAAGGAGGTTAAATTACCGAAACAGTTCGGCCTTGCAAAACTATTAAGTGCAGAAAAGATACAAAATATTAAAAAAATTCAATACAAAAATGCATACAGAGCCCTTCTAGAGTTTGAAAATAAAGAAAATGCCAAGAAGTTGGTGGAGTGTCAAAAGTTCCTTAGTCTGGGCTATAGATGTCAATTTGTCGATGAAGTTAATCTGACATATGGAGTTGTCAAGCAAATAGACCTTGAAATTGATCTAGAAGAAATTCAACAAAGTTTAGAATGCGATTACGATATAATCTCTGTGAGAAGACTAAAACGGCTAAATATGACAAAAGAGTGGGTGGACAGCGAAACTGTGCGACTGTGTTTTAAAAGTTCCACCTTACCTCCATACGTAGCAATGTATGGTTGCAGGTTCAAGGTGGAACCCTTCAAGTTTCCGGTGACCCAATGTTCTGGATGCTGGCGTTTCGGACACCTTATAAAAACTTGCCCATCAAAAATAATACGCTGCCCGAAATGTGGGGAGAACCATAGTAACTGCGAGACTACCTATTTCAAATGTATTAATTGCAAAGGGCCACATATGGCATTAGATAAATCTTGTCCCATCTTCTATAAAGAGAAAACAGTAAGAAGTATTATGTGTGACAAGAACTACACGTACAGAAAAGCTCTCTCCACATATTTGGAGGAAAAAAAGATGCGCAACCAACAGCATTCTATGATCGAAAACGAACACAGTAGCACTGTAATATTATGATAAGAAACGAAAGGGAAACTTATAAGGATGTATTAGTGACCGATAAACAAAACTTAAGCATGGAGGACATGGGAGAACAAAGCATGGAAGAATCTATAAGCTCTGTAATTCTGGGTAAGCGACCTAAAAAGCAAATTAATAAGAAAAAGAAAGAAAAGCCATATGTAAACCATAATCTTACAAGTGAGCGGGCTGGTAAACCATCAACCTCACAAGAAAATATTGAAAGTAAAGAAGAACCCGTTAAGAACAAAGTTGATTTCAAGAAGTTGATATATAAATTAAAAAAAGTCTGGCAGTCTGACGGTAATTTTGAAGTGAAAGTAAAATTAATTTTTAGTTTTATTATTGAAGAATGTTTTCATTTTATTTGGTACATAGTCAAGGAGACAGATGTTTGTAACAAACTAATTTCTATTTTCCAAAATGGCTTGTTTACATAGAGACATTAATTTAAACTTATTGCAGTGGAATGCACAAAGCTTGTCACCTAAAATAGAAGAGGTTAGTTGTTTGTTATCACAGGAGAAGGCACACATTGCACTAATAAGTGAAACCTGGTTAAAAGAGGAGGTATGTATTAACTTTAATCAATATAATATATATAGACGAGATAGAGGGGACTCATATGGTGGAATTGCTTTGCTCACACACTATTCATTGAGTGTTCAAGAGGTACATATAAATCTAAATAATCCAGGTATAGAATTACTGTGTGTAAAGTTAAATAACTGTCGTTACATCCAGCATATCATTCTTTTATACTGTCCTAGTTCTGTAAGTACTACTCAATCAGATTGGGATACAATATTTTCTATGTTCCCTAAGAATTGTTTGATTGCCGGTGATTTCAATGGCCACCATACCAATTGGTCGTACAAGAATAATACACGAGGTAAACAAATTTTTGACTCGGCTCTTGAGTTTGGTTTTACTTCTCTCAATAATGGACAGCCCACTAGGCTTAAATTAGTTAATGGTGTATTACAACGCTCTTCACCTGATATTACATTTGCATCTGTAGATATAGCTATTAATTTCAACTGGTGTGTGATGAATGAAAATTTAGGTAGTGATCATGTTTATTAAAGTTAAAATTACCTATAATAATGCGTTTCATAGTACTAAAAAACGTAATTTCAAATTGGCTGACTGGAAACTCTATGGGGATCAGCTTGTAAACTGCTTTTCTTCACCTAATGTGATAGGTGATAATGTACAGGCCTTATATGACTATTTTACTTACCATATAAATAGGGCAGCGGATGTTAGTATTCCCATAATTAAAATATGTAATAACCCAAGCAGTAAATTCAAAGCAAAAGGATATTGGAACCCGGATATCTCTAAATTAATAGGTGAACGGAGACTAGCACTGAGCAAGTTTAGGAGAAATTCAACACCTTCAAATCTCGCATTGCTTAAGGAAAGAACGCTGAAGGCTAGGCAGGCTATAAGAAACGCTAAAATAAATGATTACAGAAATTTCTGTGATAGTATTGATTATGGGGTATCTGCCTCTAATATGTGGCATCGCTTACGTTGGGTAAAAGGTTACAAAAGAACAAGGACTGATGTCCCACAGGAACTGTTGGGTGAGATGATGAGGGACCTTGCACCAGATTATACAATTCCAGTAATGCCAATGTTTTATTCCAGGAATGCTTATATAGAATCTGAATTCACACTAGAGGAAATGTGTCAATGCCTAAAGAAAAAAGATACTGCTCCTGGTGATGATAAAATTACATACTCCATGATTTCAAATTTACCATCAGATGGTAAGTTATACTTACTCAAGATATATAACTCCATTTTAAAATCAGGTTTTCCCCCCTCCCAATGGCGGGACATCAGAATCATACCCATTCCCAAGGCAGGTCCTGGTGTAAATAATAATAAATTAAGACCTATTTCTTTGATGGCCTGCACTTGTAAGATTTTCCATGCTATGATAGCCAAAAGACTTGAATGGTATGTGGAAAAGAATCACATTTTGTCACCTTATGCGACTGGTTTTCGGCGAGGACAATCTAGTCTTGACTGCTTAACTCGTTTAGTGACCCAAATACAAATAGGCTTTACAAATAGCGACCCAACCCTGGCTTGTTTCCTAGACATTAAAAGCGCATATAATAACATTTTGATAGAAAAACTATTATGCACCCTGGATAGTCTGGATATCGGTAGAAGTATATGTTATTATCTATGGAACTTTCTTAGTGAGCGCCATCTGAAAGTCACTAACGAATTTGCTGAATGTAGTGAGATAACCAGATATACAGGAAAAGGCTTAGCTCAAGGTGACCCCATCTCACCACTGCTCTTTAATATAGCAACTTACAAACTTTGCCAGGAAATCATGAATGTGTGTATATGCCAATATGCAGATGATTTTGTTATATATACAACTTTCAAAAATATTGTAGAGGGTCAAAATAAAATTCAAAATGCATTGGAAATTTTTATTAATATTTTAGATGAATTAGGACTAGAATTATCTATTAGCAAATCAAAATACTGTGTGTTTAGTAGAGGATTTAGAAGACAACAGCGGGTGCAAATTTTTATAAATAGTTGTGAACTTGATGCAGTTCAATCTTACAAATATTTGGGTGTTTGGCTAGACGAAACACTGCGGTGGGGTAAACACATCAATGAAGTCATCGAAAAGTGTCAGAAACTCGTCAACTTACTTAAAATTCTTACTGGCTCCTCATGGGGTGTTCATCAAATTCATTTACGTAGGCTATATATTGCACTTATTAGAAGTAGGTTAGACTATGGAAGCTTCTTATACGACAATAGTGCAAATTCAAATGTATACAAATTAGTTAAAGTGCAAAATCAAGCCCTGAGGGTTGTAGGGGGTTTCATTAGAAGTACTCCAATTCACGTGATGGAATGCGAGCTTTGTGTACCTCCACTGCATTTAAGGCGACGATGGTTAGCGGTTAAATATTGTTTAAAGGCGCGATCAATAACTGATAATATAACAACCAAGCTGCTGTTGGAACTTGGCACTCTTACACACACCAGGTATTGGACAAACAAGAAACTTCCCTTACTTGTTAATGTCTTTGAAGAAGTCAGAGAGGAAAGTATAAAATCATCGTCAATTCTAGAAATGTTTGCTCTTGATATTTGGTTGACTGGGATTCCTGTTCAAAACATAATAAGAGACCATTTAGATTCAATTAAGGCTCCTAAAAAAACATACGACTTTAATTTAGTAAAACCGGAAATACTTAAAGAACTATGGGAAAAATATGACGACTATTATACTATTTTCACTGATGGGTCTAAGAGTGTTAATGGAAGCGGCGCTGCTTACTATGATCCTTTGGAACAGGATAATGAGTTGAATAATTGTTTTAAAATAAGTAATCCCATGTCAATCATGTCCGTGGAGCTCCTTGCAGTTTCAGAAGCACTAACTTATATACAAAGTACTGGTTATAGGAAAACTGTAATTTATGTAGACAGTAAATGTGCACTGCAACATTTGGCTCGTTGCGCCTCTGGTTGCAGAGGCACATCGATAGCCTATGCTGTATTGGCACAAATTCACACCTTAATAAACAATGGGTTTGATCTGAAACTGCAATGGGTTCCCTCACATATAGGTATAAAGGGGAAGGAGGAGGCTGACCGTTTGGCAAAGTTTGGAATTAGTGGGGGAAAAGAGGTTACGATGGAAAGTAGTTACATTGAACTATTACCTAAATATAAAAATAAATGTCAAGTGCTATGGAAAGAATATTTCAACGAAAGATCGAAGAATAAAGGTATTTGGTACAAAACTATAGTGTCGGAGCCTCCTCATGTACCCTGGTTTTTACATACTAAATTAAGTAGGAAACTGAATGTGATCGCCCACAGACTGAGGTCTGGACATATTCCACTCAACAAGTTTGGGTTCTTAATGAAAAAAACCGAGTCACCAAACTGTGAGGTTTGTGGTACTGTGGAAGATGTTCTACACTTGCTGGTGGAATGTGCTAGATATCGGTCTGACAGAGAGGAGCTATTTAAGGAACTAAACTTAAACTTGTATGATGTAGGAATCCTACAACAAATTTTGTGTACACCAAACTCTGAAGCTGCATGTAGTATATATAAATTCACTATGTTGAGATTTTAGGATTGCCATGTATAAATACCTATATGTAACATTATCTAAATAAGGTACGATGGGACTGGGCATATACGGTTGTATAAAAGTCCCAAAAAAAAAATAAAGAGAAAAAAAAAAAACTCTTCTCCGATGTTATGTGGTTTGCCTTTCTGAGCAATTAACAAAGAGATATTGTCCGTCGTCATCTTGCTTAGCAGCCGCCGAAAATAGTTTTACTACACTTGGCTGAGTATTATGCTTCTTCTCTAGGTCTTGAAAATATGCTACATTCTTGTCTTTCTTATCTGGATGCATTTTATTCAAATGATCTTGCAGCCTTGAAGGCTTCATTGCTTCATTCGAAAATGTTTTTAGACATAGAAGACACAAAGGCGACGATCGGTTTGTGGGATTTTCAATAAATCCGAATTTAATATATTCCGCAGAGTATTGCCGTCTCTTCTTTTTTACTTCCGACATTGTTTTGCTTTGAGAAATACGTTCAACTTCGCGAGTAGAGGAGGCGTAAGTACTGCTCAGCTAATGCGCGCGAGACCACAAATGAAAATAAAATAAATATTACATTGTTTATATAGGAATGCTTAAGCAGCACGCACCGACAGGAATAAAACAAACATGCATAAACTCGTTTATCTCATTCAACGCTCAATCGTACTCAACAAGTCCGAACAAGCATTCAATGAACCAGCCGACTGATACAGGAATGCACAATTCGGGTCATTTAACAAAAACTTGTTAAAACATGATAGATATCTACGAGTACTAATAACTATTAATTTTTTCTATATTAAATAAAATAGGACAGATATATGAACTACGCGAAGAGAAATATAGAACCGAGTTTGAGCAATCTTTTAATTCATATAAGTTGATGTTCACAAGTTGTTGTTGAGAGTCGAGAGCTCTTGCAGTTGTTGTTTAAGAGGCCTCTTAGCTAAATAAAGTTACAAATCACCCCCCGCCCGCCCGCCTCTACACAACGTTCCCATTTTCTTCTGGGTCTCTTACCGCCTTCCTTGAGACCTGCAGCGCCCACAAGGGGGCGTTATCGCCCACTTTGGGAAAGACTGGTCTAAAATAACACGTACTACCCGTTCGCTCTAAGTTTGCCGCTGGCGTAGAGGCGTATACCCGAATTTTTAATTAGACGAAGTAAATTGACAGTAGCTAATGTCACTTCGTCATAGAAAATAAGCAACATTGTATGAAGAAGTGACATTAGTTGCTGTCAATTTACTTCGTCTAATTAAAAATTCGACTTTAGTATGGAGGCGAGCGGCAAACTTAGAGCAAACGAGCAGTAATACCAATGATATACTTACTATAAATTTTGTGAGTGGAGATGTATGAATGTCTGAACGCTTGTTTGTCTTTCACGCTCTGAGGGCTGTACGGATCTGGCAGAAATTTGGTACAGTGATAGTTATAGTCTAAAATAACACGTAGGCTTTTATTTCCGGAATAAGTTTCTATGGAAAGCAGGGATGTAAAAACAAGTGTTAGTGTACGGGTGTAGTAAGTAACAAGCTATTATTGTATCACAACTGCTTTCTGCCTGCCAAAAAAAGTTTACTCCAGGCTCCTACATCTAAGAAGCAACGGACAAAAGAAGAAGGTTGCAACTTGGTGAAAGTGCCGAATTATATCCGAAACCGTCACTTCGAGGTCCAAAGTCGTTTGCATACAATTCCGTATGCATTTCTGGTCATGAAGATAAGCAATCACGTAGACATCCTCAATGTGCATAGCCATGAAAGGTACCTATTTTTAACCGACTTCAAAAAAGGAGGAGGTTATTCAATTCGACCGTATATATTTCTTTTTGTTTTTTTTTTTAAATTTGTTCGCGCAGAACTCTGTCGTTTCTGGACCGATTTGAAAAATTTTTTTTCGTATGAAAATAGATAAGGGAAACTGGGGACACTTGATCCCCCCTTTTGTTTTTTATCCCTAATTTCTATATTGAGTATCCATTTAAAAAACTGTACTAAAATACGCGAAATTTATTAGAGCCAAAGATATGAATATCTAAATTTAGTAGTTATTTGACCAAAATCAATAATAAGGAATCGTACCATGTGTCCCCTATATACGTAAGACTTGATCCACCCGGTCTGGATGACTTGATCCTGGGGGAACAAGTCTCCCATATTTAGGGTCACATGATACCTTTACTAAGGAGTTAAATAAAAAATGTCTTGTCTGTTTATTCATTTTCGAAATCACATATTTCTTCATATATCTGTCTATATCACGGTTTATTGGTAGCGCTCGTGGCCCCGCGGTTTCAGTGTTCTGTAAACGTTTACTGCAGTAGCGACTTTCACTAAGAGCCAGTCCTTGGATGGGTGACCATCCATGTGATCACTTTGTGACATTTATTTGAGCGTTTCCGTGCTTCGGAAGGCACGTTAAGCAGTTGATCCCGGTTGCCAGTAAAATGGCACTCGTTAAGCCAAGTTGAAAGGCTTTTTAAACGGCTTGAAAAGTTTTAACAGCACAACTCGTTTGCTCCACCGACCATCGGTTCTCCTACAGAGATGTGGCCAGCCCACTGCCATTTCAAGACGCATGCTTCTGCGAGCTATGTCGACCACTCTAGTTCTCTAACGGAGAACATCGTTCCAGATTTTATCCCTCAGAGACATCCATAGCACAGCTCGTTCAATTGCTCGCTGTGCGACTTTAAGGGCATGGACTAGCTATATTTTCGTTCCCTGGCACCATTTTTCGGGCACCTTCTCTGGTTTTGTAGGCTCTTGGCATATTGTTCTGCATTGAATTGAAAAAAAAAAGGTAGGGGGCACTTGAGCCAGGTGGATCAAATCTCCCATAATAAAGTGTACCAAGTATACCCTGAGCTATTTGAGGTTATAAACAAATATTTTCAAATGTCTATAATATAACCACTTTATTACGTAAAGAATTGCTAATAATATAGATAATGGCTCGTATTAAATGCATACACACTTAAAAGTCCTATTTCAAATAAATGTTTAGTGACAATAAATACTATTCAAAATTTTCTTTCTGCCGCAACAATTACTTACTCGCCCGCCATTTGCCGAAGTGTCAAATATGATAGGTTTACCATCTTTAGAAAGGTATCGTTTACCATATGCAATCGATATTGCCACTATAAAACTAAATACGGCTTATACAGGTTCTGTAAATCTTGTGTACCTAGTCTCCCGTAAGGATCAAGTATCCCCAGTTTCCCCTACTTCCAAGGTGGTCCCATTTTAAGGAAGTTTGGAGAATTCGAAGGTAACTTTTAAAAATTGTAGGGGCATCTAGAGCGTTTGTAATTTTTTTTGTTAAGGGCTTTAAAGTAGTACCTACAACTTAATGAAGGTCTGAAGTCGATCTGATGGTGGAGACGAAAGACAGTGGAGAGAATCCCTTAACGATAAACAGCAGTTACCTTGTGTTTGGGCTTGATTAATTTGTAATTCGAGAACCTTACACCTAGGTAGATAGATTTTCAGTCTACATGTCACAAAAAATAGTGACAATATGACTATGAGAGAGCTTAATAATGCCTACCTGAGCTTACATAGTTTTACTGGGCAGTACTGGGCACCGATTTCTGTGTTATATTTCATGATACCTGATAAATCAGAATATACTAACTTTGTGCTAAGTAAATTTTATTTTTCAGTTTTTAGTTTTGTTTGAAGTCGGTTTCTTTTTTGTTAAAATTTTTTTACTGTTAAATCTGCCTCTTTTTGTATGTTTGGCTATGCTTGGGTATATCATATTTTTTTCGTGACTTATTTCGAAAATGTAACCTTGCCAGCGACGGGCTTTGCAGGATAAGCAGCGCGAGTGTCGCACCTCACGTCTGATGTTGCAAAGAAGAAGAAGAAGTTAAAAAAACCATTTTCAATCAGGAGGTCTGTATGCTTCTCTGCCACCAAAGTGTTATAATTATCAAAAAGAAGGGTAAGTACCTACTCTCTTTTAGCTACCGCGGATGCGAGAGTTCTTTTCGCTTGATATATTGAAGCATTCATCTTTCCTACGTATCGTTATACAAATATACTCTGTGGTCCCACGCTGCTCCAGCTTATGTAGCTTATGTATCAGCCACGCCTTGCAGCTATATAAAAGACCAAATCCATAATGCACTACTGTTCTAATCTTATTAATTTTAAAGGACTGTTCTATGAGAATTCAATAGCATTGTAGCAAAAAGGTTCACAACAATTTTAAACTGATTAAATTAATCGGCCTTGTCGCCCAAAAAATTAAAAG
The DNA here is from genome assembly GCA_933228765.1 of Miltochrista miniata. Taxonomy (NCBI): domain Eukaryota; kingdom Metazoa; phylum Arthropoda; class Insecta; order Lepidoptera; family Erebidae; genus Miltochrista; species Miltochrista miniata. The sequence goes on from OW121755.1 coordinate 25,947,590, forward strand.
GCCTACAAATAGATAATAAATTTAAACACCACTGTCGAAGGTTGGAAAGTGGTATATAATTATAAATAATGGCCTTTGTTTTACCGAATTAAATGCATAGATATTTGCGCAATATAGGTTTATAATTTTAAACTATATAGTGAAGTTGCATTTATACCTATACTTTATGAATGTTACTTAAAGTTTGTAGCGCCAATACTTAGTATTCTGATGATTTATGAATGTTACTTAAAGTTTGTAGCGCCAATGCTTAGTATTCTGAGGGGCAAGTGCGAGTTTCAGCGAGCGCCTGTCGACATTCACTGGTGAGCGCGTTATCACCGATTTGTATGGAATCGAGACAAGTTCCCGCGTTTACAGCTAGGTGGCGGGGTCTCGATTCCATACAGTCTTCAGTCTTCAGTCTTCTTGGGCTCCCATTTTCCGCACTTAGGTCCGCCAGTGGACCCATTGTACGTGACCGTTGGCTGTCACTCCAGCCAACCCAGCTCCGACCAGAAGCGCAGGATCCTCTTCGGGTCCTCACACGCCTCCCGGAGTGTTGTGGGGCTGCCAAGTATGTCGACTCTGTATGTAACCAGGCTCTCGCACTCCAAGATTGCGTGAGCTATGGTTTCTTCTTTCAACAGGCACGCTCTGCACAGCGCGCTGTCCGTGATACCTAAGACATTCAAGTGCTTATTTACTGTGCAATGACCCGTTATTGTGCCCACCATGGTTCGCAGATCACCTTTATTCAGATGTAGCAACGTTCTAGCTAGTTTTGGCCTGGGTCTCGGTAGAGCTTCCCTTGATTGCCTGCAACTTACTGTTTGTGCCCATCTCTTTTCATGCCGCTCTTTCGTGCGTTGTCTCAGCCATGCCCTTACCTGGTAGAATGGTATTGGTATAATCGGGCTTGGTCCCACCGGTGTGGTGCTGGAACCCAATCTGGCCAGTTCGTCAGCTGCATCATTGCCGCTCGATCCGCTGTGACCTTTTATCCACTGAAGGCTTACCTTGTGTGTTAGGGCCAGCTTTTGTAGCCCCTGGTGGCATTGAAGCACCAGCCCAGAGTCGATTGTGGTGCTCCTCAGAGCTTTTAGCACTGCTGCACTATCGGAGAGGAGCCTGATGTGGTTGTGCTCAATTTTCCTGGAGTCGATTGCATTGGCGGCGTTAATTAAACCTATGCACTCACATTGGAAGATTGACGAATGAGACCCTAAAGGTATTGATGAGTGTATGTTGAGCTCCGGGGAGTAGGTGCCTGCTCCTGATCCGTAGTCTGTTTTGGATCCATCCGTGTACACTCTGAGTTCTCTTATACCGGAGTGGTCCTTGGCGGACTCTGCCAGCGATATATTGTACTTACGGTCAAACACGTATGTTTTCGGTATCCTGTCGTTAGGGGCTTCCACGAGAGGTTCATACTCTATTGCGTCCTCTAGTATGCGCCTATGACCTACCCTTGAGCGCGTCCATTGTTTTGACGCCTGAAGTCGTGCCGCCGCGGCGGCCGCTTCCTGGTGAACGAACAGGTCCAGAGGCGGTAAGCAGAGCATTGCCTCCATCGCTGCTGTGGGTGTGTTGCGAAAGCATCCCGTGATGGCGCAACACGCCGCTCTCTGGAACTGCTGCATTTTATCTATGGCTGAAGCTAGTTCGGCCCTGGGCCACCAAACTATTGCGCCATACGTTACCTGTGGTCTTATGACTGTGGTGTAGAGCCAATGTATGATTTTCGGTGAGAGTCCCCACTTCTTACCGATCATTCGTTTGCATTGCCAGAATGCAATGGTGGCCTTACTGATTTTTTGTGTGAGGTGCTTATTCCATAGCAGTTTGCTGTCCAGTGTGACCCCCAGGTACTTGACTTCATTTACTAAGGAAAGTTTTGTGCCAAAGAGCTGTGGGAGTTTCAGATCATCTATTTGGCGTTTGTTGGTGAACAGAACCATTTCTGTTTTCGTCGGATTTACCGTGAGATCATGTCTGATGCACCATTTTTCGACGATCCTCAAGGCGTTGTCCATCAGGTTTGTTATTGTACCTAGGAACTTGCCACTTACCAGTATGGTGAGGTCGTCAGCGTAACCTACAGTGAGGTATCTCTCTCTGTTGAGTACATCTATGAGCTCGTTCACCACGAGATTCCACAGGAGCGGAGATAGAACCCCCCCCTGCGGACATCCTTTGGCTGCGATCCCTCTAGATGTGGAGTTCACTGTAATTTGTATAGCCCTGTGTCGTAGCATGTTCACTATCCAACTTACCACAGTGGGGTGTACTTTATGCTTTTGCAGGGCTCTTTCGATACTTACAAAGGTCGTCTTGTCGAAGGCACCTTCGATGTCTATAAAGACGCCCAGTGTTGATGATTTACTCTCTAGGGAGTCTTCTATGTACGATACTACCTCATGCAGTGCTGATTCGGTGGATTTTCCGGAGCAGTAAGCGTGCTGCTTTGTGTGCATTGGTATTTGTCGGAGTACTTTCTCCCTTATTTCTCTCTCGCATAGCCTCTCTAGAGTCTTTAATAGAAATGAAGTGAGGCTTATTGGTCTAAAGGACTTAGGATGAGTGTAGTCACTTTTACCTGGTTTAGGTATGAAGAGTACTTTGACTTCTCTCCATGACTTTGGCACGTACCTGAACGCGATGCATCCCGTGAAGATCTTTGTCAGGTGCGTAGTGATAGCCTCTATACACCATAACATAAGTCCGGGGAATATACCGTCTAGTCCCGGTGATTTATATGGTTGGAAGCTTTCGATTGCCCATCTTACCTTGTTATCGGATACTATGGCCCTAGCTGTGGACCAGTCCGGCTCGGATTCGATGGCGCCTTCTGTGTCTTCCCAGTTGATATCTGATTGGATTTGACAGCCTGGGAAGTGTGTCTGTAGTAAGACCTCACACGTTTCGGAGTCAGATTTTGTGTAGGTGTTGTCTACCTTTTTTAGAGATCCAATAGACTTATCCGTGTCCTGAGATAGAAGTTTTTTGACTCTTAGTGCGTGACTATTGGATTCAATATTGGAGCAGAAGCGTTTCCACGCCTCTTTTTTTCTCTGACTTAAACGCTTTTTGAACTTTGCTTGTGCTAGCTTATAGGCGTCCCAGTCAGACTCTGTTCTGGTGTTTTTGGCTCGGTTGAAGCGTTTTCTTACCTTGGTTCTCAACCGTTCGAGGTCCTTACTCCACCATTTTTCTCCCGATTTTGCTCGATTGTCAGGGACGGTTAGGGGGCACGTTTCCTCATAGCAAGTGGTGAGTGTGTTTGTCACCTTCCGGACATGTTGTTCTATGTCGGCGGTGCCAGAGTAACTTACCTCTGAGTGTGCATCTCCTATGTTTAGACCTACTAGAATTTTGTATTTTTGCCGGTTCGTTTTACGTGGGTTACGTCTTGGGGCCGTGGGAATTTTGCTCCAGTCCAAGTCGAACATGATTCTTCTGTGGTCGGAGCATGATGGTTCCTCTGATAGTCTCCAGTTTTTTATCAGATTTGATGCTAGATTAGATGCTAAAGTAATATCTATGAGTGTGTGGGCCCTACGAGTATTGAAGGTCGGTTCGGAGCCTACATTTAATACGTTTAGCTGTGTGGATAATAGGAAGTTGAAAAATGACTCACCTCTATTATTTGTGTCTGCGCTTCCCCAGATGTGGTGATGCGCATTAGAGTCTGCGCACACGATGAGCTCCAGGCCCTCATCTTCGCAATATCTCGTCAACTTGACCAGTTCGTCGTTGGGCACTGCGTCTTCTCCGGGCTGGTAGGAGGACGCTAGTATGATGTCACCGGTCATGGATGTTGTGCTGTCAACAGCGGAGGTGTTCCTGAGTCTAACAGCAGTTAGATCTCTAGAACAGAACTCATTTAGTAAAGTGGCGGGGATACTGTTAGGCATATAAACACAAGTACGAGGCCCGCTCACTGTAGTATCTAGGAGTAACTTACCTCCAATGTTGGAGAGACCACAGATCTTGTTCTTCGCTATCCACGGCTCCTGGATAGCGGCTATGGTCAACTTGTTTACCTCCAGGTGTCTGCGCAGGGCAGCCGCTGCGAGCCGCTTGTGCTGGAGGTTTGCTTGCACTATCGGTATAGTGCAAGCCTGGGGATTATTGGGATGAGGTGGTGGCGGCTGGGAGGTCATCATTGTTGATGGTCTCCATCCCCTCTTCCTTTTTCTTCTCGTCGCTCGACGATGCACCAGGGGTTTCCGGCCTTGCGGCGGCACCTCGTCCGGTGGGGGCGCTTTCGCTTCTCCCCTGAGTGGCGAGCGACTTGATGCCCGATGGTCCTGCCTTGTCCACGTTGGTGTCAACCTGGGATTGGGCGGCTTCGGTCGTCTTCTTCGTCTCTTCCTGCGCGGCGGAGGATCCGAGGAACCTGAGGTAAAGGCTGCCTAGCTCGTAGGCGACCCTTTGTCCTCTGGCCTTTAGCTTCTCGACGTCGTATGCAGGAATGCCGAGCATGAGGAAGACGCCCTCTTCCTGCTCCTGGTCTGAGTAGATGTGCCACTCGTTGACACTGTACCAGCGGTTCTGGCTCACCAGGAAGGATCTGATCACATCTATATCCTCCTTCTCTGGGATGAAGATCCCCGCTTTCACGCGTTTCGGGATGTCCGACTGTCTCTTGACGACGAGTCGGGTCCCGGGTACTGGCGAGCTAACGGGTTCAATGGTGGAACGGAGCCAATCCACCTCTTCTCGGCTTTCGCACCATAGCTTCAGCGTCCCGTCGCTGAAGGTCGGCTTGCCCTTGAAAGCCGGGATGAATGTATCCTTCCCTGTGATCGCCGCTCGCAGTCCAGCCCTTATCGCCTTCCTGATGCCCTCAGCCTCGTCCTCGGTGAGGTCGCGGGAGGGTTCGGTGGTGATTGCGACGCGAAGTTCGTCGTTGGCCGCAGCGTCGGCGTATGAGGTACCAGGTGGAAGGCTGGTGTTGACCTTCACCCGTTTGACGTGAACCCTCGGGGATGTGGTCTCGTTTGGGCGACCCCTCTTGTCGGGTCTTCCCCTACGAGCGTCGCTATCCGAGGGTCCATTTTTCGGCGAGGAGTGCGAGAGTGGTCCAGTCTTTTCAGACGGTCTCCCAGCGGACTTCCTGCCGTGAACGTCACCTTCCGAGGGCCTATTTTTCGGCGAGGAGTGCGAGAGCGGTCCAGTCTTTTCAGACGGTCTCCCAGCGAACTTCCTGCCTTGAGAAGTGGCGGATGCGGGTTTTTGGTCGGCGGTGGCACCTTCACCACGGCTGTGGCTGCTTTGGGTGCTAGACCCTCCAGCCGTGTTTGACTTCTGGCTTTCGCCTTCTGTCGTCGCACGGCGGCTGCAGTCCACCTGGGAGCTAGTCCCTCCATTGGTGTCGGGCCTCCTTCCGTTACCACGTCCGCGTTTCCGCTTGCGGGAACGCCCGGTTGACTTGTCGTGCTCTATGAGGCGCAACTTGTCGCGGGCTTTTTGACGAGGTGTTCTACTCTTCCTGACGACGTGGCTCCAGGAGCCAGAGTCGCGGCGAGCCGAACCCTCAGCGTTGTCGATAGCACTCTTGAGTGCATCGACATTAAATGCCTCGGATGTTCCACAGGCTGTGTTGACACGACTTTCGTCATGCCCAGGGGATTTGTTGCTGCGTTTTGAGTCCATGCTTGACAACAGCTTGAATTCATCCACCGAGGTGCGCTCACCCTCCATGGAGCCCGCAAATTGGGGACGCTGGATGTACACCATCTACAGTCGCCAAGGCTGCCACGGTAGATATAGGGTCCGGAAAGGACGACAAAGCGAGGAAAATGATGCGAGAGACGCCGCAACCAGCAAAATCACGACCTACGCGCACCACCCCCTGCCCGCCACCCCAACCGAAACCCTAGCCAAATGCCATCCTCTTACGGATGACGCAGCCGATTGGTACTCACTGGCTAGGTGAGAACCTCCCGTTTCGGAAGAAATCAGGGCCGAAGACGCGTGTTGACGCACCACTGCAGTCTCAGCAATCCAGGATCCCTTCATCCTCCCTTACGGGTCTCCACGCACGGCACAAACACGCGGGTGGCCTCCCCTCCCTCCGCAACCCCCCCCCCCATCTGATCCGACCCTCACATATTTTAGTGTGAGTCTCGCCGCAGAGCACAGCCACAGATACCCTGCGGGCAGACCAGATTTGTGTGCGGGTGGCCTCCCCTCCCCCCCGTTTTCCCTAAATCCCCCCAAGCCCCCCTCCCCAGCCCCTTGCCCACCTAAAACGACCCTCACATGTTTTAGTGTGAGTCGCGCCACAGAGCACAGCCACTGATGTCCTGTGGACACTTCGCCAGGGATTTCTGTTACGTCTATTTCTGAAGGAATTAGACCAATAACGGGTGGCACCGCGTGAAGGATAATCTCTCTGACTTGCCTTGGGGATCTACATGACTTGCACTCACTCCCAAAACCGTTCTGCTTCCATGTAGGTCAGAGGGACCTACATGGATGGCCTAGGCTACATGCTACACTTACAGCTAGTGCATAAGCGCGAAGCGTGAAAGCGGGGGAAAAGCACAACCCTGAAAGCATTAGCTTAGACCACACCCTCGATTCCATACAAATATACGATAGCGCGCCGTGAATGTCGACAAGCTCACGCAAAAACTCGCACTTGCCCCTCTGATGATCGAAATCGTAACCCTCACTACGTTCAGTCTTTATATGGGTCAATCCACGTCGGGTGCTGCTGCAGGCTCAAGACGACGGGCTTGAACTGAGAGTACACGCACGCCTCACGCCGTATCCTATGGACATTTGCAACACCAGGGCACCGATTCTCGCTTCACACGACATGAATGCGTGGACGGAAATCGGCGGGTGACGCGTTGCCTGTCTCATATTTAAGAACGGCGAAACGTGAGACGGGCGACGTTTCACCCGTAAATTTGCGTCCACGCATTCACGTCGCGTGGTCGAGAATCGGCGCCCAGAGGTGCTACACTCGCGCTGCCGACCCTAAACTGCACGTCTTAAGAAGCGGGATAACACCCGAACTAACCCCCAAAGACCGACCCCCCCCCCCCCCCTAGGTGAGGCCGCGGTGGTAGCCAAGGTCTGTTGGGAATTCTGGGTTTATCTTTCCGAGGGCTTACCCGGAACTCCTGTAAGTGTCCTGGATAAGTCACATGGATTTTATAACCCAGTACACGTGTAATACGATACGGGTACGGGCAATCTTTAACACGCGGTTGAAGCCTCGGACATAAGCAACCAGTGGATATAATTTTACAACAGCGCCGACAATATAATGAAATTCATGTAAGAGATCTGTGCAAGAAAGTGTCTCATAAAATCATAACATAACACTTGCTCTTACTTAATGAATAATTACGTATTAAATTGTATTCATTTCTTTCAATATAAATAACTTCCTGCTATTTCCAATGATTGCCTATTATTTTTATATTATCGATTTTAAGCGGTGTGCGAGTGGACAATCGATATCGATAAAATTAAAAAGAAACAATTAGAATTCGATACTTATTGTTCAAATCTATTCGGTTTTGCTTATATTGTTGCATAACCGTTTAAGTTGTACACCAAATCCGTTTTAGACCACGACAGATTGGAACCTGCGTTATTGTTGTACAGCGAACGAAATGAAACAATGGTAGGGACTCGAAAGGCTTTGTTGAGAAATATTACTTAACATGTATTGTACCTAAAGGTTTACATAAAATTTTAATTGTAATGTTCAAGTAGCGTTTACGATGAGGTTCGTTCTTTTGATTTTAACTTTAAAAAATACTTGGAAGTAATACCTATTGGTAATGCTATATTTATTTGTAGAAAAATGCAATCACTTCATTAGGCCCATGACGGCAGCGTGACGTGAGAAACTCACGCACGCCCCCCTCCCCCCTTAGAAGCGGGATCACACCCGAAGCCCCCCTGAGACGCGAGATGGTACCCGAACCACCCCCTGGGCAAGGCCGCAGTGGCGGCCGTGGGTCTATTAGGAGTCCTGGGACATCCTTCCGAGGGCTTACCCGGGGCTCCCAACCATAGGCTGTTGGGGGTTACGTGAGGTTTTTTAGTCGGTAGGAGACCGGCATAACATCCATAAGGATTTTCTCTCACGTTAAACAAAAAAAAAAGCAATCACTTCATTAAATCAGCCTATTGCAGTCCACTGCTAGACGTCGCCCTCTTACAAATGACGCCACTATAAGCGGTCCTGCGCCTTTCACATCCAGTCAATCCCTGCAACTTTTTTCAGGTCGTTGGTCCATCTACTCTTATCCGAAAACAACGTTAACGATATTATCTGTCAGAGAACTAGGGTGGTTGACTTGCCTACAAAGTATGCGTTTTGAAGTGGCTGTGGGTTGGTCACATTTGTAGAAGAACTGATGACCGATGGAGCCTCGTCGGAGTCGGACCATCTGGCAGGGGGTCGTCCTCCTCATGTTAACTACGATTTGGTTAACATGAGGAGGACGACCCCCTGCCAGATGGTCCGACGACCAGTAGGACAATAGTCCATACGAAAGTTTTTTTTAAATAATGTTTTTATATTAAGTTCTGCTACCTTTAATAGGTGTATTTTAATTTAGTTTCCATGTCCATCTTTCTACCTACCATAAATGTTGTTTACAATACAATTAATAGTGTCAAGATATCGATACTATTCTAGCTACAAATCAAACACACTACTGTTGATCGTAAGTCTGTCTTCCGTGGGTTAATTTCAACTCTCTTGTGTACTACATAAACTGAAAGCCGCATTACAAAATGATACTCAATGCTTAAGAAACGCTTGAGTATAAAAAAATGGTAAAATCATAACCCTATTTTTAAAACTTTGCTGTACCTATATGAACCGTGATAGCTAGGATAGCTAGAAAACTGAAATTTTGACAGATGATGTATTTTAGTTGCCGATATAACAATAAATACATACCAACCAAAATAAAAATAAAATATTTTGGAGGGCTTTTTTTTTAACGTGAGGGAAAATCCTCATGGATGTTATGCCGGCCTCCTACCGACTAAAAAACCTCACGTAACGCCCAACAGCCTATGGATGGGAGCCCCGGGTAAGCCCTTGGAACGATGCCCCAGGACTCCCAACAGACCCACGGCCGTCATCGCGGCCTTGCCTAGGGGGTGGTTCGGGTGCTATCCCGCGTCTTTGGGGGGTTTTGGGTGTGATCCCGCTTCTAACAGGGGTGCGTGCGTGAATTCCCCCCGTCACGCTGCCGTCATGGGCCTGCTTCTGTAAGGACGGTGAGCGACCCTCTCACCGTCCTCAGGCCCTCGGTCATGGAGGCCGGTAGTCTCCGGCGAAGACACGTCGGCGGTGCCCAAGCCGCCGACTGCGGAACTCGGGTGGGAGAGTTCTCTCCCGTTAGAGGGCTTCCATTTAGCAAACTTGAGAGTGACTTTGTTACGAAAAAATCCGTGCGCTTGTCCAACTCGCTATAGGCCGATTTCTGAGTTTCGAGAAACCTTCTCTAATATGGCCCTAACTCGATTGGTTTGGTTATGAATATGATTGAAATACATTCTTATGAACTTGTAATTAAAAGAAAGAGAAAGAAATAATGTTTATTCAGTAGCCTTTACATAGCCTTAGAAAATAAAATGGTATATTAACTGGTATATTAGAAGGTTAGTGTTCTGATTATCCGATTTTTTATTCGAGTCATTTAGCGTAGGAAAAAATAAAAGAATTAGAAAGTCTTGCAGGTGTTTTAACGATTGGTAATCTAATTAGTTATTTAATTTAAGTATTTTAAAAGTGACCTGTCTATTTTTTTGAAAAGGAATATTATTTATATTTCTACTGTCTATATTTTGAATGCCATATTGGTGCTACTGTAGTTTATGCGACTTGGGTTCGAAACTGAAACAAGTAATATTCATAAGTTATAACTATTACAATAAGTATTGTTATTGGGATATTTTATGGGATATTTGATCAGTTCTCTAAATCTCATGTCACAAGTTTACCTATTATTAGTTTCATTTAGGTTAAATAATGCTGTATAAAAAATGACCTAAAATATTAGGTATTATAAAGTTTTCAAGATTTTATATAAATATTTACTTACATTTGACGGAGAGAACATATCAAAAATTTCTAAAGAATTTAGGCTAATTGCAAACATATCCCACTTGGGGACTGCGACCGCAATGTTTGACTCACTTACATATTTGTTTTCTGTGCTTTTCATGTGTAATATCATGCACAAATTGTTCCAAATTCAAATACCTGAAGAAATATTTACATGTCTTATAAGACTTATATTACTACACTTGCATTTGAAGAACACAGTATTCGTCAATATTTAAAAATAAACCAGGCTAATTATAAACATTATTTCACTAAGGGACTGCGACCGCAATGTTTGACTCACTTACATATTTGTTTTCTGTGCTTATCATGTAATATCAAGCACAAATTGTTCCAAATTCAAATATCGGAAGAAATATTCATGTACATGTCTTTATTTCTTTGCTTAAAGACTTATATTACTACACTTGTATTTGAATAACACAGTATTCGTCACTATTTAAAAATATAATTCAGACTAATTTTGAGCATAATCCGACTTTTGGACTGCGACCGCAATGTTTGTCTCACTTACATATTTGTTTTCTGTGCTTATCATGTCATATATCAAGCACAAATTGATTCAAATACTAGAAGAAATATTTATGTACATGTCTTTATTTCTTTGCTATAAGACTTATATTACTACACTTGCATTAGAAGAACAATGTATTCGCCAATATTTAAAAAAAGAATTCAGACTAATTATAAACATATCCCACTTGGGGACTGCGACCGCAATGTTTGACTCACTTACATCACGTAATATAAAGCATAAATTGTTCCAAATTCAAATTTCAAACGATTATATTACATTACTTTTTATTAAAATTCTCATTATACACTTATATTTCAAGGACACAAAATTCGTCTAAAATTTTAAAAGAATTCAGGCCAATTAGAAACATTATCTCACCTGGGGACTGTGACCGCAATGTTTAACTCGCTTAAATCATGTAATATAAAGAAAAAAGTAATTCTAAATTCTACTACTACCAAAAGAAATATCAAAGAGATGCATTTTTAAATTGTTAACGGACACAGAATACATCAACATTTCAAAAGAATTCAGGCTAAATATTCAATTCAGTTCAATGTCTTTATTTGCGAAAATGAGTACATATAAAATACAAACGTTGCGTTTTCCCAAACGCCTACAGTATGGGGTTCTTCAAAAGGGGTCTTAGAAGGTTCCCACAGGGTCGGCAGCGCGAGTGTGGCGCCTCTGGTGTTGCAAACATTCATAGGCTGCGGTGACCACCAGTCCTTCTGGTGGGCCGTATGCTTGTCTGCCACCTTAGTGGTATAAAAAAAAAACAAAGATATTATTATAAACAACCAGCAGATGTCACGCGGTTTCACTTGCGTAGCTCCCGTTCCCGTGGGAATATGGAAATAAAATCTAACTTGTGTTCACTGGGTATAACGTAGCTTCCCAACGAGTCTATTCGACGCAAACAAACAACTTCGACTCACTTACATCATGTATATCATACAAACATATAGTCACGCCTGTATCCCCGAAGGGGTAGGCAGAGGCATAATACACGCCAACATTTCATTAAATAGTTTTATGTCCCACGTAGACGGAGACAGGCGCAGGTTGCGACGAGCCACAGATGAAACTTTTCAAGCCTTTATGGCCTTAAACTTGGCATTGTCATTTTACTGACTACCGGGGTTAATTTGAGTTTTCCGTCTCAATGGATCGTTTTAAGAAAGTATGCTCTTGGCCACCTCTTACAACACCCTCGGGAATTGGAGTGGTGACGTTTTGTACTCAAGCACAAATTATTCAAAACTAGCCTATAAGACAGCGGCATCGCCCTCTTGCAATTCTTTTTCCGTTCTCATATTACATAAAAGTAGTATGTGTTCCTGACTATAATCTATCCCTGTACCAAATTTCAGCCAGGTACGTTTAGCCGTTAGAGTGTCATTGAGTAACAAACATTCAAACATCCAAATATGCGGGCATCTTCATAAACTTTCAGATAAATTATGTTACTAGAATTCAAAGGCATGTATTTAAATCGATATCTGTATAATTCCCTTTTTCTGAACTAAATATTTTAAAGTTAAACCAAAAATACTGACTTGCACACTAATTATGTGCACTAAATAGGATCATATTCATTATACTGATTAATGGTATTTGCATAACTGTTTTACTGAACGAATAACTATTATCAACTAAATAGGTATATCTAACAATTCCTTAGTTCAACAAAAATATTCAAACTTTTTCGGAAAACCATCGTCTAATTTACTTTTAGGAACATCGTTTATTCTAAGTAAAACCCCGATTTAATCAGTCACCTCTAAAAAAATATTTTTTATTGATCAAAAAAATAAAAGTCTAACCTAACCTATTCCGTTAGGGATGCGGGGTCCTACTAACATCTTAAGGACCCCAATGGGTCGGATCCTCCTCGTGGTGCATCCTGGGCAACGGAGTAGCGACCACTCCCCTTCCTCTGTGGGGGAGTTGTGCTACTCTGGCTAATTCCGGCCGAGGCGGGAGTAACCCACCTGTGGGTTGCTCGGTGGTGTGTGTTGCTGCCGGCCGTGCCGTTATTCACGGCCGGCAGCAGCAATGATGGGTCGCCGTCGCTTCGCCTCCTTTGCTGGCGAGACGATGGCGGCAAAGTGGGAGAGGCACTGCGTGGGGGGCGGGAGTTTGGGTAGATGCTCCCGCCCTGCCATGCAGTTCGGGCTGCCGGCCGTGAATAACGGCGCGACCGGCGGCAACAGTGCTGGGCCGCTGTCACCTCGCCAGTTGACGAGGTGATGGCGGCAAAGCGGGAGGTGCACTGTGCGGGGGAGCGGGAGTAACCGATAATGCTCCCGCTCTGCCGTGCAGTTCGGGGGCGCCGCGGTGAGGAGTCACTGCGCGCCCCCGATTGTTTCTTGACCGTGGGCGTAAGGTCGGGGGACCCCGCCCACCAACGGTCACATGGCGGTGGGCACCTTTTCCGTGTTCCAGGGGTGCCCATTAGCGCACGCCTGCGCCAGCCGCTCTCTGTCTCCTCTATTACAGAGGGGCGCTCGAGAGCGGTGCAGGCGTGGACTTCAGCAGCTTTGGGGAGCCGCCCATCTGGCTCCCCCGAGGAGAGCCCCGAATAAACGGGGCGCCCCTGGCCGGGTCGACGTGAATAATCTTTTGATATCCGTCGGCCCGGCTAAAGGGTGAGGAGGAACACCGCGGGGTTTAGTGGGTAGGACGGTCCATTCCGGACCGGGCCGGGAGTCCCACACACCATCCCAGCTGCCCCCGCAGCTGGGATGAAGGCGCGTAAATGCGTTCCCCGCGTCAAAAAAAAAAAAAAAAAAAAACCTATTCCGTTATAAGTATGTACAATTTGTAAGTGCAAGTTAGTATTTTTGATAAACAATTCGTATTTCTGTTTTACAAATCATATATTTGATGTAGGTACGAACCACATTTTTGGTGTGAATTCGATTAAAAAGTTCATCTCGTTCTGAGTAATAATTAAGTTTTTTAAGTAGGACATGTTTTGTTTATCAATTGGTTTTTTTGCACAGCATTTAATTTTCTGGTTTGCGTTCAGTAAATATTAGTGAAGCTACCTAGTGTGCAGAAAAATTAAACAGATGTGCAATTAAAAATATCCTGAATTCAAATAGGTAGGTATCCAAAGAAATACAAGTGTTTTCAATGTTAACTTATTTCACTTATTAATATGTGTTCTTTACACGCAACACATCAACCTATTATTGATAGACATCAAATCATTTAAAAATAATTCAGTGTTATTATTAACAATATCCCACTTGTGAACTGCACCCACAATGTTTCAGTTACCTCATAATGTAATACACAGATCAATTCAAATTCAAATCAAACACTTATCAAATTGCGAAAGCTTACTCAGCCACTAATCATGGTATCTACGATGTCAGGAAACGAGCAGTCTTGACTTACTTTTATATAATTCAATTGACACAACATGATTATAAAGCTCGATTATATCAATCGTAGAGAAAATATGTTATAATAAAAAAAAATGAACGTAACAAGTGCCGAATACTTCGCGTGGCTTGTGGGAATTGTAGTAGCGACGTAGAGTAATGTATGAGGGTTTGGTGCGATTGCAAGCGGAAAAGATAATTTGGAATAGAATAGAATAAACTTCATTTGCCCACCAAATTTAAAAAAAAATCTGCAGCTTACAGTATTTTGTCATTCAGAACAAAAATGGCCAGTAGGAATTTTTTAAAGCGATAAGGCCTCACTTTGACGCTTCAAAACAATTTCTTAGTGGCCATCCTAGGATATGCGAATGCGATGTGCGAATAGACTTTGCTCCGTAATCCATGGATTGAGGAATTGGTTAAAGGAAAAGTAAATAAAACGAAAGTTTAAAAAGGAAACAGAATCTGGTTAATGTCTGCAAATAAATAAACATTTCACGAGCATGACCTGCTCGCAGAAGGAGGCGGTGCAGTCCCACTTACTCCCGCTGGAGAGCATGGCTCGCACCATGGTCTATATAGCAAAATAACAAAAATAAAATTTTATAAAATTGAAATTTATTGTTGGTAATCTAGGTAGGTATACTTTTTGCTCGTATTTTACTTAAATTCTTTCTGAATCGATCAATCAAATTAGCCTATACTCGTAGCAGTCTACTCTGCTAGACTGAAATACGGTGTGTTTTTATGAACATTACTTGACTTGCATAATGATTAAACTAGAAATATTTAACAAATTATCGATAGGTATACATCATTTACAAAACATATTCACAATTTTTTAAATCGTCTGAGCCTTTTGCAAGATGAGAAGAATTTGAGTAGGTTATAAAAAACTAACAATCGCTTACACTGAGACCGCATCTGACCGTGTACAACAAGATTATAAAATGGACATTATTGCCACATACCTACCTAAATGCTCCATTGACACTGCCACAGATAACCAAGGTCTGTGAGCACCAGACTACGCTCCACAGACCGACACCGATCACTTTCTGTTAATGAACGTAAGACATGTTTACTTTGGAACGTTATAATTAACTGTTGGGTGAATTCGTGCTTACATAAAATGGTTATTGGAACATAATTATGGAAATAATAGTAGATTGTATAACAAGGGGGCAAAATAGTATTTTTACGGCGAGGGCGCTACTTTGAATCACGAGCGAAGCGAAGGATTCTAGAATAGAATCCCGAGCATAGCGAGGGATTCTAACGTAGAATCCTGAGCGCAGTGAGGGATTCAAAGTACACCGCCCGAGGGGAAAATAATTTGCCCTCGAGTAATATACTCTACTTTTCATTCCCTTTCTATGAGAAAAACGTATACTAAGTTTTGTACGACGTAGTTACCTTCTATAGTTATTGTTCCAGGAGTTCATGGATTGTCACTTTCATAACTTGACGTAGAACTTATTATATTTGCAAAATAGAATAAAATGTGTTTACTGATTACAAGAACATTAATAATGAGGAACACGAACAGATAAATGGCGCTCTTTAGTTTTTTTTTAGTTAGCTCAGGACACCGCGCTGTGCAGCCAACACTTACCAGCCAGTAATTCAATACAATTTGCATTCGATTTCTATGAAATTTTCAAGTTCCAAATTCAAATCCTTTGCCGCCCGCTAAAAAGCTTTTAACAGAAAAGAGCTATTTTGCGCCCCGTTATCGTGGTGCAAAGTGATTCTTTTCGAATAGAAGGAATGAAAAGAGATTTTGTACTTTCAACAACAAGCCGTATCTCTTATAATAAAGCAAAACGGTTAAGTTTAACGGTTCAACTGTTCTCCCAAACACGCCTACATCATGGAGTTCTTCAAAAGGGGTCTTAGAAGGTTTTTACAGGGTTGGCAACGCGAGTGTAGCGCCTCTGGTGTTACAAAACGTCCATAGGCTATGATGACCATCAGTACATCTAGTGGGCCGTATGCTTGTCTGACATCTTAGTGGTGTGCTGATCGTAGCATAGGAAAACGTTCATAGGCTATGTTGACCATCAGTACATCTAGTGCGTCGTATGCTTGTCTGACATCTTAGTAGGGGTTGCTACTGAATTCATGGTGGTAAATTAGTGGTGTGTTGATCGTACCATACATACACGCCATGTATTAGTTCTGAATGAGCTCTAGAACTCTCTGTTTGAAATGAATTTATTATATAATCCCATTCAAACAGGGAGTTCGATGGATTTCAACCAAAACTGGAAGCGAACTTATCAACGCTCGTTAATTTTTGAGTTCATTGCGTTCAAACAGACAGGTCAACAAACGCAATAGAGGACTACTCGTAAATTTTGTAATATATAACTGAGGATAACGATCCAGTTACATCATTTAGGTACTAAAGCAATAAGCAGCACCGCCAGAACTGAGCGTTTCAAAAGATCGTTCCTATGTCGAATTAAAAAAAACTTGAAACGACCTGCCTTCACACGTGTTTCCCTCACCTTACAACCCCGGGTTCTTTAAGAGGAGCGTGAAGAGGCACATCACAGGGCCGCCAACTTGAGCACCACTGTCAGAAGTGGCCCTCAATCGCTAGATGCGCCACGGCTTTCCATCAGGCCGGTGGCGACGTCAATTTGGCGAGCTGAATATAAAAAAAGCACCTCTAAAGGATAGCAGTTTTAGGGGGAAAATGGGACTCTATTCGTGAGACTTCGCCGTCCATCTGTCTTTCTGACTGTCTGTCTGTCCGTCACGAGGCTGTATCTCAGGAACCGTGACAGCTTTTGTGACAAATTTTCACAAGTGATGTTTTTCTGTTACCGCTATGACCAAAATCAAGAAATTTATAATCTTTAAGAGGACCTTCCATACAACAAACGTGATTGTATGCCGATTTTTGATACAGAACCCTTTGTGCGCAAGTCCCACTTCCACTTGGCCGGTGTTTTAGTCATTTCTAAGCAACAGATGAAAATAGAAAGATCCGATTCCTTGCAGATAAAACGGGAAAAGAACAGCTGTACCACCAGAGCTCAGCCTAATGCAGTAGAAACCTTGAAATTCGTCGAAACAGTTAGACTGGTCAAGGCGCTGTATGTAGAAGGCAAAGGGAAACCACCATTCCATTTTCCCAGCTAGTAACTTAAAATAAGGAAATTACAACATGCTTGAGTGCTCAGTATCCACTGATGTGATAAAAGTTACATGGTAATTAGAAATTAATTAGTTGGAATTATAATGTAATAGATTTCATTAGTCACTTATGAAAAGGTGTGGTATGTAGTCCAATTAATTCATCATTTCAAGCAATTTACGCCTACTGCTTACACCTCATTATAATACTGCCTACTAGCGAGCGGTCGCGGCTTCAGTTTACGCTTCAGTGCCACACACAGTATATCTTTCTTCTTCTGCGGTAGAAATCGTTTCATAGTTTTGGGTTTTTCGGTACGAGACAGGCAAATGCGACTGGGGGACTATTTAATGTATAGATACTTAAATGATTAGTCATTTTGGAAAGTTGCAACGTAATTCAATGAATTCAAGCAAATTACGCCCACTTCTGAGCAAAGTAACGTCTGAAATGTATCTTTGGAAACCAAAAGCCTGCGCTAGGCTAGGGAGCCAAAAATTTTGGTAATTTTCCATTGCACCAACATAGGTACCTTGGAATGCAAATGAATAATATTTACTTACTAAGCTTAACTAATCTTACGAAACAGTGACCAAAACAACATTGCAACTGTTTGGAATGTGTTTTGATCTTGTATTTGGTATCCTTTCATGCCTTTCTAAAATAAATAAATCATTACCATTCATAGCAACTTGTACCTAAGGTAGTTATTAACTTACTGCGGTCTACGGATTTTCCTGTAATATAATTCCAAATACATAAAATTAATTGTCCTGACTGATTAATCTATGCATACTATGCATAGCCTACTTAACTGGGACAAGCTGCAATTTTCATGGTTATTTTTAATGGGGCATAAAAACTTACTTAGAAATGATTTTAATGAGAGTAACAAAAGAGGAGTAATTTCATAATAACGTTTGAAGACCAATGCGTTCTAACAGTTATGACCTACGGTGTCGAGACGTAGACACTCACGTTGGTTAGTAGTTGGTTAGTAGTTAGTTAGTAGTAGTAGTAGCGGCGACAGCGGGGCGATGTAACGTATGTAGTCCCATAGAAGTGAACTCGATGTCAGCGGGGCGACGGCGGCGGTGCGGGCAGCGAAAGTTGCGCAAAGAGCGATGGAACTATGCTTGGAGTGTCTCTGAGGAATAAAATCCGAAACTATGTTTTCCGTCAGAAAACCTTAGTGGTCGTCGATATAGCTGTGTCATGCGTTTTGAAGTGACTTTGGTTTGGCCACATTTATAGAAGAACCGATGGCCTATGTAACAAACGAGTTCTAGAGTGGAGACTGCGACTTGGTAAACGTAAAGTAGAATGACCCCTCGTCAGATGGACCAACGATCTGAAACGGTAGGTAGCAGAAACTAACTGAGCGCAAGGCGCAGGACCGAAAAAGAGAAATTTGTGAGAGGCTTACGTCCAGAAGCGGTCTGACATAGGCTGATTTAATTGATGCACTACAATTTACATTTAAATTTTATTAAGATTGAAGATGGAAGTCCGGCTCAATCACAAATATTATATTGAGCGATGTAGATATTGGACTAGCCTCGAGAAAACTAGGACTCCTAAACAAGGCGAAGCGGTTCTTTACGCCAAACCAGAGGTGTCTGCTGCACAAGACGCAGATACGTCCTTGCGTTGAATACTGCTCTCGACTTTGGGATGACTCCGCGAGGTACTGGCTTGATGCGCTGGACTCTATGCAGCGGCGTGCTATTCGCATTATCAACTGTCCTGAGGTGACGGAAAGTCTGGAGCCATTGGCGCAGCGAAGAACTATTGCGTCTTTGACTGCATTCTACTGTATCTATCACGGTGAGTGTTCTGAAGAACTCTTCAATCTAATCCCACCCTTTCCTTTCCGATCCCAAACAACGCGTGCTGGACAGACGTGCCACTCTCACACAGTGGAGAGAATCTTTGCTAGAACTGAACGATTCAAAAGATCGTTTCTCTGTCGAGCCATAAAAATCTGAAACGACCTGCCAGCGCACGTGTTTCCCTCCTCTTACAATCCTGGGTTCTTCAAGCGGAGCGTTAAGAGGCACATCATAGGGCCGCCAACTCAACCGACAACCAACCAACATTTTGGCGAACTAAATATAAAAAAATAGAACATCATTCATAGGTTATTTATTTAAACAAGCTCCTAAATATCATAACGAAACTCTCTATAAAAACACTTATGTCTGAACTGGGGGCACACTTCGCTCCAAATACCCACTTTTTATGCAAATATATGAATATTATTAGAATTATTTTGTTAACCGGAAACTAAGCTACTAGTATAAGCGTAAAATTGCATAATAATAGTATAAATATTAAAGTGCGTTATAGGAATTAAATAACCGAATGGCATACTTAGACTGAAAATAATGTTACTGATTCATAGATTGTTTCACATATAATTTAAGAGGCTGATTACGAGTATACAAAGGTCATGTCATGTCATGAAGGTCAGAAGGATAATATAATAATGAATTACAAATCCCTTTTACCTACGCAATAATAGCAGTAAAGAAAAAAATATTTTTAAACGTATTACCTGCAATTAAAATCTGACAGTGACTGGAAACTTGGAAACGACTGAGGGCATAGGCCTAGAATTGCTTGCACAAAAAACAATAAAAGCCTGTTTTTTTTTCTAAATTCCGTCTGTTAAAATAAAGGAAAATACATTAGATACATGGGTGCTAAATAATACCGTCAAAATATTTTATTTGAATAGCACCCAAGATCCCAGCACCCCAGCTGAAAAAAAAAAAATAAAGCTAAGATACTGATGGTTAAAGATCCTTTAGACATCTATATTTACAAGCTCCTTTCTATAACAAACGTTCTGTTCGTAAATAAATAGGTTACTTAGCTAATAATATATTGCATTTGATTGATATTTTATTAATATATTATTATATCAATTAAATGCCAAGCTAACTTAACTCAGAAATCGTACTTTGCTCCAAATACCCATATTTTATGCTAATTAATGAATCATATAAGAATTGTGCCGTGAACCGGATACTACACTGATATAACCGTAAAATTATATGATAGTTTAAATATATTTAAGTGTGTTAACTAAAACAATTTACAGAGACATTGGCAGCAATATACCTGATTAGGTTTACAAAAGTCAGTTAATCGGGCACTAGAGATAGGTACCTATTTACATTATTTGTGTATGTATATGACGTGGCCATTGAAAGTGGTCCTCACACAGAGATTTGCTGTCACCCGGAGGCAATGGAGTGGATATGCTCGGAGTGTCCCTTCGTGATTGAATCCGCAACGAGGAAATCACAGTTAGGGGAAGGTGGTATGAGATGATCCCTCTAAGGGAGAATGCCTGTAAATCTGAGAAAGTACAATCTAATGTTAATATTAAAGATGTTTTGAATAGTCAGTTTATCTATCTAGGTATTGTCATACCTTATGTTCTCAAAATTCAGTATTGATAAGAGTTTCATTAATTATACTAAATGTCTGCTAAAGGATCATCTTGTCCACACAGGTGTATAAGATGATCCCAGAGGATCATCTTGCCCCGTTCAGATCCAACCCAATCTCTATAGTCGAATTTTTTATTAAACGGAGTAAAGTGACAGCAACTAATGTCACTTCTTCATAGAAATTATGCAGCATTGTATGAAGAAGTGACATTAGTTGCTGTCACTTTACTCCGTTTAATTAAAAATTCGACTTAAGGTATCGTTAAAATGACTTTACTCAAATAATTATTTTAAAATGTTTTAATCAAATATGTGTTTTGAACAATGAGATCAACCCTTAGGCATAATCAACTGCCACAGCCCCTAGTGCTTTATCATCCATAGATCCCACTGTCCACGGCTGGTCTTCCACGATACGTGACACGTGGCAATTTCCTTTTAAAAAAAATCCCCATAATAAAATAACATAAATGATTAAAAAAATAACAAACTCGAATGCTACTGAGAAGGTCGAAACAAGCTTGATATCAGGCGGTACCCATTTGAAAATCATAAACCGAAAGAAAATGTGTGGGTACCGCCTAATGTCATGGGTTATCAAGCTTGTTTCGACCTTTTCAGTAGCATTTGAGTTTGTTATTTTTTTAATCATTTAATTTATTTTAAAATGTAGAATTGCTATATTATCTTGTTACATATAGTATATATACATTTAACATATTTTTACGAGTACATAGGTACATACATACGCGCGAATTTATTACCCTCGCTGGCGCAGCCGGGCAAAAAGACATTGGGGTGAGATGATCCACGGATCATCTTGTACAGAAGCAGACGAATCATCTTGCCCCAGAGCTTACTTTTTATTTGAAATTCTCTAACCTAACCTATAAGTATCCTACAGTCACCGCAATACGTTTTTATAACAAATGAACATATTTAGAAGCTACTAATATAATAATCATTACATAAAATCGGTTACACGAAAAGTAAAGGAGTTTCAAATTCAGGCTTACTTTAGATTAACACTGTACAATTTTTAAAAAATCACAAAACACAGTGATCGTCCTTCACGCAGCCATCGCGGTTTGACTGCAGTCGGTGGGGGCGGGAACCTACGCTTTTCTCGAAAAAACAACTAGATGGCATGCACAGTATCGTCACAATCGAAAAGGATCGTCTTACCTCGAGGGATCATCTTGTACACCTTTCCCCTATATTATATTCGAAAGAATTGCTCGACTTAAGTGGCAGTGGCCGGGCCATATTGCTCGCTTGCTCAAATTGAGTCCACGTACAGGAAAACGCAGAGTCCCCCACTCTGCGTTTCAGAGTCCACATCCCGCAAGGTGGACCGAATGATGACCTAATGAAGGTCGCGGGAGTCTGCTGGATTCGGGCAGCACAAAACCGAACGATTTGGCGATCCTTGGGGGAGGCCTATGCCCAGCAATGGGCGCCAAATTGAGAAGATGATAATGCGTATATATAAAATGTATACGCTGTACCTGTATCATAACAAAACCGATCAAATACGAGTCGTATTCGCGCACGGAGGGATCCGTCACAAAAAACTACAAATAAAAAGATTCTTGTGTATGGCAGCCCCTTTAAACCTATTTTTTTGTTTTTAGTATTTTTGTTAATATTGCGGCAACAGAAATGCATCATCTGTGAAAATTTCAACTGTTGAGTTATCACGGTTAATGTGAAACCTGGTGAAAAATAGACAGACTAACAGCGACGACAAGTCTCAGAAATAGGGTTTCGTTTTTACTCTTTGAGTACGGAACGCTAAAAACAAATCTAGTATATATTTATATATCAATTATTAACTTGATGTAGTAATTAATATGACACTCTACTTATATATTTGCTAAACTGCAAAGTATCATACCATCGAAATAAACTATTCGCTAGGCTTACGATTTATACATTTGATATAAGTACATACCTAATTGTTAGTAATGGATGTCGGCAAATGACGTACATTAGATCGTGTTAGAACTATCTCACCGTTCTCAATTTATTTACCTCGAGGTGCGAAATGATAAATTATGATACTGACAGCTAGATCTATAGTTTGTCTTTACAGCATAATGTATTTATTTAAATTTTATGCAAACACTACTAATTTACAAAAGTAATAGGAGATTTTAGTCAAAATTACATTGCAATTTTTCAAACAAGTTTCTTTAGTAAAACAGCGACTGAATAATTTAAAATTTGACTGATTATCTTACATAATTATTATTTATCTATATTTTGTTAATATTTACTAACTCGTATTTTATATTCATAGCTTTGAAGACATTTACAAATATTTTAGCACAATAATTATAATTATAATTATAATTATTACAATAAATAAAGACTAAAACTCCTTTCTCTGTATAATATTTTAAATTAACTTCCTGTCAAAATAATAAACATTAGTAAAAAAATGTTAATTAGAAAAAGAACAGTACGTATACGTGTAATTTTAAGATATAACAGAATGCGTTTTGTTATTAGCATAAAATGTATTAATCGGTGAATTAATTTCATTTTTGTGATTTTATTTTTATGTATGAGACCAGACGTGTGTACAGACAGATCATTATTTACTGACAGTTAGAAAAAAAATCGGCCAAGTTCAAGTCGGACGCACAGGGACACGTACCAAAAACGGCATAAATCACGTGTGTTGTTTGGTAACTCCCTTCTAATATTATTATTTTTATGATATTAGTATTTGTAAGAAAATTTCAGCTCTCTAACTATCAAGGTTTCTGAGATGCAGCCTCATGACGGACAGACAGACAGACGGCAAACTCTCATGAAGGGTCCCAATAATACCTTTGGGCAAAGACGTATCATATATGGACACGTTATACACGAACATTGCGGCTTTCAAAAACAGCAAAACTTTTATAAATTGAAAAAAAGAATTCTATAAATTATCTGTGGTAGCATGCATGAAGTCAGTATCAGAGGAATGTGGGGAAAAAGGGAAACTTGAATTTCACTTACTGAGACATAATATTATGGTTAATGTATTTACGGGTAAAGTACGTTATATTTAAATTACTAACAGAATTTAAAACAGTGCTGAATAGAACTTTCGCTAACCCTACAGCCGCGTCACAGATTTTCAGGTAATTACCTACTTTACGTGTTGCCATTTTCAAGTGTCTATAACGTATCTATAGTTTTTATATCATTGCCTTTGGGTACGAAACCCTCAAAAGTGAGGAAATTTAACCTTGGAAAAGTCTCCATCTACCCGTGTCGTGTTGCGAGAGAGTCTTCCTGTTCTCTATCCCTTTGGTTTTCAAAGGGCCCTTGTGATCAGGGTATCGGCAGAAATGTTCCAATTTTAGAAGGTTACCATGAGTGCAGCGACAACCCTGCGACAGTGTTGATCAATTCAGAAGGTACCTAACAGGTTGATGACGAATTCGCCCTAAATTTGAAAGTGTATTTTTTTACGTTTGGAAATACTCATGTATGCTATGGATGAATCCTTAGCTCATGTGATCAACCACCGTGCGGTTTTAGTCGGTATGACCACGGCCAAGTCTGGAGTGTGGCCAGCGGCTGGCGCTCCAACCCACTTGCTTAGACCGATAAAGACAAATTAGAAAGAGAAACACAGATAGAAATCAAGCTCGTCAATATAATTTCAACAAAAGACAAACAGAAAATAAAGGCCAAGCCCACGAACGCGCTATATTTAATGTAAATTCATATTTGGCATATTTAAATATTCGTGAACAATAAGCAATGAAAAGTAGAGACTAAGCATAATAAAGCACTTTTTGAACGTGAGGAAAATCCTGTTTCTTTTTTTTTTTGTTTAATGTGAGGGAAGATCCTTCATGAATGCTATGCCGGACTCCTACCGACAAAAAAACCTCACGTTACGCCCAACAGCCTACGGTCGGGAGTGCCGGGTACCTAAGCCCTCGGAAGGATGTCCCATATTATGTATAGCATAACAGTAATATTTCGTATAACCATAACTTAGACGTAGGTCCCCTTTTCAATAACGATATAAATGAACTTTACTAAGAATACACGAAGATTAAACTATTTAATTATGTATAATTTTATTATATTACTAGCTGTTGCCCGCGACTTCGTACGCGTGAAAATTGGTACAATGCCAATTTGATTGCTCTCTGCTTAGCCCCTAGGATATGAAGCGTGATAATATATAGCCTATTTTAACACCCTACCCCTGGGTAATATTTGTGCAAAATTTGAATCAAATCTATTGAGTACTTTTCGAGATCCTTCCGGACAAAGCCAAGCAAACAGACAAACAGACAAACAGACAAACAGATAAACAGACAAACAGACAAAAATTTTTCTAACTATATTTTCGGCTTCGGTATCTTATGTTGAACACCCAGCAAGTTTTTTTTTTTAATATTTCCAATGTACAGTTTTGACTTTTCTATCATTTTATTATATGTATAGATATGTATAGATTTAAAGTTTTTCCAAAACAGGTAATCACTGTGACTGCTACCTGAACATAGTCATAAAAATATAAAAAAGGTACCTAACTCTGTGAAGCCTCAATGTCGAAATAGAAAGTTTCACATACAATTAACGCATCCATTTAATTATTAAAGAATATCGTAAGAGTGTTACAATTTTTATACCAATTTAATTACGGTTTTTTATGACAGAGTAGTGTGTTACATAAAATGTTACGTAATTTGTAACGCATTCATAAAATGTAAATGTGATTTCGGTGTACATTTTAACCAATATTACAAATTTCATTTATTTGCAAGTTTGCAACATGCGTGGGTTGATTGTATTGCAATTATTATTGTTGGAAATGAAATTAATGCAATACGTTGCGAATGACTAGCGGACCACAACATTCCTTCCCTGTGCCATTGGGGGCGTGATTAAACGTGATACCGAATATTTGAATTGAACCTTTGGTGTACACTTGAGAACAACTGTCTGACTGGGTGGTAGTGGGTGTGACTTTGTACACATCCGGCTTCGACGGTTCAGCGTCAAGTGTAATTTTACATAATTTGGTTTTGCTGAACTGGACACCCATATGGTACCTATACAATTATGTGTGTTATGTTATTGTCATCGGTTACTTTTATAATTCTACTATGCTTTTACAGTGCATAAAATTCCATTTTTATTTTTGAGTTCTGTTTGAGTGAGAGTTGGAAGGAAAACTCGAAATGAAACCCGGCTGTCTGTAAAACTTCTTAAATATTAATAAATACTAGCTGTGCCCTACGGCGTTGCCAGCGACATACGACGAATCCTATACCACTCATTAAGTTCATATTTACACTCTCTGCCTACCCTTTCAGGATAAGGCGTGACTATAATGTATGTGTGTGATTCTGAACTGTTATTTTATCATTATTATTCGCACTCAATTTTCATAACAAAATTTATAAAGTTATTGT
Organism: Miltochrista miniata; assembly: GCA_933228765.1. Taxonomy (NCBI): domain Eukaryota; kingdom Metazoa; phylum Arthropoda; class Insecta; order Lepidoptera; family Erebidae; genus Miltochrista; species Miltochrista miniata. The sequence goes on from OW121755.1 coordinate 25,973,651, forward strand.
GGAAGCGGAATGTTTTTGAATATTACATTTTCTTGAAATTTTAAGTGATATTTTATTGGCCTATTTAAAATTAAAAAAATGTATTCCTCAATACGTAGTTTGTTACACAATTAAATTAATTACGAAATGTTTATAAACCTTGCCAAAGTGTGTGCAATGAAAGTAACACTTGTATAATTACAATTTTAAATTTTTAAATTGTAAAGTATGAGTTCTTCTGTGAAAGAAATGTAGGTAATTATTTTTTCGAATTAAAACAACAACAATATTTTTCATAAAGTCTGAATTTAGCATTTAATTTCTACGTTTATGCAATGCTTATTACATTTAAAAAAAAGTGTTTTATGTGTTTAACATAATATCTCGTGTTTTAATTATAATTTATTGTTCATAATATTTATATTTAATTTCATATTGTATAATATTGCAATCGGTGTTATCATTTGGTATAGGGTTGTTCATTAGAATAGATTTAATGCTTGTTAAATATCATATTCTATTATTCTAGTTTACTATTTATTAAAAGCAAAAGATATTTTTTTTTATAAATTTAGAGTCCTAAAACAAATATGAGAAGATTTTGTTGTCTAGCAAAATCTGCTTTAACTATAGATTCTGTTACTCACTAATTACGCTGTAGGTACATTATAATTATGCATTTTTTTTAGTTTATTGCAAAACTAAATATTAAAGAGATTTCAAATCTCTTACTAGGTGAATTTTCATTTATAAACCTATATATAGTATAATATATCTATAACGGTAAATATAATTTACCGTTATAGATTAACAATGATAATCATTCAATGATAATAGTTTTTTTAAGTTACCGTTAGAGATTAACAATGATAGTCGTCATCATCTTCCGAGCTTCTTCCTCTTGGGGTCAGCTTTTAAGTCTAACTGCGATGCAACTGGACTTCGATATTTTTCGTGAAGCGACTGCCATCTGTGTCCTATGAGACTGTCTGTGTGAGACTTCCACAACAAATTAAAGATACCGAAGGTCTGTGTTTGACTGACTGTCCTTGTCTATGTATACAATGCGTTGATGTCAAGCATCGCTATCCAATACGGCATATTCCAGCTCTAAACAAGCGGGCTACTTTGTAAGCCCACGGTCCCTTGTACCATCACATGGTACCACGGCTCTTATAGTAGTATCACGGCTCCTATAGTATCAAGCACTTTGAAACTGCCTCTGACCATCTCCAGTAAATCTGATCTCCCAAACTTATGATTTTGAAGCGAGGTAACAATCCAATTAGATGGATAATTTTTAAACTGATTATTTCAATCAAATTGTAAAATAAAAATCATAATAATGTTACCTGTCAAAATGACGTCACTTTAGGTTTTTATAATTTTCATGGCGAAATGATTAAAAATGATAGAGTTTAGAAAATGTGATTCCAAGTGTGGAGCAACCCTTATCAGCGAAATTACACAGCCTCTACTAATTGTTCTAATTACCTACATGTGACGTAAAATTAATTGGATTGGACTCTATTCCAATTAGTTGTGGAAGTCTTTTCCGCATTCAGGTTTATGTTTGCTCGAGTATTTGATTAACTCTGTGTTTGTCCTTAATTTATGGTTACAGGCCAATAGATTTAAAGCTTTGTGATCTGTCTGCCCGTAAGCTATGTAATCTAATCTTAGACATGTGGTCCACTTTCATATGCAACACAGTGCAATAATTTGGTAGTGGTTTCTCGTCTTCTGTTAAAATTACATACACATTAGAATCACACCTAGTTTGCGAGGCCTACAAACATGAATTACATACCCACACTATGACAGGACAAAACATAGTTCATCTTTGATGGCAAATAATTACCAACAGAGAATAAAAATTCCTTATTCGCAATCGGTTGCGAAGTTTAGTTGCCATGGCGACCGAAAGGGTTCAGATGATCCCACGTAATAGGCAATTTAATCACGTTACAAGGCATTATTTACCAACAAGAGAGATTTTATAACGATTTTGCAATTCCAACAGGAAATTTATGATTGGATTAGGACAAAATATGTTACATGCCACAAATAACTGTCCTGTCTGTCCGAGACTCCGAGCATGAAATCTGGCAAAATTATGATTTAATTTCCAACTTTTTTAAACCTATAAAAACTTTGCGTTATTATCCAGTGAATGATAGGGTTTATAGTATTGAATTATAACTTTAAACAGCCCAAATTATTCCGGACCATAGTCTTTTGTCTATATTTATTTCTCCCCTTCAACCCCCATAATAATGTAGGTTTCCTTAAGGAAATCCATTAAATCTCTGGAAGAACGTCTATCAATTACATCACTCCAATTTGAAGTAAATTTTGTCACACACAGTCATTGGTCAACTTAGCAGTTAGGCCACAGACTAGTTAGTATGATATTTCATTACAAATGTGCTAAATTTAACTTGTTTCTGATCAAAGATATTATTCATTATTCATGCAAGTTTTGATTTATGCATTGAATTGCGTTTAGTGTTTGTTGTTCTTGCTGAATAGTTTGGTGATGTTGATTTTGTCTAATTATACTAATTTATATTTGTACTTTTTCTCCACAGATCGTGCATGGTGAAGAGGAAAACTTCCTACGCAACCCGTCTGTCCCCAGCTCCAAAAATGATTCTGTCAACAGTTTATTCGAACAAACGAGTTTCGGATTAACGTTCCAGGCTCACCCAAAGGGAAATGGTGGCATTGAGTCATGTTTATGTGCATAATGACGAAATTTGGAAGAGACCTTAAGTATATAATCATAGCAAATTTATATCGAGGTTGGGTTTCTGTGCGATCATTTTTTTTTCTGGCGATAACCGACATCCACGTGGGCGGAGTCGCAAGCAAAGGACATTATAAATAGGAAAGATTTGATTGTTTCTTTGCTTGAAAAATAGGCTCCGAAACTACCGATTTGAAAAATTCTTTCACTGTTGGTAAGTAGCACTATCGCCGGGTGACATAGGCTGAATTTTATTCCCGTTTTCCTACGGTAACAGGAGCTAGGCGGGTGAAACCGCGTGATGTTCGCTAGTAATAAATAGTTTGACTTGAATAGGGTATTTATAAGATTAAAATACAATATGAAATGCTGGACAAGGATGCTAAGTAGCTCTCTTTTTTTTGCATTTAACACTTTCACAGTCCACCATACAAAAGCAAAATCTAGCCCCTTTAGTCCGCTCCAATATTCATTGCAACTTATTTATTTATATTCGTTTATAAGGTTTTTTATTTAGTTTAGTTATTTTTATATGTTTTAGTGTGTATTTTACAAACGTATCCGAATGGATACTGGGACTTGCAACTATAAATGTGTGAATCCACTTGGACACACGTAAGGTGTAAACCTATTACCTACTAACCTGTTCTAAGGAGTACTTATGGCTAATCAGACAAACTCTTTGAGGACCACTTCAGAATACTAATGTCTATTTACTAATCATTTTGACAAAGTCAAATATTGTGTGCAGTCCATGGTGCATGAATTATTATTGTTCGTTTTGCATTATCATGGCGGATAATAGTAAACTGTTACAAATTTTAGAAAATAGTGATTACGAGTTTTCAGATGAAGATGATTTTGCTCCTGATAACAATTCATGTAGTAATTATGAGAATATCAGTGATATAATACAATTCATAGATGGTTTTGACGAAGAATATAATTCAAATATATCCTCTGTGTTAGATCCCAGGGCACAACAGGAATGGTCAAGTGAAGTAAATGATTTATGTGGCGAATATTTTTTTGGGTGGTGTGGCGGTAGCCGTCAATCAACTATCGACCCAGATATAGATATTTATCAATTATTTACCAAAATAATTGATGAGCACGTCATATCACTAATGGTTGAACAAACCAATATTTATGGGAGACGCATAAAACGCAACGTACTGAAGCCCTATAGTCGTTTCAAAAGATGGAGAGACGTTGATGAAAAGGAAATGAAAACTTTTTTGGGTATTTTAGTTCTAACTGGCTTATTAGATTTCCCAACGATTGAATCATATTGGAAGAAAGACATTTTGTACTTTCATCCATTGCTTCATCAAATAAAAATGTCATATAATCGTTTTAATCTGTTGTTGCGTTGTTGGCATTTCGTGGACAATTTGAGCTGTGATATAGATGACAGATTACATAAAATTAAACCATTACTTGATATGATAATCAATAATGGGAGGCAAATTTATACACCAGGACAAAATTTGGTCGTGGACGAATCAATAGTACCCTTTCGAGGACGGTTATCATTCCGTCAGTACATACCACAAAAGGCACATAAATATGGTGTTAAAATTTATAAACTCTGCACAGACAATGGTTTTACATGGAGCTATGAAATCTATGCAGGAAAAAGTTACCAGCTGCACGATTTGGATAAACCCGGAAGTATAGTATTGAATTTAGCGGAAAACTTGTTGGATGAAGGCAGATTAATTGTAACAGACAATTACTACACAAGTTTGCCTTTAGCAGAATATCTAAAGGGGCGTCATACAGATTTAATTGGAACATTAAGAAAGAATAGAAAAGGATTGCCAGAAGATGTTTTAAAAAATCATTTGAAGAAAGGTGAATTCGCCGCAATGCAAAGAAATAATACTATCTATACATATAATAAAATGATAGAAAAGTCAAAACTGTACATTGGAAATATTTAAAAAAAAATACTCGCTGGGTGTTCAACATAAGATACCGAAGCCGAAAATATAGTTAGAATTTTTTTTGTCTGTTTGTCGGTTTGTCTGTTTGTCTGTTTGTCTGTTTGCTTTGCTTTGTCCGGAAGGATCTCGAAAAGTACTGAATGGATTTGGTTCAAATTATGTACAAATATTAGCTAGGGGTAGGATCTTAAAATAGGCTATATATTATCACGCTATATATCCTAGGGGCTAAGCAGAGAGCAATCAAATTGGCATTATAACATAATTTGCACGCGTACGAAGTCGCGGGCAACAGCTAGTAACGGTAATAAAGTGGATGGATCAACGTGAAGTTCTGATGTTATCTACATGTCACGGAAAGGCAATGAAGTTAAGTGATGGCAGAAAGAAAGTTATGAAGCCTGACATGGTATTAAAATACAATAAATTAAAAATAGGAATTGATTTGTCTGATCAGTTATCAAGCTACAATAATCCGGTTCGAAAATCTGTAATATGGTACAAAAAAGTTGCACTTGACCTGATTAATGTGGCTATTGTAAATTCCGTGATAATATACAACGAAATCAATAATAATAAAATAACTATGTTACAAGCAAAAGAAAATATTATAAAAAAACTTATCCAGACAGAGTCAATGCTACATTCTGTGCCTGAATCATCATCATCATCATCATTATCATCTTCAATCAAACATAAATTGGAGAAGAAGCTCATTGTAACCGGAAAACGTAGACAAAGAGGAAGATGTTTCGGTTGCTACAAAAAATATATCAGTCACGGATGTACTTCATTTTTGGCACGCCGAAAAGCACTCCAAGTAACTACTCATTGTAAGCTTTGCAAGAAATATTTTTGTCATGATTGTTTTTTTGTCTACCATTAGCAAATAATTATATATGAACTTTTTGGTGAAATAGTTTTATTTGTGGAAATTCTTACGTCATGACACGGCTAGCGTGAATTTATATAAAACATAATTTTGATTTGTGCAAGAATACTGGTTACCAGCATGAATTATTATCATTTAACTCGTAAGCCTCGAAAATTATACGCCATATGTCTGCTTAGAGTAACAAACTTATTACAGTCAAGCTTCGATATCATTTACAATTCTCCAGAAGACAGTGTCTTGGAAAATGTACCTATCGTCTTTGTTTTTTTCGACTGACTTTTACTTTTACTTACATTGTTTTAATTTGTAATCCTTTATGTTATAGATTGAAGAAGTGAAAAATGAACTATATACTTTGAATTTGCCACAAGTAATAAGAGTCGATCTTTTCTTCGAATGGCTCCCTAATGAATATATATCTCTAAAAGATGAAGAAATGTATCACAGCGGGCACTGCGAGGATTGTTTGCGCCAGTTTGGCAGCCCTCAGGGTGTTGTTGATATAGATCTGGACAATCTTTATTGTCCAATATGTACTAATTGTCTCTATTTTGGAATGCAATACATGTTAAATTAATTTCTTACGTGTTTTAATTATGGAGTCTTTGACCAGAGCGGTGGGATCTTACAGGCTAGCAAGAAATGCCGTCTTTATAGTTGCCGCGATAATGTATCAAAATGTATACATGGACTTATTGGTGACAATTAAATGAATCCATTTGGATGCACTTAGGAACAAATGACCACACGCGGCATGTGTATACGTATGAGCATCACATCGCATTGCTCAAATAACTTTAGACATGGAGTTTCAGATGTTACATAAGTACACATTTAAATATAATTAACAGATCCGCTAAAATTCAGTGCCCATGCATCCTTTTCGATACATGGACTCCACGGTAACCCTGTTTTCGTATCCATTTGGATACCGTGGACTGTGAAAGTGTTAAACAACGAATACCAAACTTAGGCTTATCGGAATGAGTGGTTTAGCAAGTTAACATGCAATCTAATTAGGCACATTGAATGAAGTTATTGAGGCGAAAAGTTTTAATTAACTAATCTCACAGTGGTTATAGGGTCCGGTTACAACACTGCTGGGCGTTAGCGTCAAACAAGGTGTGAAATTGATTTTAAGCGAATATTTCCACATTTCCTTATTCTTGAGCGAATCAGCTAAGGGTTACATAATAATATCAGTCAGTCAAATAAGCCTAGCAGGTACATTATTTTTACGTGAAGGAAAATCCTACATGGATACTATGCCGGAATCCTACCGACTAAAAAGACTCTTCCTAACAGCCTTTTCTTTTTTTTTACGTGTGGAAATCCTGCATGGATGCTATGCCGACCTCCTACCGACTAAAACAACACGATGCCCTACAACTGTCTACGGCCGGGAGTCCCGGGTAAGCCGTCGGATGCCTAACAGCCTACAGTTGTGAGCCCCGGGTAAGCCCTCGTAAGGATACCCCAGGACTGGGACGTAGGCATTAAATATATTACGTTATTTTTTTTACACTACTTGGGTTGCAGAAAAGCATACGGCCCACCGGTAGGATAGTTACCGCAGCCTCTGGACGCTTGCCATACCAGAAGCGCTACATACGCACTGCTGACCCGGGCGCAAGTTGTGTCGACCCACAGTTGAAACTTTTCAAGCCACTCGTTTATTATATTCAGTGGTGGTATTATGAGTGGCTTGAATCACTGCAGTGCAGGTCGGCAGTGCGTGTGTAGCGCTTCTGGTGTTGCAAACGTCCAGAGGCTTCGGTAACTAACCCAGCCGCGTGGGTCAGATTTTGAGTTTTTTGAAACAATCCTAGTCAAAAAGTAAAGGGTTTTTAAATCTGAAAAATATATATATAATAGTTAAGGATATAAGCTAAACATATTCCGAGCCCGTTACACGATGCAATAAATTTCACTAGATAGAAAAAAATCCCAAAGTTGACTCTCTCAGAAAAGTTTTTTCAATACTGTGGCTAAACTATTAACATTTTATATATTTTTTTTGCACTCAATTAAAGGTATTAAGTTTTTATACACATTTTCCGAGCGTTTTTCTATAAACAACTATTTACATAGTTATCATGTACGAATATCTACCAAACGCAATAGAATTGCGCCGCTGACGGCCGATCAGTCTCGCCCTGGCGCTTGTGGAGGCAGGACCTGTGTCAGTTTTTTTCGCAACTATTTCGTAATTATTATGCCAAATTACGTTGAAATCGCGCCACAGTATAAAAATATCAGTAATGGGCAAAATGTAATTAGATTAACCGTTACAAATACATACGCGACTCATGGTAAAAATGTGGTGATCTTTTACTTTTTAAGTGTTTTCACGACATGGTAACCAGCTACCTAATGCATTAAAATGTCTACGAATTACATGATAATTTCGCAATCCAACATGGCGGCCACGCCGTTATCACAAAATTTCATGATGGGTATCGTTTAAGGGGTTTTTTGGTATGCTGAGTACGAAGTACGTGATAATTTTGCAATCCAATATGGTCGCCGCGCCGTAATCACAAAATTTCATGATGGGTATCGTTTAAGGGGTTTTTTGGTATGCTGAGTACGAATCACGTGATATTTTTGCAATCGAATATAGCCGCCGCGCCTTAATCACAAAATCTCATGATGGGTATCGTTTAAGGGGTTTTTTGGTATGCTGAGTACGAATCGCGTACTAATTTTGCAATACAAGATGGCCGCCGCGCCGTAATCACAAAATTTCATGATGGGTATCGTTTAAGGGGTTTTTTGGTATGCTGAGTACGAATCACGTGATAATTTTGCAATCCAATATGGCTGCCGTGCCATAATCACAAAATTTCATGATGGGTATCGTTTAAGGGGTTTTTTGGTATGCTGAGTACGAATCACGTGATAATTTTGCAATCCAATATGCCCGCCGCGCCGTAATCAGAAAATTTTATGATGGGTATCGTTTAAGGGGTTTTTTGGTATGCTGAGTACGAATCGCGTACTAATTTTGCAATACAAGATGGCCGCCGCGCCGTAATCACAAAATTTCATGATGGGTATCGTTTAAGGGGTTTTTTGGTATGCTGAGTACGAATCACGTGATAATTTTGCAATCCAATATGGCCGCCATGCCATAATCACAAAATTTCATGATGGGTATCGTTTAAGGGGTTTTTTGGTATGCTGAGTACGAATCACGTGATAATTTTGCAATCCAATATGCCCGCCGCGCCGTAATCAGAAAATTTTATGATTGGTATCGTAAATGGTAGTATCGTAAATCATACGTAGCAGACTGTAGTGTAAAAGAGATAGAGACACATGTTCCATTCTTCGTTCTAACATTTGTGTGTGGTTGGATTGCATGGAACGACACAGACTAAAAAAACTTGTTCGGTTTACTGTGAGTTAGTTAACCGCGTGCCAATTTGCAATTGTGCAAGACGTGGTCAGAGTTAAGAAGTTATTTATTTAACTCAGAGCTTACTAACTCTATATTTATATATTTAACTCAACTCTTCGCGCAAGTGGGCCTAAATAGCTTAGGCGGCCAAATTGAATTCCAAAATGATCATGTTATTCGTACTCAGCATACCAAAAAACCCCTTAAACGATAACCATCATGGATTTTTGCAATTACGGCGCGGCGGCCATATTGCATTTCAAAATTATCACAGGATTCGTACTCATCATACCAATACACCCCTTAAACGATACCCATCATGATATTTTGTGATTACGGCGTGGCGGCCATATTGTATTGCAAAATTATCACGTAATTCGTACTCAGCATACCAAAAACCCTTTAAACGATACCCATCATGAAATTTTGTGATTACGGCGCGGCGCCCATATTGGATTGCAAAATTATCATGTGATTCATACTTAGCATACCAAGAATTCCCTTCAACTATACCCATCATGAAATTGTGTGATTACGGCGCGGTGGCCATATTGGATTGCAAAATTAGTACGTAATTCGTACTCAGCATACCAAAAAACCCTTTAAACGATACCCATCATGAATTATTGTGATTACACCGCGGCCGCCATTTTGGATTGCAAAATTATCACGTGATTCGTACTCAGCATACCAAGAAACCCCTTAAACGATACCCATCATGAAATTTTGTGATTACGGCGCGGCGCCCATATTGGATTGCAAAATTATCATGTGATTCGTACTCAGCATACCAAAAAACCCCTTAAACGATACCCATCATGAAATTTTGTGATCACACCGCGGTGGCCATATTGGATTGCAAAATTATCATGTGATTCATACTTAGCATACCAAGAATTCCCTTAAACTATACCCATCATGAAATTTTGTGATTACGGCGCGGTGGCCATATTGGATTGCAAAATTAGTACGTAATTCGTACTCAGCATACCAAAAAACCCTTTAAACGATACCCATCATGAATTTTTGTGATTACACCGTGGCCGCCATTTTGGATTGCAAAATTATCACGTGATTCGTACTCAGCATACCAAGAAACCCCTTAAACTAAACCCATCATGAAATTTTGTGATTACGGCGCGGCGCCCATATTGGATTGCAAAATTATCACGTGATTCATACTCAGCATACCAAGAAACCCCTTAAACGATACTCATCATGACATTTTGTGATTACGGCGCGGCGGCCATATTGGATTGCAAAATTTGTACGTGATTCGTACTCAGCATACCAAAAAACCCTTTAAACGACACCCATCATGAAATTTTGTGATTACACCGCGGCGGCCATTTTGGATTGCACAATGATCCCGTGATTCATACTTTGCATACCAACTTTAGAAAACTTTAGATGTTTTTATGACCAGCTATTATGTAATTTACATTTTTTATGCAACTGTAGCAAACGTACGCAACGGAAACTCTCAAAAGAAATGAAATATCCTAGTTGTCGAAAAATGTTTCGTTGCTGCTAAGCTCTTATTCGCCTTAGCGTGATGTTATATATTTTGGTATTTTTCAAAAATGGACATTCTGTTAAGAAACTCTTGAAATTCACCTAGCAGTCTCTTAGACTCTAGAGTTAGAACAACTAAACAAACAAACAAACTCTTTAGCTTAAAAATAATAGTATAATATACATAATTTATTTACGATTAACTCATTTATTTTTATTTACGAAACTAATAAATCACTACACTTAATAAAGTTAGATGCATTTACTACGTCAAACAAAGTTAGCATGCTGTTTCTTTCTACTATACTGTATACTGTGGCATGAGAGTTGACTGCCGCTGCCGGCGCGCGGTGTGTCTTGCGCCCGGGGCGAGGGGAGCGCCAAATGCCTACTTGTGCGGGTTAACCGCCCCTTAACGATTGTCATTTTACTGACCACAGGCTTTAATTTCGAGTTTTCCTCCTGTACGCAATAAATAAATAAATATTCACGGACATTTCACACAACGCTATCTGATCCCAAAGTAAGCTAGGAATAACCTGCTTGTGTTATGAGTATCAGACCACGGATATTAATATTTATATACTTTAATGTTTCCAAACTGAAGTTTTACAAAATTCTCTCATTGCAAGCAATAAAAATATCACAATAATCTAGTTTGATTACAAATAACCAATTCAGTTGCATTCAAAGAGCTATCATAAGACTTACAGCTGCATGTAGCGATGTTGCGATAACCCGCTGGACCGTACTGAAGGTTCCGTACCAAAAATCAACAAAAAAGCTTGATAAAAGCTCGCTTAAAAAAATATCGGTTCGGTTTTTAGTAAAATACATCTGTGAAAATTTCAACTGTGTAGCTTTCAGTGACAGACTGAAAGACTGACAGACAAACGGACGGTGGCGTCCCAGTAATAGGCAGTATCACAGATTATATCTATACTAATATTATAAAGAGGAAAGATTTGTTTTTTGTTTTTTTTGTTTGTTTGTTTGTAACGAATAGGCTCCGGAACTACTGAAACGATTTCAAAAATTCTTTCACTGTTAAAAAGCTACACTCTTTGCGGTGAACATAGGCTATATTTTGTTCCCGTATTCCCACGGAAATGGGAACTACGTGGGTGAAACCGCGTGACGTCCGCTAGTATAATAATATATATTCTGCAGTATGGAGACCCACTTTCACCCTTTGGTGACAGAACCCTAAAAAGATCTAGAATGCTGATTTTAACAATACTGCGACATTTTAAATAATTTATAGTTTTTAATAATTGAATAATGCAATCTATTCGCAAGTTGGAAAGTGATTTACTATGTAGTAGCTAAGTAAACAGATAATAATCAATGTTTACAAGTTGCAACTAATTGGTGCATTCTTGTTGAAATATTGCCAATTTGGTATTTCATACAGCGAGTTCAACTAGTTATTCAAGGATTAAAATGTCCCTTGTTTGCGTTTCATTTTGGTTCTAAATTGGTATTTATTAGACAACAATATAGGTACCTAATAATACCTAACAATAGTATTGTGTGTGACTGTGTATATTATGTCGATTCTGAATTCTTTTTATTTACAAAACGTTCCTATTCCGTTTTCGAATACGACTTATTTTGACGTAGGTACTTGTTTTTATTTTATTTTGGAACTATCAATTGTACTTTGTTTTTTCGACCCATATTGTTTACTTTCCGTAACTCTGTTCGCCAAGGTAGTTACGAAAGGTCCTAATTTTAAAATACAAACTTAAACACTTTTTTTATTGTTTTTTTTTAAAGTTCTAGGCTTCTGTCTACGTCTAGTATTGTCTATCTTTGAGGATAAAGTAATTATAAAACTTTTGCACCAGGCGCGGGTGGAGGTGACTTTGACGACTTAATTTAAGGATTGACGAGAATTGTTCTTGATATTTAATTTTTTAGTAAATATTAATAAATATATACGAACATTAATTATAAAATAATTTCTATTCTAAATGCATAAGTTTTATCTAAAATTCATACTGCGATACAATTAGTACCTTTATTAAAGCTCAAGAATTATTATTATGCCGTTTTGTAAATAGTCGACTTAATAATGAAACGTGACCGTATATCTCGCTAAAATTCTTAGTTAATAACCACCTATCATTATGAATTTAATGGTCTTAGTCTATGTTATTAATATTAATTGCACAATCTACTAAATAACAAGATAATTGAATTAAGAACACATTTCATTGAATGTAGCTCGTGAAATGTCTATGGTTATAAAGCCGTAGTTAACGCTACGAGTAGCAGCAAGTGCGAACCTCAATAATTTAGTGTTTTATTTGAAAATTACTTAGTCGCGAAGGAGGTGCGATCGAGCTGATTTTTTTTATAGATTATGAATTTCTGCTGCTATTACAAGAAATACTTAAAACAGAAAAAAAAAACGTGAGGGGGGGGGGGGGCAATACAACAAGCCCAAGCGAAATGTGACCCCTACTTTTGCAACCCATTTTCACCCAGAATGCTGTGTATGAAACGTTTATGTTTGGTAAGGCGTATCAATTCTTCATCGAATTCGAACAATTCCAAATTGAAGGCGGTCCTGGCTTACCAACACCAGAAAAACTGAGCATAAAGGATGACTCACGCTACACCGTGCCGAGTCCGAGCCGAGTGTTTGCCGTAGCTCGGTCACCGAGCCGGTTCCGTGTCTGAAACAGGATGACTCACGCGAGACCGTGCCGGGCCGAACCGTGTGTCAGCCGAAGCACGGTCACCGAGCCGTTTCTGTTCGCGACTATTCGGGCGAAGCTCGGCGGCACTGCATTCAGGCCGTGACCGAGCTGAGGCCAAAGACTTCTATATAAATTGAGGTAGACGTGCCGTACTCTAACAAACGAGATTTCAAAAGCAATCCTCATACACACACATTGCTAAGACTACACTCACTTATAAATAATTTTTACGTAATTGTCACCACACACAATAGCAATATACGAATAGAACAAGAGTAAAAGAGAAGGTGTATGGACTTCGATTGCAAGTCGAGTACCTACTCTCGAAGTTTTGACTCACAACAGTGCGAGCAACGCTGCTAATTGGCGCAGTTTATAGGTTTCAAAAATCGGTGCGTAGGGCATGTCTACCTCAGTTTATTTAGAAGTCTTTGGCTGAGGCGGGATCGAGTTTTTTCCGAGCGTTGTCCGTTGCTCGGCCGTCACTCGGTTGCCACGGCAACGCTCGGAAACAACTCGGTCCCGCCTCGGCTCGGACCCGGCACGGTCTAGCTTGAGTCATCCTCGTATCATTCCTCGTAGAAGTGAGGTTGAAAGTTTTCGAGTGATGTCCATGTCCTGGATGATCGTCTTGCAGATCGCAGTCTCGGTGTTGCGGTCATTGTTGAGACCTATGGCCAGCAATTGCCTTTTCATCTGTTGAGATATTGATTACAATTTTATTCATATTCAACTGCTTTGTTGAGGGTCGGGCAATAATCATGCACCAAATTCTACACATTATTTAATTTGAAAAACGTTTGGCGTGTGATGGGAGTTTGAAGTAAGTATCGAGCGAACCCGGCCGGTCGGCACAGCTAGCTATTCTATACAATTGAACAATAATTGACAATTACAATTGCTTCAATTCAATACGAAACTAAGTAATTGAAGATATTTCTAAAGGTATATTACGTGCTCAGATTACATCGTTAGCCGTAGAGTGGCTTGTGCAGTCATCCTGCACAGTGCACTCTTAGCAAACAAGGCTTCTGGCGTGCTGAGAGTTGTTCGTGCGTAACGGCGCATGCACTGGTATCTATTAACCGTATGAGAGGTTAATTAATTGGTAAACTAAAACGACAACACAATGTTGTCATTAATTAAAGTATCTATATATTAAAGTAAAATATAAGTCGACCAACAAGCATTTCTGCAACAAGCAACAAGCAACCTGATCGAAAATGGTCACCCAGCCTATGAAGCTATGAACGTTTGCAGCATCAGAGTTGCTACATTCGCGCTGCCGATGCCGCACAAGGCCTCTTTCGGATCTTACCGTGCACGAGCGCTTTGAACGCAAAGTGTGAGGAGGTACAGACAGAGTGTCTGTGACTAAGGCGAGCAGTGCGACTGCAGAATATGTAGTTGTGACTGAGAAAAGCCTTTTGGAACGAAGTTCCTTATCGCGCGTTGTGAAAGGGGGCTAGACGGAAAAAAATCTCACGAAAAGTTGTATCGACACTTTTGGTAGTGATAGTGGTAGTGATAGTGGTAGTGATAGTGGTAGTGATAGTGGTAGTGATAGTGGTAGTGATAGTGATAGCGGTAGTGATAGCGGTAGTGATAGTGGTAGTGATAGTGGTAGTGATAGTGGTAGTGATAGTGGTAGTAATAGTGGTAGTGGTAGTGATAGTGGTAGTGATAGTGTTAGTGATAGTGGTAGTGGTAGTGATAGTGGTAGTGGTAGTGGTAGTGGTAGTGGTAGTGGTAGTGGTAGTGATAGTGGTAGTGATAGTGGTAGTGATAGTGGTAGTAATAGTAGTAATGATAGTGGTAGTGGTAGTGATAGTGATAGTGGTAGTGATAGGGGTAGTGCTAGTGCTAGCCAGGGTATGAACATGAACTCTACGAGCAACACCAAAGCAAATAGGAGTTTCGCTCTGTTCAGTTTCAGTCGCGCGTAACGGTTACACGCACTCACTTTTTTTTATATTTGTTTTCTTTTTGTTTTTGTTTTTACTTACAATAAAATTTTAAAATTAAAATAAAATTTTATTACAATTCCTTCACTTTAATCGAAAGGAACTTCGTTCCATCCGGGTGTCCCTTGACACCTCTCAAGTTTTTTTTTCAACGTGAGGGAAAATTCTCTTGAATGCTATGCCGGACTCCTACCGACTAAAAAATCCTCACGTAACGCCCAACAGCAAGAGCCTATAGTTGGGAGCTCCGGGTAAGCCTTCGGAAGGATGTCCCAGCACTCCCAAAGGATCGAGGTAGGTTTGTCGTATGTGGAAAGTTCTAAGCATTTCTAGACAAATGCTTAGCTCATTTTGGAGAGTGAATAAGTCTGTAAAAATATTGAAGTTTAATGAAAATAGGTGCAATAATTATCGTAATTACCTACTGAATAATTTTGACATGTACAATTTATTTCTGAATCAAACAGAATCTTTAATGAATTTAACAGACTAGCTACCAACTAACGATTATTCAGTAGGTATACAATATGGAAATGCCTATTTAATAAATTCAGTATTAATAAAAAATAATGATACAGTACTTTAAATAGGAAATAGACTTCCTACAAACTAATTTCCAAATTAAGACCTTTTTTATTTTCGCGATTATGATCAGCCAGTTAAACATTATTCATGTTTTAAATTATTAAACCAATTTCAGAAATTAGAGGTAAATCAACATAATTAAGTTAAGCGTTATGTAGCGGAAATCTTTACACATACGAGTTACTTTGAACATAGTAGGTACTGAGAAGTAGATTGTAGTGTTTGAATGAATAAGTACAAACATGCATACCTATTTATATTCTTGCCTTTATCCTCAAAGGGATAAGCCGAGGTATAGCCTCAAACATATATACCTACCTTTTTTTTATATGAGGAAAATCCTACATGGATGCTATGCTGAACTCCTACCGACTAAAAAACCACACGTATCCTGCCTAACAGACTACGGTTGGAACCCCGGGTAAGCCCTCGGATGGATACCCTAAGACACATATACCATATACCTTTACAAATACACTTCACTATTTACATTTTTATTCCACGTAACGGCTACTTCATGTTCAAGGACATGGACATGGTCGCGCAGCGAGCTATGGAACGAGCTATGCTTGGTGTGACTTTAAGGGATAAATTTCGAAATGAGGTTATCTGGCAGAGAACTAAAGTACTCGACATAGGTCGAAGATTAAGCACTTTAAAGTGACATGGCAGGGCGTCGGCCATATCAGCAGAACAACCGACGGCCGATGGAGCAAACGAGTTCTGAAGCGGAGACCGCGTCTTGGCAATCGTAGGGTAGGACGTCCACCCGCCAGATAGACCGATGACCTTGTAAAGATCGCAGGATGGAACTAGATGTGGAAGACGCGGTACCGTGTGATGTGGTGTAAATTGGGAGAGGCCTACGTTCAGAAGTGGACTGCCATAGGCTGATTTGACTGATTGATTGTTTCACGTAAGAGATAGTAGGAGTTTAGTAAATTTAAGTAGGAGTTATAAAGAGGTAAGACGGAAGTTGTTATTACGTGTTGTTGAAGTTTTGAAGCAGCCCAATGTTATTGGAAACAGGGACCAATGACGACGCTTAATAGGCTTTTCTTTGATCTAGATCTGAGAACTCGTGAGGTCTAATGAATTGAATTACACAAGTAACTTCAGTTCATGAACTAATAACGCTCGAAGCTAAAAACACGATTAATGATGAAAGATTGAACGATTTCGTGAAATTTTAAGCTGAATCTCATAATTCTAAGGTGTATTCATAACATATTTTATTATAAGAAAGACAAAGTAAAATCTTCATTTATTAGAATCACTTTATCTTAACGATTTTATTACAGATCTTTCATAATTAATTTATTTAATTAAAAACAGACAAAATTTGAGCGCATTTATCTCTTTCTTGTACGCTGAACGCTGATTACGTTAAATTAATCCCATCATGTGAAATGAGAGTCAAGCTCAATAGTATGATATATGCCTTGGTTGTTGACTTCAACGACAAAAGAAGTGAGATCTAAATGGGTGCCAAGTTCAATTGTCAGTATAACAACAAAAATATCATTGCTTCTTATAACTTAGGATAATATATTGTAGCCTAAGGTCTGACTTGGCTACTTCTCATTCACGAATTATTATGTGCGATGGCTAGTTTCTGCCAGCTTGATATATTTTAGGAATAATTAAATAAGAACCGACAAGTAACAGGTTTAGAACTTACGAAGGCTATAATATAATTCTTATATGAAAACTAGTCAAGTCAGACAAATTTTACACGTTTATGTGAAATAGTTAGAGAGTCAAAAGTGGCTCCAAATGTCCACAGTGTTGCTCGCTAGTTCTATTTCATGAACTTGGCTTGACACGTGTATATTATGTGTAATTCACCTCTGCCTACCTCCTCAGCGACATAGGCGTCATTGTACATTATCTTAAGATAATTTATATAATAGAACAACGTTTACGGGGTCAGCTAGTCGTATTATAAAGATGGATTGTTATAGTTGCAATTACAACCCACGTGTTGCAATGAAGAATCATGTTTTAAAATTGAGTAATATTTTCATCAAATAACATTATAATTGATCATTGATATGATAGATTAATGATTATTTTATTATAATGTTTGAATACCAATCAATCATATCGAATTATACGATCTTGGTTATGTATATTTGACTTAGTACATATGTGTTTACATCATCTCTTTTTTATGCTACTGTAGTCTGAACGTTTGCAACAATGGAGTTACACACTAAACAAAACTGAAAAACCGTCCAAGTGCGAGTTGGACTCGAGCACGAAGGGTTCCGTACCAAAAAACGACGACAAAATCTCGCGTTTGTTATGGTTGGGAGCCCCGGGTAAGCCCTCGGAAGGATGTCCCAGGACTCCCAACAGACCCACGGCCGCCACTGCGACCTCGCCTAGGGGGTGGTTCAGGTGCTATCCCGCGTCTTTGGGGGGTTTCGGATGTTATCCCGCTTGTAAGGGGAGGGCGTGCGTGAATCCATCACGTCACGCTGCCGTCATGGGAAGCGCTGCCGTCATGGGTATGGCAGCCCCCCTTAAATATCCATTTTTTTTTTGTGTTCTGTTTTAATCTGCAATCAGTATTTTTCTTTTCTTTGACTATAAGCAGATATGTTGGGTGATAATATGGAGTGTGCCTCCCAGCAGAGACATCTACTCCTTAGGTCCACAGCTCAGTCACTCGCAAGATGTAGGCTCAATATGTCCTTTCTCTTAAGGCGCCTGACATGGCTTGGTTGAGTCAATTTGGCTGCAAGTAAGTTAGGTGTTTAAGCAGCCGGATCTGGTACTTTTTGGATGTTGAAGAGATTTCCTCTTTGACTGTGTCCATTTGAAGATTGTGATGCACTTCGTTATTTGTAACAGGCCATGGCACTTGGGCTATTGATCTGAGGATCATATTTTGCATTCGTTGTAAGATACTAATATTGGAGTTACTGGCACTACCCCAGAGCTGTATTCAATACATCCAGACAGGTTTCAGAATGGTCTTATAGATCAGTAGTTTGCTGTCTGTAGACAGTTTACTGTTGCGTCCCATTAACCAGTATAGACCTTTGTACCGCATGTTGAGTTCATCTCTTTTAGTCTTTATGTGATGTCTCCATGTCAGCCTGCGATCGAGATGAAGGCCAAGGTATTTAGCTGTATCCCTGTGTGGAAGTGTTGTATTCTCCAGCACCACTGGAGGGCAGTTTCCCTTCCTCAGAGTAAAAGTGACTTGTATGGATTTCGTAGCACTTGCCTTAATTTTCCAGTTAAGTAGCCACTCAGACAATAGGTCTAGGCCCCCCTGCAAAGTAGCTGCGGCTTTCTGTGGATCCTTATCACTGGCCAGGATAGCTGTATCGTCAGCGAAAGTGGCAGTAGTGACGTCGCTAATCCGTGGGAGATCTGCAGTGTAGAGGGTGTACAAGACAGGACCCAACACAGATCCTTGCGGCACTCCTGCCTTGATATCAAAGAATTTTGAAGTTGCTCCTGAATCCTTTACCTGGAACAGTCTCTCTTCGAGATACGATTTAAGTATCAGGTAGTAACTGTGAGGCAAGTTTAACTTCATCTTGTACAGCAACCCATGGTGCCAAACTCTATCGAAGGCCTGCTGCACATCGAGGAAAGCCGCAGAGCAGTATTCTTTATTTTCCAGTGCGCTTCTAATTTTATTATATACTCGGTGCACCTGTTCTACTGTGGAGTGCTCCTCTCGGAATCCAAATTGATGGTCTGGTATAATGTTACTTTCTTTGAGCAGAGGCAACAGTCTTCGGAGTAACACCTTCTCAAATAATTTGGAGAGAATTGGCAGAAGGCTAATTGGCCTGTACGATCCAACATCGTTTGCAGATTTGCCCGGTTTAGGAATCATGAGGATCTGAGATACTTTCCACAGTCTAGGAAAGTACTGAAGTCTGAGTAATCCATTGAACAGCACTGTGATGAACACAATCGCCCTTCTCGGTAACTGTTTGAGAACTTCCTTGGTAATTAAATCAAACCCGGGTGCTTTTTTATCTTTCAGATCTCGAATTGTCCTGCAAATTTCCCGTGGTGTAGCGGGGTTAGGTGGAAGGGAGAGCTGGAAGTCCTCTTTGAGGCTTACCTCTATCTCATTCTCTATATTTCGGTTGCCAGTGTCATGATCTCCAAAAACTCTAGACAGGTGGGCTGCAAAGATGTCAGCCTTCTCCTGCGGTGTTCGAGCCCATCTATTTCCAGTAATTTTTATGGCAGGTTTTGTTTCTTGTGGTCTATTGTACGACTTCGTGAACTTCCACAAAGAGTAATTTGTAGATGCTGTTGCGGTGAGAGCCTCTAGTTTAGTCTGGAGGGTGGTGCTATGCCATGCTTGAATAGCTTGTTTCAGTTTGGTTGCAGCATCTTTAAACGCAATTTTATCCTCCAGAAGTCGGCTGTGGTGCCACACTCTACGAAGTCTCCGTTTTTTGAGTACTTCCTGCCGGATTTGTAATGGGAAGTTTATGGGTGTTTTTTTGGACTTCATGGCAGGTGTATTAAGCCAGCACGCTTGTTGGATTAACGAAGTAATATACTTCGTAGCGTCTTCTAAATCATCTGGAGTCTTCAATGCTATCTTAAGATCAATCTTGTGTTCAAGATACTCGCGAAAGGACTGCCAGTCAGTAAGGCGATTGTAGAGTCTCTCAGGTTCCTCAAATTCAATGGGCAATGTACTAACTGTTAATAAAACGGGCGTATGGTCTGAAGTGCCATCAAGACATGATGTGGCTCGGAGATATTCTTTCGATAATCCCCTGACTATGAAGAAATCCAGTAAGTCTGGAGTCCTATCTTCATCCTTAGGCCAGTACGTTGGCTCAGATGTTGTAACGACAACAAGTTTGTTGCTATCTAAGGCCATCTTTAGTTGCCTGCCTCTGGTAGTCACAAGTCTAGAACCCCAAAAGTTATGCTTCGAGTTCCAGTCACCTCCTGCCACGAAGCGATTGCCAAGTGTACGAAAATATTCAGTGAACATCGCTTCAGTGACTTTATGTTTGGGTGGAAAGTAAACTGAAGACACCACCATTCTGCCACACCGAGTTTCAATTGCAATTGTAGTTGCCTGTAGGTAGTCAGCCAGAAAGGCAGGCAACAGGTAATGTTTAATTGTGGATTTCACAACTATTGCAGTGCCAGCATGACCAGTACCATCTGGGTGCCCGGTGAGGTATGTGGTGTATCCGCAAATGATAATATTAGTAGTAGACTTGCTGTGAGCTTCAGATATCATGACCACGTCTAGATTGTGTTCCCTCAGCAAAACCTCCATATCCCGTACATTGGATGCTAAACCATTGATGTTCCAGGTCGCCATGTTGAGAGTGGTCATTTTGTCAATTTATCGACGAGTTTGGCTATGAGGCTCATCAAGGCGCCCATTTGTTGGATGATAAGATCAAATTTTACTGATTGTTTTATTAGCATAATTTCTAGCTTGTTATGAGTTGTGAGTGGATCTAGGGATTTTTGAAGGGCTTCAGCGAAGGTTATTTCCTGGAATTCAGGGATGTTGTTGGATGACTGCTTTTTGGGCAATATCTTCTCTTCTACTGTAGGGTGTGGTCTAGTATGAGGCTTTGTATGTTTTGAAGTTCTTCTGGCTAGGATTTCCTTGTAAACCTCACATCCTTTGTAATTGGCTGGGTGTGGGCCTTGGCACAATGCACAAAGTGCGGGGGTGGAACGATCAGTCTTTGAACACTCTGATGTCTTGTGTTGTTGTGAGCACTTAACGCAGCGATAGGGTCTCATACAGTAGTTCTTTGAATGCCCATACTGCTGGCATCATTGGCATTGTACTATTGACTGTCTCTTTTTTGGATCTTCAATAACGACAATTTGATGATCTATGATTCTGATATTTTTGGCTGCCTTATTATTAGGACCAGGAACAATATTTGCGAAAAATGTAGAAGTAGGTTTCTTGTCCGGACCATATTTGGCGTTAATAATTTCACCCGTGACAATATTCCCTGACCAGAGTCAGGGAATATTGTCACGGGAAAATAACAGATTATTGCCTCTTTTATTGCATCTAGAGGTGTTTTGGGATGCAGATAATAACAATTCTAAAGGGTCTCTCATCCTTCCTATTGAATGTGTGACCTATGAGATTGTTTTCTCTTACTACAGTGATCAGTTTTTTGTAGACCTCCATTTCCTTAGAATTTATTCGGAGTTGATTTCTATTAATGATTCTGTAGAACTGGCCTTTTGATACTACAGATTCCAAGAGCTCAGTCAATTTACTGACTTCTTCAATACCATAAAGGATGATTGGTGGAGGTTTGGGCACCCTTTTTTCCTTTGGTTGATCTATAATGGCCTCAGTCAGGTCTATAGGCAGATTGCTGAATCTATTCGACGTCTGGAGCTTTTCAGGTGATGGAGATTCTACTTTTCTTCGCTTTGGATTCCTGAGTGGGGGAACTCTTTGCCACGAAGGAGGCTTCTTGGGGTCCTCATTTGTTCTACGTTGATCTTCACGAGAGTGTAGTTCATTGGATGTTTGGATCTTACTCAGTGATGAACTTCTGGGTCTGCTTAGGAACAGACTTGGATGGAAAGCTTGCTGCACCAACTTCTTGATTCCAGTAATATTTACTGCCACAGGAGCCTGGTCTCCTACCCCTGTAGAGTCTTCGGTAGTCCATTTCACACTTTCCAGCCCGGATACTGGAAAGCGCCGGGGGTTAGCCGGATCGCTCGACAAATCGCATTCATATTCAGACATTTTCATTATAAAGGGTTGGGAGAAAAAACAAACAGCACTTTCCCAAGGCACTGTGTCCACTCTTTTAAAGGGTATTTAATTCCTTTTGGCCTGTGGTTGCCAGGTACAGGTTATTTGACTGCCGCCTGTTGCTCGGCATTGTTGCGTCGTTTAGCACCACCCAGGGGGCACGTGTAGGGTGAGAATAGGAAACGATGGTAAATCCTACGGACGCGACGCAACCCACCCCCCATTTTATTTTAATAAAATTATTTATATTTCATGCAAAATAATATACAGCTCGATGTTCTGTGAATACTTCAATCGTCTACTTGTTTTTTTTACCCGGGGAATGCGTTTTGGCACCGTCATCCCAGCCACTGGGACTGTGCGTGTGGGGCTCACCGGTCCCGCCGTTAATACCCACTAAACCCCGCGGTGTCCCTACTCACCCTATAGCCGGGCCGAAGGATATGAAGAATTCATTACAACGTCGACCCGGCAGGGGGTGCCCCGTAGAGTCGGGGCTTTCCTCGGGGGAACTAGATGGTCGGCTCCCCCAGAGCTCCCTAAGGAGCTGACGAGAACCGAGCTGTAATTAATGACACATATCGTGAAATCACTCTAAGGTTTCCTTTACACCGCATTTTACGGCGTTCTCTCCCAGCTGTGACTGCTGTGAGCACCAAAAACTTAACATTAGACAATGTTGTGGTGAATATTTTTAATGAATTCTAATACTTGCTATAGCATAGTGGAACTAATAATCCTTACAACTTACGACTCTGCGATATAATTGATATTATACAATAAACTGATAGTAACAGGCGGTAGTCAATTGGATATGCTCCGTATTAAATAATCTGCGGTGCAGTTGTCATAAAGTTATACAATCAATTTACATCTAAGCTGTTGTAAGAGAACATTAGAAAATAGGCAATTAAGTTATTATAGCTACGATAGAACGTACCGGTGCTGAGGAATTAAGATTTAAATGAAAATTTACTTGGCTATTGAAGTACAGTCAGCTGCAGAGACAAGTGTACAGCGCCGTCACATAAATTTTTTTTTTTTTTCGATAAGTCTTTCGCAGGAACCTTTTTATGAAATTTGTTATGGGTATAAATTTACTTTATTCTGAACTACATAAACAAAATCACATAAAACTAGAAACATACGCGTTTGCACAAGACCATTTGCAATTAAGACATTTTTCAATATGGACTTTTTTGCAACCCGGACATTAAGTTAACAAAGACGTTTTACAATAATGTTCTAGTCCTTCCGAACCTAACCCGTTTAGAAGTATTTGATATTAAGGATAATATTGAAGGTCTGAGGAATGACATAGACTACTTTTTATCACGGAAAAGCATCTTATCTTATTCTCACGGGAAACATGTCTGCACAAAACCAAAATTAAACGTGTGGGCGTAGCCTCGAACATTCTCTCATTATACTTTATTGATAAGTATTATTAAGACTATTGATTGATTAATGCAGAAGTAGAAGTACACAATGTCTTAGGTATAATCATAGTAGAAATATGTATAATGTTCTTTAATAGTTCTAATACTGTGTAGAGATGTGGTCTTAATTAATAGAACATTTTCAAGCTAGCTATAGGCGATGATAGTGTTAATATATATTTTATTACATAGCGCAATTATTTTTGTAAATTCATTAGGGTTCCATATATGTTTTTTTTTCTTTATTTTCAGGTCTTTGTATTTACATACTTGTACATGTCGTCCTACATCTTGCTTTATACAACTAGGTGCCAGACATCCAGGTGATATCCTTACGAGGGCTTACCCGGGGCTCCCAACCGTAGGCTGTAGATTGTGAACGTGTTGTTTTCAGTCGGTAAGAGTCTGGCGTAGCATCCATGACGGATATTCATCAACTTTGAAAAAAAATGTGTCAGACAAGCTTACGGCCCGAACCAACTGATGGAAAGTGGTCACCATAGCTTATGGACGTTTGAAACACTAGGGCAACCTGCAAGAACTTGTAAAGACCCCGTAGTGTAGGCTTTTGGGAAAACCGAGGTGTCTGAGATGATATGAGTGGATTTCACATACTGTCAGTATTTTCGGTGTATCATGAGATAAAGCATCCTATTGACCTGTTGTTGTTAGGTATGTATGTATTCTGTACTTTTTCTCTGTGTGTGTTTCTGTAGTTTTAATAAAAGAAATGAATATTTTTTTTGGACATTCTCACACAATATCGTCTAGCCCAAATTAAGATAATATAAGCTTGTGCTAAGGGATCTAGACGACTGATAGACATACATATATATTTGTAAAAACATAGATAATATACATAGAAAACATCCAAACTCCGAAACAAACATTTGTGGATCACACAAATAATTAGACCGACCTAGGAATCGAACCCAGGACCTCCAGCGCGGCAGGCGGTTTCACTACCGACTGCGCCACAGAGGCAGCAAGATGATTGGTCTGTCAAAAAAGATAAGAAAAATCTTTCCTTGTACATAATAATTTTATTCATTAACTAAATTAAGAATTCAAGAACTAAATTATGAAAACTTACTCACTTGTACAATTCCACAATTTTTATTTTGATTTTAAATAATACCTGACCGGTTTTCCCCATAATAGCATTTTCAAAGGTGTTTACACTAACGTTTGACTCTTGACTTTGTGGAATAAGTAGTACAAGTGAGTGAGTTTTCATAATGTATTATAACAAGTTCCATCAAGTGCCAACAATCAAAAGTATAAAGGATAAAGTCATTACTTTTTATAAATATAGGTAAGTAGGTACTTATGAGCAGCAGGAGAGTATATTTGATTCAGCTGCAGCGCAGGTAGACTGGAAAACAGATACAACTGGGTTGAAAAAAGGCTTCAAGGATGATAATAAAATCAACCAATCAATAAATATCCTAGATACATTATCATCCTTGAAGCCTTTTTTCAACCCAGTTGGGTTGGTTTTTCAGTCTACCTGCGCTGCAGCTGAATCTATATTTTCATTCACAACCAATGGACTATATCGAACAATAAATAATAATAACCATTATTGATATTATGAGCATAAATATTATGCTGCTATATATAAAATTCGTTGTTGCTTATAATGTAAAACGAGCTGGTTTTTAAATTTATAGGAAGAAAAATTAGGTAACTAAATGTATTTACAGAAAACGCCCCGATGTATTAATTAGATTACGTTTTTGTTGCTAAAAATTACGTAAATACTAAACGAACTTATTCGAAATGAATCACAATGTCATAATTAATTTTTAACCTACATAGATTAGGTTGACTGATAATCAAAATAACTTAATGATAACAATCTCGTTGAAATCATAGAAAAAATATACAATTATTTACTAGGTATTTTATACTGTAAACATGTGCAGGAGATATTACACACGCATTCGAACGTCTCTATTTTCTGTTCTTTTACGAGTACCTATTATAAAGATTTTAATGGTTAGATAGCCATTAAAATATTTTTAGGAGAGCAGCTGGTTTCTCGTTATTGTAGTTCAGATGATCCTCCTCCACCTCTCCTGCTCCTAGATAGGCTATTACTAAGTGTTAAGAGTCCGTATAACGCTTAATAGACTATTAAGTTCCTGATCTAGTTCTCAGAACTCGTAAAACGCATATGCTCGATAGTACATATTATAGATCGATGCTCGAAGCCAACAATACGATTACTGATAAAATCCTAGATAGATTTTTGTGTTGAAAGTACCTCGGTTTCGTGAAATTTTAGGTTGTTTTAATGTCGACGATTTTACTGTTGTCTTGTAAAATCTTCATTTACTATAACCTTTTTTTCTTCTAATGATAAATACCTAGTTCTTTTATAATTAATTATAACAGCTCATCTATTCTTGTACGCCGAAATGTATATTATCTGCTATCTTCATTCAAACATTTGTTGTCAAGTAGACCCTTATGACGAAACAGAAGCCTTTTCAAGCCATCAATATTGAGTAAATGTTCAACCAAAAATCCGGTTGCCCAAGGAATCGCCATTGTTTCGATATACATCCTTCCATTTTGAGCTATTGAAACCACCTACATACAGATCCACATATTATAATAATAGGTACACAGTACAGGTCAAATATAACACGCCGCTATTCGCGTGGGGTTACAAAATAAGAACAATTCCAATAGGTATTTATAAAATTACCAATACATAACTACATAGTACACAGGTTAAAATAAAATACTCTGCTATTTGCGTGGGGTTACAAAATTAGAACAAACGAAGTGTTTATTACAGTACTTCGCCTTAATTCGTAGTAATGACATATTATCTACAAGCGCATGCGTGGTGGGTGGCAATGGTCCACAGTGCTTCTATTTTGCAACCGATACTCTACTTTCGTTCAATTGCGATATATTATAAGATAATTTGATCAGCCGAATGATAGTTCTAGAGCAAATATTGCGTTTTAACCCTAAATAGCTAACGTTCCTCGATTTCCATGAAAAGCTAACCATTCGACTTTTTGACGATGAATTTTATACATTTACATTTTATTGCAATATATAGATATTGAAATTAGTTTTATTGTGTTTTAGGTTATTTGACATGTAAATAAAATATAATTATAGAAAAAAATAACGTTTATTTTACTTATAATTAATAAATCACAATTTTCACATGCCACTTATATTTCTGAGATAATTTTGGTACTTAAACTTAAATGACTATATTAGGATCTTATAATTAGGAAAAAGATATTTTTTTCTTTCGCAACCTAAAGAATAAAGTCTAGAATTAAATAAAAACTAAAAAATATTTATATTTTCAAAGCGCATGTTGGACAAAAGTCAACTGAATGTTCTCGACAAATAGGCTCCTTACAACTAATGCAGTTATTTTTTGTCATTCATTTTTTCTTGTAATTACACAAACTACAGCTTTTCTTTTTCTTCTTTCTCCGTCTTCCTTGTAGTTGTTCATTGTCAGAAGGCTCATCATGATAGTCACTCTACATCATCAACCAATAATTCATCTTCATTTTCACTATCAGAAATAGCATTTGTCTCGCTACGCTCTTCATTATCTACATACATACATATAGTCACGCCTTTATCCCCGAACGGGTAGGTAGAGGCATAGTATACGCTTACATTTCACCTTATAGTTTTAGGTGGTCAGCCTATTGCCGTGTTGAAATGGACAGGTGCAGGGTGCCGCGAGTCGTAGTTGAAAATTTTCAAGCCGCCCATAAGGCCTTCAACTTGGCTTAACGATTGCAATTTACTGAGAACCGGGTTTCGTTTCGAGTATTCCTTCTCCACGGTATGGATCTTTTTGTGAAAGTGTTCCCTAAGTCGCCTCTTATGACACCATCGAGATGTATAGGGGTAGCGACATTTTGTACTCTTACCCGTCGCAACACGGGACCCCGTCGCCACACGGGGCTTCATTATCTAATGCCTGAATAATGTGTTCATCTATAAGAACCGAACCTGCTGCCATTCTTGACATTCAATGTAATAACTACAAAAAAGAAGACAATATCAACGCATTAGAACAGTCACAAAAGTTACTTTCAAGCTAATCATTCGTAAAAATGACGAACACATAGTAGGTATCTCAAAAACGAAATTACTTACAAACTAAATACGACTGCAACATAACGCCGTTTAGCGGTCACTGAGTTGGCGCGAACGCGCGAGCGCGTGAGTGCAACGGTTGGAAAGCGGCAGAGAGTTAAATTTCAATGTTCGTAAATTTGACGAACGTTAGCTTTCTAGGGTTAAGATAGAATAAAATGTTATTTATAGATCACTAATTACGAATGTGGTCATGATAAATATAGTTATGATGAAAATATCGTAACTTATAGTATTACACCGCTTGGATTATTGTGATAAAATAAAAATACCAGCTTTTCGGCCTTAGACCATAGATTACTAAATAGCTACTAGACAGCGGGTAAGTAATAGATGATATAGGTATAAAAACAAAATCTCTAATTTGTACAATATATAACAATAGATTCTATAATTTTATTTAATATAGCGATTAGTTACTATAATAAACGATTGATACAATTTTAAAATAACTAATTTTTATAAGCATAACATACATTAAAAATATAACATCGTTTGGCATAACATACATGAAATATTAAATCGTTTGACATAACTATTTCTGGGTGGTTTAAAAAAACAACCACGAAGGCTAGAGCGGGAGCTCCGCTCCGCTACGCTCCCGCCTTAGCCTTCTAACTTAACCTATCCGAGTCGGGGACTCAGAGTCCGGGTGTTGACCATAATGACGTTTTTTTTATATATATTAAACGTTAGGGGTTTTATATACATTAAACGTTAGATCAAATTATTATCGATTACATAAACGTTATATCAAACAACGTTATACTAATTAAGTTTTAGAATAAATAAATGTTATTAAAGAAATTATATCAACAGTTGGTACATTTCACGTTGATTATATCTTATGAACTTTATTAAAATGAAATTAGACCAAATGAGTTTATACGTTATGTGACGCACCTCTTTTTTTTTTTTAACGTGAGGTAAAATCCTCTTGGATGTTATGCCGGACTCCTACCGAATAAAAAACCTCACGTTACGCCCAGCAGCCTATGGTTGGGACTCCCAACCATAGGCTGCTGGGCGTAACGTGAGACTTACCCGGGACTCCCAACTTGGGAGTCCCGGGTAAGCCCTTGGAAGGATGTCCCAGTACTCCCATCAGACCCACGGCCGCCTCTGCGGCATCGCCTAGGGGGATTGTTCGGGTGCTATTCCGCGTATTGGGGGGGGGGGGGGTTCTGGTATAATCCCGCTTCTAAGGGGGGGGGGGGCGTGAATTCCTCACGTCACGCTGCCGTCATTGGCCTGCTTCTGTAAGGACGGTGAGCGACCCTCTCACCGTCCTCAGGCCCCCGGTCATGGAGGCCGATAGTCCTCGGCGAAGACACGTCGGCGGCGCCCAAGCCGCTGACTGCGGAACTCGGGTGGGAGAGTTCTCTTCCGTTCCTGCCCGCCGCCTCCTTCACGAGCATGACCTGCTCGCAGAAAGAGGCGGCGCAGTCCCACTTACTCCCGCTGGAGAGCATGGCCTCGAGGAATCATCATGGTCTCGAGAGAGGTGACGCACCCCTAGACAACAGTATGACGTGAAAGATTCACGCAAGCCACACGCCCCGAAAAGCGGGATAAGACCCGAACAACCTCCCAAGGACGCGAGATAACACCCGAACCCTCTAGGTGACGCCACAGTGGTAGCCAAGGTCTGTTGGTAATCCTGGGGTTTACCCGGGACTCCCAACTGGCATTAGGTAGGAAACTTGTGGATTTTAGTCGCAAGGAATCCTCCATAGCATACGTGTAGAATTTTCCTCACAAAGGCCTCTGCGTATAGTTCAACGCGTGAAGTCGCGGGCCTCCGATACTTTTTAATCCAAGGGATTTCTGTGGGTTTTGCCAACTCTTTTCATTGAAATAATAAGTAAGGTTCGACAGAATTAACGTGAATCTATGATGATTATAAGTATTATTTAATAGGCACCTTGTAACTCATGTACCCACTTAATCGATTTGTGCGGAACAATTTTATCAATCTAACAGTGACGTACTTTTAGGGGGAATAACTTTGCGAAGGGAAAAAGTACCACTTAAGACTTTATCTTTAACTATAGAGCTATCACCACTTCAATCGACTATTAACAGGAAATTACTGATTGAAATACCTAAGTGTTTAATAAACAATAATATATTATGAGCACTTCTTAATCAATGACAATTACTTTCTAATAATGACGCACGTGATAACATTTTGTTGATACTTGTTAAGGAAAAATCTTAAAAAAAAACATTTTGGCATCAATTCGTACTAGTTAGGTAATTTAAAGTGGAGTAAAGGTCAAAGCCCACTATAACGACTCCACTCCCACCCGGCAAAAACAATATAATTCAAATATAGGCTTTAAATATTGCTCTTTAGATATATTTTACATTGCCATCATCAATTAGCAGACAGCTCGCTGTCAGCGAGCTTACCGCCGTCAGACTGCTCGGGAGTGGACGCCTCGCTGGCCGCGCGTTGTAGACGAGCGGTTGGCGCGGTGCCCGCGCGCTCACAGCTAGCAGTCGCCTCATCGGCTCGCTACTACGAGTTGCTTTAATGGAAACCGATCGCGAACTGTGTCTATTGCGAAAGGCGAGAGCGGTCGGCGGGTGGACAGCTGGCCGTCTGCTAGCTGTCGCCGCGTGGACTGCTGGGTGCGTGCTAGCTGTCGCCGCGTAGACTGCGAGCAGTAGCCTTCTTTTAGGGCAGTGTTGGGTGGGAGCGGTGTTGGAGCAGGGTGGTTATAGTGTGCTATGACCTTTATGCTTCCTAGAGCATACCCGGGACACTCGGCTATAGTCAAATTGTAAGGCACCGTGTGGTTTTTGCCGATAGGAGATTCCGGCATAGCATCTATGAGGACTTCACACGCAATCTATTACAAAAGATATATAACCTTACCGAATGGAAGCAATTCTTTTTTTAACGTCAGGAAAATCCTACAAGGAGATGCTATGCCGGACGCCTGCCGACTAAAAACCACACGTATCCTACCTAACAGCCTACGCAGTTGGGAGCCCCGGGTAAGCCCTCGGAAGGATACCCCAGGACATCGTACAGTATACACCTACAAACTGCTTAAGCCGTTTGGCGAGTTGTATTAAATTTGTAACTTGATTTGTAACTTGATTTGTAACTTGAAAAATAAATTTAAAAATATATACCTACGTAGTCCATTTTTTTTCGGGTACAGGAAACTATAAGGTAGAATGTGGGCGTGGGCGTATATTATGGCTCTGCCTACCCCTTCGGGGATAAAGGCGTGACTACAAGTACTGCTCGTTCGCTCTAACTTTGCCGCTCGGCTCCATACTAAAGTCGAATTTTTAATTAGACGAAGTAAATTGACAGCAACTAATGTCACTTCTTCATACAATGTTGCTTGTTTTCTATGACGAAGTGACATTAGCTACTGTCAATTTACTTAGTGTAATTAAATATTCGGGTATACGCCTTTACGCCATCGGCAAAGTTAGAGCGAACGGGTAGTATGTATGTATGTTTATAAATCAAAAATTATAAAGGGATGGTTATTGTTGTTTCTATTTCATTGTCATCTTAGCTTAGATTTGAAGCTTGAGGTTCCAATTTCGTTGGCTACTTGAAGCTTGACTTATTACTTTTATCATGTCTGGGACCATCTGTTGACCAGCAGGTACACCACTTGCAAGTGAAGGTGGTTTATGCCCGAAGATCTTGTTGAAGTCCGCATACATTGATTTTACAGTATTTTTGTTTTATAATTGTCTCCTGTCATAATCATAATCATAAATCATTTTATTGTGGATCATAGGTACAAAAGATGTTACAATTTCAATTCTCGGGCTATGTCCCGCCATATAGACATACAAAACAATTATTACATACATTATCGTACATTAATAACTTACAAAAATATGAAAAGCATGAATTTCTATTATCACATAAAATAAAATGAAAAAACATAATATTGCAAGTTTACCTACCCACCCAAAAAGACAAAAAAAGAACAATTAAATATTAT
The DNA here is from genome assembly GCA_933228765.1 of Miltochrista miniata. Lineage (NCBI taxonomy): Eukaryota > Metazoa > Arthropoda > Insecta > Lepidoptera > Erebidae > Miltochrista > Miltochrista miniata. Next base: position 26,005,738 of record OW121755.1, read on the forward strand.
GTCAAAACAAAAATCATTTAGAAGTAAGAATTCTCTCTCTCCTCCCCACCCCCCTCTCCCTCTCTCTCTCTGTGTGTGAAAGAATTACTTGCTGCACTTTTAATATCAGGTATTGTTAAAATATTATATTGTAGAACAGCACAAGTGGAGTTTGCAATATAAATCACTTGAATCAATTCATCACTTAGATTACTAAGTTAGTATGAATTATTACGTGCTAACATTATATTAATTACTTTGCATAAATTGAAATACTTAATATAAAATTTAAGGTGCTAAAATTAATACGTCTGCAAACACTTATCCAATTAGTTACAATGCAAGAATTATTCAAATTATTGATGTGCATTTTTTTAAAATCTATAAATGAAAGTTGTAAATGAGTGTCGAATTTCAATTAATTAAATATTCTTTCACTACGAATTATGCATTGTGTGGTGGCATTCATTTTTAACAATCAAAGATAGTTTATGAAGTGCCAACGAATAATGCACGAAAACCCACGATAAGGATTTTATCGCCCTTGTATATTAAGTTTTCTAAACCCACCTAGGTACAGACGAATTTGAGAATGCATGGTCAATCCGAAACGAAATTGCTTTGCACTGAGAATTGACGCCATCTCTCGGATAACATTGGAAGTCAAGTATCTAGCGTTGCCGAATTTTTTAATGCCTCACACAGGAACGCGATTATTGTCAAAATAGCAACTCATTAATCTTTTGAGTAATGTAAATATGCCATCTAGTACATTTTTTGTGATTCTAAGGTGTCTATGCAATATTATATTCGAGTAAAGCTGCGCCATCTAGTGGAGTCTTTGTGAATTTGGACTCAAATGTGCATGAGATTATAGATCTTAAGGGGCCCATGCAATATTGGAGGTGACTGTACATGTTATAAAAAAATAGCCAAATACGAATGGTTTTTTTTTTATACCACTAGAGTGGCAGACAAGCATACGCCCCCCCCCCCCCCCCAGATGTACCGGACTCCTATGCCTACAGTTGGGAGCCCCGGGTAGGCCGAAGTAAGGGTAACGGATTCACGCATGGAAGGTTCTATGCCAAAAAAACGGAAATATCACGTTTGTTTTATGTATGTAATGTTATTTTGTTGTAATCGCAGCAACAGAAATTACATCATTTGTGAAAATGTTAATGGTTTGGCTGTCACAGTTCGTGAGATACAGGTTGGTGACAGACAGACAGACAGCGGAGTCTTACTAATACGGTCCCGTTCCTACCCTTTCGAAAAATATAATTTATTGGCACCTAGATTACCTAGGTCACCAGACTCATCGATTCTGGGGTGGTGCAATAGCTTGAGATTGTAGTAGAAGGAAGAAAGTAGAGAGAAATTTAGCCTTATAAGTAAACAATAAAATAAAATAAAATTTATTTTCTTTGAAATTTGAAAAAAAAATTTAGATTTGTCAAAATTTTTGTGACTCTACCGGGGGTTCGGAAATGCTACAGACTGAGAAGAACACCCCAAGAAACTCAGTCCGGTCCCTTCTTTTCTAATAACTTAGTATCTAATACAGTTTTTTTTTTAAATGTAGATAGGAGCAATTCGTGTCACTGCCAGGCAGCCTTGTCTTCTAGAAGGTCTTTAATGCTATAATAAGCTTTCTGGCACAATTTAAGTTTTATTATTTTTTAAAAATTTATTAACTGACAAATCTGTTATTGCAGTCGGCAATGTATTGTACATTCGAATACAATTTCCCGCAAATGAATTGGTTATTTTATTAAGCCTAAATCTAGGTACAGCCAATTTATTCTTATTAAACGTGGGTAGCAGAAATAGGACGAAAATTGGACGGATCCGAGGTGCTACCCAATTTAAACAGAGAAGTTATTTTACTAAACTCCATTAAGTCAAGAAACACACCACTATCAACACAATTATTAAATATTATTGATAATTCAGGGGCAACCATTTTAATTAACGAATTAAGTAAATGTACAGAAATTCCCCAAAGGTCAGCCGTTTTCTTAATATTTAAAGATTTAAAAGTTTTTATGATAGTGTGTACACTAATTTTACTGAATTTGAATATTTCATTACAGCAAGGAACATACCGATAGGTAAATATGGCCGATGACCATAGCACCATACCGATAGGGAAATACGCCATAGGTAAATATGGCCGATGACCGGTATGGAGGTCTCTCAACCCCTGACGCTCTGTGGTAGGCCGGTCTAGACAGAATTTATGCAGGTGGGGAACGCAAGACTCGGGCTTAACCGCGTGTGACAGCGGAGCCCAATGCAGTTCATGTTGCACTTACTTTCCTGTCCCCTATATCCTACCTTCTGCACTAAGAAGGATCTTAACAAAGCCGCTGACAATGCGGTTAAGGTGGCATAGTTCTACGCCCTTAGTATATAAAAAAGTCAATAATAAGAGTAAATCATGGACTTGATAGAAAAAGAATACCTACGGTAACTCGCATTGGTGCCCCATCCCAGACAATTTTGTGAAGCATTTTAGATGGTTTCATATCGAATAGTACCTAGACCCAAAAGACTTGAAGGAAGTGCTTACTTTCTTTCCTGATAAGGTTTTGTAAAATCCACTTTTAGCGATAAAACCGCCACTTGTAATCTCATATTGTAGGTAAGTACTTTAAGTCTTTGTAAAGTAGGCAGGCATGTAATACTCGTCACTACGAGTAATAATATAGCTGCTTATAGATAGTGTTTTTTTTTTTTACGTGAGGGAAAATCCTCATAGGATGTTATGCCGGACTCTTACCGATTAAAAAACCTCACGTAACGCCCAACAGCCTGTGGTTGGGAGCCCCGGGTAAGCCCTCGGAAGGATGTCCCGGGACTCACAACAGACCTACGGCCGCCGCGCCGTTGCGGCCTCGCCCTGGGGGGCTTATAGATAGTTAGATAATGTTTTTGTACACTTACAATAACATTATCTAACTATCTATAAGCAGCTATTTTATTACATTAATTCACCTGATTACTAATTACAAATATAATTAACACTATATACTTCATCAATCGTATTCATATATTTATTTAAATAACAGTTATCAACAAATGTTATTTGGAAATCAAATTAAAAATAAATCAAAAATGACCTCGGAACAATGCTTGGACATTGCAGTCATTTGCATAGCAAACCTTTAATAAAGTATTGCGAATAGGAATTTTTACTGTAATTAATTTGTTTAAATGACTTATCACAATACTAAGCAATCGCACCTAACTAACTAGTATAGCTATAAAACAAAACGTGTACGCCAAATTTGTCACCAGTTATTGCCACTACTGGTAGAAGGTATAAATTGCGATATATAATTACCTTATTAATTTTTATCATGGTCAACACCTCGTTGTGTAAAAAGAACAGACATACTAATGTATTATTGCAGCGACACAATAATTTATAAGCAACATACGTATTTATTAAAATAAATCAAATTGTTGCAAGGACAAAAGTTTAAAATTTCTACCGCGAAAAATATACCATACTTTATTCAGGGCGAATAAATAACTGTCAAATTTGATTACTTTTTAGACCAGTTTTTTTATGTTTTGAAACATTTCCCAAGTTGCGGGTACCTAATGCTAAATGTATTTTCTTAAATAAACCACAATTCAATGTTACTACTGGTCTAAGATTGCCTTATAGAGTAGGAAGCCACTGTAAACTCTGAACTCTTGAGGCTCTTAGACCCCGTACCACAATCAGAACACACTAAAGTCGAATTTTGAAGTAAAACTTCTTTAGGTGCGACTAGGCAGTAACACAGATTTTTTCTGACGGAAGTAACGCTATTTGAATTATGAATAGTGGAAACGTAGTTTCCGCTATTCAAAATTCGAATGAATGATTTTAAATATAATATTTGATGTCAATCGCAAAGAAGTTTTACTTCAATCGCGCGTAAAGGATACACGCAGTTTTTTTTAATTAGACGAAGTTAATTGACAGTAGCTAATATCATTTCTTCATACAATATTGCTTAATTTATATGACGAAGTGACATTAGCTGCTGTTAATTGACTTCGTCTAATTAAAAATTCAACTTTAGAACATATTTCGAGTAGAATCGTTTTACGAAGCTATGGTTGATAGTGAAATTGGTCCTTATAAATCGGTCTCATCGTCCTCTCACCAATACTTTGAGTGGCTCGATGAAGTAAGTGCACCAATTTACTACCTCATTGAATTTAGGCTAGACAGGTTTGCCAAGGGCTCCACTTTGTACGTGAACTAGTGTGTGAGAGCGGTGACAGACTAAGCATCTTACCTATAGTATTTAGTGCCGGTGAAGTCTTCTTTTTGTACACTCATTGCCAACGCTTTCTAAACTTTCTTATAGGTTTATCGTTTACCACGATATGCCTATCTAACTCAGCTTCCAGTTGATCAGGTGACATCCAGCTCCCCTAGACACTTGCCACCTATTCGGTTTATTTGGAAATCTAGTACTGGGCACCCGTACCTACTACGGCACAACGTCAACAGAAAGCATCAATTCCTCATTCAAAGATGAAGAAAATTTCCTTCTCTATTGTTCAAGATACAGTTAATGTACGCCACGCCACATAAATTTATTGAATAGACAGAAGCTAAAGACCATTACCAGTTAAACAATACACTATTCGAATCAAATTCCAATATCTATAACAAATTCAATTACATGAACTCAAGATCATTATTTTAAGCAGGATGTGTACAATAACAACGAACCAACAACAACCATTAAAAAATCTCAACGGACATGTTGCAATTTATAATAGTAGCCGCTTATCCGGCTGATCTCAATTATCTAAATAGTGGTTGCCAAAAATCGATCAATAATAGTCGATACAATAATCAGTTCAAGGGCGGCTTGCGCGTGCGCGCCCCCACGTGATAAATTATTGCTTGTAACACATTCCGGCGGGTCAAATTCACTTGTCAAAGGTGGTTGAGATAATTTTATGACATATTTTTATCAATATAGGGTCACGAACTCACGACAGACAGACGGACAACAAAGTGAACCTTTATGATTCAATATTTTCCTTTTGTGATACGGAATCCTAAAATTGTGTTTGTGTGCTGTTCATTAACTTGATTTTTTATCGATGCATGGCATTATAAATATCACCAGATGTAAATGAAAATGTTTTTCGGATTTACTGATTTCACTTTGCGTCGACAAATACGTCACCTAAACGCCGGAAACTTAGAAAGGAGAGAAGCATGCCACTTCTTTGGAAAATGCTCAGACTGATGGTCAAGGACACGTCGCTCGTGTTTATCAATAAATTCACCTTAAAAATGTGTTACGTAAGCCCGGAGAGCGTTTCGGCTTGAAGTTGTACAGCCTTGTTTTGCCTGCATTGATACATTTTGGATTTGTTGTTTTGTTGTTGTTGTTGGAGTTGTTGCATTTGTTGTTATAAATTAATGAGCCCTGAGGTTGCTGTTCTAAGGGTACACATGGGACTTCTGGCCTTCTACAGATAGTAGGGCACCCAGAGGATTTACCAGTAGGAGTCCGGCATGGCATCTATGAGGATTTCCGCATGTCAAAAAAATATTCCAGGTAATAAATGACTACTGCAAAGTTTTTCGCATTTAAATAACACCCAGAAGATAACTCTGAGGTGACAGGGTGGCTCGCTGGAGACTATGGTGCGGACCATGATTTCCAGTGGGAGTAAGTGGGACTTCGTGTTTTACTGTTTTGTTTACTGTGTTTACTATTTTTTTTTGTGCCTACTTACTCGATGGCTGGAAACCGATTGGCATCCGTGGCTCATTAGTGGTCTGGTTGAAAACCAGCGCTAGGCACCAGTCTAGCACACGCTGAACCAGGCCTCATTCAGCACGCTTGAGGGATTGCATAAAAAATCACAATTATGTTTTTTTTTACCTAATAATTCTTCTCTCTCTCTCTCTCTCATTATTAGGTATGTATCTCGAAGGCTTCTGAATAAAAAAACATTTTCTTTCTTTCTTTATTCTTTTTTTCCGCTGCCTCATTCTGTGAGCAGTCGTGCTCGTGATAGAGACGGCGAGGAGGGAGCAGGAGGACTATGGACCTCCATGCCCGGGTGTCGTAAGGACGGAGAGGGGGCTGTTTACAGTCTTTACAGAAGCAGGCCCTAGACGACAGAATGACGTGAGGGATTCACACACGCCCCCCTAAGAAGCGGGGTAACACCCGAACAAACTCACAAAGACACGGATTAGCACCCGAAAGGTGAGGCCGCAGTGGTAGCCGTTGGTCTGTTGGGAGTCCTGGGGTATCCTTCCGAGGGCTTACCCGGGGCTCCCAACCGTAGGCCGGATACCTGTGATTTTTAGTCGGTAGAAGTCCGGCAAAGCATCCATGTAGGATTTTTCTCACGTTAAAAAAGAAGAAGGTGACAGGACAGGGTGGGCGACAATTACTCAGATCTGACGGACACCTTTTCATTATTTCCAAGTATAACACATCCTCCGAGAAGCAGTTAATTTATCCCTTGGCATAGTAGCAATATGTGGTAATTATATACGTCAACATATTTTTTTTTAAATTTCTTTAACTTATTTAGAAGAGAAATAAACCATAGCACACCTCTATACTTTCTGACAGTTTCACGTCATGGGAAAGATATATGACAAGGACATTTTATTAAAAGTCCAAGGTGCAAGTCCAATCACGCGAACGCAGTCACGAACGACCATGCACTACCAACACCCACTTCATAATTGAATTACAATTTGAAATTTACTTCCAATATAAGGTTGACAATAAATAAAGGTACTTAATTGAGATTCTAAAATTCTCAAAGAATTTAGAATTTTCACACCCTTACACACGCAAGCATTTATTACTCGCTAGTAACGTAGCTTAAATAAAAACATTAAGTGTTAAAAATTACATTGATATATTATTAATCTAAACTAAACCTAAATAAGGCTCCCGTGACATTGAGTCCAAAAGACTATTTATTTATTTATTTAGGTCCACCAACAACTATTTACATTGATACAAGTTTAATACAGTGATCCAGATAACATGTCTTAATGTAACAGTTACTTATAGGTAGACATGCACATGCAAAAATGTAACATTATAGAAATAGCTTACATACCTTCACAGCAACAGAATAATACTCAGGATGTGAACATAACAAACAATACAGAAAGTTAAATTAACATCATTTTTACGTGTGAAAGGTATCTAAAGGAAAAAAAAAACTAAAGACTAGCAGCATTCCCCCTTTGAATAGCAATACTTATTCACTGAGATAGAAAACTGCCAGCCCTTCGGTCACCGATCGACTTTACTAGGTGCTTCTTCAAATTATTAAACTTACGTAGCTTTTTACTAGTGGAGTAACTTTTAAAATCTGTTGAGTTTCAGAGCCAGTTCATTTAAAACAAAAATACAATGCCTTTCTCTTGGTAATATTTGTATACAAACTTAGATTGGTAGGTATAGATTATGGTCTCTGTTTTGTATTTTGAAATAAATACCGCACGCGTAAGCTTTACTACTCAAAAGTCATGTAATTATTCTACCCATTGCTGTGGGTTTGTATTGATCAATCTTGATATACATAACATACATATATTAATATCAAGCCGAATCCGTTACACCCAAAATATTGAAATATTTGGGGTACTTAAGCTTCCCATATAATAAACTAGCTGACCCTCGCAACTTCGTTTACGCCACATAAGGTGTATGAAAGGACAGGTATTTTTTCAACAGACTCATGTGAGCGTTAGAAACTGCCCTGTTTGCTGGCGTGGACTGAATTGTTTTAGAATGGACTTAATCTTTAAGCTCTTTTATGATAAAGCCAACACGCCAGTTTAGATATACCCTTACATTGAAAGTATTGCTTGAATTCTAGGTTTTGAGAAAGTTGGGATGTCTCTAATTCCTGAACTACAAACCCTCAACATTGAAACTCGTGTGAAACAATCATTCAAGCATTCCCTTTACAACACTGAAAAAAATTTGGGATCGGATGACGCGTCACCATTTTGTCTTTTATCCCCTCTCCCGCAGGAACCGCGCAAAATATCGGGATTAAAAGTATCCTAGAACCTTCCTCGGATCTTATGCTCAGATTGTGCCAAGTATCCTTCAAATCGATTCGGTAGTTTCGGCGTGATACTTATTCGGGATACAGACAGACAGACAGATATGAAAGAATTAAATTACATTTCGGCATCAGTATCGATTAGAGAATGCTACAATTAAAATTCTCAAAATATCTTCCATGTACAGACTCTCGACCCTCAACAGTTTTATTATAAGTATAGATAGATAAATAAATAAAATAAATCTATACATATAATAAAACTGTTGAGGGTCGGGAGTCTGTACATGGAAGATATTTTGAAAATTTTAATTGGAGGGCGTTCTCTAACCGACACTGAAGCCGAAAATATAAATTAAACTTTTCATGTCTGTCTGTCTGTCTGTATCCCGAATAAGTATCACGCCGAAACTACAAAACCGATTTGAATGATACTTGGTACATTCAGAGCTTATAGTCCGAGGAAGGTTCTAGGATACTTTTGATTTCGAAGTTTTGCACGGTTCCGGCGGGAAAGGGGATGAAAGATAAAATGGTTTTTTAGTTGTAATTTCTCAACGCGTGATGCGATTTCAAATATTTTTTTAGTATTAGAAAGGGAGTACTTTGAGGATTGTTTGACCCAAGTTTCAAGATTGAGGGCTTTGTAGTTCAAAAATTAGAGGCATCTCAACTTTCGCCAAACCTAAAATTCAAGGGTTCCTTTGAATGAGAGGGTAAATCTAAACGGGCGTGTTGGCTAAATCATAAAAGAGCTTAATTTATATATAATAATATTCACGGACATCTCACACAACGCTATCTGATCCCAAAGTAAGCTAGGAATAACCTGCTTATGTTATGGGTATGAGACCACGGAAAATACTTTTTAAATACATACATACATACATACATACATACATATCATATCATATGCCCACATTTCATCTTTGTATAATTTGTCCCACGTAATAGGTGGTGAGCCGTATTGCCGTGTTTAAATGGACAGGCGCAGGTTGTGACTGCCTGCTGTTGAAATAAAGCCTTCAACTTAGCTTAACGACTGCCATTTTACTGGCAACCGGGACCAACGGCTTAACGTGCCTTCCGAAGCACGGAAACGCTCAAATAAATGTCACAAAGTGATCACATGGATGGTCATCCATCCATGAACCGGCCACAGTGAAAGTTGCTTACTGCAGTGATCGTTTACAGAACACTGAGTTCGCGGGGCCACGAGCGCTTTTTTAAATACGTACTTTTCAAACATAGAAACACCCAGACTCTTGAGACAAAAGATAATAAAATGTATCTTATCTTATCTAAACTTATCTTATCTTATCAAACATTTATGGGACACACAATTTTTTGTCTCCGGTGGAAATCGAACCCACGACCTCATGATCCGCATTGTGTGTAGGCAATAACTCTGATATAATTTTTTACCCACCCCTTTTTTTAACGTGTGGAAATTCGGACATGGATGCTATGCCGGACTCTTACCGACTAAAAACCACACGTTCCCTACCTACTGCCTACGGTTGGGAGCTCCGGGTAAGCCCTCGAAAGGATGTCCCCAAGTGATTAAAATATCTTAGTAATCAATGGGAGAAACCGGTGGTCATTATTCAAATACTTAATACAATATACGATTCAAATATCACTACGCCAAATGATAATTGGGCAACAAAGTGTTAAGTCACATTGTTATATTTAGTGCTAAACGATAAACTAATGTATAACCTACATTTTACATAACAATAATGAATCGTTTCTAAAAAAAATAAGATAAGATAAAACAAGATTGTTATAATTAAATTGTTAGATAATTAGAATATTCAGTTAGTTCATTGATATGTACTTCTAAACGGTATGAAAAAAGAAATAAGACTGTTGAGTCATTATGTAACTCGCTGTGCCCCCCCGGCATCGCCTGTAGCATACTTCGAACAACACACGTTACATTCGACAGATCTAACCCATGCCTCTCCTTTTTTGGGGTTCCGTAGCCAAATTGCAAAAAACGGAACCCTTGTAGATTCGTCATGTCTGTCTGTCTGCCTGTCCGTCCGTCCGTAGGTATGTCACATCCACTTTTCTCCGAAACTATAATACCAATGCTATTAAAAATTTGGTAAGTAGAAGTATTCTGTGAACCGTATCTAGTTTTTTACATATTACTCGAGAAAAGCAATAAATTTTGAGGGTCCCCATACTCAGAACTGAATTTTTTTTTTCATCAAGCTTGGTCTTCAAAAATGCTATTGAGGTTTCTAACATCATCGTTTTTTAAACTGAAAAGTCTGCGCAGGAGACACTTCCTAAGTGGAAAATGTGTGTGGCTACAGGAATGGCTGCATACCAGGAGACTTGTTGTACCCTCGAAGGAAATCCATGGAATCCTGTCCAACTTTGGTTACTTTGGTATTTCAACACCAGGCGCTGTTATTATTAACAGTTTTGGTTTAGGTTCATTCAATTAAATCTATCTAACTAACTATCTTCACGCCAAATCCCTTGCGGGGTAGGCAGAAAGAACCGAGCGCCATACGGCACGGTCCGTATACACCTTACTTGCTTCTTCAACTTTCATTTTTCTTTTCATTCATTACGTGAGGAAAATCCTACATGAATGCTAAGCCGGACTCCTACCGACTAAAAACCTCACGTATCCTGGCTAACAGCCTACGGTTGGTAGTCCCGGATAAGCCCTCGAAAGGATACCGAAGGACTCCCAACAGACGTACAGCTACCACTTGACTGCGGCCTCACCTAGGGTGACGGATGACTCTAGCTAGGTTAACGTGTTTGCTTTTGATTTTTGTATTTTGCTTTGTTGGTCTCACTTTCTTGTTCGGTAAGCGTCATCTGCCTCGGTGGCGCGGTCGGTAGTGAAACCGCCTGCCGTGAGGTTCTGGGTTAGATTCCCAGGTCGGTTCAAATATTTGTGTGATCCACAAATGTTTGTTTCGGAGTTTGGGTGTTTTCTATGTATAATACATTATACAATGTATGTATTTAGAGATATTTAAGTATGTCTATCGTCGTCGTCTAGATCCCATAGCACAAGCTTATATTAGCTTAATTTAAGCTAGATGATGCTGTGTGAGAATTTCCACAATTTTTTTTTTAATCATAACATTTATGTTTAGTTTAGAACAGTTTGCTATTGGTACAAAAACATTTCATCTCAGCATACTAGCCATGAGGTCAACGACATTGACACTGTTTCGAGTAAAGTACAACCTATTGTTAAGTTAAAGGGATCCGATTTTACGTAACGTAAACCCCACAATGGTATCATGAATGTTAAAAGTGTTCATTATGATAATTAATTGTACTATTATTGTCAGTGTGGGTTAGGAATACAAGATTTTAGAATAACATGTTCATAATAGCTAAAAGGACGTACCTACATATGTACTCGTATGTATAATATTACTCCATATAGTACTTCCATATGAACCTTCCTTCACATAAATTCAAGATAGAAATTAAGGCACATCTTTTAAAAAGGGCACACTATACTATTGATGTCTATTTTTATGATACAGGGACATGGACTTATGTTGCTTGCTCCTCACTTAATTAGGCGCGATTGTAAACGTCGCTTGTGTAGATAAAATTGTAAATTTTTATTCAGCTAGACTATTTGAATAAGAGTGGCCGTGAGTTTTTTTGCCAGGTTCTTCCTCACAGGCTCTACCTATTGCTTTGCGAGTCTGGCAGTAAATGTAAATGTAGAAGCAACAAATTTGACTTTCATAAGTGTTACTTTGTAACCTAAGTGAATAAAGATATTTTCATTTTTCGTTTTTTTTTCATTTTTCATTTTCATTTTTCGATTTTCATTTTTTATTTTTCATTTTTCATTTTCATTTTCATTTTCATTTTTCATTTTCATTTATTAGGCAGTTCCACGCCAAGCGCCGCGTGCAAGGTCCGCGTCGTTTGGCGTAGCACTGCCCTGAGCCTGCGCTGTGACTGTTTCCAGTACGACGATAGCTTGTTTATACATACAAATACCTATAGCCACGCTTTTACCCCTAAGGAGAGACATTATACGCCCATATTCATCAGTTGTACTTCGTCCCACGTAACTATTGCTGTGTAGTAAGAGCATAAAAATACTATAACTATTACAATAGTAGATAATCATAAAACAAAACCACACATGTTATTCTAAAATCTTGTATTCCTAACCCACACTGACAATAATAGTACAATTAATTATCATAATGAACACTTTTAACATTCATGATACCATTGTGGGGTTTACGTTACGTAAAATCGGATCCCTTTAACTTAACAATAGGTTGTACTTTACTCGAAACAGTGTCAATGTCGTTGACCTCATGGCTAGTATGCTGAGATGAAATGTTTTTGTACCAATAGCAAACTGTTCTAAACTAAACATAAATGTTATGATTAAAAAAAAAATTGTGGAAATTCTCACACAGCATCATCTAGCTTAAATTAAGCTAATATAAGCTTGTGCTATGGGATCTAGACGACGACGATAGACATACTTAAATATCTCTAAATACATACATTGTATAATGTATTATACATAGAAAACACCCAAACTCCGAAACAAACATTTGTGGATCACACAAATATTTGAACCGACCTGGGAATCTAACCCAGAACCTCACGGCAGGCGGTTTCACTACCGACCGCGCCACCGAGGCAGATGACGCTTACCGAACAAGAAAGTGAGACCAACAAAGCAAAATACAAAAATCAAAAGCAAACACGTTAACCTAGCTAGAGTCATCCGTCACCCTAGGTGAGGCCGCAGTCAAGTGGTAGCTGTACGTCTGTTGGGAGTCCTTCGGTATCCTTTCGAGGGCTTATCCGGGACTACCAACCGTAGGCTGTTAGCCAGGATACGTGAGGTTTTTAGTCGGTAGGAGTCCGGCTTAGCATTCATGTAGGATTTTCCTCACGTAAAACAGGGCATCCGTCACAAAGGATTTATTGTCTGATCTTGCGGACTATTACAGCTTAGAAAAAAACATTGATCATTTGCATTGTACTAGCAGCTGTGCGCCCGACTTTGCTCACTTTAGATTTGCTCCGTCATCGTCGTTCTTCTACAAAAAATGTAAACTGCCTATTGCCATTTTTGCGTTTATTTTCTTTCTTATACCTTTCTATAATATTAGCACAGATAAAGTAGTAGGCATATTATATTAGTACCTGTACATTGAGAAATATTTTTGCTAAGTACCTACCTTTTGAAAACCGAAAGTTTTTATCATAGTAAGAAAATCTTAAGCACAGCTATTAACAAAGGAATATAATGTGATTATATCATAATAATTATAGTAAAAGTCAAGGTTTTACAATTCACGCGACTGGTTTTGTGTTGAACAAATAAATTTAGTTTGTGTCTGACCCCTTTTAATGGCGTTATTTGAATTGTGGCATAGAGCAGTGTTTAAGTAAATAATGTAGTTGAGAACTGAAAATCAATTATGTAATTAAATTTTTAACAGTCTTAGACTACTAGAATTTGCCTTTTAAACGCCTCTTTGGGATACAATAATGGAGTATCGTTAGTTACCGTACCAGATTGCTGAAATCTCTGAAATTTAAGCATACCTAGTAAGGTTTGCTTGAGTTTCAGAGATTTTTTAAAATTATATTTCAATTTGGTAAATATTGCAATTTTCTCCACAGCTTGGCAGCACGTGAGTGGCACTTCTGACATTTAAACCATTGCATTGGTTTCAGTGAACACTTTCAACCCGGTGAGCCTAAGCTTGACTACCACTTTATATAGTGATAATAACAAAAAACAGGTAAGTTGATATCTAGCAGTTGACATGTACAAACAGCATATTGTGATTTATTAGGAACGTAAGTGAAGTAGATACCTATTTGTGGACACTTAATACAGTCCTATGGTAAATTTCTGAGCTTGTTTTTTCGTTTTTAATTTACGAAATGCATTTATAATATCAATTATCGAGTCATTAAATTGCTCTCGACTTTTATAATGACCGGCCTGCCAATATTTCATGTAGCTTTAGGCTACCCACAACGCCCCAATACTGTATAAACGGCCCAAATTGACCGACATTGGACCAAGTACTGCAGTTAATGTCAATATTTATAAATCAAAGCACATTAGCTGACACAATCTGGTTTAATTCACGTTTATTTTGTTCAATTAATTTAAATTGGCCTTTTATTTCATTAGACTATTGTTACTTTTTGACTTAAGGCGTTATTCCATGGTTAGGTTGCGTGGGCGGTATATTAAAGAGCTATATAGCTCTTTGATTGATAATTTACTATGCGTTTAACTATTAAAAAATATGTTCATGTCATGGTCGCTTAATTATACAGCAGACATAATCGTGTGAGTCGCTTGTATCGAGGTGCAAAAAAAAATTCGGTGAATTCTCCATCGATTTGAGGGTGACTGGACTCCCTGGATTGTAAAAAACCCCAAATCAATATAAAGCTTGTGGTTATATGCGTACTTTATAAAACACTAGCGAACGTCACACGATTTCACCCGCGTAGTTCCCTTTCCCGTGGGAATACGGAAATAAAATATAGCCTATGTTCAGCGCAAAGAGTGTAGCTTCCCCTTAGAAGCAGGATCGCACCCGAAACCCTCCAAAGACGTGGAATAGCACCCGAACCACCCCTTGGGTGAGGCCGCGGCCGTGGGTCTGTTAGGAGTCCTGGGACATCCATACTTGCGCTCCCAACCATAGCCTGTTGGGCGTTACGTAAGGTTTTTTAGCCGGTAGGAGTCCGGCATAACATCCATGAGGATTATTCCTCACGTTAAACAAAAAAGAAGAGTGTAGCTTCCCAAAAGAGAAAGAATTTTTCAAATCGGTCCAGTAGTTCTGGAACCTATTCGTTACAAACAAACAAACAAAAAAAACTAAAAAATACAAATCTTTCCTCTTCATAATATTACTTAGTATAGATTCCAATGGAAAACGTCCTCTGCCATATGGTATGAAAATTTGAAAAATAAAATTAAGGTGCATTAGGTACGATAATTGACAAACACTTCTTCCGGCTAAATCCGTGGCACTGGGTTACACCTAAATATCTATTATTCCGTGTAAATATCGATCAGTACTCGTCTGACCAGCGCGGCATAGCAGCTTTTCCAAAATTAAATTGAGTGAAGTCTATATTCAGCTGTAGATTAAGAGAAGTTGATTTGAATAACTGATTCAGACTTTTGTTTGACATTCCGTTTTATACTGTGGTTTGGCCATTTTGACTGTTGCATAAAAATGTGTTATGTAACATAAAATAATCGAAATACGTAGTAGGTATGTAACATATTATTATAGTATCTAAGCAGGAGGTCTACTGTTCGAGTATAATGAGAGCAAAAAAATGTACACAATTAAACTACGCCGGGAAACAACTATTATCAACGTTTACGAAATATGTTTTGTTAATTAAGTGCAATTATTTCCTTGTTGCACAACATTAAAGTTCTAGTACCTATAGTACTGCTATGGAGAAAGTAGTTTAATTAGATTCGATAACTCCTAGTTGTCAATTTTGATTAAACAACTTTCTGAGTTGTTCGACAATTCCTTTGAACATAGAATTATTAGGTACCTACACATTGTTATAGGTACCTAAGTCAATGCCTTTGAACATGTATTTGTCCCCAACGATTTGTCCTTGGTTTTTTTGCTCGTGGTAATCTAAAAAGGCTATTATTAGCCTTTTTAGCCTCTTCAGCTTTATGGCTGAAGAGGCTAATCACTCGGTGTCGAGCCATTTGCCTACGGCTTGGGGTCCCGGGTTCACCCTACGAAGAATAACCCTAGCCATCTCCGGAGACGGACTATATCCGCCATTGCGGTCACGTTGGTGACCGCTAGGTTCTTCGTTCATGTGAACGGGGGAGGGGGAGGTATAGGACCGTTCTCCGCACAATCCTGAACATAACATAGCCCTTAGGAATGCAATTAAAATTAACTTCTAGTACCATTGCGTCTAATAGGATAGTACCGGTATTTAAGGGATTACAACATCCAGTCGCTATATTCCACCACGAGTCTCAAATTTCGAAAACTTCTGGAACAGGTGTCTAATTACATTCATTTGCGAAATTTTACTCGAGTTAACATACGAATTATGAAATTCGAATTTACTTTTAAAATTTAATTGTACCCAGTAGTGGACCAAAGCTTTTGGGGTCAGACCAGTTAATCTTGAACACAGACCTATGATTTTGTATCAATTCGCAGAAGCCTGTTTATAATAAAACGCTCGCAGCCATTCTTTACAAGTACCTAATCAAATCTTCAAACAGTCTTAATTTTGACCGTAATGACGAAATTCGGTACCACTTTGTGATAAGTTGTCTTATAAAATTCTAAAATTAAAAGCTACTTACTCGTTTCAGCTAAAAGCCCAGCCCAGTGAAAGGTGTAGGTGTGACATAAATAGGGCAACGGCCTTGACAAGGTTGCGTTGCCAAATCCCATTCCGAATACTGCCCACGTAAGTTTCTGTTATTGTGACAAACATTGCAATGCCAGTATAAAAAAAGGTATATTTATGCTTTAGTTCTTTTCCACGAAACCTTTCAACTGATTTCAGGGTTTGAAAAGCGGGAGGGAGCGGGAGAGAACTCTCCCACCCGAGTTCTGCAGTCTGCGACGGGTACGCCGCAGACGTGTCTTCGCCCAAGACTATCGGCCTCCAGGACCTGAAGGGGCCTGAGGACGGTGAAACGGGAAAAATTCTAAAATTGTGTAGAGTGGCGTCCGCGACTTGGCAAACGTGGGACCGTGTTGTGGTGTGGAATGGGAGAGGCCTACGTCCAGCAGTGAACTACCATTAGGCTTATTTGATTTATTGATGATTTGATTTATTGATTTATTGATACATCATGCACTCTCAGTTAGGAGAAGCGACAAAAGAAGCATAAGCATCAAACAGTCTTCTTTTATTTATTCTAAGACAGCTAGAGTGACTGAGTGATCTTGTACAGGAAAACGACTGAACGAATTTGATGGTAGGAGAATAAACGAGGTTTTTTATAAGATTTTAGAAATTCACTATACCTACCTATAATTTTACTTAAATGAATAGCAAGTCTGGAACTGTGCTTACCTACCTGCTATAAAAATGCTTCTCACTGAAATGAACTCGTAAATCATGGCCAAAGTAGAGCATGGCATAAGCAAAGTAGATCATTTCTTAAACTCTGCTATAATAATTGACAGGATATTTGTACTATACTCTGTTAAAACTAGGATGATAATTTTGATAGCTCACGCCTATGAAGTACCGTATTTGTTTATGTCAAGAATACCTCAAAAAATTACCGTAGCACCACTGATCTGTAAATAATACAGATCAGTGCGTAGCACATAGACGAGTACCGCCCACTTATCGTAGTGAAGCGTCTTCAAAGAATACCGCACAATTGACCATAGACAAAATGAATCGAATAATTCGAAACTATATTATTTTAAATGAAAGTAAAATTATTACGTGGGAATCTACTAGTTTTTTTTTGTAATATTAAGCATGTTTTGTAATATTAACCTAAATATTAAGCACGTTATTAAATAATATAAATATTATAGGCGCCATATTATGCATAATATTGGATTTTCGTTCAAAAAATGGAATAAAAGAAAGATTGTTATGCAGCACACAGATATTATGCTGGCACGCATAGATTTTTTAAGAAAAGCTGAAAAAAATACAAATTGGGACTCTGTTATTTTTCTCGATGAGACGTGGCTTAATGCCAATCACACCGTGCCGAAAGCATGAACCGATGACACAGCACTGTCTGTTCCAAAAGTTCCCGAAGGCAAAGGGCAGCAACTTATAATTACACACGCAGGATCGGCAAATGGTTTTGTACCTAATTGTTTGTTAGCCTTCAAATCAACGAAAACAAATGAGTATCACGAAGAAATAAATTTTGAGAAATTTAAAGAGTGGTTTTTGGTGTTACTAGAAAATTTACATGAACCACATATTATAATAATGGATAACGCGCCATACCACTCCGTGCAAAAAGACAAAGCTCCAACATCAGCCAATAACAAACTGGGATTGATATCCTGGCTTCAAAGCAAAGGAGTAGAAGCAAAGGAAACAATGTTAAAACAAGAACTGCTCTGTTTAGTTAAAGAAAATAGACCAAAAAGCCAATATTCATTTTGGACGAGATTGCTGAGCAACGTGGCCATACAGTTCTCAGATTGCCACCGTATCACTGCCACTACAATGCCATCGAACTGATTTGCGCTAATATCAAAGGTATTTTTTTCTTTATCCTAGCACCTCAATTGGTAAAAACAGATAATTTACGTTATTATTTATATTATTTATTTATGTTTTATAGGTCATGCAGCCAAACACAATACTTCTCCATCATTTACTGCCAAGAAAATGCTCACACTTTTACAAAATGCGTGTGATAATGTTACTGCGGAGGACTGGAGGAAAGTCATAGAACATAGGAAAAAAATTATTGAAGAGGACAGGGAGCGCGATGTTCACTTTGATAACATCTGTGAACCGCAAGAATTTATTATTTGCCTTGGTGATAGTTCGAGTAGTGATGAAGAGGATAAGGATTTAGGTTGTGTACCCCTGAAAGAATTAAAATAGTAATTTAGATTTATTTTTCGTTTCATTTCACCTAAGGCCCTTCCTCGGCAGCGGGTAGGGAGCAGGGAGAAATATCCTTCCGTAGTTCCGCAGTCGGCGACTCGGCGGCCTGAGAAAGGCGAGTTGGCTGCTCGCCGTTCTTGCTGAAGCAGGCCAAAACGGTGCCGTGTTTCTTTGCCCCTCTTAGTGGCGGATAGTACCCAACTCTCCTCCTCTTCCCCAAGTACCGAGATAACTCCCCAGACGTGGGATAGCACCTGAACCCCCTAGGCAGGCCTAAGTGGTCGCCAAAGTCTGCCGGGAGCCCCGGGACATCCTTCCGAGACAGTTGTAAGGCATCCTGTGGTCTTAGTAATTAGGATTCCATAGTATCCATGTTAGATTCCACACTTAAAAAGAGGCTCTTCCTCAACTACGATTTGGGGCTTGCGTACTGAAAAAGTTCATTAGGTACCGAAAAATAATGCGCAAGATCGTAGTCGTGAGAGGGCTTTTATTTTTTTTTTCATTTCACGTCACGTCCTTACGTGAATTTAATTTAAAAAGGTGTAAGGTGGCTCCTGAATTAATATGGACGTCGTCAGTCAGTCAGTTCTTGTTTTCATATATATAGATAGATAATAAAACCGTTTTTGTTACTATCGATTTCAAATTTTACTGGAACGATAATCGAACAGATTCATTAACGATTATACACTATGGGGTGCACTATTCAGAGCTGTCAAATTTATCAACCTTATTTTAACAGAGTATAATGCAATCAATTCGATAGTCTCGACTTGATAAATTCGATAACTAGGTATTATTTATCATCCTAATTCCTATTGCTTTCGATACCCGAGGTACATTCTCAGCGGGAACAACTATGAATTGACTACTTTTATCGAAAATAACTTTTTTTTGTGTCTGGGTGTTACTCTGTATAATATGTACCTATGTATTTTCGAGAAAAAAGTATCTAAGTATTAATAACGATGGTCTGGTACCCATAAACACAAGCAGGTTGATCCTAGCTTAGGTACTTTGGGATCAGATGGCCGTCTGTAAAAATGTCCTTGAATATTTATTTACATTATTACTATTGTCTCTTTTAGTATTACATAAGTACCTATAACCATTCCATTTCATGTTACTAATTCTACCTTCTACTATAATGTCACTCAAGACAGCTCAATCTAGAGCTTCTCAGCTGAATGAACTCGTAAATCAAGACTTAGGTAATATAATTGACAGGATACTAATGTCATAAATTAGATAATCTAGCAGCACCGGATAACTGACAGTTTTTATTGACATTTTATTGAATTAAATAGACATAATAAAGCACTTGAAATAATATCAAAGTATTATTAAACTTCGTGATTGCTGGGAGAAGCGAGCAAAAAAATGAATGACGGGTCACACAAAGCTGTCGCACGGGGTATCGTGTCATGTATATCCTTCCGAAGGCTTACCCGGGGCTCCCAACCATAGGCTGTTAGGTGTTACGTGAGGTTTTTTAGTCGGTAGGAGTCTGGCATAGCATCCATGAGAATTTTCCCTCACGTTAAAAAAACCTAGTACAGGTATACTAGGTACTAATATACTAGGTATATAACATTTAGGTATGACTGACCAAAGTGTCCATTCTATCCTGCCTATACGATTTGTAGTAGACTGGTACTCGTAGTACCAATGGCAAGAAAAGAATTGTGTATTATTGAATGTAGGTAGGTACCAACTTTAGGATTTTTAACAGTCTAGAAAATCTACTTTGTGAAAAAGCTTTGCACTAGCAAATTTTTCATGCTGTTATCGATGGCACTTGGTGGAACTTGCTGCACATATTATTGAGCATCGACACTTGTACTGTTACACAATATTTATACCTAAGTATTGTGGAACAGTACAAGTGTCGTTTTCCATTATCTTTGCACTAGCAATCGTTTTCTCGTCCTGGGACATCCTGTCCTGGGACATCCTTCCGAGGGCTTACCCGGGGCTCCCAACCATAGGCTGTTGGGGTTTTTTAGTCGGTAGGAGTCCGGCATAGCATCCATTATGGATTTTCACTCACGATAACCAAAAAAAAGCAATCATTTTCTTAATCTACGGTACGAAGTTATTTAAATCTACGCCACTGCTATCTATTTACAACTCTTACACTTATTTCAATTTTAATTCAGGCAGCGAACGATAAAAGATCATAAAAATATTAAAGTATGTATTTGGTAATGCAATTGTTATGTAGTAAACACGCTAGTTGCTCTAAATCTATTAAATCTAAAGAAGTGACATAAACATTATTTGTTAACTAATTAACATAATGGCGAAAAATAATTACAGAAACAATAAAATGAGCATAAAAATGGCGTGAAAACACAATAAAGTTAAAATAAGTCATTAATTTTAAAAAGCGGTACCTATTTAGTAGCTATACGTAAGTATGTCTGCAAAATATTATATTGGGAAACCTTTTTATTTTTAGGGATACCTCGGTTTTATTTTCTATGTTTCATAAGAGTAAATATAAATTTAGTAAGTATATGTACATTATTTAATAGTACCTACTTAAGAATCTGTACAGGGTGGTATCCATAAAAAATTTCAAAAAAAAGACTATAAAAAATTACATATTTTATTTATAGCATAATATGAAATGTTGAGAACAACTGACCTCAACCCTTAACCAGGCTACGGACTGAGCGTTTCCCACATAGATTTTTGTAGGATATTACTAGGTTTGGTATAGAATTGTACCACAATCTGTTGGCTGCTCGCACATTTGTCAGCACCGCACGCGCCGCACGCGCCGTACGCGCCGCATTTTAGAATTCGTTGTATGTAATTGTATGGAACCTCGCACATTACACCCGCACCGTACGCGCCGCATTTCGTGAAATGCGGTAGGCATCCGAATAACATTCTGATGACGTCATAATGCGGCGCGTACGGCGCGTGCTGGTGCTCGATGTAGCCGCATGCATGCTCAGTGTTGTCATATATACGTATTTGCCCGTATCTATACGGAAATAATGTTCAAACCGTACAATACATAATACATGCACACGGACTTTAATACTTAGATTCCATTGCGTGGTTCCATGATGGAACTACTGGGATTTTTATACACGAGAAAATTAATCCCAATAGTTCCGGTTCAGTTACAATCACAATAACATTCACCCATTTATTTGCAATGTTGAAATCCTTTAGTATTCTATTTTTATTTGCAAATGAAGATCGATAAAACAAATGACGCTCGAATAAAGAAATGAAGATCGGCAAAACAAATGAAGATCACCAAACAAATGACGGTCGGATAAACAAATGTAGATCGACAAAACAAATAAAGATAGACAAAACAAAATGAAAATCGACAAAACAAATGACGGCCGGATAAACAAATGACGATCGGCAAAACAAATGACGGTCGTATAAACAAATGACGATCGGCATAACAAACGACGCGACGGTCGAAAAAACATATGCAGATCAATAAAACAAAAGACTATAAGCAATTTGACAAGATCAAAAAATACTTGCAGCCACATTTTGTAATCTAGATGTGATTGCCATTCAAAAAAATAGGTGCAAGCAAATCTCAACCTTAATGACATTTCTCTCAAATCGTGCTTTTAGGCGTTTATAGACTTCACTGATCACGAATATGTAAAAATTTAATAAATATTATTCATGTTCATAAGGTCGAGAATTGCATGCACCTATTTTTTTGAATGGTTATAGCATCTAGATTACGAAAAAATGGTGCAAGCAAATTTCAACCTTATGAGCATGCATAATATCTATTTATTTTTTATATATTCGTGATCAGTGATGTCTATAAACGCCTAAAAGCACATTTTTAGAGAAAAGTCATTAAGGTCGAGAATTGCTTGCAACTTTTTTTTGAAGGGTTATAGCATCTAGATTACAAAATATGGCTGCAAGTAATTTTTGACCTAATCAACTTGCTTATAGTCTTTTGTTTTATTGATCTGCATATGTTTCTTCGATCGTCCTTTGTTTAACCAACCGTCATTTGTTTTGACGGTCGTCATTTGTTTATCCGACAGACATTTGTTTTGCCGTTCGTCATTTGTTTATCCGACTGTCATTTGTTTTGCCGATCGTCATTAGTTTATCCGACCGTCATTTAGTTTGTCGATCTTCATTTGTTTCGCCGATCTTAATTTGTTTTGCCGATCTTAATTTTGTTTTTTCGATCTCTATTTGCTACCTATATGATAATTAATTCACTACTTAACTGTACTTTTATTCGTGTTATGGAACTACTGGGACACAACAAAATAAGATAAATGTTCCATGGAACTACTGGGATAAAAAATCCCAGTAGTTCCATCATGGAACTACGCAATGGAACTACTGGGATACGAAGGGATCTGGAAAATGCAAAGAGAAATTTCTTAATATATCTAAGAAAATGAATTTAAAATAAACGGAACTTTATTTGACCTTTCATAAACTAGCAATTTGTATTTTTAAAAGAAATATTTACTCCTTTCATTTTATTCTCCCTCCGCCAATTAGCAGGCTATGACAACAATTTCTTCCATAGCTCACTGTCACAATACCACTTACTGTACCGTTTCACACACGTGTGTGTGTTCACACCAGAGGTAAAAGAAACTGCAAAAATAGTTGGCAATACCAAAGATTTGCTTACGGCGCGTACGGCGCGTGCGGCGCGTACGGTGGTGACAAATGTGCGATCAGCTTAAAAACTTCAAAATAGAAATATTATCTTTGGTCAAACCATAAAAAACCTTGGAACCGAACGAAAATGTCACTTTAAAATTTTTTTTTTCTATGTTCGTCCGTCCAACGGTTATTTCTGTGAATAGTGCAGCGGATTTTATTCATAATGGCTGAATCGTAAAAAGATAAGTGGAGCAATTTTTTGATATGTTGTAGATTTCATACTTGTTACTTGCCTCGAGGTGTGTGCATTTGATATTTCAACTAAAGAAAAAAATACCTACGCTTTATTTTATAGAAGAATTAAATTGTGGGCAGTGGCAAATTTCTACAGTCATTGGTTGGTCAGTCAGTATGTACCTCCTTGAAAGGCACCGTCTAGACAGGCAATGGGATGATGTTTTCCCACGTGTTTTTTAGGACTTTTAACTAATTTTCTAAATACAATTCATATAATCTTAAATCAAACGTTATCTATACATAGAATTATAACGCTTAGAAACCCAATACGCGCGATCGACGTGAAGCCATTTCATGGCAGCTGATACCGGCTGCCTACATCAATCGGCGCTTTAGTACCGGGCATCTAGCGTCAGTGCAAAGAGCTCGCGTAATTTTCGTCTAAAAATGACGTATTGTGCAGTGAAAGGATGCCACAATTCATCTGAAAATTGTTGCAAACACCTAAAGATCACATTGCATAGGTTAGTACTGCAAAATATGTAACATTTTTGTTTAAAACTCCTCATTTAAAGAAACAAAAATCGTACATTTTAGTGACGTCATTTTCATAGACGGTGTTGCAAGCAATGAGAATAACATTTTCCCACTTTTTCTCTTATTTGCTTCAATATCGGTTTTAGGAACTGTTCTTGTAATAAAAATAAAAATACTCTTATCGCACGAAGGGGTAGGCAGAGGCATTATATACGCCCACATTTCACCTTTTTAGAATTTGTTCCACGTAATAGGGGGTGAGCCGTAATGCCGTGTTGAGATGACGCAGGTTGTTACTGCCTGCTGTTGAAATTTTTCAAGTCCGCCTCAAAAGGCCTTCAACTTTGCTTAATGACTGCCATTTTACTGGCAACCGGAAACAACAGCTTAACAGCCTTCCGAAGCACACAATCGCTCAAATAAATTTCACGAAGTGGTCACATGGATGGTCGCACATCCAAGGACTGGCCATAGTGAAAGTAGCTTACTGCAGTGATCGTTTACAGATCACTGAGTACGCGGGTCCACAAGCGCTTCATATCTGCTTAAATAATTTTATTTGCAAAGTTTTGTGGGTGGGTACCACATAATTTAGTATAATATTGTGATTAAAACAAGTTTATTAATTTAATAAGTAAGGTAAGCCTTCGGAAGGATGTCCCAGGGCTCCCGGCAGACTTAGGCAACCACCTTGGCCTCGCCTAAAGGGTTCGGGTGCTATCCCGCCACTTGGGGAAGGGGTTAGAGTTAGTTATTATTCCACCACCATGAATGCTTCTGGAAAAAAGTCGAGTAGCCAACTCGTCCTTCTCAGGCCCTCGGTCAGGGAGGCCGGTAGTAATAATATATTACTTACTACTACAGTTTGAAATACAAAATATTACTGATTTCAGAATTTGTTGGTATAGTGGCAGCAGAAATACATCATCTCGGAAAATTTCAGCTCTATGGCTATTACGGTTTCTGAGATAGAACCTCGAGATAGACAGACAGACAGCGAGACGGACGGCTTAACCTTATAAATAGGGTTCCTTATTTACACTTTGGCTACGGAACTCTTAAAGTATATATATGTCTACTAGTAAAAACTTAAACTGTTTATTATAAAGAAAGAAAGAAAGTGTTTATTCATGGCCCAATCTACATGATATTATTATACTGGTTAGTAAGTCGTTTTACACTTAGTGTTTAATTGAGCATTTTTTTAAACTACATATTAATAAAATATGGGAGACTATCTGCCTACCCCGCGAAGAGTATAGCATATAGATAAATAGAGTTAAATGTTAAATTAAATGTATACAAACAATTTAATTTTTTTCCCATTTACAGGGTAAATTTTATTTCCTAGCAACATTTTCTGTAAGCTTGTGTGAGTGTCGCCGAGTATAAAGACGAGTGTTTACACCTACATTAATATTGGTTCGGCTTCGCGGGCTCGTACGTATAAATGAGCGACTCTCAGTCTATGTGTTATAAGTCTATGTATCTACACTCGAGAGCAATGGATCCGGGTCACTTAAAGAATGTTAAAAATCTCGGAAACTAAAAATGATAGGTTAATGCAATAAATTGTATTTAATAGACAATGTAATACTCCTTAAATGAAAGTAAAAAAAATATGAGTCACCATACATTTTATTAACACAAAATTACATAAAGAAAAAACTGCCGATCTCTCCTTAAAACAAAAATAGGAAACATGAAATTTTTGAACTTTATTACGATTTTCTTGAATTTTAATACTTCGTATTGCCTCCTCGTGCTTCCATTACTGCGTTTACGCGGTTTGGCATGCTGTACACCAAGTTCCTTATACGATTTTGGGGAATATTCTCCCATTCCTCTGTGAGAGCAATTTTGAGCTCACGAAGCGTGATTGGGGGAGGGTTTCGTTGTTTTACGCATCTGCCTAGCTCGTCCCAAGCATGCTCGATCGGGTTGATATCCGGGCTGCGCGCTGGCCACTCCATACGAGTAATGTTCATCTCTTGAAGGTAGTCATTCACAATCCTACCTGTATGAGGTCGGGCATTGTCATGCATAAATATAGCATCCTCACCTAAATTGACCATAAATGGACCAACGTGATCATTGAGGATTTCTTCCACATATCTTACGCTAGTTAAAGAGCCGTTTTCTATGATCACCAGCTCTGTGCGACTTTCAGAAGAAATTCCGGCCCACACAAGTACAGACCCACCACCGTAGGCTACTTTTTCTTCGATGCATGCTTGCTTGAATCTTTCCCCTGGTCTTCGATACACTCTGTGTCTTCCATCGTGCTTGTAGAGCATAAATTTTGATTCGTCGGAGAACATAACTTTTGACCAATCTTCAATACTCCAATTTACGTGGCTCTGGGCATACCTTAGTCTCGAAATACGATGCCCACGCTCCAGTTTAGGGCCGTTTGCAGGTCTAAGGGGTTTTAAGTTAGATTCAGCAAGCCGACGTCTTACTGTCCATGCACTTGGGTTACTTCCTCCGAGGCGTCGAAACTGATTGGTGAGTTCAGTTCCTGTGAGAAAGCGATTTCGAAGCATGGTGTTCACCAAGTATCGGTCTTCTCGTGCTGTGGTACACCTGGTTCTGCCCGTTCCTGGTCTGCGTAGGTTAGAACCAGTTTCTTCGTAACGTCGGAGAACTCTTTGTACTGTTGACAGCGACACACCGACAGTCCTGGCTGTATCGCGCTGACTCCGGCCGGTTTCCAGCATTGTAAGTATTCTGGTGCATTCTTCAGGCGTAAGCGACATAATTTCAGCTTGATTAATGAATATAGAGCACTATCAACATGGTTTATGTACCCACATAAATGACAGATTACAAACAAAAGCAACACCAAATGCTGTAATTTCGTAGTTCCATCTTCGAAAGTGGCCCTTTTTCAAATTTGATTTTTTTATGATATAACTTTACAATAACTAAGAAGTTTTAATACCTTCATTTAAGGAGTATTACATTGTCTATTAAATACAATTTATTGCATTAACCTAGCATTTTTAGTTTCCGAGATTTTTAGGATTCTTTAAGTGACCCGGATTCATTGCTCTCGAGTGTATATATATAAAAATCAATGCCACTTTTCGTTGTAATTTTATAACTCAAGAACGGGCTCACCTATCCGAACCAAATGTTTAGGGTTTGTTGGGACTATTTAGTAGATGGTTTATGTGAAGTTTGCACAAAATCGGTCTAGCGGTTATTTATTTATCACGCAAACGAAGTTGCGCGGGTCAGCTAGTTAATTATAAAAATCTATTAAAAAATCACCATCACTGCATGGTTTGTCCAAGGCCTGGTAAAGGGTTAAGTTATGACTCCTACCCTTAGACCATATATCACGGGACTAGCCTTTGCGAACCACCGCATACAAAAATATTCTGCCAGTTTTCATACAAGTGATGGGGGAAACACAAAGACATATAAAATTTCATTGCATTTAAAAATGTATTAATCGACAAACGCGTAATGGCTGTTGTGTGTTAATTTTTATTGTACAGTCAACTACAATGAAATGTACTAGTTTAATCATATAAAATGATGCTTTTTATAAAGCCAAAAGACCAAATGGTCATGTGGCTTGGCAGAAAACAATGCTTAAGTAAGGCGCATCCTGTGGTTAGATGATCTAAGCTCCTACCAGAGGTCGAAAGCATGAGTAGTATGAGTACAGAACGTACGTCGGGAGAAAATGATCATCAAAAACTAGCCAGGACAACATTTATTGTACCTGGCATCAAAGTAGCTTGCAACACTTTACCTGTAGTGCAAGGAAATGGAGGCATCTCCAATTAAGTAAACCATAAACCACGGAACAAATAATTGTATTTTCGTCATTGAGATATATTACTACCTATAGAGTATCCCAAACAAAAAACGTTGCCTTTTGCCACGAGTTACAACTTAAGTTCGCTGCAGCGATAAAACAATAAATTAGTCGTCTAATCATAATATAAAATATTCAAGCGCAAGACCGCTTCTTAGTTATAGTTTTTTCACGACCAAAAGGTCTACCCGCTCGCTCTAAGTTTGCTGCTGTTGTAGAGGCTGGCGCTGGCGTAGAGGCGTAGTATGGGAGGCGAACGGCATACTTAGTGCGAACGGGCAGTACTGTATTGTTGTTCCGTGCCAAAAACTATATTAGGAGAAAAAGAAGTATGAGGAAAACAGAAGTATTTTATATGTCGTGGGTGCGACCTTATTATAAGCTAAAAGTGAATGAGGTACAAGAAAAAACTGTTTCAAGAAAATTCTGTTACCATAATAAATCATGGAAGGCGATAAAAGCTAGTTAAAATGTTCACGTGAAATGCCACAGAAATTCGAAAAATACTAAAATTTTGTACTTAGATACATCTGTGAAATTATGGGGCAGCTATCTCAGCTCAAGGTGTTCATGGACAAGGAAAGTAAGTTAACCGGGAAGTAAGAGATACGGTGCATTAGTGCCTTCCCTTTTCGTTATTTTTTTTAACGTGAGGGTTAAATCCGTAATGGATACTATGCCAGACTCCTACTGACTAAAAACCACACGTAACGCCCAACAGCCTACGGTTGAGAGCCACGGGTTAGCCTTTGGAAGGATGTCCCAGGACTTAGCGCATTCCCTGAATAAAAAGAGTTGTAACTAGCCATATTAAGATTATATGATACTACTAGCCATACTTCTAGCCATATGTTAAGATTTATGTAAGCTATGTGCATTTTTTTAATTTTATTAGTAGAAGTTAGGAAGGTATTGCAAGTTCTATAGTTGCTTATGTATTTTGATTTATCCATATTGTATCGTTTTATAGTCCACTAGAAAGTTATAAAACACGCTACACAGAATTTAGTGCTGGTTTTATGAATACCCAATTATTGAAACTAGTTGTTGAATAACTCGGTATAATTCTGTAGAGCCAATATTATATCATTCGTTCCAATCCAACATCGAACTATTTGTAACATATCATGCTTCTACTACAATAAAAATTGTCAATGTCAAATTCACATTTTTAAATTTAGTTCCGTAGTTTTTTTTACGTTGTTGACAATCACTTTTCATGACATTCGACATTCAATGTAAACGCAATTGATACGGATTAAAGATTTAGGCTCGTGCATTTTTTTTTACCATGACCTCGGATAAGGTAAGTTAGAAACTTCCTATAATAATAGGCGAAAGAAATCAAATGATATTAATTTCTAATTATAATTATAATTAAATTTACATAATAACTTTCCAAGACCTCCTTTGAATATCCCCATACTGTAGGACTTTGAAAAATCCGAGGCAGAGAGTGCATTTCACAATCTAAGTGTGCGCGTTAGAAAGCTCATATCGGACCTTAGCGAGCTCGTGCTTACGGACGCAAAGTGTGAGGGTGGTCTGTCTTTGATGAGACGACATGGTAGAAAGTGACCGTGGACATCATATCGAACACTTCTTTAGAACACAAACCATTGTACAGACGATAGAGCACACATAAGAAGGCAATGTAATGTAATGTTGTAATGTTTGTTTCGGAGTTTGGGTGTTTTCTATGTATAATATGTATGTATTTAGAAATATATAAGTATGTATATCAGTCGTCTAGATCCCATAGCCAAAGCTTTATAACTTAGTTTGTGCTAGATGACGAGGTGTGAAAATGTCCAACAATATTTATTTATTTATTTATTTAATGTCTCTCTTATCACGACGGTGCTTCACACTGTCTGCTTTCTTTTTTAAACACAGTCAATTCATTTCATAACCATTCTATGAAGTAGAATGTTCATGGAATGGCTTGACTTTATAGACAGTGATTTTTATGATCATCGCTGCACAACTATTATTGTCATCCATTAAAGTCCAACTAAAAGGTTGAGGCCGCATTTTGCGGTGACCGCAGGCGGCTTCTAACCTCAAAATTTTTAAACCATTGAAACCGAAAAAAGGGTTTTATTGGTTTTAAAATTGTGAGGTTATAAACCATCCGCGGTAACCGCAAATGCGATCTCAGCCTAATACGTGAGGTTAATTTCAACTACCTACCTAATACTCAATTGTAAAGTGATATAGAGATGTGATAAATGTAAATGTTGCAAATTTATTTGGTTATTAAATACGAAACCTCCTTTTGAAGTCGGCTAAAATTATAGTAGGTTTATCATCACGCCTTTATCCCCGAAGGGGTAGGCAGAGGCATATTATATGCCCACATTTCACTTTTTTATAATTTGTCCCACGTAATAAGTTGTGAGCCGTATTGCCGTGTTTAAATGGACAGGCGCAGGTTGTGACTGCCTGCTGTTGAAATAAAGCCTTCAACTTGGCTTAACGACTGCCATTTTACTGGCAACCGGAACCAACGGCTTAACGTACCTTCCGAAGCACGGAAACGCTCAAATAAATGTCACAAAGTGATCACATGGATGGTCACCCATCCATGGACCGGCCATAGTGAAAGTTGCTTACTGCAGTGATCGTTTACAGAACACTGAGTCCGCGGGGCCACGAGCGCTTCTAAAATTATAGTAGCGACAAATAATAGCATGTTTCGCTCATTCATCTGCATAACTAGAATATAATCACTGATGTAGGTTAAGTAACGTTGAGATATGCAGACGGGGAGCAGTTATTATCACCACAGGTAACTAATATTCTAATAACAGTTATAAAAACCAGCTAAGAATGTATCGGGTCCTGTGTAATGTAAGGTTCCGTAGTGGCAATACGATTTCAAAACTATACATTCTCAGTTTAATTTCGTTATGTTCTACCACTTAACCAGAAGCGCTCGTGGCCCCGCGGTCTCAGTGTTCTGTAAACGATCGCTGTACTAAGCAACATTTACTATGGCCGGTTATGGATGGGTGACCATCACGTGACCACTTTGTGACATTTATTTGCGAGCGTTTCCGTGCTTGGGAAGGCACGTTAAGTCGTTGGTCCCGGTCGCAAGGAAAATGGCTGTCGTTAACGTGTGTAAAATCCTACAGGGAGTCTGGGATGCTATGCCGGACTCCTTCCGACTAAAAAGACACACATTTCCTACCTAACAGCCTACGGTTGGGAGCCCCGGGTAAGCCCTCGGCAGGATGCTCCCAGGACTCCCAACAGACCTACAGCTACCACTGCGGCCTCACCCAGGGCACCTACTGACACCCAGGCATCACGGAGCAGCATTCAGTGGGAGCTACAGACTAAGAAGTACTCGGGGTTGGAATAACTTGCCGCCACCTCTCCGTGCTTCGAGGTCAGTTTTTACATTTAACAGGAAGTTAAAACAACATTTACTTAATGAACAAAAGCTTAAACCTTACCTTTCTTAATATTCAATCGGTATTTGCATGTATTTTTCACTTAGCATTTTCTTTGCTTTTCTTTTTGACAAGTAAATTGTTAAAACTTATTCAAAACGCAATGAAAACCCCGCGACGCATATTTGTCATTCATTCATTCGTTCACCAGCATAGACAATTCAACTAATGGGCTCCCGACGCGATCATGCCGTGCAATTGTCAAGTATATGTACACATGATGTTTGGCATGCATGACGGTTGCCAATTGATCGTACCGGGACCCCTTTATAAGTAATATTATAAATTGTAACTTTGTTCAACTTAAATTAGTAATTTTAGTGGTAATGATGTTCACCGTCACTGCACTTGTAATGTTTATAATTTTGTTATGGGCTCTCGACTTGGTCAACAATGTTGAGTCAGGTCTGGCGAATGTGGACAAAAGTTGCTTCACGCTGAGGCGGCTTTCGTTCATATTTGTCATGCGTGCTTTGTTTGCACGTGTGTAAGCATTGATGTATTTTTACACATTTATTGACGGCTATTTGACTGTCTCCTGAGCCCGATAGAGGTTCATGTTGTGTTGTTTACATGGATATAAAAAATTGTTTGTGATGAGGGGTGTGGCGGTAGGAGCTAACTTATTATGTTGGCTCTTGTTTGCTACAATATAATAGCGCATTCGACATTATTAAGTAATTTGATTTGTATTGTGCTATGATTTATCTATTTATGATGGATCATGGCACATTATAGTTCTATGTATGCGCTGTGTCCATATTCAATTTAATGTTTGGTGCTGGACGTGGTTGCACTATGAACATTTTAATTGCTTACCTAAGTATGTATTTCTAGCATGATCTAAAGTTGCCTTTAAGTTATTTTTTGCGGCTTGGCGAAGGGGTCTAGAGACGAACTGGGGTTTTGCATGTTGGCTATATTGTGGAAGTGCTATCAAGGGCGCCGCATCTTCGCTTAGATCAACATTCTTGTTCATCAAAGCGTTGCATAGATGGTTGGTCGACGGATTATCGTTTCATATATTTTATCATAAAATGGATAATAATAGTTAGGTTTCGGGAAGAGCACAGTGTCGCCTCCAACGTTCTCTGCTCCTCTTTGCCAAGCAATACTCTGATTACTTTCTTGCTGAAATAGTAAGATAGGTACTTAACTACCTATATTGTTTTTCACGTGGTAATGATGATAATAGTTTGTATTTATCTCTGGATAATGTGTTAACCTGAGAGGTCCCATGCACCAACGGTAATATTGACTCAGTAACATTGCTTCAATATAATTTAGGTCCGAGAGAAACCTCAATGTGACCCCTACACGGTCAATTAATTGAACAATCATCTTTTTTGATCGAGGTTGTTGTGCGTGTGTGGGCCTCTTTAGTTACTGGTACCAAATACAGATCAGTGCCTGGTGTGGATCAGGAAGTGACCTATTTAGAAATGTTTTTGGTTTTTGGCAGTCTATTTAGCCGTATTTTCACTGGCCCTTGGCCCTAGCAGAATACCAGCGCTAACTCGCTAATATTACGCGAAGTAGCATTAAAGCTGAACTAGGGACCATTTCTGTCTCATGCAGGGATATTCATGTTAATATCTTTAAGTTTCATGTATTATGTATTTACTTGTAAATGTCCTTGCTGAGAAAAGAATAAATATTTTTCTTTCTTTTTCTTTCTTTCTTTCTACTTACCTACAAATCGCACACCTAGGTGTTTAAGTACCTACCTGAGAACAGACCATCGGAGAATCTTTATATAATAGTTGTATTTAAAATATTGTAAAATTTTCTACTAAACACCAGCGAGCGAAAAATTTACATTGAAATAAATAAATAATATTAGTGTATTTTAGATATAATTATATGGAAATTAAGCTACACGTAACGCTAGCCTTATTAGTAGTAGGCAATAATTTATTAAGATAACAGGCTTAATGTATTTATTAGTGTCGAGAAATGATAACAATCTGTTCTAAAAATATTCAAACGTACCCTAATGTAATAAAAACAAAATTAATCTGCAAAACAATTTCAACTCTAGTCCATAGGCCACAGTCTCTGCTTTCTATCAGGTGAGTCATATGTTTGTTATGTCACTTTGGTTGTGTAAACATATTTATTGAACCTGTGGAAGGGGGGGTCCTGGGAAAACCTTCCGAGGGTTTACCCGGGGCTTCCAACCGTAGGTTGTTGGGCGTTACGTGAGGTTTTTTTAGTCGGTAGGAGTACGGCATAGCATCCATAAAGGATTTTCCCTCACGTTAAATAAAAAAGGAGTTTGTTATAACCACCCTTGTTTTCTCCTCCATACTCAGAAAGGAAATCTCATAAGTCCAAACATGGTATTAGGTATATCCTGTAATTTTCTGAGTAGATAGTAGGGTATTCCGCAGACTGATGCATCAGACAAATCCAGGAACTTTCCGATGAACCGAACTTGTAAATATTAGTAAAATCCTTTCATCATCAGGAAGCTAAGAATCATCCTTACATCGGCATTCGAACAAAAAAACGAATCAAGATTCGTCTATTCATTACGCTGTTAGGATGCCTAAGACAGACAAATACACATAACAAAAAAGAAACACAGACGGAGAAAAATTTTCATGATTGCTCATGAATTTAATATCTTTACTTTTTTGCTGCAACACAGATTACTCTACATAAATGGCTAAATTGGCAAGTAGTTATCGTTTCTCTAGGTGCCAAGATTAGCCCTTGCAGAATTCTTTGCATTCTGAACAAAATTACTTAAAAACTAACAACCATTTCACTCACTTTAACAGCTAAAGTTCCATAAACGGTGACAGTTTTAAATAGATATGGAGCATTAAACGAATAGGAAAATAAATCACATTCGCAATCGAGCCTGGCTTCATTAAAACTAAGATTTAGACATTTGCCTAGTACAGAATTTGTAACTGGAGCAGCGATTGCAGAAAATTGTTTAATCCAGTTCCAAATTTGGAAGCTTTGCCAACGACGTGAAAGTCGATGAAACGGAGAGCAATTTCGAGGTTTACACGCCATCGTTGCATAACCTTTATATGTCTTCCAATCTTTGTTTAACATGCACACTCCTCTGGATTCTTAGCGAACAATCCATCAAACCAGCTTGTCACAACTGTAGCTGGTCTTTAGCATTTCCTAATTTAAGTTTGGAAGGCCGAGAGTGCTGGTCAAAGGAGTTGATACAAGGTTTTATTTCGAGATTTGTTACTTTACGCTATTAATTGCCTCGTTCGTTCGTTACTCAGTTTTTTAACGTGAGGAAAATCCCACAAGGATGCTATACCGGACTCTTACCGACTAAAAACCACACGTATCCTACCTAACAGCTTACGGTTGGGAAAACCGGGTAAGCCCTTCGGAAGAATGTCCCTACTACTCCGAAGGGAGGGGGGGGGGGCTATCCTGCGTCTTTGGAAGGTTGTTCGGGTGTTATGCCGCTTTTTGGATTCGTTACTCAGAAGGTGCACAATTTGCAGTTGAGTTTGAACCCATTTCATAGGGATCTATCATATTCCTGTAGGATTCTTAGTTACCGCACATAGGCGGTCTGACGTGTGATCGTCGAGTGTCATTTTCGTTCTTTACTTTCTCAGTCCAACCGCAGTTCAACCTTAAAGTTCTTCTTAAGTAAGCTTTTACAATATCTTATTACAAACTTCAATAATGCATTATATCTATTAATCTATGCTTACTTAAAATCCATTACATCATAAAGCTCTCCATCAAAATTCTTTACGCCAAACCACAAACGCCTTGAGGGACACCTACATTATTTTAATGGTTACTCCACACGATAGACAGAAGTTCTAAGTGTACGTCTACGGCTCACTTCGATAGCAATCCTCAAACCCGTTCTGGCCTAATAGCCATGGCTTGAGGCAAACATTGCCAATTAGTAGGTTTAAATACGGTCAGATGTCACAGTAAAGATTATATGTGGAGATTTCTGGTTAAGTTTCAACGTAATCCAATCACTTTCCATACTTTAGTGAATTGGGAAATACAATGTAAGGCTAGAATAATGAGGCGTGAGTCTGGGGGCGACACTCTGGGCAGGTTGTCGCCCTAGCAGATATAGGCTCAAGATGGTGCCGCGTTGGGAATTACCACGCGCCTCCTCAACGTAGAAAGTGGCGTGGTCCCCACAAAAAATAGAGGCGAGGAGCCGTCGAAGTTTGGCGGCCAGGGCTGGTCAGGGTAACTGGGATCTCTTTTCGAGGGCACACCAGGTTTCCTGACATCAAACAGCAGAAGAGGACAAGGAAAGAAAAAAAAAATTGTGGTATAATGTACAAAGATACTTGTTACTCATTGTACAAGCTAGATGAACCACGGAACGCGACGTTATACGACTTGAGGCGCCCATTTCTTTTTTTTTAACGTGAGGGAAAATCCTCATGGATGCTATGGACCGGACTCCTACCGACTAAAAAACTCACCTATCCTGTCCAACAGCCTACGGTTGGCAGCCCCGGTAAGCCCTCGGAAGTATATCTCAGGATTCCCAACAGAAAACTAGACCCCAGACCTGGGATCGAACTCAAGTCTAACACTTAATCAACTCTCTGTAGAAGGCAGTTTATATTCCAAACGTTATGTCATTCAACCACAGTGACTTAAGGCGCCTCTTTTTATACTACTAGACTTAACTAGACAGACAGGTCCACCTGATGGAAAAAGGTCCTAAGAATGTTTGCATCATCAGAGGAGCTACCACACGCCCTGCTCACCCAGCCGCAGCAGGTTGGACCGCCCCACAGTTGAGTTTTTCCAGGCGCTCTTTAACTTGGCTTAACGAGTGTCATGTCACCGTAACACGGAAACACTCGCTAGTAATTGTCATAAAGTATTCGCATAGCAGTCACCTGTCCAAGGACTGACCATAAAGAATGATACCAACTGCAGTGATCGTTTACAGAACACTGAGTCTACAGAAACCTTATAAAGTTAACATAATAATAAAATATTGTAGAGAAGGAAAACTCGAAATGAAACTCGGTTGTCAGTAAAATGACAACCGTTTAGCCAACTTGAAGGCTTCATGGATGGCTTAAAAATTTTCAACTGCGGTTCACCACCTTTTACGTGGGACATAAAACTATGAGGTAAAACGTGGGTGTATACTATCCCTCTGCCTACCCCTTCGGGAATAAAGGCGTGACTAATGTACGTATGCACGTAAAGAGAAAAATTTGATTGTTTGTTCGTTTGCATCGAATAGACTTCAAAACTCCTGAACCGATTTTAAAAAATATTTCACGGCTAGGAAGCTACACTAACCCCAGCTGTCATAGGCTTATTTTATTCCCGTTTTCCCGCGGACACGGGAGCTACTGCCCGTTCGCTCTAACTTTGCCGCTCGGCTCCATACTAAAGTCGAATTTTTAATTAGACGAAGTAAATTGACAGCAACTAATGTCACTTCTTCATACAATGTTGCTTGTTTTCTATGACGAAGTGACATTAGCTACTGTCAATTTACTTCGTCTAATTAACAATTTGGGTATACGCCTCTACGCCAGCGGCAAAGTTAGAGCGAACGGGTAGTACGCGAGTGGACCGTGTGACGTCCGCTTCTCAAAAATAAAGTAGGTATATAATTTGACATGTGCATTTAACTACATGTATTTCCGCATATTAAAATTAGATTCCTTCCGACTGATATGATACTGTATCTTATACCTATATACTTACCTAAGTATAATTTATATGCATTCATTACGAACCTACTGTTTTTATGTTGTAAAGTAAGGTTGCAGAAAAGGTTAGGATAATTCATAGGAATAAATCAAAATACCAAATTATAAACTAAATTTGAAACTGAATTTGAAACTAGGAATGTTCGAGGCACATATCCACAAAAATGTAATTTCTGAAAACACTAACCTGAATAAGCAAAATTATTTTCATATTAGATGGCCATTTTATTGAGGATGTATATTGACTATCACCAAGCTACTCCTGAAGGGAGGAAGGTTAGAAGCGTGATATGCAATGAGAGAATACGATGGGTAACAAGGCCAAGCCGCGTGACACGGTTAGTTTTTAGGGTTCCGTACCAAAACGGTAAGAACGGGACCCTATTCATGAGACTTCGCTGTCCGTCTGTCGTCTGACTGTCTGTCTGTCCGTCATGAGGCTGTATCTCAGGTGCCGTGATAGCTAGAGAGCTAAATTGTCACATGACGAATTTCTGTTGTCGCTATAACAACAAGTACCTACTAAAATTAGAAAAAAAATTAAGGGATGTTCCAATACAACAAATACGGTTTTGCCGTTTTTTGATAAGGAACCCTCCGTGAGCGATTCCGACTCGCCATTGGCCGGTTTTCTATACTAATATTATAAAGAAGAAAGATTTGATTGTTTGTTTGTTTGCATTTAATAGGCTCCGAAACTACTGGACCAATTTGAAAATTTCCTTCACTGTTGGAAAGCTACACTCTTTGCGGTGAACATAGGCTATATTTTATTCCCGTATTCCCACGGGAACGGGAATTACGCGGGTGGAACCGCGTGGCATACGCTAGTTTGTAATAAGCTGGTTGACTGACTTATCAACGCCCAACAAAACCTACTAAAATAGAAAAATGGACAGTTGTTTTCTAGTTGTGACGTAGAGATTGACTAAGTAGGCAAGGGGGCGTTACGATCTATCAACGCACTAAGAAAGAATTTTCTAATCATACCTTAGAGGTTTTGAAGTACATATGACGCAAGCTAAGCCGCGGCACAGATTAAATAGTTACATACCATGTAAAAGCTTATGCCGCGAGCCGTAAGATTTTTTTTTTAACGTTAGGTAAATTCTACAGAGACTCCTACCGACTAAAAACCACGCGTTTTCTACCTAATGCCTACGGTTAGAAGCCCTCGGAAGGATGACTCCAGGACTGCAGGCCATACTATGTTCGTCTATACTAATATTATAAAGAGGAAAGATTTGTTTTTTTTTTGTTTTTTTGTTTTTTGTTTGTTTGTTTGTAACGAATAGGCTCCGGAACTACTGGACCGATTTGAAAAATTCTTTCGCTGTTGGGAAGCTACACTCTTTGCGGTGAACATAGGCTACATTTTATTCCCGTATTTCCACGGGAACGGGAACTACGCGAGTGAAACCGCGTGACGTCCGCTAGTAGAAGATAAAATTAAACGATTTGCCTTCGTTTGCAAGGTAGGGCGGAGCTATTCCGACTAACTTTTTGCAAGTTCTAAATCTGTGGGGCAATTACAACAAACATTTTTGTCGTAATAACCCCTCTCTAAGATTTTGTGGGGTTATTACATCAAGTTAAATTTCTCAGTAAACAAAGCGCAGGATAACACCAGATACAAAGAAAGAAAGCGTTTTATCGAAGTGGACTTGTAAACGTGTGTATATATTGTTGTGTGTGAGTATATGGATATGTGAGCTATGTCGACGGAGCCCTGCTCCAAATTTATTTTTAACCCATACTACGCGTTGAATAGTTACACAAAACAAATAAAATCACAATAACCGTAAGGATCCTCATTGTACTTACCTATTACCACAGAATAAAGAGAAAACCATGATCTGTAGGCTGCCGCTGTGCTAATATGTTACGTCATCTAAAATTTCTAAACGGAGTTCTTTCATAAAATTATCCGGTTTTTTAAGCCTATAAAAGTCGTCTCTCGACTTTAGGGATTAAGTTGCTTTGTATTTGTGTCGCGTTTACATCACAAAGACAAAGTAGGCATAGTTTCTGTCATTAATAAAATTACAAAGGAGCTTAAAATGCGACTGTTCAAAAAAAGTACTGAGCACCGATTTTTGATCGTACGAATTGAAGGCGTAGAGGATAGTTTATTGCTGAAATGTCCATTTACATTCACCAGTAAATTTCAGTCCACGTATTCAAGTCGAATGGTCGAGAATAGACAGGGAGGATTCCTTTTAGGTTCATGCGTTTAAAAAGACGCCCAGGGAGCGGCTATACCTACTCAATCGCTTTTTTATTAGGACTATATCCAACCTCACTCCCATTCCTGTGACTGCTGTAAACATTTGTCTACAGAAATGGCCAGGACTAGAAAGTCTCGAGCTCGTATTGGTCAAGACCCAAGAGCAGTGAGTTCTAACCTAACCTATCCAACTTCGATTGAACGGGATTAATCTTGTAGTGCACATATTTTGAGAAAGGGACATTTAGAGAAAACGACATTTCGCGAAAAGGACATTTCGCGAAAAGGACATTTCGCGAAAAGGACATTTCGCGAAAAGGACATTTTGATAAAAGGACATTTCGCGAAAAGGACATTTTGAGAAAAGGATATTTCGGGAAAAGGACATCCCACCAAAAACATTCTGTAAAAAACTAGCCAAGTCTCGATGGAGCTGCTTGTTTATCTCTAAAAAGTAATGAAATCTAAACAAAGTCGTGCCAAGTCTAAGGTTCCTTGCTGTGATTTCTTTATTATTATAGTTAATGTTGTGTGACTTGGCCGTTGAAGGGTACACAAGGGTACAACACCAGATGCGCCATGACACCATTCCACCAATCTGTCGCCAGAACCGCCACCAATTGACTTCTGCTCTCCTCTTTTTGGAGCGTCAAATCGACCACCGATCTAACATAAAATAGGCGTACAGACTGACTTCTATCAATTATTGGAAGTCCGTCTATACTGGAAATATTTTTTTATACTGTTTGTTTCAGGCATAATAAGGCATACATAAGTATTATTGAAATACGCAGCTTTATCAAGCCTATAATTGACTGGTTATTAATTCAACGTTATCCAAGTGGCAATTTTCCATCGTCAATGGGTAGCAGTTCTGGCGACAGATTGGTGGAATGGTGTCATGGTGCATCTGGTGTTGTACCCTTGTGTACCCTTCAACGGCCAAGTCACACAACATTAACTAAAATAATAAAGAAATCACAGCAAGGAACCTTAGACTTGGCACGACTTTGTCTAGATTTCATTACTTTTTAGAGATAAACAAGCAGCTCCATCGAGACTTGGCTAGTTTTTTACAGAATGTTTTTGGTGGGATTTCACTTCTTTTTGTAGAAACTTGGGCATATTGATTTATTTTATTAGATTTTCTTATTTGGTTTTTTAATTATTACAAATCTTTCTTTTCTTTTTTTCCGGTTCTGAATCTTGTACAGTAACAACAGATTTTTGTATTGCCCATTCGCGTTCATGCCTTATATTTTGACCAAATTTTGAACGAAATTTATATTTTAGTGTAATTTGTTAATTTAATTATCGAGTAGAATAAAGATAATCGTTCGACTTTTTCTTCTTGGAAACTTGTAGGTATAAGTATAAAAGCCAGTCTAGTCTTATCCAGAGTTTTCCTTTAATTTTATTTATATGTGTATTAAAAGCAGAAGGGGCGGCATTCGCCCAGCAGTGGGACGCTATAGGCTAGCTTAAACTAGAAGATGTGTCCCACTTTGCTGGATTTTTGCAATGACAGTCAATTTTTTTATGTGCCAATAGTAGAAGGGTGCATTACTTTATCTCTAATACAGCTGAGGGTTATTTATCA
The DNA here is from genome assembly GCA_933228765.1 of Miltochrista miniata. Taxonomy (NCBI): domain Eukaryota; kingdom Metazoa; phylum Arthropoda; class Insecta; order Lepidoptera; family Erebidae; genus Miltochrista; species Miltochrista miniata. The sequence continues at coordinate 26,046,668 of OW121755.1, forward strand.
GATACTTCAGACCTTCGGATTTTTGTCATTAAATAAAGCGGCCTACCAAGTTGAATATTTTTTGTAAAGACGGTATGTCGATCTCTAAATTATACCGTTGGGCTTTTGTGATTTCTAAGCAGGGTCACCAGGTACTCCAGATCTTCGATTATCCTACTTTTTATAGTTTTCCCTTTATGTGGTCATTAAACCCTAACTCTGTACCAAATTTCAGCTCTCTGAGTTTATGGGAAGTACTAGTTCTATTTTGATGATCATGAGTGAATGAGTGTCGTAAATGCGAAACTTTGCTTTCGCTTAACTTCTGAACTAAATGACCTACAGACTTGAAATTTTGGATTTTAAGTATGTGATTATAGCTTACTGGATGACGAAAATTTCTGCGTTCTGGTCTTATCCAGAGGTTCTCAAATAGGGGCCTGAAAATGCGGCGAAATGGTTCCTGTAAAGGATGGTACGGCAGTGTTTGCTTCGCGTTCGCCTTGGCTTGGGGGCACTTCCGTGCCCCCAAATTTTGGGAATAGGACATTTTGAGAAAGGACATTATGAGAAAGGACATTTCGAGAAACGGACATTATGAGATGAGACGATATATTAAATAAATGTATATTAGTCTAATAAATGCGTGGGGTGCATAGTGTCAATAGTTATAAATATTTTATTGACCGTTTTTAGGGTTCCGTACGCAAAGGGTAAAAACATGACCCTATTCATGAGACTTCACTGTTCTTCTGTCTGTCTATCTGAATGTCTGTATGTCTGTCTGTCTGTCTGTCTGTCTATCTGTCTGTCTGTCTGTCAGTCACGAGGCTGTATCTCAGGAACCTAGATAGCTAGAGAGCTGAATTTTTACAGATGATGTATTTCTGTTGCCGCTATAGCAAGGCATACAGAAATAAGGGGGGATAAAGGGGAACTTCCATAAAAAACGTGAGTTTTTCATTGAGATAAATGACGTAGTAGTAGTATTAGTTCAATGAATTTTTGATCGTTTTTTGGTACGGAACCCTCCTTGCGCGAGTCCGACTCGCACTCACTACGGCCTCCATTTCCGAAACCTACTATACCTTACGGCATTAGTAAGTAATGGAAAGCTATATAAGGGAAACCAGTTCAGTAATTAGGTAGTAAAAATTTTATTCATTTAAATTACAAGTATTTACTCAAGTATTGACGAGTTGACATGCTGATATGTAGCAATTACACTATGGTAATACCTTTAATTGCAAAGAAGTATAGATACTTACAGGTTGTGGGTATTCTTGCGTCACACTTTACGAGTATAATTCTTTCTAAAAATAACACGTGCTCCAAGGTTTTGAGTACCCAATAGCACAGAGATCATAGTAGTTCTCTTTATTCTGTGCTAATAGTTTATTGAAGTACGTCCAGGATCCAATGAAATAAAACCTATATAATAAATAGGAAGAAACCTACGTCCAGCAGTGGTCAGTGGACTGAGGTGGACTAAATTAATTTGGACCTAGTTTTTTTTTTTTTTTTTTATACCACTATGGTGGCAGACAAGCATACGGCCCACTAGAAGGACCGGTGGTCACCGCAGCCTATGAACGTTTGCAACACCAGAGGTGCCACACTCGCGCTGCCGACCCTGCAAAAGCATTCTAAGACCCCTTTTGAAGAACCCCATACTGAAGGCGTTTGGGAAAACCGAGGCAGGAAGATCATTCCACAACCTAAGCGTGCGCGGAAGAAAACACCTATCGGATCTAACCGTGCTGGAACGCACTGGACGCAGAGTGTGAGGATGAACTTCCTGTCTGTGGCGAGCGGTGCGATGATAGAATGTAGCCGTGGGCATCATATCAAACAATTCCTCAGAGCACATACCATTGTACAGGCGGTAGAACACGCATAAGGAGGCAAAGTCTCTCCTGTCGCGAAGAGGTTCCACACCAGCTGTAAGTACAGTTAATAAATAAGTAGGTAAATAGGTTATTTTATTACCTACTATAATTTTTAATCTTCTTTAGCTTGGTTGAAATGCGCAAACGATTTGAACCACTATGCTGGTATCATCATGCTGTTTGGTAAACTATACGGGTTCCAGACAAATATAGGTAGGTATTTTTAAAGTACAGTCAATATTTGACTGCCTCTGTGGCGCAGTCGGTAGTGATAGTGATACCGCCTGCGGCACTGGAGGCCGTGGGTTCGATTCCCTCCGGAGACAAATATTTGTGAGACCCATAAATATTTGTTTCAAGAGTCTGGGTGTTTCTATGTATAATATGTATGTATTTAAAAAAGTATATAAGTGTTAATATCTGTGGTCTGATACCCATAACACAAGCAGGTTATTCCTAGCTTACTTTGGGATCAGATAGGGTTCTGTGAAATGTCCTCGAATATTAAAAAAAAATTATCGTCTCCGTTACATGGGCATTTTTAACGGTTAATATTATGGAATTTTAGTTGTAGTTAGACACGTTGCATTGTCACATAAGCAATTTTAAGCCAACATACATAGGCTACAAAAACCTTCACATAGCAGGTGGAGTCACAAGCATTACTTAGCTTGTAATTAAAATATCCTATGGAATCATATTGAGAAATAAATTTGCTACAAAGTAATATGGAACTCTACATAGTTGCCCTCAATATAGCCATCGAAATCTTTATATAACACAATGCCGTAAAGATTATATTTTAATAATGGTTTTATATGCAAAACTCTTCGCATCTTTATATCAACGTTTTTAAAACGGTTCGTAAAACACAATAATGCTTTACGAACCACGTTTTACGATAAATTTCCTCATGCTTAGAAAATTCATATGAGTGCATTTCAAAAAGTGTTTTGAAACAATGTAACTTTAAGTGTTTTTTTTTTCTTAGTTTTAGTGGCAACAGAAATACATCATCTGTGAAAATTTCAGCTCTCTAGCTATCACGGTTCCCGAGATACAGCCTCTTGACGGACAGACAGACTTTACTATGGACAGACGGACGCCGAAGTCTCATGAATAAGGTCCCGCTTTTACCCTTTGGGTACATAACCCTAAAAAGGAGGAAAGATGTTCTTGTCAAATTCGGCGAACCGTGCTATCTATGTACTACCCGTTCGCTCTAACTTTGCCGCTGGCGTAGAGGCGTATACCCGAATTGTTAATTAGACGAAGTAAATTAACAGTAGCTAATGTCACTTCGTCATAGAAAATACGCAACATTGTATGAAGAAGTGACATTACTTGCTGTCAATTTACTTCGTCTAATTAAAAATTCGACTTTAGTATAGAGCCGAGCGGCAAAGTTAGAGCGAACGAGCAGTACAGAGGTTTCTGCCTACAGTACTTTCGAACAACCATGATATCTGTACAATAATGATTCTATTAACCAATACTTAGGCGAAACGTGCTTTTTACGAATAGTGATTTCTGCCATCCGTGCTTTCTATGAAAGGATTCTTCGGCGAACCGTGCTTTCTACGCGCAGTGATTTCTGCCAACCGTGCTCTCTATAAAAGGAGACGTCTGCCAAAAATGATTCTGTCAACAGATTATTTGAACAAACGAGTTTCGAATTAACGTTCCAGGCTCACTGAAACGCGGGCATCGGCTAGCTGGAAATACGGGCATAAATTGGGAACATGGGAGCTACGGAATTGTAGTACAAGCAAAATCATGAAGCCCAGCTAGTATACGGATAAATTTTCAATGACACTTCACTACTGATGTTTTGCGGATAACATCTAAAAAAAACACTTTTATATCGCATAAATAAATTGGTGCCTATTGTATCACTACAGAATTTCATAAACAATCGTGATGCCGATTAGAAAAAAGTAAGTGTTATCATATCTTCCACCGTTTCTTTGGTGAGAGTATCGCGAAATCGCTTCGACCCACTTACAAAACCACTTGTTTTGCTTTTAATTAGGTAATTGTGTAAATAATATCAATGGTATCACAGATTCTTTTAAAACTAAATGAGTACTTTTTAATTCCAAATGTAGGTCGTACCTTCAACTAACCTACTAAGTTTGATTTGTAATGAAATTCTTTAAAATAAGTAAATCTAGTAATTTGTTTTCATTATTACAAATTTCATGCACAACGGGGGATACATTTCGACATTTCGTTTCTAGTGGTATCCGCTTCTGCTGAAGTAGTAGACCACGAAATCTGGAAATTAATAAATAAATTAATATTGTTGGAAATGAGACGACCGAAAATATGTTATAATACTCCCCACAGTACACAAAAAATAACAGGGGTTATATGGTCAAATTTCGTTCTGCGAGCCTAAAAAGGCAATATTGTGTGCTTCATAATAAGAAACATACAATTCATATAATTTGAAATGCAAAACATACAAGACATACAAAACAAATATGTTTCATAATATGAATGTACAATGTTTTTTAGGCCCACTGATTATCGACTTTTGTTGCTGACAGTACTTAGACCTAATAGACTAGTCAAGCTTATTTTTTATTAGCAAACATGTGAAATTAAGGTCAGTATCTTGACAAACATTAACTTGAAAGTTATCTAGTAATTATATCAAACTAGCTGACCCGCGCAACTTCGTTTGCGTGATAAGTGAAGAACCGCTCGACCGATTTTGTGCAAACTTCACATAAACCATCTACTAAATAGTCCGAACAAAGCCTAAACATTTGGTTTGAATAGGTGAGCCCGTTCTTGAGTTATAAAATTACAACGAAAAGTGGCATTGATTTTTATGTATATAGATATGAACACTGACTTTAATTATAGAGCAATAAAACAGTTCACAGTCGAAATATGCCTATTAGTACAGAGATAAATAGCATTATTACTGTTTAATAAACTGCCTCCTTGCCTGAAGCCTTTTCTTTTAGAAGTTACGCTTGACCCTGCCAAATGTATAGTTATGTCATTCTAGATGTCAAAGATAGCATTTATTTTTTGTTATCTTATTGTACATATCTTCTCTTCTCTTCTCTACTATTAATTATAAAATTGTAAAAATAGCTGTGACGGTACATTCAAGATAAAATTTTAAAAATAGCTGGATTCGACTAATTTAGGGCTTCTGAGTCCAAATCTATGATTTTTTTTCTTCGTGTCTGTTTGTTTATTTGTTCAGGGTTGAAGCGAAATCCAGTAGTCTGATCAAAATTTTACTGTTAGGATTTTGTGGGTACATATTAAACTTAGACAACGCTTTTTGTTTCATCATAATCGGACCAGCGAAAGTGATAGTACAGCTTGAACTATGTTTCACTAGACGCCCTATGCGTTGGAGAGGTCAAAGTCGAATGGTTATGGGTAAAAATCAGCTGGACGAAGTCGCAGGCAAAAGCTAGTATTTTTATATTATTATGGAGGCAAACAAGCAAGGAGGTTCTAGAACTAGAACTCGGCACTGCGAGTGTGCCGCCTCTGGTGTTGCAAACGTCAATATGCTGCGCTTAGCACTAGTACATCTGGTGGGTCGTATACTTGTCTGCCATCTTAGTGGTATAAAAAAATCATGCAGCCCACCTGGTGCCTGTTTAATAAAGCTGACAAGTCCGACATATTTCAAAAAGTTACAATTCAACAATGTTTCTGTTTAATAAAACTTATAGGCGACAAAATTGTCATGGTGGAAAATTCACATATATGTCGGGTGTCACGACAATCCGACTGACATATTTGTCGCGCACGCGGACATAATATGTCGGATTGTCGATTTACAACTCCCAGAGACAGGTGTAACAGACGCACTGTCAACTTACTCTATAACCGTGTTGAAAGGAATAGGGACAGGTTGTGTCTCCCGGCTGTTGTTAATTTTCAAACTACCAAAAGTGTTGACTCAACGGCTACTATGTTACTGGTCTAAGCTTAACGTGGCATCTAGCTAGAGTATGAGAGGGCTTACCCGGGATTCCCGGCCGTAGACAGCTGTAAGGCATCGTGTGGTTTTAGTCGGTAGGAGTCCGGCATAGCATCCATGTAGGATTTCCACACGTGAAAACCTCATGAATGCTATGCCGGACTCCTTTTTTTTTACGTTAGGGAAAATCCATCATGGATGCTATGCCGGACTCCTTCCGACCAAAAAACCTTACGCAACGCCCAACAGCCTACGGTTGGGAGCCCCGGGCAAGCCCTCGGAAGGATGTCCCATGACCTGGAGATGCCGGTCTCCTACCGACTAAAACCGTCGAACCGACTTTATACGGTGTCCTTCAACTGCCTACAGGTACAGCTGGGAGAGGCAATGATTATGTAATTTTATTTAACTTGATCAGAGGTCGTTATCATGTATGACCTATCCACTCGATCACCTGTTAATTATAATAGTTGTGTATGCTTAACCATTTTAAGTAAGTGTTTTGACTTACACTTATCACAGGCAGACATCAACTGTCGACATAATAAGTAAAGGACAAATTTAAAGCCTGTCAGGTCAAGTCAGGCGGCCGCACAATAATAACAATTCGGTATGTACCTAATTATTGTGAGGAAATTTTTGCAAGGTGCCATCTTTGGTAGAATTCTCAACACAGAGCATACTAAACAAACGTAGACACTTACTTGATTAATAAATCGAATTAAAGTTTCGTACACAAATAACTATTCATGACACTTCGCCGTCCGTCTGTCTATTTGTCTGTCCGTCACGAGGCTGTATCTCGGGAACCGTGATAGCTTGAGAGGTGAAATTTTCACAGATGGTGTATTTCTGTTTCTGCAATCACACAATTAATACTAAAGTCTTAAAAAAACAAATTTAAGTACAACAAACGTGATTTGGTACGGCACCTTCCGTGCGCGAGTTCTACTCGCACTTGGCCGGTTTTAAATATTTATGTCTGTAATAAATACACTTGCAAATATTTTTTGTTCAAATTCTGATAGATAAATAATACAAAACACGCCATTAATGTGGGAAACTCAATGGCGTTTAGGTGACACTAATCTGTCAAGAGTGTCGCATGACATGTCAATCATAGTCGCATGCGCTCGCGTCGACAGCTGAACCAGAACGCTTTCAATCATTGAAAAGAAAAATAGTATGAACGAGAATACTCGTAATTTGAATGCACCCTGTGACTACCAGTTGACCTATGGCCAACCGGAATTAGAATTGCACTTCTCCTATAGTCTGTCCAACCATTTATTTTACTTTTAATAGCTCTATTATTAATTACTACAGTGATGTTATAATGCGTAAAAAATACTTAAATATGATTAGGCAGTTTATATGTATTTCTTTTCCCGCGTAATTCAAAGTTCCCTTTTACGAATAATGGAACAGTTACGTTCTCAAGCCGTTGTCAAAAGTAAAATAAACGATTGGACTGACTATAATTGACTTTTGATAGGTCAAACCGTTTGGGAGCTACGAAGCAACGGGTACCGGATATCAGGCAGGCGAAGCTGCAAGCACCATCTTGTATTAATATATTTTCGGTCATGATAATAAGAACTCAGAATAATATCTAAAGCAAGACTAAGCAACGCTTTACAACTATATCAGATTATTAAATTATACCATCGATAGAATTTAATTTCATACCTGATTTACTTTGAAAAGATTCTAAAATATTTTTTATAAATATGTCAAATAAACGGATTACATTTTAATAACATTTTGTTGTCGTTATGAAGGTTTCTGAAAGTTTGCGTTTTTATAAGAGGGCCAGAGATTATCAATAAAAAGACATTGCAATCAGGAAATTACCGAAGAAAAAATAAGACATGATGAATTTATCTAGACCATGATTACAGTGAACTCAATAAACAATGAGTTTGTTGCGATCACTGTAATCAATCAAATCAGCCTATGGCAGTCCACTGCTGGATGAATCTTAATAAGGGCGCTTTTAGTGTCATGGGTGTTTTCACACGCATGCTGGCCGGGCCCTCATCACAGTCCCGTCTCACCCGCGTTCCTCGTGCTTGAGACGTGCATGATAATGAAAACATGGCCTCCCGGCCGGCATGCGCGCGAAATCACAAATGACACTAAAAGCGCCCTTACGCCACAAGCCCGGTCCTGCGCCTTCCACATACAGTCACTCCTGATCTACTCTGCTGCGACCATAGTAGAACTGCGACCTTCTTCAGGTCGTCGCGGCGCCGGCGTCACTCGCTCCATCTGGTGGCGGGTCGTTTTACCCCACGTTTACTCCCCACTCACTGTAATCATGGTTTGTTATCTAAAAGCATAAGAAATGAAAAAAAAAGCTTTCTGAGACAATTTTATGATACCCCAAAAGTAGACAGGTTCGAGAAATCTGAATCAAGGAGTTTATTCCACAATCTATACGAGCGCAGAAGAAAACGTTTTGGACACAAAGTGTAAGGATAAACACCCTGTCTGTTCCGAAACGGTGTAATGATAGAAAATAGCCGTGGATATCATAGGTGTAAGTAAGTAAAACTTTATTGTACACCAATAAAAATTTAACAAGGAAAAAGAAATAACATAAAAAGAATGTACAAATGGCGGCCTTATCGCTCAAAGCAATTTCTTGCAGGCAACCTTTGCCTTTGCTATTGATAGTAGGTGATATCATAGGTATCAAACAATGCCTTATATCACAACCCATTTTACAGCCAGTGTAACACGCATGTGGTTTATCAAATAATGTAGTGGTAGAAGCAGTCATGGTCCATCCTTAACGAAGAGTTACATCAGAGCGCCCGACGCTTAACAAATGGCACCGAATTACGAGTGTGCTTTGTAAACGTACCGTTTGTAGCCCCGCTTGGTCAGTGGATTGTTAGCAATCACTGTGTTAAGCGTTTTACGTTATGTCCCATCCCGAGATGGGTGAATGTTTACGAGATTTTCATTTATGAGCAGCTCCATCATTTAGAAGTCGATTTGGTCAGTAGATTGTTGCCAATCACTGTGTTAAGCATTTTACGTTATGTCCCATCCCGAGATGGGTAAATGTTTACGAGATTTTCATTTACAAGCGCTTCCATCATTTAGAAGACGATGTGGGCAATGTACATTAAATACGAGTACCCTTAAAATGTATGTAATGTACCCCCTCGATACAGTATCCCATACCTACGTCCCTCATTTTGTTTAAACTACAGCGGTGGTAGTTCTCTATGAGTTATTCCCTACATGATCAATTTGTCCATTGACGATTGCAGCAACAGAAGTATACTCATACGCATTTATAGTGGAGTGGAGGACATCCGATATGGAATATCATTTAGTCGGTATCAAACTGATAACAAAACAAAATAAATTCATACAAATCTTACTAATACTATAAATGCGAATGCGTGTTTGTTTGTTTGTGCTTCTATTATCATGATTTTTAAAATAAGGATCGTTGTAAATCAGCAGAATGATTATACTTAGGTTGTTATTTGTGGAGAATATGGTATGTCGGAATATCCAAATGACACGTGGGCGAATGCCTAATCTGACTGAAAGATTGTGAAGATGTCGTTTGTCACCCAATCACGCTATAGCCCTGAACCATTTTGGCCGAATGTGGAAATCTTCACGAGCCAAGCCACGAGTATCAGCTACTAAGTCATAATTGCTTAATTTAAAACCTTGCACTAGAACAAAAGACAATACAACAAAATCAAAACCTTGATGATAAGTAAAATTCACAAAATACAGACAGTCAGTAATATTATAATCTAAGGTGTTTTTGTTACAATTGCAACAACGCAACGCCATTGTCAGCAGTTAAAATGCCATCTAATTATGTCAAGATCTTCAAATCGGCCCTGCGTACTCACAGTGGAGAAAATCTCTTGCGCATTGTGCAATGTTTTGGTATCTTTTTTTTTGTGTGGAAATCCCTAATGGATGCGATGCGGAACTCTTGCCGAGGAAAAAGCCACACTGAGACATCCTTTCGAGGGCTTACCCGGAACTCCTAACCATAGGCTGTTGGGCGTCACGTGAGGTTTTTTGGTCGGTAGGACTCAGGGCTTTTCCCCTTAATTTAAAAAAAACCACAGGTTACCTACCGCGGCCTGCGTTTGGGAGTCCCAGGTAAGCCCTTTGAAGGATGTTCCAGGACTTATGACAGAATGATAGTCACATTTAGACAAGTACGTTAAGCCATTCATTCAGGTTGACAGTACCATGACAGTCGATAAACCAAGTTGAATGCCTTATGCCTATGCTATGCCTCTGCCTACCCCAAAGTAGATAAAAGCTATATTATGATATGTATGTATGTTAGACAAGTACTCCTGGAATAGAATCTGTCTTTATCCTGGTTATGTAGATACTTCAGGGAGGTGAAAGAATGAAAATATGGCATCAAATATTGATTTAGTCAAAGCCAGCATTTGATCTGATATTTCACTCATAGCATTACCTCATCATTCATACTCATTACTCATAGTATTGGGATGCCCAACGCAGTGATGAAACATTTTTGTTTATTTCGTTGTTTCTGACTAATATCTAGTATGAACCTTGTTGTAATTTTCAATGACTAGAAAACTAAATCAAAACTGATACACCACTTTCTTGGCCGACCGTACAAGCGAAAACTTAATTATTTATTCAGCTACTTTATAAACTAACACAAAATGGGCTTAGACCACGAAAACCGTCGAAGGTGTCGACAGCACCCAGTGCTGTTTGTCTATTGATTGGTACAAACACTATATTTATCATTATGGGTTGCGTTGAACTCATGCCACTTCCTACCTCTTTAATATATCTATCAATCAATCAAAACAGCCAATGACAGTCTATTAGACTTAGACCTTTCCTTTCTGTAAATGGTCTATAAATTTTCCAAATTAGATCAATCAGTGAACACAAAGGTAGGTATTACAGATTTTATTTCAAAACTGTCCATTTCGAGCTGATTATTTTCTGTATAACGTGATCGTGGCCACGAAAAATGAGCTGTAAGTGGACCATTGACTTCCGGGCATTTGCGTTTGGTCACGAACCATTCGATTGCATAAATGCCTTCTGATAGGGCTGCGTTTGATATGGTTGCGGTTATATTATCTTTTATAGTTAAACTTCTTTGAAATTTGTATGTCATAAAGTTTGTAGATATGTCCGGAATAAATGCATTTAGTGCTGAATAGATTTAATTTGAAGGCGATTGCCCATCTTTCAATGGACCGCAGTTTCATAACAAATAATTTAGTATGACAGCGAAAATCGGAGATTGAATTGGATGGATATCGTACTTGCATAGGAAATAAAAAATATTCTATTATTTTGTAGGGTTTTCTATCATTCTTCGTTTTGCTGTTCAAATTAGAGGTTAGTTTTGAAGCAAATGTTAATCAATCCGTCAAATCAATTTGTCCAAAAAGTGTAATCGTTACATTGATGAACATGGATTTAATTCAAAAAAGATAAAAGTAATAGTTCCATCACACTTATAAAAAACCCTGAAAATGTGTTTACTTACCACAAATCAACTTATTGAGATAATGTAGTAAATAAACAAATTGGATCTCGATTGTTCCTTAATTACTTACCATTTAAATATCAATCCTGATCATAATCACTTTGTATGGAACCATACATTGTTTTATATAAACATTTCACATCAATTTATATAAAATAATTTCATGAAAAATCCTTCAGTGATAAACATTTTAAACTGTCATTTTTCCTTGTTGTTGTTGTTGCTTTATTCGTCCAAAGGACAGGCAAAGGTATTTAAAACCATACTGCCAATTCTTGTATTAAATATTCAGCTGTTTATGTCATTTTTATCGGTCCTCGTCCTCTTAGGACACTCAAAGTCAAGTACGGTCCTAAGTCAAGCTTTACTAGAGAAGACTGACTGTCTTCTCTAGTAAAGCGGTGGGACTTTACTAGAAGTGTCTCTGGAGTTTGTCAAAAATTAAAGAGGATGAGTGGCATTTTTATCAGATCTACAGCAAAACCGCACATTCGTTACCGAAAAGACGTTTAGTTAAAAGCTTTTCAGTTTTTAATAGTTCGTATTTCGTTCAAATGTCTAATATGCTCGCAACACGGTGAATAATATATCACCAGCCTAGATTTTTCCTATAGTTAGTATGCTATTTTATATAAAAAAATGCAATAATCTGCTATTAATAGTACCTACTTCCAACTCAACCATAGATTTAGAATTTATCGATACTAAATCTATGATCTCAACGACATTGTTGCATGAACCCCGAAATGTAGGCCTCACACATTGATATTTGCGATTGGCGGCCATCTTCATCACGTCAGTACCATTCATTTGGTCAGTCCGCGGCGCGTACAAACGATACAACCACAAATTATAATCAAAGTTAAAACGCCACAAAAGATTTTGATCGATTGAATTAAAAGATTGTTAAAAAAATATTACATGATTTACCAATTTACTTAGATGGCCATACACTTTTTATTAAGGTTTTTCAAAAAGAAACGATCTCTGGGCGTTCTCCTTTTCTGTAAATATTACCACGAGGTCAGGGCTAGACCTATCTTCACTCTACCTTCCCCAGGAGCTAGGTAGAGAGCATTTGAAGTTTCAGTCTTCAGTCTTCTTGGGCTCCCATTTTCCGCACTTAGGTCCGCCAGTGGACCCATTGTACGTGACCGTTGGCTGTCACTCCAGCCAACCCAGCTCCGACCAGAAGCGCAGGATCCTCTTCGGGTCCTCACACGCCTCCCGGAGTGTTGTGGGGCTGCCAAGTATGTCGACTCTGTATGTAACCAGGCTCTCGCACTCCAAGATTGCGTGAGCTATGGTTTCTTCTTTCAACAGGCACGCTCTGCACAGCGCGCTGTCCGTGATACCTAAGACATTCAAGTGCTTATTTACTGTGCAATGACCCGTTATTGTGCCCACCATGGTTCGCAGATCACCTTTATTCAGATGTAGCAACGTTCTAGCTAGTTTTGGCCTGGGTCTCGGTAGAGCTTCCCTTGATTGCCTGCAACTTACTGTTTGTGCCCATCTCTTTTCATGCCGCTCTTTCGTGCGTTGTCTCAGCCATGCCCTTACCTGGTAGAATGGTATTGGTATAATCGGGCTTGGTCCCACCGGTGTGGTGCTGGAACCCAATCTGGCCAGTTCGTCAGCTGCATCATTGCCGCTCGATCCGCTGTGACCTTTTATCCACTGAAGGCTTACCTTGTGTGTTAGGGCCAGCTTTTGTAGCCCCTGGTGGCATTGAAGCACCAGCCCAGAGTCGATTGTGGTGCTCCTCAGAGCTTTTAGCACTGCTGCACTATCGGAGAGGAGCCTGATGTGGTTGTGCTCAATTTTCCTGGAGTCGATTGCATTGGCGGCGTTAATTAAACCTATGCACTCACATTGGAAGATTGACGAATGAGACCCTAAAGGTATTGATGAGTGTATGTTGAGCTCCGGGGAGTAGGTGCCTGCTCCTGATCCGTAGTCTGTTTTGGATCCATCCGTGTACACTCTGAGTTCTCTTATACCGGAGTGGTCCTTGGCGGACTCTGCCAGCGATATATTGTACTTACGGTCAAACACGTATGTTTTCGGTATCCTGTCGTTAGGGGCTTCCACGAGAGGTTCATACTCTATTGCGTCCTCTAGTATGCGCCTATGACCTACCCTTGAGCGCGTCCATTGTTTTGACGCCTGAAGTCGTGCCGCCGCGGCGGCCGCTTCCTGGTGAACGAACAGGTCCAGAGGCGGTAAGCAGAGCATTGCCTCCATCGCTGCTGTGGGTGTGTTGCGAAAGCATCCCGTGATGGCGCAACACGCCGCTCTCTGGAACTGCTGCATTTTATCTATGGCTGAAGCTAGTTCGGCCCTGGGCCACCAAACTATTGCGCCATACGTTACCTGTGGTCTTATGACTGTGGTGTAGAGCCAATGTATGATTTTCGGTGAGAGTCCCCACTTCTTACCGATCATTCGTTTGCATTGCCAGAATGCAATGGTGGCCTTACTGATTTTTTGTGTGAGGTGCTTATTCCATAGCAGTTTGCTGTCCAGTGTGACCCCCAGGTACTTGACTTCATTTACTAAGGAAAGTTTTGTGCCAAAGAGCTGTGGGAGTTTCAGATCATCTATTTGGCGTTTGTTGGTGAACAGAACCATTTCTGTTTTCGTCGGATTTACCGTGAGATCATGTCTGATGCACCATTTTTCGACGATCCTCAAGGCGTTGTCCATCAGGTTTGTTATTGTACCTAGGAACTTGCCACTTACCAGTATGGTGAGGTCGTCAGCGTAACCTACAGTGAGGTATCTCTCTCTGTTGAGTACATCTATGAGCTCGTTCACCACGAGATTCCACAGGAGCGGAGATAGAACCCCCCCCTGCGGACATCCTTTGGCTGCGATCCCTCTAGATGTGGAGTTCACTGTAATTTGTATAGCCCTGTGTCGTAGCATGTTCACTATCCAACTTACCACAGTGGGGTGTACTTTATGCTTTTGCAGGGCTCTTTCGATACTTACAAAGGTCGTCTTGTCGAAGGCACCTTCGATGTCTATAAAGACGCCCAGTGTTGATGATTTACTCTCTAGGGAGTCTTCTATGTACGATACTACCTCATGCAGTGCTGATTCGGTGGATTTTCCGGAGCAGTAAGCGTGCTGCTTTGTGTGCATTGGTATTTGTCGGAGTACTTTCTCCCTTATTTCTCTCTCGCATAGCCTCTCTAGAGTCTTTAATAGAAATGAAGTGAGGCTTATTGGTCTAAAGGACTTAGGATGAGTGTAGTCACTTTTACCTGGTTTAGGTATGAAGAGTACTTTGACTTCTCTCCATGACTTTGGCACGTACCTGAACGCGATGCATCCCGTGAAGATCTTTGTCAGGTGCGTAGTGATAGCCTCTATACACCATAACATAAGTCCGGGGAATATACCGTCTAGTCCCGGTGATTTATATGGTTGGAAGCTTTCGATTGCCCATCTTACCTTGTTATCGGATACTATGGCCCTAGCTGTGGACCAGTCCGGCTCGGATTCGATGGCGCCTTCTGTGTCTTCCCAGTTGATATCTGATTGGATTTGACAGCCTGGGAAGTGTGTCTGTAGTAAGACCTCACACGTTTCGGAGTCAGATTTTGTGTAGGTGTTGTCTACCTTTTTTAGAGATCCAATAGACTTATCCGTGTCCTGAGATAGAAGTTTTTTGACTCTTAGTGCATGACTATTGGATTCAATATTGGAGCAGAAGCGTTTCCACGCCTCTTTTTTTCTCTGACTTAAACGCTTTTTGAACTTTGCTTGTGCTAGCTTATAGGCGTCCCAGTCAGACTCTGTTCTGGTGTTTTTGGCTCGGTTGAAGCGTTTTCTTACCTTGGTTCTCAACCGTTCGAGGTCCTTACTCCACCATTTTTCTCCCGATTTTGCTCGATTGTCAGGGACGGTTAGGGGGCACGTTTCCTCATAGCAAGTGGTGAGTGTGTTTGTCACCTTCCGGACATGTTGTTCTATGTCGGCGGTGCCAGAGTAACTTACCTCTGAGTGTGCATCTCCTATGTTTAGACCTACTAGAATTTTGTATTTTTGCCGGTTCGTTTTACGTGGGTTACGTCTTGGGGCCGTGGGAATTTTGCTCCAGTCCAAGTCGAACATGATTCTTCTGTGGTCGGAGCATGATGGTTCCTCTGATAGTCTCCAGTTTTTTATCAGATTTGATGCTAGATTAGATGCTAAAGTAATATCTATGAGTGTGTGGGCCCTACGAGTATTGAAGGTCGGTTCGGAGCCTACATTTAATACGTTTAGCTGTGTGGATAATAGGAAGTTGAAAAATGACTCACCTCTATTATTTGTGTCTGCGCTTCCCCAGATGTGGTGATGCGCATTAGAGTCTGCGCACACGATGAGCTCCAGGCCCTCATCTTCGCAATATCTCGTCAACTTGACCAGTTCGTCGTTGGGCACTGCGTCTTCTCCGGGCTGGTAGGAGGACGCTAGTATAATGTCACCGGTCATGGATGTTGTGCTGTCAACAGCGGAGGTGTTCCTGAGTCTAACAGCAGTTAGATCTCTAGAACAGAACTCATTTAGTAAAGTGGCGGGGATACTGTTAGGCATATAAACACAAGTACGAGGCCCGCTCACTGTAGTATCTAGGAGTAACTTACCTCCAATGTTGGAGAGACCACAGATCTTGTTCTTCGCTATCCACGGCTCCTGGATAGCGGCTATGGTCAACTTGTTTACCTCCAGGTGTCTGCGCAGGGCAGCCGCTGCGAGCCGCTTGTGCTGGAGGTTTGCTTGCACTATCGGTATAGTGCAAGCCTGGGGATTATTGGGATGAGGTGGTGGCGGCTGGGAGGTCATCATTGTTGATGGTCTCCATCCCCTCTTCCTTTTTCTTCTCGTCGCTCGACGATGCACCAGGGGTTTCCGGCCTTGCGGCGGCACCTCGTCCGGTGGGGGCGCTTTCGCTTCTCCCCTGAGTGGCGAGCGACTTGATGCCCGATGGTCCTGCCTTGTCCACGTTGGTGTCAACCTGGGATTGGGCGGCTTCGGTCGTCTTCTTCGTCTCTTCCTGCGCGGCGGAGGATCCGAGGAACCTGAGGTAAAGGCTGCCTAGCTCGTAGGCGACCCTTTGTCCTCTGGCCTTTAGCTTCTCGACGTCGTATGCAGGAATGCCGAGCATGAGGAAGACGCCCTCTTCCTGCTCCTGGTCTGAGTAGATGTGCCACTCGTTGACACTGTACCAGCGGTTCTGGCTCACCAGGAAGGATCTGATCACATCTATATCCTCCTTCTCTGGGATGAAGATCCCCGCTTTCACGCGTTTCGGGATGTCCGACTGTCTCTTGACGACGAGTCGGGTCCCGGGTACTGGCGAGCTAACGGGTTCAATGGTGGAACGGAGCCAATCCACCTCTTCTCGGCTTTCGCACCATAGCTTCAGCGTCCCGTCGCTGAAGGTCGGCTTGCCCTTGAAAGCCGGGATGAATGTATCCTTCCCTGTGATCGCCGCTCGCAGTCCAGCCCTTATCGCCTTCCTGATGCCCTCAGCCTCGTCCTCGGTGAGGTCGCGGGAGGGTTCGGTGGTGATTGCGACGCGAAGTTCGTCGTTGGCCGCAGCGTCGGCGTATGAGGTACCAGGTGGAAGGCTGGTGTTGACCTTCACCCGTTTGACGTGAACCCTCGGGGATGTGGTCTCGTTTGGGCGACCCCTCTTGTCGGGTCTTCCCCTACGAGCGTCGCTATCCGAGGGTCCATTTTTCGGCGAGGAGTGCGAGAGTGGTCCAGTCTTTTCAGACGGACTCCCAGCGGACTTCCTGCCGTGAACGTCACCTTCCGAGGGCCTATTTTTCGGCGAGGAGTGCGAGAGCGGTCCAGTCTTTTCAGACGGTCTCCCAGCGAACTTCCTGCCTTGAGAAGTGGCGGATGCGGGTTTTTGGTCGGCGGTGGCACCTTCACCACGGCTGTGGCTGCTTTGGGTGCTAGACCCTCCAGCCGTGTTTGACTTCTGGCTTTCGCCTTCTGTCGTCGCACGGCGGCTGCAGTCCACCTGGGAGCTAGTCCCTCCATTGGTGTCGGGCCTCCTTCCGTTACCACGTCCGCGTTTCCGCTTGCGGGAACGCCCGGTTGACTTGTCGTGCTCTATGAGGCGCAACTTGTCGCGGGCTTTTTGACGAGGTGTTCTACTCTTCCTGACGACGTGGCTCCAGGAGCCAGAGTCGCGGCGAGCCGAACCCTCAGCGTTGTCGATAGCACTCTTGAGTGCATCGACATTAAATGCCTCGGATGTTCCACAGGCTGTGTTGACACGACTTTCGTCATGCCCAGGGGATTTGTTGCTGCGTTTTGAGTCCATGCTTGACAACAGCTTGAATTCATCCACCGTGGTGCGCTCACCCTCCATGGAGCCCGCAAATTGGGGACGCTGGATGTACACCATCTACAGTCGCCAAGGCTGCCACGGTAGATATAGGGTCCGGAAAGGACGACAAAGCGAGGAAAATGATGCGAGAGACGCCGCAACCAGCAAAATCACGACCTACGCGCACCACCCCCTGCCCGCCACCCCAACCGAAACCCTAGCCAAATGCCATCCTCTTACGGATGACGCAGCCGATTGGTACTCACTGGCTAGGTGAGAACCTCCCGTTTCGGAAGAAATCAGGGCCGAAGACGCGTGTTGACGCACCACTGCAGTCTCAGCAATCCAGGATCCCTTCATCCTCCCTTACGGGTCTCCACGCACGGCACAAACACGCGGGTGGCCTCCCCTCCCTCCGCAACCCCCCCCCCCATCTGATCCGACCCTCACATATTTTAGTGTGAGTCTCGCCGCAGAGCACAGCCACAGATACCCTGCGGGCAGACCAGATTTGTGTGCGGGTGGCCTCCCCTCCCCCCCGTTTTCCCTAAATCCCCCCAAGCCCCCCTCCCCAGCCCCTTGCCCACCTAAAACGACCCTCACATGTTTTAGTGTGAGTCGCGCCACAGAGCACAGCCACTGATGTCCTGTGGACACTTCGCCAGGGATTTCTGTTACGTCTAACTATTTCTGAAGGAATTAGACCAATAACGGGTGGCACCGCGTGAAGGATAATCTCTCTGACTT
This sequence comes from Miltochrista miniata, assembly GCA_933228765.1. Taxonomy (NCBI): domain Eukaryota; kingdom Metazoa; phylum Arthropoda; class Insecta; order Lepidoptera; family Erebidae; genus Miltochrista; species Miltochrista miniata. The sequence goes on from OW121755.1 coordinate 26,065,129, forward strand.
GCCTTGGGGATCTACATGACTTGCACTCACTCCCAAAACCGTTCTGCTTCCATGTAGGTCAGAGGGACCTACATGGATGGCCTAGGCTACATGCTACACTTACAGCTAGTGCATAAGCGCGAAGCGTGAAAGCGGGGGAAAAGCACAACCCTGAAAGCATTAGCTTAGACCACACCCTAAGCATTTGAAGTTTTCATTAGCATCACATTATTAGATTCGGATGGATGGAGACAACTAGTCTTTGATATTATATTATCACAGACTAATTGTTGCCATGAATTCTAAGGAAGAATACTAAGGACTTCGTTTCTTTTGCCACTTGGGCAGTCATAAAAGAAACCTAGTCAGGCATTGATTTGTTTTACGATGTCTGAACTCATTGCAACAGCCATATCACTGCATTGACTGGGAGTAGAAGCTATCACGGGTCTCTCCAGTTATTCGTCAAAAAAAGACGTACTACAAAGAAAATGTTAAAACCTGTGTTGGAGGTTGCTCAAAGGTTGTTACTTCAAACAATACGGGTCAAATTCAAGGGGTTCTGTAAACGATCACTGCAGTAAGCAACATTTACTATGACCGGTCGGCTGGGTGACCACCTATATGATATTTATTTGAGCGTTTACGTACTTCGGAAGGCACGTTAAGCCATTGGTCCCGGTTGCCAGTAAAATGTCAGTCGTTAAGCCAAGTTGAAGGCCTTTATGGTGTGGCTTGAAAAATTGCAACAGCAGGCTGTCACAATCCGCGCCTGTCCATTTCAACACGGCTCACCACCTATTACGTGGTATAAAACTGAAAGGTGAAATGTGGGCATATAATATGCCTCTGCCTACCCCTTCGGGAATAAAAGCATGACTCTAATATGTACGTATGATAGTGAGAGTTCATTTAAATAAAACTCTAATAACGAACTCTTGAAGCAAGGTTGACAACCCTAGATGATATTCCCGGATTAAATTTACAGTCGAGCAGTCTGCTTGTCAGCGCCTTAAGCCATCGTCGGATAACATAAAACTGGGCCAATTTACACAGAGAACAGCTGTCGTATAAACACAACAGGTAAGATACGTACCTTTTACTGGCAACCAGAGCAATAACATCTCGACGTGCATTTCGAAGCACGCAACTGTTCGTAAATGGAAAGGCCACAAATAAAATACTAAGTAGAAATTTATATTGTTGGACATTCTCACACTACGTCACATAGCCCAAATTAAGCTAATATAAGCAATGATATAAAAACTATAGATACGTTATAGACACTTGAAAATGGAAATAATTTAAATTACAAATATTTGGATTACTTACTAGGTAGGTACTAAATTATTACTTATTAAATAAATCTTTCTGTATGATATTGTTATATTTTTATTTTGTGACTGAAATTACGTTAATAATTACTAATCCAATAAACTACATTAAAATTTTATAAATTTAAATATTACGTTATTACCCGTAAATACATTAATCATATTATGTCTGAGTAAGTGAAATTCAAGTTTCCCTTTTTCCCCACATTCCTCTGATATTGACTTCATGAATGCTACCACAGATAATTTATAGAATTCTTTTTTTAAATTTATAAAAGTTTAGCTGTTTTTGAAATCCGCAATGTTCGTGTATAACGTGTCTATATAATGATACGTCTTTGAATATAAGCTTGTGTCGTGAAATCTAAATAGAAATGATAGAGATACTTATAATTGTATTTCTAAACTAGCGGACGTTACGCGGTTTCACCCGCGTAGTTCCCGTTCCCGTGGGAATACGGGAATAAAATATGTTCACCGCAAAGAGTGTAGCTTCCCAACAGTGAAAAAATTTTTCAAATCGGTCCAGTAGTTCCGGAGCCTATTCGTTACAAACAAACAATCAAAAAAACAAATCTTTCCTCTTTATACAAATAGTATAGATATATTTCTAAATACATAATAATATATACACATACCTACATAGAAAACGCTAAAACTCCGGCGCAAACATTTGTAGATCACAGAAATATTTGGACTGACCCGGGAATAGAACCCAGGACCTCAGCGCGGCACTCGGTTACATTACACTACCGAACGCGCCACCGAAAGGACAGATGAAACCACTGTAGTAGTTGAATTTTGTATGATGTTAAGTAATTATGTTAGAAGACTGATTTTTATTTTTATTTAAAAACTTGCTGTGATTCTTTGATAGAGATATTATTATTGTTTGCACTTTTTATTTGTAATTTGTTTGAATTTTAATCTACTATGATGTTATTGACTCTTAATATTTCTTTCATATTATTAGAGTACACACTGCTACATTTATTATATTTCACTACTAAGGGTTTCATCTGTCCCAGACCCTGTTTGTCCTGTTTGTCCCCCATATAAATATATTGATTTCCAAGTAGTACATCCTCATATTAAATAAAGGACTAGTGATTTGGGTGTACAATGATCTGTATTTAAATGAACTATTCATTTAGTGTCTGTGACTAAAGTGACAGTCACATAAATGACAGTAGGTATTAAGGTATAATAACGATTAGCCTTCTATTTTGTCACAATTCAACTGTTACACGAAAAAATACAAACAATAACAATATTATCCCTATTAATAAAACATAGTTGTATATATTATATATTTTCGTTTATTCTTACTCTATTTTTCTGTAAATATTTAATTCATAGTTTATAGTTGTGTAAAAATGTTATTTAATAAGTCCGATTCGGATTGAATCAGTACTCAGCCGCTGACTTAACTTTTGAAGGGGTTAAGTTAGGTCATAAGTTGGCTCCTAAGTTAGAGTAAGGCCAAATTATGAATAGTAGTGAAATATAATAATTGTAGCAGTGTGTACTCTAATAATATGAAAGAAATATTAAGAGTCAATAACATCATAGTAGATTAAAATTCAAACAAATTACAAATAAAAAGTGCAAACAATAATAATATCTCTATCAAAGAATCACAGCAAGTTTTTAAATAAAAATAAAAATCAGTCTTCTAACATAATTACTTAACATCATACAAAATCCAACTAAATTACAATAAAAGTGCAAATAATAATAATATCTCTATTATTTAATCACTGTCCTATTTTATTTATCATAGTAGGTAATAAAGTATTAGTATGTTAACTCAATCATATAATTAGATAACATTGATAAAATAATGGTTTCGATGGCCAAGTGTACGATCCTGCTCAAAACTAATTCATCTTTTTTTCATATTTAAAATTTAAAACCATACAATCTTAATCAAAGAAAGCATAGTCGTATAAATCGCGATAGGTATTAAGGTATAGTAAAAATCAGTCTTATATTTTGTCATAGCTCAAGTAAGTTATTATTAATATATAAGAGTATCTCTGTCAATCAAAAGTCGTTCACAGTAAAAGGTTACAGTCAGTTTTCAAGTCTTCTTTTATAATACTGATTCTTAAATAACTTTTCAAACTTAAAACATCTTCATTGCGACAAAAATATTTTATGATTAAACTTAACTATTTCTGTAATTTACTCTTCAGTTTATTGATAAATATCCAATAATTAACTTCCAAATTGTCAACATAGTAACACTAACACTTTCACTCAAGTTATAATATTATTAGGGATATTTTTAAATGCGCATCTATATAATTTTTCTGCACACGAGGTAACTCCACTAATTAACTGAATGCATACCAGAAATCTGAATGCTGTGCAAAAAAACCAATTGATTAACTAAACATGTACTACTTAAAAAACTAAAATTTTACACAAAATGAGATGACCTTTTTTCTCGAATTTAAACCAAAAATGTGGTTCGTACACCGGATATAAAATTTGCTACACAAAAATACTAATTGCTGATCAAAAATAATAACTTGCACTCTAAATTTCACAATCTTATAACGGAATAGGTTAGGTTAGGTTAGTCTTTGATTTATTTTATTAATAAAATTTAATTTTGTAAAGATGACTGATTAAATTGGGTTTATAATTAGAATAACAGATGTTCCTAAAAGTAATTCAGATGATGGTTTTCCTTAAAAAAGTTTCAATATGTTTGTTAAGCAAAGGAATTTTTAGATATATTATTTTAATAATAGTGATTTGTTCAGTAAAATAGTTCTGCAAATACCATTAAACAGTATAATGAATTTGACTTATTTAGTGTGCATAATTAGTGTGCAAGTCAGTATTTTTGGTTTAACTTTGTAATATTTTGTTCGAAAAAGGGAATAAACAGATATCGATTTAAATACATGCCATATTATTATGCCTTTACAGTACCTATCTAAAGGGTAAGTACTACAAATGCGACAGTTGGGACCAGACTAGATTATAGTCTGAAATAACAGATTCCATTTTCAATCCATTCAGTTTATTGATAAATATCCAATAATTAACTTCCAAATTGTCAACATAGTAACACTAACACTATCACTCAAGTTATAATATTATTATGCCTTTATAGTACCTATCTAAAGGGTAGTTACTACAACTGCGACAGTTGGGACCAGAATAGATTATAGTCTGAAATAACGGATTTCATTTTCAATCCATTCAGAGACTCATCGAAATATATAATCAAAATTTTATATAAATCTAAAACTTCTACAATCCTCCTAAATGGCTGAAACGGGGGGGGATTCAGCCATTTAGGAGGTGTTAGGTGACAAATATACGCAGAGAAGAATTATAAGAATATTTTATTATGTAAAGTATATTTAGAAGTAATGAGATGATTATAAACCCGAGTCTGTTTTTATCCTTTTATATATATTATGTAAAGTTTCATATTATACATAATGTGTGCAAAACTTAAAAATTACTTACATTACATTTGATTACGCCTTTTATCCCTGAAGGGGTAGGCAGAGGCATATTATAAGCCCACATTTCACCTTTAAGGATTTGTCCCACGTAATAGGTGGTGAGCCGCATTGCCGAATTGATATGAACAGGTGCATGTTGTGACTGCCTGCTGTAGACATTTTTTCAAGCTGCCCATAGAGGCCTTCAACTTGGCTTAACGACTGCCATTTTACTAGCAACTGGGACCAATGGTTAAACGTCCGTAGCACAGAAACGCTAGTAAATAAATGTCACAAAGTGGTCACTAATCTATAACCAGCCACAGTAAATGTTGCTTACCACAGTGATCGTTTACAGAACACTGAGTCCGTGCACAACACGACCGCTCCTTACTTAAATTAATTAATTATATTTTATTGGGGACAAACAGGAAAAAAGTAGTTTCATCTGTCCCCCTTACGCAAATAGGGGGACAGATGAAACCGTTGATTAGTGAATAAGGTTCGAGCTGTCCCCTCCTGACTAAAAGGCGGACAGATCGAACTTTTTTGTCCTATCTGTCCCCCCGAGGGGACAAATCGGGGGGACAGATCGGAATAACCCCTAAACGATTGTTATTTGACTGACAACCGGGTTTCATTTCGAGTTTCCTTCTCTACGCAATGGATCGTTTTGCGAAAGTGTTCCCTTAGTCGCCTCTTACGACACCCTCGGGATGAATTTTGGGGTGGCGAAATTTTGTACTCTTACCCGGCGCTACACGGGGCCCGTCGCCACACGGGCAGTAAACAGTTTAGAGTGCACATTTAAGTGCTTTTATAAGAAATGCGGTGTTATCAATGATTACAGTATCCATAATGTCCGCATTAGGGAGGTACTTTCCCTTCCAAGTAGGTAGGTACTTTAAAATGTATCAAGCACCTGATTACCGTCTTAGTCACTTACCTCCTTGGTCCACTCTTTACGTATAGCAAGCAACGACGTAAATTACGATGATCGGATCATTAGCTGCAAAAACAAATTTACAGCCAAGATGAGAAAAATAATGCTATTATCAATTTTACTCATCCACAACTTACTGAGAACATCAGTGCCTGTTTAAAAATATCTAATAAGGTACAACAGTAGAAAAAACTAAAATTTAGAATTACTGCCTACATACTCGTATCTATTGTTTTAAGAGAACTGTCTGTCTTCTAAGCCAAGGGTCGAATTAGCAGAAGAATGTGCTCTACTAGACTTTTGGACCCTTAGCAAGAGTCGTGTAGGCGATGTTCTCACCAACATAACGCTCACGACGAGGATGCAGATTCTGTTTTATTCACTTGCTAGAGAATCAGATCTGAGAGAGAAAGAAAACGCCTTCCCGTGGGAACAAGATATTGTTTCTGGGATAAAAGTAAGCTTTACTTCTTTTAGACCATGTAAGTACCTACGAATCCATAACTTTCTGGGGATACAAGAAAGGACAAACAAACAAACTTCCCATTTAATAAAACTGTGGTACGAATTATATTATACTAAAGGGTAAAGAAGCTTTCAATCATTGTTCTAACCTTGTATTGAATCAAAACATGCACATGCGTACGCTTCTAACATAGTAACAAGCCATTGTTCTGTGTGAGCTATTCATTTGACCAATATCTCTAACAATAAGGTCATTTGTCTTGCAAAATACCTGATACCTATAATACATACCCCGTGAACAAGTGCTTTGAGCGGTTACAAAGGTGCAACCAAGTTTTTCTTACACCCAGAGAAACTACGCTCTGCCATTCTTTAAATTTATGTAGTGGCTTAAAGCACGAATTTAATTGTTATAGCATGAAAATGTTAATAAAATGTTAACTATGCCTGTCAGTCGTTCATCCGCCCAAGTTTAGCTGTGCAGCTGCTGACCAAGGAATGAGATTCGAGACTCAATGCAGGCGCTTTTATAGGTAAGTAGACAGCATGCTGGGTAAGACTTCATGAAGCAATCGCTTTCAACGATGCCTTAAAAAAGACCAAAATTGCTATAAGCAGCCGCTAAAAAGGGAACCCAAACAAAACTAGGGTAATAAAAATACTTCTTAACCCCTATCAGTTCTATTAGTTTTTTTTAATATTAAAACAATCCGAAACTTCATTGGTTGAGAAAGTCAAAAGTACTTCTACTATAATCTAGCTAGGGTTACAAAATATTATAAACGCTGTCTGTAGATACCTTCGTTTACGGATACTTGCAAGATCATTAGACGAACTCCTAAAGGCTTTACGAGGTTTTCAATTTTAAAGAAACGTAAATATACTCTGGGTGAACTTGACACGCAGAATTGGAAAGTTGTAAATGAAATGCTAACTATGACACTAATAAGACTAAAAATAATTACAATCTGCAAACCATTAATCAATTAAATTTGTTATTCAGCCCTGTGTGAGCGATAAAAAACTCTTAAAATATCCACCTATAAATTGATAAGGATGACAAGATAAATTTTGGTAATCAATTATGGTTAAATTTATTCATGGTGACAGATAAGCATAAAACCCACCCAAATGAACGTGGTCCTTATAGCCAGTGGAAGTTTGTAACACCAGGAGTGTTATCTTATATCCATTACCGACCCTATTGCTGTTCAGCTGTACAAGGACAGATTATGATCACAGATAACATAAAATACTAGCGGACGTCACGCGGTTTCACCCGCGTAGTTCCCGTTTCCGTGGGAATACGGGAATAAAATATAGCTTATGTTCACCGCAAAGAGTGTAGCTTCCCAACAGTGAAAGAATTTTTCAAATCGGTCCAGTAGTTCCGGAGCCTATTCGTTACAAACAAACAAACAAAAAAACATGAAAACAAATCGATCCTCGTTATAATATTAGTATAGAAGTATAGATTTGAAAAATGAAAAATGTAAAATCTTTATTTATACAGATCACATCACAATGTAACGCTTATGAACGTCCAAATGATTGCTTCTTGCTTCTACGTTTACTGCCAGATTCGCAACGCAATTGTTAGAGCCGGGAAAAAAAGAACCTGGCAATAAAACCCCGGCCACTCTTTTAACTTCCAGTACCTAGGAGTTTTCATTAAATTAAATCCATTTAGTATTAAAGTTTGCGGGATATTTACCATGTATTGTTGTGAGTTTCCGATATTGTGTATATTTGTGTATAAATAACCAAAAACAGTTCCAAACAAAACCACGAGTAGATACTGTGAGCATTGTGTGTCGTGAACGTAATCGAGTTAGTGAAATCGAAAGTGAGACCAGTGGTAGTGGTGCAACGCGTAATAAACGACTGCGAAGGAGGGTAGATCGATATATGTGCTGAGACTTTCGCTTTCAACCGCCAGTACTTCAGTTCCTCCGTGATCATGGTGCTTGTAACAGCGCCGAAATATCGGAAACTCACAACAATACATGGTAAATATCCCGCAAACTTTAATACTAATGTCAGTGACCATGAAAGTTTAAATACCTAAATCCATTTTTTAACAAAACCGTTTAGTAGAAACATTGTTTTTATTTTTTTGAGTATATGAGCATCAGAATGTATGACTACCAACCGCAGATTTTTTTTTTACACTTAAGAAGAATATAAATAAAGAAGGGGAGGAATAGGAACCAACAAATTTTGTGCTGTCCAGCAGTCTTCTTAAGGATATCTCTTGAAGACGAAACACGTGTCTTAATTCTCACGTTGTTAAGTGGAATATTGCACACCAGACGTCACGTGGTTTCACTCCCATAGTTCCAGATCCCGTGGAAATAACGGAATAAAATATAGCCTATGTTACCCGGGGATTGTCCAGCTTCCCAACAGTGGAAGAATATTTTATACACAAACAAACAAACGATCTATTCTTTCCTTTTTACAATATTAGTATAAATTACTGGCAATTTCGACTTCACCTTTTCTTATTTTATTATTTGTGGTTCTACGTCCCTGTCCTTGAGGTGTTCGATTCCTAAATTCAACAATGACTCAGCATCGATAGTTGATATGTAAATTCAAAAATATTTTAGGGTTAGCACATAGCACTCGTAACCTTTTTGATAAAAAGCAAAACAAAGGTCTGTATTTCAATAGCTTTGCGCAAAAATGTAAACAAACACATTTGATCCTATATATCCAATAGTTACTTGCAATTGAGTACCTATTCACCCTGATTATATTCCAGTATTCAAGAGTCATACAGTGTTCTTACAATCATTTTGACACCAAATAGGTACCTAACTTCTTTGTGATAGTTTATTTTCATTTAAAATACCTACTCAGGATAGTAAAAATTCAATGATTTGTCATACTATATTTCTACTCATCTGTCTTAGACAACGATTGTCAAAACATGACATGTTTACATTATTGACAGATCGGGCAGGATTGGACTTATATCTTGTAATCGTTCGGCATTTACTACCCGTTCGCTCTAACTTTGCGGTTGGCGTAGAGGCGTATACCCGAACTGTTAATTAGACTAAGTAAATTGACAGTAGGTAATGTCACTTCGTCATAGAAAATAAGCAACATCGTATGAAGAAGTGACATTAGATGCTGTCAATTTACTTCGTCTAATTAAAAATTCGACTTTAGTATGGAGCCGAGCGGCAAAGTTAGAGCGAACGAGCAGTAAGTTATGTTTTCTAATTACATAGTTTAGTTAGGGCTGTCAATCACAACTTTTGTTTTTAGCAGTAGTACCACAGATATAGAACTAAAGGCAGATGCTGAACAAGAAAATGAAGTCAAAAACCAAATACTAAATCAATAGACTATGATATCTTTACTTCTAAATTGCCGTCCAAGCTCCTAGCATTCATCACGTCGTCGCGTCGTCCAACCGAGAAGTGGTCCTCTTCTTTTACTTGTGAAAATCCATCATGAATGCTATTCCGAACTCTTACCGACTAAATCCACATGCTCTGTGCTAGTCAAACGAAGAAATACGAAATCCTTTTCCCATTTTTTATAGCGATGACCCTTGCCTCGTTTTGTAACATCACCTTGCCTCGTACAATGGTGTGCTTGACTTAAGTGTAACGCTCTGGATACACATCATTGTTATTAGTTCTGTAATACTAATATTACGCCTCGGTGCGTATGTTAAATCTATAAATCATGTTATGATGATTTAGGTAGGCAGATAGTATCAAGTGTTAACCAAGTTTGAATTTATTATTGGAATAAATTCAACGTTATCTTAGTTTTTACGACAAGTGAACAAAGATTTTGTCCAATTTATGTACCGAATTACGAAACAATACGCTTAGATTATTTTATCTACACGTTCAAAACTCGTTAAAAATATTTCTTACATTTATTTTTTTGTCTCATAACGTAGCCATATAAACATAATTCAAGTCCCTTATATTTAAAGTGATTGCATAAGAAAACACACGGCTGTTGCGTCGCCATCAGTTCCTTCTCATTGAACTTGGCTAGACACGCTACCTCGTGTCTAGATAAAAATGCTAATTATATTTATCTTTTGCTTTATCACAATATCTTCATGCAAGGCTTATTTATCCAATTTCGAGGCATTTGAGCGTAACAGATGTGGCACGCTACCTTTTCTAGTATGCAAAATCAGTGTGCCTTAAACATCTGCCTTGACTTCGCAAAATTGACAAACACCCACGATGCTTCCGCAAATCGCGAAACGCCCACGTTTAAGATATCTATACTATAATATGATAGTATTATAAAGAGGAAAGATTTGTTTTTTTGTTTGTTTGTTTGTTTGTAACGAATAGGCTCCGGAACTACTGGACCGATTTGAAAAATTCTTTCACTGTTGGAAAGCTACACTCTTTGCGGTGAACATAGGCTATATTTTATTCCCGTATTCCCACGGGAACGGGAACTACGCGGGTGAAACCGCGTGACGTCCGCTAGTTTTTATAATGTAATTAAGTCTACCACTTTAAACCCGTGACGAAGCGTCATATAACACAATTGCTTGCCTTTTTTAGCTGATCAGCATTTTTAGTTGTGTCAATATTAATTTTGTATTGTGACAAGTAAAAAAGATGCGTTTATTAGTCACTATTGTTAGATTATATTGAGTGGGTTTATTACAAGGTAATGAATTTGCTAGGTATTTGATGAAGAATATCGCGGAAATAAGCGGAAACGTACATAGAGTTTGGTCTTTTATTTACTAGATGCACTGTGGTCAAAGTCAAGAGTAAAGTGGTAGAGATAATACGCGGGCACAGTCACAGGCGTCCCCTAGTATTCAATATTCCTAATACAACGCCAATAGACCTACAACAATTTTACTATCAAAACTACATTTCGATTATTTATCTAGGAATAAATTTCCATCCAAATGTTGCCTGGCAGAAATTGCTTTTAGCGATAAGGCCGCCCATTGTTTTGCTATTTTATATCAAGTTTGTAAATTGTAATACTATCTTGGCGTACAATAAAGTATATAATAAGTAAGTGTTTTTAGATTTTAATACTTATTGACATTTATATTATAAATTTGACATTCTGAAAAAGATACATTGTTTCACGCCAGTAAAGTAGGCTATTGTAATTTGATTTTAGATTAAGCAAATTATTTACATTTGTATAAATATGACATTTTATAAATCTTGCAACTTATTATAATTAATATAATTCAAATCAAAATATTGTTGTACGCCAGTAAGGCATGTTACGGAAGGACTCACATATTTAAATTTATAACATCTATGTAACAAATGTGTGACAAACAATAAATAAATAAATTGAAATTGAAATTGAAATAAATAAATAAATTTTGCTGTTCTATGAAAAGAAAAATAGGATGGATGAAATTCATGATTCAATTTTTAATACTTCGTTCCAGATGGACCGATGAAATTAAAAGAGGTCGCAATGAGGAGTGAGTGGATGCGGAAGGCACAGGACCGTGCATTGTGGCGCAATTTGGGAGAGACCTAATAGACCAGTGCAGAAACCTCCGAAAATGATAAGAAATGTCAAAAATTTTTACCTATTAGGAAATCGAGAAAACCCCCTTTCCCCCCTTAAATCCCCATTTTTTCACTTCCCGACCTCAGATCGCCCGTCAATTATTTTTCCTGTTATTTTTGTCACATTCTCTTCCTTTTGCAATAGGTTTCATTCTACTACTATTTTTTTATAATTTTAAACGCTATTTGCACTGGTCTATAAGTTCAGCAGTGGACTGCCAACTCTGATTAATATTTTTATGTATATGAAAAAAGGACTTCAATTTTAAACTTGAACTGTATTGAGGATTGATAAGTAGCTCTCACTATATAATTTAATGTTCAAACAAGTTCAGTATATATGGGTCAAAAGTTTAAACATGCAATAACATTGAGTCTACGGAGTACGGACTTGACACTGCGCTCTACATTCAAACTACATAATCTCATTACGATTGTGTAATTTTAATAGCATTCGTTGTAAAAAACTTCAGACGGACCAAGAAATTTGCGGACAGACCAGGTACATTTAGCTCTGTTTCAAGGTTCTTTTGGAGTTTGCTGGGAACTTATATTTGTAAGGGCGAGGCCGCACTTGCGGTTATCGCGGCGGTTTCTAACCTCAAAATGTCAAAACATTGACTTGATTTCATTGATTTCGACAGTTTGATGACATTTTGAAGTTAGAAACCGCCGCGGAAAAACGCAAATGCGGCCTCGCACTTATAGTCCAATTCTGCCCGATCTGGCAATAATGTAAACATGTCATGTTTTGACAATCGTTGTCTAAGACAGATGAGTAGAAAAATATAGTAAGTATGACAAATCATTGAATTTTTATTAACTCAGGATATTATATTATATAGGTATTTTAAATGAAAATAAACTATCTTATAGAAGTTATTTGGTGTCGAAATGATTGTAAGAACACTGTATGACTCCTGGATACTGGAATATAATCAGGGTGAATACTCAATTGCAAGTAACTATGGATATATAGGATCAAATGTGTTTGTTTAGATTTTTGCGCAAAGCTATTGAAACTAAACCTACTCGACTTAAATTTGCACGAAGTCAGATCCTGAAAAAAATTGGCCTGCTGACCTATAAAAATATAATATAGCACAAAACTTCCTCGATGGCGCATTCGGTTTCAAGAGTTTTAACCGACTGCCGCGCTGAGGTCCTGGGTTCGATTCCTGGGTCGGTCCAAATATTTGTGTGATCCACAAATGTTTCTTTCAGAGTTTTGATGTTTTCTATGTGCCTATCTATATACTTAGTATGTGTGTATTTAGAAATAGGTACAGCTTGGCAAAAAAGTGAAGAAAAATAATGGAGGAGCCACTGTGCTGTTTATATGGCAACCCGTTAAAAGAACCACCAATCAGTATCCAGTTGTCAACAACCGTCAATACAACCCACCAATCAAATTGTATAACGTCATTGACTAACAGACATGTGTGACGTTATTGGCAGCTTTTTGACTAGGTACCTATGTAGCTAGTCAGCAAAATATTAGTTCCGTTTCAGGACTTTTTTGCCAAGCTATAGGTAGGTATATATATCCATAGTAATAACAAAAACATCATCTAGCCCAAATTAAGCTAAAATAAGATTGTGCTATGGGATCTAGACAACTGACAAACGTACAAATACATATATTTCTAAAAACATATAGATAAAATAGATAAATTACACCCAGTCACAGAACAAAACAATGTGCTCATCACACAAAGAGATTGGTGGTGGGAATAGAGCCCACGACCTCCGAATCCGTAGTCAGGTACCTACTCTAACCACCGGACCACGAAGCCAGTCAGAGACTCGTAAATAATGTTTATGGCTAGACTGTGTCGTCTTGGGAGTCCTGGGACCTTCCTCCGAGGGCTTACAAGGGGCTCCCAACCATAGGCTGTTGGGCGTTACGTGAGGTTTTTTTGTCGGTAGGATTCCGGCATAACATCCATGAGGATTTTGCCTCACGTAAACCAAAAAAAAAATCTGTCTTGAATGGCGGCGCGATTTTGCAGGGTGTAAATGATTTTGCATCGTTTCAGGTTCATTTCCGGACAGCTAATGTAGTTTTCTTCTACTTATTCCTTTTATTTTCTTTATTAAATATACGCCTAACAAAACGATTAAAGTGCAGTCATTTTATTAAGTAACATAGACAATTCAATTTCAGAATCAATTGACAATCAATTATGTAGTACCTTCTTGGGCTTCTTGTCTTATTTTGCTTCCTAATTTACGAAAGAAAAAATAATAATGAGACAATGATTCACCTGATGATTTTTAAAATTCACGTATCCTTTCAAGTACGTATCGATTCATTCACTTTCTCATTCATCGTTCTCACTATGTACATAAAACTGACAGACGTCAAATGTTACCTATAAAAATGACGCCACTTTAAGTATATTATTACATTAAGATCAATAATATTGTATACTAGCGGACGTCTCGCGGTTTCACCCGCGTAGTTCCCGTTCCCGTGTGAATACGGGAATAAAATATACAAACATACAACATATATGTGTTTTATCTGACTCAAATAACTCCTTAATTTACGATTTACATACTTATCACCTACCTACTTATGTTCAAACAAATAAATGGTAAAAACATCCAAATTGATAAGATTTAAAATATTACTCAGCTTTCTTCGTCTCTCGGCAATTTAAAAAACGACAAATTTTCTTTTGTTTTTGTACTATTACACCCATCCACTGCACAATAATTACGTGGTTTCGGTATTTCGAAGCGTAAGCGCGGGAAACGTGCGGTGCGGTGCGAAGCGAGCGCTCAGTCGGGCGCACAGAGTACATTTGTACCTATATTATGAGATAGAGACGTCACTCGACTAAGTGTCGACACCAGCGGTGCCAAGCAGCTGTTACAAGAAACTTTCTGACTGCGTGGCCATGAAATAAAAATCGAGTGTAACAAATATATTTAAATAAACTTGAATCTTTTAGAAAAAATAGTTTTAAGATCGTAAAAAATAATAATAAACTACCTTGGGCAGAAAAGTAGTCTTACTTATATGACCCTATGTAACGAAACCATACCGCGATTTAAAAAAAGGCACAGCGCCATCTAGTTGTGAATTTTTAACTAAAATATTAGATTTTTTAATATTGCGTACAGCGCCAACTACCACGTGTTTCTGGAAACTCTTACGTTATAATGAAACGAAATTAAATATCATGACAAGTCTCAATGTAACTGCAACGTTGAGAACCTACGTAAGTTGGTTACATTATAATTCAATGCTCAGTTCTAAGTGATAACACCATGGTCGGGCGTCCGGCAGCCCTCTGCCAGTTGTATCCCCAGGGAGATGCCGAGCGGTAGGTACATAGCGCGCGATTTTGAGCGAGTGACGGAGGCCTGCCATAACTTTGACCTTTTATAAGCTTGAAGTCGTGGCATGTTGACAGCTTATCCTATGACCTTCATTTTAACCTCATACGAGCTTCAAGTGGCTTTGTTCATTTCGGATTTAGAATTTGATTTATCGAGTCCAAGATTGATTTTATTTTATCTGTATCGTTCATTATACTATGGCTAAGATAATAATAGTGTTGATGTTATCAAAAAATTGGTCATTCAATTGTTTTTTGTCTTCTTATTCTACGCTTAGCTAGCAAGTGTAATAATCTATTAAAAATAAAATAACCCTAAGCATTTAATAAACATGGTAATTAGCTAAAAACATTCAATTGACAGATTATTTTAATATATCTACAATGCTCCAGCGCCTGTTCATTTCAACACGGCTATATGCTCACCACCTATTACGTGGGACATATAACTATAAGGTGAAATGTGGGCCTATACTATGCCCCTGCCTACCCCTTCGGGGATAAAGACGTGATTAGTATGTATGCATATTATGCTCGGGACGAAAGACGTTCACACTTTTGCATTTCTGCCATTAGGGAATAGTTCAGACATATCCCAACTATAATGATCTTCATCGTAAGGATCCTGCAAGTCGTTTGGGAGTTACAGCGGCGGGACCAAATATTGTGGACGCATTTACGCATGCACGTACGCACCAATCAAATTTATGGCACTAAGCAGAAATGACATTATGGATATTATACCTGTCTAACCGCATGTACTATGAAAACCAATTAAACTGTTTTTGAAATGTTTTTGCAACGCTGAGCCATGTAAAAACAAAAAATAATAGGTCTTTATTGATCTGAATTCAAAACACCCACGCTTCTTAAGTCCCGGTCAACCACTGGATTTTACGGAGTTCATAAAACGTGAGAGCCTGATTCTATCTGAAAAAGGTATTGACCATTTTCAGAGCGTAAGCCAGGAACATTGAGCGTTGATGAGTCAATTCATCAGCTGGCTGACACATCACCATCCAGCAAACGCTACGTAAGAACCAGGAAATTTTAATAGTCTTTTGTGACGTGGATATTTATAAGAAATGTTTTAGAAATTCATCCCCTAAGGGGTGAAACGAGGTGGAAAGTTTTGTATGATAGAATTAACTAGGGCTACGATAAGTGAATGAATACCCAATGTCATATTCATATTCAATATCCTATTGACAAATACGTGATTATTCAACTTGTAAATGTTTCAACTTCTAAATGTTAAATGAACTAAAGTTATACCGGCAAGTCATGGATATAAAAACAGTTTTCGTAACGCCGGACATGACAAGTCACAGCACAATTAATTCGGTGACTAACCAAAATACCAAACAAGGTTCCCACCGATTTTGAACGTAAAGTTACACAACCAACGATTCATTGATGATTCCAAAATATGTTTATGAGGAGCGAGGTCCCAACTACAATAACATGAAACGGAAGGGTAATAGATTTCCCTGGGATTTGCGTTGTTAGATTCGTCTCGTAGAGGGTGGGTATATCAATACATACGGTCACGCCTTTTATCCCCGAAGGGATAGCCAGAGGTATATTCTGTAAGGAGGGTATTAGCTAACAAGTTATGAAATGAAAAGAAATGAATATGAGATAAAAATATCTTTATTCTCGTCAAGATTTCCAATTCTACATTTACCGCCAGATTCGCAATAGGTAGAGCCTATGAGAAAGAACCTGGCAATAAAACTCACGGCCACTCTTTTCAAAGTCACATTAATTGCTATACATCTATTTCTACTATAATCCAATTCCATCAATAGTTGGTACACGTCATTACAATTAATAGCAACACGGGTCATATCTTTACAAATAGTTCAGCAGGATAGTACCTATACATTATCTTTTAAACCAAGCCATGGGCAGTATAAAATAACCTTGAATACAATCAATCAAATCGGTCTATGGCAGTTCAGCACTGCTGGACGTAGACCTCTGCTAATTTTAACACATATATTACACATCACATCAGATCAGATAAATTACATAAGTTATTAATGAGAAACGTACCCTTAAGACGGCTGCTCAGCGACTCGACTGTCCTGACCTAACATTATACCCTTTTATATTATACTTTTGGCGCCCAAACATCACTACACTGTTTGCCCTTGTAAACTGTGTCAAATAAAATCCCAATACATTGAATCGAATGAGGCAATGACATTTTCCAACAAAGTAACATCTAAAATAACTTAATTTAATTATAAATGTGAAACATCATAGTATCTATTCAGTAATTACATTTAACATACATTACTCCATGTAATAACTATCGATATTTACCGGAAACATCAATGAAGCAAAACAGTTAATTAACACACTATTACTATTTCTTTTCACAAAGACGATTCTTAATCTGATCATATTTATTTCATTATTATTCTACAATTTTATATCTATATGCTATGAAACAATATTAATAAATTAGTACTACACAGTTTTGTCAAAAACTGTCGTGAAACGGAACTTTATTTTGCATGTTGGCTAAATTGTTACAAAGTACTGCCAACTACATACAGAAGATTAAAATGTTTACCGTACAATAAATAATGGTTCTTTCTAATGGGTTGCCATATAAACAGTACTTCGCTCTCGAAGTACAAATATATTAATTTTTATTGTCAAAACCAACAGAGTTTAAAAAAATAACATGATAATATTCAGTTCAGTAGGTATAGCTAATTATGGGTTGCCCTAATGTAACCAATAAATTGTATAAATTAAACAATAAAAACAAGTTAGATGCTATTAAGTTTACATCATCATCATACATAAATATAATTAACTGTTTCATTATGCACCGGCATTGTCATGCTATATGCTATTCGTATCACCAGCTACATGACTTTCCATATTCAGCATCAGGGCAGTGACTGACCAACAGATTTTATATTTCATAATAATATATTGCAAAACTTAACTTGTACTGTTCCACAACATTTATTATTGTAATATCTAACTGGTTTCGTCTTTCGGCATTATCAAAGGCTATTTTCTTATTTAGATCATAATTACACTTCGAACACATAAACAATAACAATTATTTCAATGTAGATTGACAGACAAGGTTGCCAGTTTTCAAAGCTAAACCTAAAAAAATTCTAGACTGCTGAAAATGTCCACACCATTAAATGGCATACAATGTAACATTTCGATTTGTCATAAAAAGTAAATCATGTCAAACTATGTCAAGTAAATCTAAAACAAATAAATTAAATATCAAAATATCTACTAAATTAAATGTTAAATTATCTAATTAATTAATGTTATATTTCGCCTAGCGTTTTGTACAATAGTAGTATTCTTAGTCTTAGTCATAGGCACAGTCTTAGTTATGCTGTTATAGTCATGTCGTTCTTTCTATTTTGTTTTTATGTTTGCCAATTGCATAGACGTGTCATGTCCTTCCAACCGCTGCTCTTGGATACGGACTTGCACCAAACAATTGACCGACCAGCGGAAACATAATTACTAACCCATATGTTTGTCAATTGCATAGACGTGTCAAGTCCTGCACCCGCTGCTTGTGATCCAGACTTGCACCAAACAATTGACCGACCAGCAGAAACATATTGATTAGTTACCATGACTTGACATATATGTCCCGTTCACCCGCTACCAGCGAGATGGACAAGTACCAATCAAACTATCGACTAGCGGCCTTTTCCTTTTAATATATGTCCTACTCTTTTAAATATAATACTTTCTTCGTTACCATTACATTCCTTTTCTTAATAAGGAAAGTTTTTTTTTTCTTTTTATCAAAAATGTTATCTTAAATAAGGTAAATCAATAAACTGATACCTCGACCATCTTTAGCGATTAATACGTTTCTGTTAAAACCTATAGCTACCTCGCAGAGTCAACGATCATTATGGAGTATAGGTTTATTTGCTATGGGCCTTTAAGGTTATCACAGTCATGTACCTAGTCATTTTGCGGGGAGAATCTATCACCGACTTGTTTTATATACGCATCGCACGCGACCTCTAGTTAAATATACGCATAATAAATACGATTGAGTATATTATTATTACATTAATATCATTATTATTATAAGTTACACTGCACTATATCATAGACTATTATCGAGCACTCAGGGTTGTCGACAATAGAAATATAGGTTTCGATATCATTCAAAAGGCCCTTTTAACTGTTCAGAAAATGCTTAAGTGCCACCACGAATCTTTAAACTATTCCAATCATGTTACATTATCAGATAAAACACAAATCACTATGTTGCTTTTAATAAACTTGTCAGATGAAATTAGATCATACATTGATTGTAAAGGAATTTGAACTCTATTACGGTGCAATACCAACCATAACTTTGACCTTTTATAAGCTTGAAATCGTGGCATGTTGACAGCTTATCCTATGACCTTCATTTTGACCTCATACGAGCTTCAAGTGGCTTTGTTCATTTCGAATTTAGATTTTGATTTATCGAGTCCAAGATTGATTTTATTTTATCTGTATCGTTCATTATACTATGGCTAAGTGCGAGGCCGCATTTGCGTTTTTCCGCGGCGGTTTCTAACCTCAAAATGTCATCAAACTGTCAAAATCAATCAAATCAAGTCAATGTTTTGACATTTTGAGGTTAGAAACCGCCGCGATAACCGCAAGTGCGGCCTCGCCCTAAGATAATAATAGTGTTGATGTTATCAAAAAATTGGTCATTCAATTGTTTTTTGTCTTTTTATTCTACGCTTAGCTAGCAAGTGTAATAAATTTAAAAATAAAATAACCCTTAGCAATTAATAAACATGGTAATTAGCTAAAAACATTCAATTGACAGATTATTATAATATATCTACAATGCTTCAGCGCCTGTTCATTTCAACACGGCAATATGCTCACCACCTATTACGTAGGACATAAAACTATAAGGTGAAGTGAAATGTGGGCCTATACTATGCCTCTGCCTACCCCTTCGGGGATAAAGACGTGATTAGTATGTATGCATATTATGCTCGGGACGAAAGACGTTCACACTTTTGCATTTCTGCCATTAGGGAATAGTTCAGACATATCCCAACTATAATGATCTTCATCGTAAGGATCCTGCAAGTCGTTTGGGAGTTACAGCGGCGGGACCAAATATTGTGGACGCATTTACGCATGCACGTACGCACCAATCAAATTTATGGCACTAAGCAGAAATGACATTATGGATATTATACCTGTCTAACCGCATGTACTATGAAAACCAATTAAACTGTTTTTAAAATGTTTTTGAAACGCTGAGCCATGTAACAACAAAAAATAATAGGTATTTATTGATCTAAATTCAAAACACCCACGCTTCTTAAATCTCGTTCAACTACTGGATTTTACGGAGTTCATAAAACGTGAGAGCCTGATTCTCTCTGAAAAAGGTATTGACCATTTTCAGAGCTTAAGTCAGGAACATTGAGCGTTGATGAGTCAATTAATCAGCTGACTGACTCATCACCATCCAGCAAAAGCTACGTAAGAACCAGGAAATTTTAATAGTCTTTTGTGACGTGGATATTTATTAAGAGATGTTTTAGAAATTCATCCCCTAAGGGGTGAAACGAGGTGGAAAATTTTGTATGATAGAATCACAGATATTTTCAGAGGTTTTTTCGCAAGTAAATAATTGTTTTTTCTGATTTCTGTGGATAGAATTGATTAAGGCTACGGTAAGTGAATGAATACCCAATGTCATATTCTTCAATATCCTATTGACAAATACGTGGATATTCAACTTGAATGTTTCAACTTCTAAATGTTGAATGAACTAAAGTTATACCGACAAGTCATGGATATAAAAAACAGTTTTCGAAACGCCGGACATGACAAGTCACAGCACAATTAATTCGGTGACTAACCAAAATACCAAACAAGGTTCCCACCGATTTTGAGCGTAAAGTTACACAACCAACGTTTCATTGATGATTCCAAAATATGTTTATGAGGAGCAAGGTCCCAACTGCAATAACATGAAACGGAAGGGTAATAGATATCCCTGCGATTTGCGTGCACCTTTGTGAACGTCGCCGTCGTTTATATATTTATAAGTAAATTCGCTAAATTTAGGGAAAAATCATTATGCTGGCAACACTAAAAATTAATGGGAATCCACGACCATTTCATTTTTGACGAAACGGAATTGGCATCTCATTTCTAATTCATTATATCGGTGCACGTTTGTATCGGGGGACCGGGAACTCGCAGCCGTAGGCCAGGAAGGACTCTGACGCGGGATAGCAGCCGAATCCCCTAATCGAGGTCCAGGTGATCGCCAAAGTCTGCGGGGAGCCCTGGGACATCCTTCTGAGGGCTTACCTGAGACTCCCAGCCGTAGACATAAGAAAAAGGCAGATTGAAGGTCACCGAGGGGTTTCCGGCATGGCATCCATGAGGATTTTCACACAAGAAAAAAGATATTGATGATTTTGCAGAAGCAGTTAATGTAAATTCCGCAATGCTTCGGTGCCGATGGTGCCTTAGAATAAATTGTCTTAGAGTATTGGCTACTAATCAATGCCCGTGGCTTCCTTTGCCTAGAGACCTTTGCTTATACCTACTCATTTCCCACAGGAAGCTGTTGTTATGGGGTATAAGTCGACTATGTAGGTACTTGCCCAAGTTTTATTTGAATTAAGTGCCCCTTCACACTAGCGTAGGCGTTCGATGGACGTATGCGCGGCGTAGACGCGACGTATACGCGACGTATACGCGGCGTATACGCCGCGCTAGCGTCACACAATTCGTTGACGTTTTGGTATCATCGTTAACAAAATAGATTCTGACCAGGAAACACTATTGATGGCTTTACTTTTAAAAAAGAAGACTATTGCGAACTGCGAATAAAATTTTGTTCGTGGTTCGGGTAAGACTTTCCGGGCTGCGCCTCGGGACCCTATGCTATTATTTTTTATATCGATTTCTTTAATTAATTACATAATAATTAAAACGATGCATACGAAAATACATGTTAATTTGCAATCCAACATGGCCGCCGCCGCGCCGTATTCACAAAATTTCATGATGGGTATCGTTTTAGAGGTTTTTAGTATGCTGAGTACGAATTGTATGACGATTTTGAAATCCAATATGGCCGCCGCGCTGTAATTACGAAATTTCATGATAGGTATCGTTTCATGGGTTTTTAAGTAGGTATGCTGACTGCGAATATCATGATATTTAAATTCCCACTCAGCATATAAAATAACCTTCATCCTGCCGTTTGGCAGAATTTGTTTCGTCAATTTTCACTCCCCAAAAAACTTATCGCATAGTTTCATTTCCTAAAAGAATCTTTAGTACATTTATATTTCGCTTGCTTCGTCAAATTACAGCTTGCTCAATTTTTATTACGTCAAATATACTCTTAAGATACTTATTTTCTAGTAGCAGTCATTTCCATGCCGAGAATAAGTCGCTTGTGAACAGGATTGTACACAGTCCCCGAGTAACGCGGCGTATACGCCGCGTATACGTCGCGTATACGTCGCGTCTACGCCGCGCATACGTCCATCGAACGCCTACGCTAGTGTGAAGGCGCACTATGTCTATTAATTAGATTCGATTCTTCGATTCGATTCGATCTTGCCCAAGTCTTATTCGATTAAGCTCTGTTATGACAGATTTACCCATAGAATTATAACGCATATTATGTCTATGGATTTACCCATTTTTAGATTCATTTGTCTATGTATGATTCTTTAAAGTGATATAACTTTTTTATTTATAAACCGATTGACATGAAATAAACACTAAATGCTAAGTGGAGCAAACCTCAACACAATAAAGAAAATTGCAATTGGTTGAGCGGTTACTGAGATTAGCGTGCACAAACGTACAGACAAACTGACATACAGACAAACAGACAAAAATTCTAAAAATCATTGTTTTGGGTCCTATTGCGATTGATAGCTCAAAATTGTACATGAATAATTAAAATAGCAAAATATGATTAGAGTTCTTTTGCATTTTCTGAGAAAATTTACTACTGTGATGTATATTATATTTATACATTATCAGAAAAAAGAGATTTTAAGTTACAAAAAAGCACATCAATTTTGAAAAAATATCTGATATTTTGACAGGTGATTTTTCGATTGAAAATTTCAATGCTTTTGAGATATTAAGTCAATAAAAGGCGAAAAAATAAATATTTTGGATCAAAAAAATTACAGTGCATTAGGAACATAAAAAGAAAGGTTTCTGCTAAATTTCATGAGAAAAAAACATTTTTGTAATAGAAAAAAATCAAAAGCTCAAAATCTGGGTTTTTTGAGTTTTTGACATACTTTTTGAGGTTAGGTCATAAAAGTGTGAATTCAAAAGTTGTAGATTTTTTTTATTTCCTACAACTTTGCCATTTAAACATTTTTCCATAGGACTTGTGGTTTTGACGGAAATCGAGAAAACAATTTTTTTCACTTCCCGACCTCAGATCGCCCGTAAATTATTTTTCCTGTTATTTTTGTCACATTCTTTTCCTTTTGCAATAGGTTTCATTCTACTACTATTTTTTTATATTTTAAAAGCTATCTGCACTGGTCTAATACTAGGGAATAGCTCTTACTTATACTAAAAGTAAAGTGAAAGTGAAGTCACTATCAACAACTAACAAGCACAACGTAACTATGGTAACCCATGTCCCATACTGAAGTAGTCTATCCTGTAGGGTTACCACAGTTACGTTATGCTATTAATTGATGGTAAAATAGAAAGTCACTTTACTTTTAGAAGAGGTATAAGCTATTCTGCAGAATAGCCTTACTCCGACTTTGGTCGAATCCAGCCTTTTACAGAGATAAATTATAGCCTGGAATACACATACCTACTTAGGCTTTTTATCCCGAGAATAGGTTCCCATGCTTAAGCTCTGGCAAGAGCTGTGAAGTGGAAGCTGTAATGTCTTTGATAATTCTTTTTACGTGTGGATGGAAATCCCTCATCGATGTCATCAGAACTCTGACTTACAAACCACACTGCCTAGGTGGGAACAAATTATCTGACGCGTCCGTAAGCCGCGGCTGATACAAGCAAGCCTGCTAGTATCTGCATAGTACAAATAAACGAAACTGTGCAAACTATCGGTCATAAGTAGCGGACGTGACCTTGTACTGTCCTCGAGCGCACGGACGTCCGAATAGAATCTGGCCGGCTGGATATTTTTGCTGCCGCGGACGTCTTATGAACAATCGTACACATTATTAAGCCGCGTCCGTCAGCCGCGGCTTACGGACGCGTCCGATAATTTGTTCCCAACGGGTCTCCACTAACGGGTTTCTCTCGAAATTAAGTTACGGACCCACACTAAACACATTCAAGTTAAACCTAGGTATAGGTACCGTACTTTGTCATCAGATGGCGCTGTGTAGGAAATGAAATGTTCGTGAATATTTATTTTATACTAAACGGCGCCGAGCCTCCGTTCACGTGGAATTTAGTTCCGTTCCCGATTCCCACGTATAAAGGTGAGAACAAATTATCGGACGCGTCCGTCAGCCGCGGCTGATACAAGCAAGCCTTTTAGTATCTGAATAGTACAAATAAACGAAACAGTGCAAACTATCGGTCATAAGTAGCGGACGTGACCTTGTACTGTCCTCGAGCGCACGGACGTCCTAATAGAATTTGGCTGGCTGGATATTTTTGCTGCCGCGGACGCCTTATGAACAATCGTACACATTATTAAGCCGCGTCCGTCAGCCGCGGCTTACGGACGCGTCCGATAATTTGTTCCCACCTTAAGTATTATGTGTTATTCCAGACTATAATAATTTTAATAATCTACCCTTGTTTCAAATTTCAATCAAAATCATTCAGCCAATTTCATTCATAACATCCACACTCAAAAACTTTAATATCTGTAAGTAATATATACTTAAGAATAGTAGATATGTATTTATTATTTATTTTTATTAATATGCCCAAAATATAATTCCAATTATTTACTAAAATGTTATGACATCATAAACTCCTGGCTAACATCATTAAACGCTTTGTAAGTTTACCAATACGCTGCCTAGATGGCGGTGTACCTAATTTCTGAAACGCGGTATGGTTCGGTTACATACACTGTATTGTAGTGCGACTTAGTAAGAAATTAAGATAACTCCGAAACAAACCCAAACCTATGCAAACTGACATATGGTTTGACTTTTTGAAAAGATTCGCATGGTTAGTTCCATGTAGAGTCCCATTCTCCTTATAATAGTTATAATGCAATGCAAATTTGCATTTACATACGACTATGCGTCTATTTAAAATCATAATAAAATCGAAGAAACTCTGGAATAATTATGTATAATAATATATCTCCCCACTGAGTTTACTTTTGGTTACATTAGAATTACCTTTAGATTAGAGATACCTACTTACAAATTGTACACACGTTGAAAAATGTAAATAAAGTGTAAAATAAATATAGTAGTTTTCATACAAGTGTGGGATTTCTGTTATTACAACGAGTTTCGACAGGTGTTTGTTAACCCGAGCCGAAGGCGAGGGTAGACAGTCGGAACGAGTTTGAATAACAGTCCCACACGTTGTATTGAACAACTATTTTTAATACAGTTGCGAAAAAAATAAGCGATTTAATAAAATAATAATAACACAATAAACCTGAATATCCAAAATGGCGCCAACCGCCAAAGAATAAATACCTACCTAAGCAGAGACTATGGCAGTGCACTTCATACGGCCAACATTTTTTTATTCATAAATTTTATTTGGTCGATACTTTTATGAATTTATGTTTAAATTTTAATTAAAATTACTTTTAATCTGATATTTAAACAAGTTAGTATCTTTTTTGAAATATTTGCATGAATCACAGACATTATTTTGACAGTTGGGAAAGAAAACGCACGAGTGCGGGAATGGTAAAGCAAAAA
This sequence comes from Miltochrista miniata, assembly GCA_933228765.1. Taxonomy (NCBI): domain Eukaryota; kingdom Metazoa; phylum Arthropoda; class Insecta; order Lepidoptera; family Erebidae; genus Miltochrista; species Miltochrista miniata. The sequence continues at coordinate 26,091,153 of OW121755.1, forward strand.
GCACGAGTGTGCGATCTTTTTTTGTGCCACAATATGACATATGACGATTCCTATACTTTACACCGCCGCTAAATACAATTAACACATTTTGTTTCAATGACTACACACACATACAAAATACGTCCCTGTAAAGTAACGCACAACGTCGCATGCCGCCCGCGCATGTACCGCGTTCCCCTCAGGCAATCTGGCTCTGCGGCGCAGTGACGAGGACATACGTGTTGGTGTGGAGAAGTTCGTGATATTGAAACGGTTTACGTATTATTTAGGCCAAAAAAGTAAGTAAAAACAACATTATTGTTTATTATATTTGTTTGTAATGATACATTGCATGTATATGACTGTGAAAAAAGTTTATAGATCGTTCGATTTTTGCAAAAAATATTTTTGAATTTCTGTAACCGTTTTTCTACACATTTTATTATTACCGATTTTGAACGCTAAATACTGGTAAAAAATTATGTCAAAAACGTGGTTGTGGTCAGCTATATGGGCAATACTTTTTGGGGCTATCATGTAATGCTTTTTGGATGGCTATTTGCTTTAGTAAAGGCTTGTTATGCATTGTTTTAGATGGATAGAGAGGAAGAGCGTATTTTGAGGCTTTTTGAAGAGGTGTCATCAGGAGGCAGTGACCAAGACCCATTTTTTGACGATGGTCAGTATGGATCGGATGAAGATTACGACCCTCGTAATGATGAGATTAGCAGTGACAATAGCGATAAGTTGGAAAGTACCAAAAGAAATAAAGTCGGACGTTAAGAGACGTTGTGCCGTTTATCATATTAATTAGAAATACATATTACGGCGGAACGTTATAAGACGTCGTAAAATTTTGTATGGGAAAATGGTGTGCCACAAGCCACAACTGCACGAATTACCTTTGAGGTTGCTCACGCGAACGTGTTAAAAAATAAATTACTACCCCCTGGTAGGATGACTGCGGACCACATATTTGATTACAACAATAATCTAAGCACATTATCTGACCACACACAAATTGCAACACCCGCATAGAAACGGAAGCTTCTAGCTAGATGAAAGACTGCAACAAATCACTCGTATTTATGTTTACTTGTGGTTGGTCCCTATTCCATTTGATTTCTTCCTGCTGGGTTCGTGTAATTGAAGTTTAGACTAGGAAATCAAGTGATGATTGGATTGTCAGTATATGGTATAACCTTTAGATGGGACTGTCACATCATTACTTGAGAACGGCTACTCAATCAAATCAGCCTTATAGCAGTCAACTGCTGGACAATTATTATCCCTATTATTATCTTCTTGTAAGGACGCCGGCATCGTTTCCGACTTACCGACACATTAACTAAATTTCGACACAATACCACAGTATAAATATATGTTGTTTAACCAGTATTGTAGCTCCCTACAAACGGACGAAGCGCAAGCTATACCTACGATTCTCGTTTTCGGCAGGCCTTTCAGCACGCAAGCAGCGTCCGCAGTCGCGATTGTGCCGAGTAGACGAATGGACGGTGTGTCGTTTTTTAAATAGTAACCGCGCGTGTATTATTTACTAAAAATATTTAATATGACAACTAGAGTCTATTGTGCTTGTTTTGGTTGCATGAATTCGTCAATAACGCACCCAGAGATAACGTTTTTTAGATTATCTGGAAACTCCGAAAGGTAAGACTATAAATTGATTTTACTTAAGTACTAATTGGTACTATACTACTAGTTGACTAAAGTTAAACAAAGTGATTGACACGAGTGAACTAGGTAGTTACATGAAGTAGGTATGTTTGTGTTTAAAACTAGACTTGTGCTTGCTCAGTCAGTGAACGGTGCGATCCAATATAGTACAATATCCAAAAAAAAAACTAGTTCAGAACTCTAGTACGTGTAGGTAGTACATTTAGTTCCGTTGTCAGTTCGTAGTTATTTAATTGAGAGCAATGATTTAGGTATGTTTCAAGAGTATTCATTTCTTTGTGGATGACCGATGTTATAGTACACTTAGCACCGTATGACTGCCTCTGTGGCGCGGTCGGTATTGATACCGCCTGCGGGAGGTCGTAGGGTCGATTCCCACCCGAGACAAATATTTGTGTGACCCCTATATGTTAGTCTCAAGAGTCTGGTTTTTTCTATGTATAATATGTATGTATTTAAAAAGTATATTAGTATTAATATCCGTGGTCTGATACACAAGCAGGTTATTCCTAGCTTACTTTGGGATCAGATAGCGTTGTGTGAAATGTCTGTGAATATTTATTTATTTATAAAAAAAACAGCATTTTTGTTACCTTTGATTTTTATTACACGCATAGAGACAAATATGAACTTCCAAAGTTTAACACAACTTAACAATGTACGAAAAGTACTAGTGTACTAGAGACTGACTAGTACTTTCAAATCGAAAAATAGTTTTAATTTTGTAGATCAAAAATTTAACGCAATGATTATAAAGACTAGAATTCCGTGATTCTATCACTGACGAGACATGTGATGAGCCGATTATTATTGTCTACGCCGCTTACTCGTATTCAAATTTCTACACCCGTCTCACTCAATCGTTAGTAGATAACGGGCGCTGCGCCGCCACGCCGCCGCCACCCCGCGCCGCCAGCCGTTGCGGGGATATTATATTATTACTCACATAGTATTTTTTTGTTTAAATAAAAAAGGTACATATTTACTCGAAATGAAAGCCGGTTGTCAGTAAAATAACAATCCTTAATACAAATTGAAGGCCTTGTGGGCGGATTGAAAAAAATCAACTGCATTAGGCTCACTATCTATTACGCGTACGTAAAACTACAAGGTAAAATGTGGGCGTATGCTATGCCTCTGCCTACACCTTCAGGGATAAAGGCGTGACTATATGAATGTATGTATGTACATATTTACAATCGCAATACTAAATAGAAAGTCAAAGTAGGCACATATTATTAAAATGCTGTAGGTGGGCAGCCCTATCGCATGCTTACGTACCGCGCGGCTGTAGGCATTTATTTCTAAAATCCGGCCGAGTCAAACTACAGTATACAGTGACAATACGATCTGTGGGTTCAAAGCCCTCAAAATAACTCTTTTATTTAGACTTTAATCTTGAAAACCTTTTATTTAAAAACGAAATTTGATTGCAGTCTTTATCATGTTGCAGTGAGCTGTTGGGAGTGCTGGGGTATCCTTCCGAGGGCTTACCCGGGGCTCCGAACCGTAGGCTGTTAGGCAGAATACCTGTGGTTTTTTAGTCGGTAGGAGTCCGGCATAGCATTCATGTAGAATTTTCATCACGTAAAAAATGTTGTAGTGAGTGACCAATCAATAAAAAATCTAGTTTTATGAAGCTCGTCAATCAAACTGGCAGTCACAATTGTGTAATAACTCCTATAGACAGACCAAATAACTTTCCATGATTGGAAACAAAGTATTTCTACGTGAATGAGGACAGCCTCAACGCGATCTTTTCTATAGTTATAACTATAACACTTTTTATATACTTTTAATATGGTTTAGAATCTAACCTAAGTCACGTCCGGACCAATTCCCTGTAATTTTGCTGTTTGCAATGATTATGCAATGCAAGTAGGCTATTAAATGGGCTATACATAAGTTTTTATAAAGGTAGGAACCTTCTACGAAGCTCGATAAAAACAGAGAAAAAGCTGTGAAATATCAATATTTGCGTGGCACTAGACCACAGTATGTATATATTACTAGACGGATTGGTAGGTACCTACCATGATTGTGGTTTCTGGTCCGAGGATTCTACCAGGATTTCCCTATCTTTGGGGTATCCTTCCGAAGGCTTAGGTACCCGGTGCTCCCAACCGTAGGCTGTTAGGTAGGATACGTGTGGTTTTTAGTCGGTAGGAGTCCGGCCTACTCGGCCTGAGAAAAATCCTACAGAGATGCTATCATCCATGTGACCATGTAGGATTTTTCTCAGGTTAAAAAAGCCGCATTCTTACGTAGGGGGAGAAACCTCCGAAAAACTCGGGATAGTAAACGATTACTATCCCGAGTTTTTGGAGGCTTTTCGGCGCTTTTTGGGGTGTAAGTAAGTGCGTGATTCTCTCACATTGTGCCTATTTCAAAGATGCCACCGTCTTGGGCCTGCTTCTGTAAGGACCGTGAGCAGCCTCCCTACCGTTGTCAGGCCCCCGGTCAGGGCTCAGGGAGGCCGATAGTTATAGGCGAAGACAAGACTGCGGGGCGCCTCCGTCTCAGACTGTAGAACTCGGAGTAGGACATGTTACTGGTTTCTGGAACCACCTCTTATTTGTTTTCGAATAACGGAAATTGTAGCCAATGCCAGCCTGCCCAGCCGGTCCCATGAACCTGATCGTAACACTTTTAAGATTCAAAAGTAAATTAAAATAATACCTAAACAATAAAAAAATGCAGTTACGAATTTTTTTTTTCAACCTAATGGCAAAAATCAGATTCAGCCTCAGCGTAACTAGATCAATTTCTTCACTAATTGTAAAGGGTGTTTTTTTTAGAGGTATAGAACTTTGAAATGGAATAAAACGAAGGTGATTGTTTTTATTGATATGAAAATGACTTTATTCGAAAGAAAATCTTCTGGCATTATAGTTTAAATATGATTTCTGGCATATAACCGCCACGGCTGGCTCGGACGTAGTCTAATCTAGAGGTCCAATTTTCGATGACTTTGCCAACATTTGTGGCCGTATATCGGCAATAACGCGCCGAATGTTGTCCTCCAAGTGGTCAATCGTTTCGGGCTTATCGGCGTAGACGAGCGACTTCACATATCTCCACAGAAAATAGTCAAGTGGCGTAAAATCGCACGACTCTGGAGGCCAACCTACCGGTCCAAAACGTGAAACTATGCGGTAACCAAACGTTTCCTTCAATAAATCAATTGTGGCACGAGCTATGTGACATGTTGCGCCGTCTTGTTGCAACCACTACTCCTGCACATCATGGTTGTTCAATTGATGAACGAAAAAGTCAGTAATCATAGCTCTATAGCAGTCACGATTGACTGTAACGTTCTGGTCAGCATCGTTTCTAAAGAAGTACGGACAAATTATTCCACCAGCCCATAAAACACACCACACATTCAGTTTTTCTGGATGTAACGGTGTCTCAACATACACTTGAGGATTATCATCACCCCAAATATGGCAGTTTTGTTTATTGACGTATCCATTCAACCAAAAGTGAGTTGCACCGCTAAACAAAATTCGCTTATGAAAATCACGATACGTATTTCGGACAGAACCATGATTTTCAAAATAAATTTGCACAATTTGGAAGCATTGTTCAGGCGTCAATCTATTCATGTTGAAATGCCAAACCAAACTTAACATAAATCACTTTTGAGCTGACAAAAATACCGCCAGTTAAAACAGTTATGCCAACTTAAAGTTCTATACCTCTAAAAAAACACCCGTTATAACGTTTTCGTTTTATTAAGTGCCTAAGTTACCTACTTTTATTGTTTACTAGCTGAGCCCGCAACTTCGTTTACGTCACATGAAGTGTATGAAAGGAAAGGTATTTCTTCATCAGAGTCATCAAGCAGTGTCTGAAACTGCCCTGTTGGCTTAATCATAAAAGAGCTTAATGAATAAGTCTATTTTAAAACAATTCAGTCCACGCCTTCGGCGCGGACTGAATTGTTTAAAAATAGTCTTAATCATTAAGCTCTTTTATGATTAAGCCAACACGCCAGTTTAGGTTCACTCACATTCAAAGAAACCCCTACAATTAAAATTTTCAAAATATCTGATTCTTAAAAGTGTTATAACTCTTTTATTTCTAAACCGATTTACATAAAACAAACGCTAAATGTTAACTGGAGCAAACCTCAACACAATAAAAAAAACCGCATTGCAATCGGTTGAGCGGTTACTGAGATTAGCGTGCACAACCGTACAGACAAACAGATATACAGACATACAGATATACAGACATACAGACAAACAGACAAAAATTCTAAAAATCATTGTTTTGGGTTCTATTGCGTTCATAAAGCCCCCCTATAACATTTTTTCTTATTTATCTTCCATGTACAGACAGCGACCTGTTACGATTTTATTATATGTATTGATGTAGGTACTTTATCAATGTCGTCGGCAGTTCAGTCTGCCCAGCGGATTCTTAAAGTTCGTTGAATTTAAAAATAACATAACCCGTAGGTAAACCAAATTCTAACATTTGGTTTAATTATGTTATTTTTATTGATATTTAACCAGACCGGAGTATTTGTTAGGGCCTTAAACGAACTTATTTCTAGATATTCTTTTATTTTCTCACTATCTTGGTGAATTCTGGATTTAAAATAAGACATTAGTCGCTAGTCTGTGTCAAAAATTCATCCCAAAGCTACGAAATTAAATCACATACAAATACCTATAGAATTTTTCGATATTAAAATCATAGCGATAATCTACAATTAAAATCATAGCAAAAAATTCTAAATTTGTATAGCGAAAAATTCTAAATTTGTAAATATTCTGAATCTATGATTAAAATAAACTGCTATTGCCATCTATCGGCATTAAGCATAAAGAAAGTAAAATATTCAGTAGCTCAACCTAGCGGCAAACACTAACACTATTAAGTCGCAACGTATTTGATTTCTTTCACCAATGTTCTAAGAGATGACGCTGATATCAAAAACAAAATGAAACAAAGAAATAAAATTTTAATCTTTATTTTAATGAAAAATACTGCGCGCAGCTATTACGTACTATAAATTCATTTCATAAATGAATTAAATGATTATCACAATAACTGTAGGTTTGCCTACAAACTGAAAAGAAAATAATATTCCTTCTTTAGATGTTTTCTTTTTAGTCTTAACATACTTAAGTATTTCTTAAATTAGCTATATTCTCCATACATATTTAATTCCTAAGTTTAGATCTCTATGTATAACTACGATTACTCTCCAGTCATTACTTCAAGGAATTCTGAAAACAAAAAGAAAAGAAACTTAATAACTGTATAAAGGTGCATCTATAGGTACTGTGTCCCTAATAAATTGAGTCTGTCAGTACCTAGGTATCCTAACGTAGGGTATAGGTAGGTAGATACAAAGAATTTGGATCCTAAAACGAAGTAATTCTTTCATCTCTTAGTAACTACAATAACTGGGGTTCGTGGTCCCGGTCAGATAGTAGTCAATCTCAAAATAAAATATTATTTGGTAGTAGCGTAGCGTAGTGTAGGTAATATCACAGATTATATAGGTAATAATATATTCTATAGTAATATGTAAGTAAGCAAACGTTGGTTCGGTCTTGATATCGGAAGGACACCTATCGCACTCGTGTAAAGATTTTAAGACTTGAGCACTTACCAACATAAATATTTTTCAGAACTTTGCATTATGGAAACTGTACTAAAGTCTTGAAAATGAAGCAAGGCGTATTGTATAATATGTAAGCAAGTGTATACCTATTGTAGGATATTCTTACCATCCCAATCTACAGTGCCCGAGCCGTCAGAGTCAATTTCCTCAATCATGGTGTCCAAGTCTTCGGTTGTAATGGTATTGTCTAACTCTTTGAAGATCTCCCGTAAGACGTCTGTTGTGATGTAGCCGTTACCTGGAAGCATTTTGTACTTAGATACTTATAATTTCCCCGTATTGCCCTAAGATGGGCAGAAATATATATATGCAGATTAAACGCATTTCACGAGATATTTTGTCCTATGTGAGGTTTAAGGTGAGTCCATTGCTGTTTAGGCTTTCATGGTTAGGTCACCAGCTAGGATAGAAAACGCAGCTACCCCTCTGTTCCCTGGGTATTCCCTTGGTTGCTAATGTCTTAAATAGTATAATCATAATCTTGATTACATTGAACGCCTGTCAAAAATTGCATAGCAATCATTATAACAGTGTCATTGCATACAATGTAATTATACGATCGTCTTAACGTGTGGAATTTTCCAAAGGATGCCATGTCGGACTCTAGCCGATTAAAACCACACTGTGCCCACCTAACCGTCTTTCGGGCCTACCGGTCTTCCCGGTCTTCCCGGCCTACCGGGCACCCCAGGTAACTCAAACGAGTCGTATTCATTCCTTCTTAGAAGTTGACTGCGGTGAGTAGGTCCTTAAGTAATTACTTATTTTTAGCTAAGAAGCAGAATGGTATCATAAACATACTTCCTTTCACTAAACTATATAATATGGGTTCTCAAATAAATATTACTATAGGCAGTTTATTTCATTTGATTTACTTTATTTATTACCATTAATGAATTTAAACATACATTTTCCTCCAATTTCCAAAACTAAGTGTAAGTTTGTACCAAACGTTAGAACGTATCTCCTTTTTTGAAGTCGGTAAAGGAAAATATTACTGCCCATCAATGATATAGATTTAATTTAAGTGAGTAGGTATCTTATTAAGTACCGTTTAGGAAAAGGTATGCATGCATTTATTATTCTTTCTCTTTCTTTAACTAACCTTCTCTGTCGTACAACCGGAAAGCCTCCCTAAGTTCTCTCTGCATAGCTTCATCATCCTCTTCCTCTTCAGTCAAGAACTTAGAAGCTAATGCACAGAAGTCTGTGAATTGTAACTCGCCGGTTGCTGTGGATAACGCCATCAAAGAATTAGTAGTTTATGACACTGTTGCATAATAAGGGTTCTTATAACACGAGTGTGTTTTAAAAAAACGAGCCGTAGGCGAGTTTTTTTATAGTATCACACGAGTGTTATAAGACCAAGTTATGTACAGTGTCATACACTACTTTATCTACTCTCATACTATAATACCTGATTTCATTTTGTTGTGATATATAGTTGCTACTTGATTTCGCCGGTAACAGGTTCATGGTCATGTTTGACGCAGTTTCCAGAATGTCTGGTGGTGTACAATTACCACCATCGTCGCTTTAAGACATGTTTTTACACAAAAACTAATTTATTTTACAAACAAAACCAAACTTTGTTTAATTTAAATGTAAAATGTTGGCGCCAAGGCGCAAGCAAACATCGATTGCGCATGCGTGTTTCTTTTTTTTTAGGCTGCGGAGACCATAGATTTAGGATTTTTCGCTACTCTGGAGACACAATTTTTTTTTTAAGTAGAGGTTGAAACTTCTTTTTCACCTGGAGATTGTTTATGGTGTATCGTAATGATTAAAAAGTTTTATTATGATATAGGTGTCCATACAAGACCTGTATCGTAATAAAACTTTTTTTTTGGCCTGTGCGTAATGTTTGTCATAATAGTATTGATTTCAATTTTATAATCTTTGTATTATAGTATCAGAGTAGATAAAAATTATTATTTTAGATAAGCGTACTGTTTATACCAAACCGTAAATTCAACTTCGTTTCACATGTCTCGATAGCCGTGATCGTCTAGTGGTTAGGACCCTACGTTGTGGCCGTAGTAACCCAGGTTCGAATCCTGGTCACGGCAATGTGCAAACATTGTCACGGTGAGACTTTCTTTTTGTAACTTCTTCTTTTTGATTCCGCTATTTTTTTTATTGGGTTTCCCAATTTACTGTTTTAACATTACTTACAAAAAAAATATTAATTCAAACTGTCAACGTCAATACTCATTTGTGAGATTACTAGGTATTATTTTTTAAACTTTTACAACTTTTTATAAAAAGAATCAATTTACAACAACAATAATAATTATTGTTGTTGTAAATTGATTCTTAAATTAAGATGTTGTTTATAATTATTATAAACAACATCTTAATTAAAACATAACGAACAAAATTATTTAACGCAACACTAGCGATTTATTAAAGCGCCATCTATGTGCAATGCTTTGAACTACTGACTCCTTTATGAAGAAACGGTTCATTCCTTTCATGTGTTTTACATGGTTCCTACGCTTGATACTAGATGGCGCATGTAGTATTAAATTGGATAACAATTT